>OU383782.1:2453186-3053186 GCA_910950805.1 Acrocephalus scirpaceus scirpaceus
TGCAAAAATCAGATTAAATTACACCCTCAGCTATGCCACACTTGTCCATAACAGCTCAACTGTGCAGCTTGGACAAACTTGCATTTATTTCTTTCAACTTCCCAACAGCCAAAAATATAAAAGTAAATGGCACGAACACCCATGAAAAACTCCCTTTTAAAGTAATTTTAAAGCTAGCAATTTTCTCACAATTTCTCAAAACTTTACAGGTGGAAAAAAAAAACCCCAGTAAGAGATTGAGTTCTGTGATAAAAAACCCCCAAGAGCACAAACAAAACTCGGGCAGGATTCGAGGATCCCTGACTTCTCCTTTTCTGCAGGAAACTCACATTTCTTTCCAACCTCAAACAAAAAAAAATAAAATCAAAGATCTCAGGAGATTTATGACAAATCAACCTGCCCTTTTATCCCTGTCACAAACCACAGATTTTGGTTCAAACCTAGTTATTATGGAACAAAAAAAAAATAAAATCACACTTCCACAGCACAGCACAAACCACTGGCAGATCAGAGCCCTTCAAGGTCTTATTTGCAGCAATTGTTGCCTTTCAAGTCTGGTTTCTCCTCAGCCTCAGCAGCTCTCAGGAGATGCTGGCAGGTATAAACATGCTTCCTTTTAATTACAGAACTGGATTACTGCTCTAACCCATTCCCAGCCCCAGCAAATTATAATCAAGTGCCCATTGTGCATAACAATCATTTAATGGCCGACAAACCATAATAAAGGCAGCTTTAATGAAGAAAGCTGGAGAGCTGCCCGAGGTTTATGGCAGCACACTCCAAAAGAAAGAGTTACAATCTGTATTTAAGATGAAGAGAGCCTTTTCATCCAGATGGGCAGAATTAAACCGGGCAGTGCAGGGAAATTTGGATCAAAAGCTCGTGCAACATGAAAGTCCCAAATTCCCCCAGTCAACCACGGCTAATTATTTCAAAGAGAGGCTGCACGTTCCTTTTGTATTGGGAAGAACTCAGAGGGAAACAAAATGTGAATGTGTTGTTGTCTCTGGGATAATTCACTCACCCATCAGCTTTCAGAGCAAGAAATCTCTGCAGGCAGAACTGGTTGGACAGCTCAATATGAAAATTTTCAAGAGGTTTGCAAAACAAATGACAAATTATTTCAGATTTTCAGCTTTAAGATATACCTGAGTAAAACTGAAGCTGCTGCAACTGAAGGTCCTTAGTTCCATTATTGTGTTGGTAATTAATAAACATTAATGACACCCAAGTTTGTTCCCCTCTGTTTTAATTCCCTTGGAAGTGCTGACTCTCCTCAGCACTGCTCAGAAAATGTTGATTTCTCTGATAATTCACTCACCCATCATTCATTAATCAATAAATGACACCCAAGTTTCACCCAAGTTTGCTCCCCCCTGCTTTAATTCCCTTGGAAGTGCTGACACTCCTCAGCACTGCTCAGAAAATGTTGATTTCTCTGTGATAATTCACTCACCCATCAGCTTTTCCATCATAAAGCAGCAAGAAATCTCTGCAGGCAGAACTGTTTGGACAGTTCAATATGAAAATTTTCAAGAAGTTTGCAAAACGAATGACAAATTATTTCAGATTTTCAGCTTTAAGATACACCTGAGTAAAACTGAAGCTGCAGGAACTGAAATTTGAAAAGGTCCTTAGTTTCAGTATTGTGTTGGTAATCAATAAATGACACCCAAGTTTGTTCCCCTCTGCTTTAATTCCCCTGGAAGTGCTGGCACTCCTCAGCACTGCTGACAAAATGTTGATTTCTCTGATAATTCACTCACCCATCAGCTTTTCTGTCATAAAGCAGCAGGAAATCTCTGCAGGCAGAACTGTTTGGACAGTTCAATATGAAAATTTTCAAGAAGTTTGCAAAACAAATGACAAATTATTTCAGATTTTCAGCTTTAAGATACAGCTGAGTAAAACTGAAGCTGCTGCAAATGAAGGTCCTTAGTTTCAGTATTGTGTTGGTAATCAATAAATGACACCCAAGTTTGTTCCCCTCTGTTTTAATTCCCTTGGAAGTGCTGACTCTCCTCAGCACTGCTCAGAAAATGTTGATTTCTCTGTGATAATTCACTCACCCATCAGCTTTCCTATCATAAAATAAACCAGCAAGAAATTTCTTTGCAAACATCATTTGGGGACTCTTTGGACAGCTAAATAATAACATTTTCAAGGAATTTGCAAAATAAATGACGAATTATTTCAGATTTGCAGCTTTAAGATCCAGCTAAAACTGAATGCCTCTAATTGTTCTTGAAAAGTACAAACGCCAATTTTTGGTAGAGCAATAAAGCAGCAAGAGGCTCTGCTTTTCCCTGATTCTGCTGCTGGGGGGTTTGTAGGAACCCCAGCGTGGGGAGGTACACAAAGAAGTTGATTGCTCAGCTCCTCTCCAATAAAAACATTTGTCTTTCACAAAGAGTTTTTATGTTGATGAAATAAAACCTCTGTAAAATTCATTAATTCATTAGAAATCGTGGAGTCCTGCCAAGTTTGAACTTAAACCCAGCTTCATTTCACCTTCTAAAAACACCCAAGGAGAGCCCAGTTTGGGCACCTCCTTCTCCTTGCTCTGGTGTTTCCATGCATTTCTTTGATCTGTCTGCTCTGGTGTTGAATGTGACATAAATCACTTTGTCACAGTCAGAAAAAATCACTTTGTCCCAGTCAGAAATATTGATGCAGACAGAAAAAGAAGGAATGGGCAAATCCCAGGGAATGATGCTGCTCCACAGCCTCCTGAGCCCCCTGAAGGGCAGAGCAGCTCTGCAACATTGAGAAGGGAGCTGGAAGGAGATCACGGCATCTTTGGGTTGCATTTTTTTTTGTTCTGTGATTTTCTGACAGCAGCAAGCTTTGAAAGTCTGCCAGGCTGACAAAATCTGATCCCTGATGTCACTGCTGCCCCATTTGTATTTTGTGTGATTTATGTGCACGCACGGAGAAGGAACTTTGGGTCTCCCAAACACACACCAAGGGCTGCTGCAAGCACAAAAGCTGCCAGTTATTCTGCTTTTTTCTGTTAAAAAACAGCAACATTTCTACCTCATGGATTAAAGGAGTTGAGGAAAAACTTGCTGAGAACATAAGTGACACACACAGAGTTTGACAAAAAGCAAATCAAGACCCAAACACCAAAAACCCCAGGTTCATCCTGGCTGCACAATATTTTTCATTTCCTCAGTGT
This sequence comes from Acrocephalus scirpaceus scirpaceus, assembly GCA_910950805.1. Classification (NCBI taxonomy): domain Eukaryota; kingdom Metazoa; phylum Chordata; class Aves; order Passeriformes; family Sylviidae; genus Acrocephalus; species Acrocephalus scirpaceus. The sequence goes on from OU383782.1 coordinate 2,456,365, forward strand.
TATCATCTTCCCTCTGAGCTCTCTCAGGGTGAACAAAATATTATTGACATGACTGAAAATCAGAAAAAAATCATCAGAAAAAAATCCTGCAGCAGCTGAGCAGGAGCTGAATCATCAACTGTGCTGCTGGTGGTAACAGCATCTCCTGGATTGGTTGCAGATGGAGCAGAACAAGTAAATTCTGTCCAAAAGCAACAAGGATGGAACTGCTGCTCCCTCTGGGACAAGGAGCAATCCAGGATTGCTCAGTCCCTCTTATCCCAATTGTTCAAACACTCCTCTTGTGCAATGGCAGATCCACCAACAGGGCACTGAGTTCTCCTACCAGGGAAATCAGAATTGTCACTCACAAGGGTTTACACACAGCAAAAACCAACCCCAGTGGAGCTGGGATTATGGATAACTATTCAGCAAAACCAGCCCTGAAAGGAGAAAAAATCAAACAAAAGAAAAATCACATTTTTCTTTGTGCGTAAAAAAATGTGAAATTGATTAATGAGAGACACGGGAGGAAAATCTAATTGAGGAGAAGAGATCAAAACTGCCAAAACAAGATGCAAAAAGAAGTTGAAAGCAGCTGGCCTGAACTATTCCAGCTCTTCTTTTCCAGGACTCATGGAAGTCAGTGAAAAATATCAGAGTCTGTGTCTGCACTTGGGAATTGGCTCCTGCTCCACAGCTCTGCTCTCTGCTGGAGCAGGGAATTCTTAGGATAACTCAGTTTAAAATTACAACATACCATGCTGAAATAAACACTGGAGAACAAATAATATAAAATAGCCATTAAAATGCCCTCCCCCCAAATCAATGTATTGTTTATTTGTGGAATGCCTGCAATTGTTTTTTTAAGGGAGTCATAAAAATTCCTGGCTCACCAGGAGTCCATTCATGAGGGCAATGAATTTCCAGAAAATCCGATTTTTTATACAGCTCAAGAGAAATATTTTTGGATACAAACTTAAAAAAAAAATAAAATGGTGCTTTTAAACGAATAGCTTTATTCCTTAAAATGAACAAAGCCCTGCCTGCAATGTAAACAAAGAAAATAAAATTAAAAAAAGGAAGACCACAAGCCTTGTAACCTAAACACAATACCCATTGTCTGGACTTCCCTATTTCCACGAAGAACATCTGATTTTCATTTTGCATTAGAACATTCTGCTAAAATTACTAAAACACTGGGAGAAAACTTAATTTCAAATTTGCAGATGAACAGCCACCATCTGATGGTTCTTCCATAAGTGACAATTCCCATTTTAACTCCGGAACAACGATTAAAACCCAACATTGAGTCCCTGCTGCAATAAGTTTTGATGAGCTCAGAGAGAGCAGTAGGAAAAAAAAACCCCACATAAAACTCAGATCCACTGGCAGCTTTTGTCACTGCCTTGGCTCGTGGCCTGGTATGTTGGTAATTCCAAGAACTTCCAGTATTTTTCAGTGAAGAATTGAGGAGATACTCAATTGCCAGGCATCAAAAATCGACTTTAAATGAGAATTGACAACAAGGATGACAAACTTCTCTCTGATTTTCACCTCCTTGGCTCTTCTGCTTATTAAAAATCTATGGGGAAACCTGAGTTGGACAAAAATTTAGAATAGAAGGGAATACTCCTCCTTTTTGTTTGTGTGAGGGGGGTGAAAACAAATTTGGGAATTGTCAGTGATGTCAACATGCTCAATAAAAACACCCCAAACCCAAGAGCCTGACAGCAGCTTTGGTACAAAAGCTGCAGTACCAGAGATTCAGATTTTCCTTGTATCCCACTCATCCCATGGAATGGGGGTGAAATAACAGCAAAACCTCCAGTGAAAAATCCTGACAGAAAAACCAGAGGCAGGGATAGATGGACTCACCCTTGTGTGAATGAGAGCACACATCTAATGCTGACAATGGAATGGAATATTTTTTTAAAAATTTAAAAAATATTAATTAAAAAATTGCTATCTGAGGCCATCAGTACCCTGTGGACAGCCTTAAATTTCCAAGAAATTATGTTAGTATCAGCCATGACAAAGATAAGAGGAAAAACAAGATTAAAAAAAGCTTTTTTTAATATAAATGTTAAGGTTTAAAGTGTAACTTCTGATGTTTAATTGTCCAACGTGGAGGGAACAGGCCTTGGCAAGAGCTGTGGATTAGAATAATTCCCCAGGCACACAGGGCTGGGGGAGGCTGCTGACAAGGGGCAAGGGGCTGAAGGAATATTTCCCAAAAAATGCCTCCTAAATTACACCTGATACTCCAAAGGCAGGAAAAACAGGTACTGACAATTTCTTATTGCTCAACGGGGATGCAAATATTGGAAGGTGCATGTTTGTACAAGAATAGAAAATCAACCAGAATATTAAATTGACTTTATAGGGAGAACAGAATAAATGCTGGGCAAGGCAGTCACCTCTCACTAAATAGAATAAAACACAGCACCTGATCCTAACCTTAAGGCCACTCTTTGTACAGAACAAATTTAAATATTTAAATGCAAACCAAAAAAAATTAAGCATAAGCATTAAGTATAAATCGGTGAACAGCACCACAGTGTTACTGATGTAATTCATTTGTTCAGTAGCTGTTTCAAATGGAAGTGTTTGCAAGCATAAATTGAATAAAGGCTGCATTACTCAACCAGATTATTGTGAAAGAGCAGAAAGACTGAAGAAAAATTATAATTTTTTTTTAACATGCAAAGGCTCAGGAAAAGTTCAAGAAAGAGTCGGTAACAAACAGAATTTTTTATGGTTTTTATATTTTTATCAGTTTTTTCTGATAAAAACCCAAGTCCATTACTGAAAAGTAAATTGTTTAGAAGCACTCCTGTATCAGCTTACAACTACCTTTAGAACAAAAGAATACAAAAATAACAGGAAGCTGCAAGAGTTGATTCTGAGAGTTTACCCTGAAGTAACTTGAAGTAAGTCTGCAAATCTGGAAGATGAAAAGCTGAACGTTTTTATTTAAAATCCAACATGCAAAGGAGACATTCAAAGCCAGTGCAGGCAGGTGGGAAGCAAACAGAAATTATGGAGCACAGGAGAGCAGGAGGGTTGGGATGCAGGGAAATCCAAAGGAAGCAGGAGATGGGATTGAAGTGAGCGAGACAGGAGAATTTCACCACTAAATCCTCAGCAGTCTTGGAGAACTAAAGCAAAACTGAGCAAATGTTAAAAATAACAGGAACGGAGGAAGGTTTAAACCAAACTCTATTGAATGGGGCTGGAGCACTTTATAGTAAAGTGGGAAAGCACAATAGGAGGATGGGAGGTTTTGAATGCTTAACAGAAAACATTTGTGGCCCATGAATGAAATAGTTCCAGCTCCCAGCAACAATGACAAAATTGTCACAGCAAAAGGGAAACCAGGAAAGTACTTAAGAGCAAAAATAATGCCCGTGGTTTGCATGGCAATAACATCTGTGCCTATGTCAATAAAAGCACAATGAAGAATGGGAGCTGTCTCCATTCAGCTTTAAAAATACCTTTGGGTGGGATAGAGAGAGAAAAATGAGCTGAGGGCTTTTGCAGGGCTGGAGAAATCCCAGCTGTTGGGTTTGGTGGACTAACAGATTTTTCTTAATTGCCACTAATTTATAATCTGGGTAAGAGATTATTTCCATTCTTCCCTTCTGCCCTTCAACTCTTTGCCATCCAGAACAAACAGAAATGCAAATCTTCTTTGTATTTGAAGGTTTTCCTTTCTGCCCTCCAACTCTTTGCCATCCAGAACAAATAGAAATGCAAATCTTGTTTGCATTTTGATTCTGTGATGCCCCTCACAGCACAGAGTGAGAAATCTTGAATGAAAATATTCCAGCACCACTTGGCTCTGCAGGCCAGCCCTTCAGAGCAGGACACCCTCTGCACACAGTTGGCTCTGCAGGCTCTGATTTAGCTGCACAGGGTGAGGAACACGTTCAGCACCAGGCTGGGCTGGTTTGGTTTCTGTTATAAATATGTCGTTTAATTCGAGTTTTTTATTACTGTTATAATTGTATGGTTTGATTTAAATAAAGTGTGCTAAAAGGTCCCCCCTTGCACAGAAACCAACAAGGGGGGTAGGTAACTGTCCTGCCCATAGAACAGTAGAACTGAATTCTCCATATCAATGAGGGATGGACCATGCTAAAGGGGTGCCAGAAACGATCACTAAGAACCAATTCAGCTCTCAGAAAATCCCATCACTCCTGGAATTCTGACACTCGCTGAGACCAAACCCAAACCTAGATATGTTCGTCTGGCAGGAGCTTCAAGAATAATTCATAGACAGGTTTAGTGAAGACTTCAGGAATAATTCATGGACAGATCCAGAGATGTGACCGGATTTCCCGGAATTCTATTCTACTCTCACTCCAGGTGGACAGAAATCCTATCTGCATATTCAGACTGGACAGAAACCTCGCCTCAGGGCCTAAAAACCTTATAAAACTAACCTTGAGAGATGTTTGGGGTGAACCATGGGGGACCCAGTGTGATAGAGGCTGGGTCTGAGTTCACCCAGCAGCTGGAAACCCAGGCTCAGAGCTGCTGTTTGATTGTGGGAATTGTCTCTTTTCCATCTCATTTTGTCATTTTCCAATAAACCTCTACAACAGAATATTGGAGAACTGTCGTTTATAAGTTTCCAAGCTGTGCTCCTGCAGCACCAGGAATGACCCTCTGTGCTTCCCCTGGGAATAGCAGTGCCCTGGTGGCATGGATCACACCACACTGGCTGTGAGGCTCCTCAAAACCCCTTCACGTGGTTTTCCTGTAAACCCCATAACCCCACAGTGCTCCCAGAGTTCACCCAGCTCCTGCAGATCCTCTGGAATGTGTCCAGCTCATCACCCCCACCAAAGTGCAGCGTGCACCTGGATTCCTCTGTGCTGTCTGCTGCACCTACCCTGGGCTCCACAGCCCCGAGAGACACTTCAAAAGGTACAAAAGACAGCAGGTATGAAAAACTGCAGGTTTTGCTCTGCAGGGAAATGATTTATTGATGCTGAGAGCTTTATTTAGTAATCAGACACTATCTGAAGGGAAAAAAAAAACCACTCGGCCATGGAACAGTTCGATGGGGAAGCTGTTCCAGCTTTTGATGTAGTTTTGTCCCAAATTCAAAGTTAAAAAGACTGGGAGATAAGTTATCCAATTTACTGAAATCCAATCTCAGACAGGATTTCCCCCAGGGCTGTATCTCAAAGGCAAAAGGGACTTAGTCATATTTTTACATAACTGAATTCCTGAGTCACATTACAGAGGGGAGAGTCAAAGGGAGCTCAAGAACAATTTCTGCCATCACATATTTCCTCTTTATAGTACTGCTTGTAAGGAATGACTGTTGTAAGACTTATTTCAAAACTTAAAAACCTTTCATCATTGATTATGGCTCATTTCTCATCCAGACTCCCATTAATTCCCACAGCACTAATTCTGCAGCGTGGTATCAAGAGCAAGCAATGACTGCTGAGCTAATTTTAAGAGAGCAATAAATAATTTGCAATTAATCATCTGTTCAAGCAAGAATCCTTTTGAAACATCTCTGCAGTACTATTCCTGCACAGAAAGGAATGGAATGCAGCTGTCTAGAAAGCATTTCTGGATGTCCCGGCACTCTCTGAGCTGGGTTAGGGAAGCAATGTCAAAAGGCTGCCAGTTTTATCCAGCTGAGATCAATGAAATGATTCAATGGCTGGGAGATGCACTGAACTCTTGATTCACACACAACAGAGACCTTGCAGCAGATCCACAGAGCTGTTCCACATCTGCATTTCCCCTCTAGTTACACTACCTGTGACTAAGCTGTGCAGGGAAAAAAGCCAATTTCAGTCCTTTGCTTCTAAAGGCACGGCTCCCCACTTCCTCTGGCCTTGCTCAGACCTGCATGGCCACTGCTGGCACTGCTCCTGCTCCCACCTCTGCAGATCCCCAGTGCTCCCAGAATGTCTCATCCCAGAGATCCAGCCCATCCCCAGCAGCTCAGGAGCCACAAATCCTTTCAGAAATATGATCTCGATCACATCAACTCTGCTGCACCTCACTGCACTCATTAAGCCTCATTTCTCCGTGCAAAAGCTGGATTTTTTTTTCCTTTCTGTACATTATCCAGCAATCTGGAGACCTAAAGAACGCTCCCATAAAATTCATCAGTGGCTCAGTGTCAGCTCAAAGCTGTCAAACCTGCTGATTCATTTCAGCAGCATTTACTGTGCTTCATTAATTCTAGATCTCAATGTTTTCAACAAAATAATGAAGTTATATATAACTCAAAGCAGCAGCACCAATAAATCCTTCAAGCCTTTGGCAACTCCTTTAATCCAAAGTAATCATGTTTCCTTGTATAACAAGTCTTGTGATGTCTGTAATGGCATCTCACTATAGTAACAACAGCCTTCACATTATAGCTCCCTGCATGCCTCCAGTATTAATCAGATCCCAGATTTAAATATGAAATTAGAGAACTCCTGATACTCCTCCTGAAGCAGATATGCTAATCAGAGCCTCCCCTTCCTCCCAATTTAAAAAAAAAAAGTCCAATAAAGATCAGGCCCGTGGAGCTGTTGATGCTGGAATCACAGATTGCAGCTTGCTGGTTATTGCTGTGCTCTATTACCTCATCCCTCACATTAAAATAACAATTCTAAACAGCCAGCCTATTCTAGAGGCAGTTTTCTCTGCCACAAACTCTTTCTCTTTGCCTTTAAACAGAAGAATAATAATAAAGAACTCTCACCAGAAGGAAGGGTTGCAGACTCCATACCAGAACTGGGAATATCATTCGCCTTCGAATGCAAAGGACACAATGATCAAAACATTTATTCTCCAATTTAAAAATTTCTCAATGAAAGCAACATTCTTCTGGTTCATAAGTGGAAAAAAAAAAAAATCACAGCAATTTTCCAAATACCCTGACTTTTTTCTAGTGTTGTCCTGAAAACTCCTGCAGCATCCTGCAGCAGCTGCTACTGCTGAGCAACCTTGCCTGAATTTAACCTCAGTTAGCAGAAAACTTGGTGACCTTCATGCCTCAATTTAACTAAAATGACATTTAACAGCATTGCTTCCATCTCCCAAATCTCCCATAACCATCTCTAATTTCCACCATGTATGAAGAAAAGTCACAGTCAGCTCCTTGAACTTCATCAGCACGTTTGGCTGTAATCAAGGTTTTACTTCGTTGAGCAATCCAAACATTTTCTGCAGGCATAAATCCACAAATTGAACAATATTAAATAGCATGTTAAATGCATTCAACAATTCGATCTGAATACTAAAATACAGATTAAATGCAGAAAGCAGAAGTGTTGAATGCAAAGAAGTTTCTTTTAGGGGCTGGAAATAACATCTGATTTTGCATTTGCATCTTCTTTGCCCTTTTCAGATCTAGTGAGAATTAAAATGCAGCTGCAATTTTGTGACTGCCTGTCCCTGACAAGCAGCCCAAGGTTTCAGAATTTATGAGATATGAGACTCCAGCCTGTGGAGGAAGAGATGAAATGAGTTTTGTGCTCGAGTTACTCTTGCAGAAAGGTGAGCACAGCGATGCCAGGTACAGCACCAGCAGTGTTCTCACAGGCACCATGTGTGGCACAGGCAGATGCAGAGATTAGCACACATAAATCACTCACCCAGGGAGGAAAAAAAAAAACCTCTTCCACTGCCAGCTAAGACAACTAACACCAAATGCATGTTTTTACACGGGCTATTCAAAGAAATAGCATTAGGGGGGAGAAAATGAGTCACGGGCCAGCAATCCTCACACACTGCAGCTACTCAGAGGGAGAAGACAAAGGGAATTAGGACTCAGATGATTATTTTTTTTTTAAATAACCAAGAAGCATTAGCAAAACCAGCTGCTGCACTGCAATATTTCCAAATAGCTTTGTTATGCCTTCAAATTCTCCTCCAGTAGGAGTTTTCTCTTTCTGACTTGCATTGGGTTTGCTGTTGTTGGCACGCTGTCGCAGTAGACACCAGACAAATAAACTTTTCAACAACATAAAGACTTTTAAAACTGTATCTCTTAACCTCTATCCCCTGGAGAGGCTGGAAAGTGGTTGCTTAATTCTTCACAGGTTTCCTTGTGCCTCCCTCCTCCATTTCTGTGACTTTCTTGAATTCCCCAAAAAATAAATAAGCTCTGAGCAGTTATCCCCACCTAAATCACAATTTGTATCTGTGTCCTGAGCAGGGATTTTTTGTATTTGTTGATTGACCTGTTGGATTTCACACTTGACTTGCAGGGGATTAAATTCTTTGCCTGGTGGGCTTGAGGCAGTACTTTACAATTACAGGAGTTTATCTTGTACACAACTATATATATAAATATATATATATATAAAAATTATATTTATATATTTATTTATATTTATTATATATATTTATTTTATGTATATTATATATATTAAATTATATATATTATATATATTAAATTATATATAATTTAATATACATTATATATATTATATTTTATATATAATATATATAATTATATATATTATAATATATATAAAATATATATTTATATTTATATATTTATTTATATATAGGGTTTTTTATCTATAATAAGAGCTTCAACAGAACCCTTATTTTCAGATGACAAAGTACTGATGTACTTGCACACGTAGAGTTTTTCTCTGAATTTATTTCCATAATCTCCCAGCTTTAAGGTCATTCCAACTGGACCAGTTTTACTCTGTTTACTTTTATGTTTTAACTGGAACAGAGTCAATTCACCTCTTGCCTTACAGAGTCCTGTGCCATTGAATCGCCATTTTGCAATATTTTTGTGCAATTTTTATTTTTTGCAATATTTTACACTTCAGGAATCAGCCATCTGCCCCTTCCTGCACAGAGATGCAGCAGAACTGCTGCACACAGATTTCCAACCAGCTCTGGGAGCTGATCCCAATCACATTTGAGCCATGAATTTCCTTCCCACCAGGGCTTGCAGCTCAGCCTAACTTTTAAAAAGTTCTGTTTAATTTCCAGGTCTAGCATTTTCTGTTTTCCTATTTATCCAGTAAAACTGCATTGTTTGAAGGTTGCTGGGTATCAATTAAGTGACTGAAAATCATCAAATGTGCAGAAAATTTAGCAGCATTTCTAACTGCTTCTCACACTGAGAGCTCAAAAGCAACATTAGCATCAGTTATTATTTTCTTTTCTCAAGTTAGCACCCAAATACAAAACCCAAACCCTCGAATTTCTCACTATGCTACAAAAGCAAAACTAAAAAAAAATCCAAAAAAACCAACCAAAAAAAAAATCTCTACTACCCCAACAAAAAAACTCACTAAAATACAGCAAAAAAATTATCCCTACTAAGGCTTTTAGCAAAAAACCTCACTAAAAAAACAATAAAATAAGTCACTATCCCAACTAAAACTAACAAAAAACTTCAATAAAAAACCAATAAAATAAAACACTATCCCTACTAAAACTAGCAAAAAACCTCACTAAAAAACCAGAAAAAAAGACAACTAAAAAAATCAGTGTTTCAAAAAAAGTACACTTCTCAACAAACTAAAATATCTCACCTTATTCAAGTAAGCAATCAAAAAAGAAATAAAAATTAAAAAAAACCTAATCCTAAACCTCCTCCAACATATAATCTCTACAAAAAGCTTAAAATATAATAATTCCATTTTACAAAATCTTATCCCACACCTGTAGGAGAACAAGAAGTTTTCCTGTATGTGAAAATAACAACAAATTCAGTAAGTCAGGAGCAGCTTTTGCTTTGTGAAATCTCCCATGTAGGAAAAGCTTTGGTGTCCCAGACTCAACACAACAAACTCAATTACTCATCACTAATTTAAAACACATTATTTAATACCTGGAGTGGGGTTTTTAAAGGTTAAGAGAGCAAGAAAACAGAAACTCATCCTAAAACTTTTTTTTTAAAGTGAGACAATTTTCTCTTGGCTCATTTTTTATTACATGTATAATAACAATGCAGATTTTGGATGTCTCTTCATGAGGTCAGGGACAACTTTAATTTACAATGTACAAGATTTAACTTTCCAACTAATTTGACCTTAAATCAACTAAGAGAAGTCCCTGCTAAGGAAAAATTATCACTGAAGAGATAAGGGAGAACCAGTCCTTATCTTCTCAGGCTCATCTTGGAATCAAAGTTGGCTTTTAACTACGGAATTGGTCATTAATTTTTTATCACTCCTAAGATATCAGGTGGTTTCTCCAGGACTCCAGCCAATTCCATAAAAACAACCATGTTCCATGGCAGATTTCAGCTGGAAGCCAAGTTTTAATGTGTTCCAAAAAACATGTTGGAAAAAGGAAACTTGAGGAGAACCTGAACCTCAGCACTTTGCAGAGATGTTCATTAAAGTGCAACCACCAGGAAAATATTCTAATAGAGGGAGAGCTCAGGCCAGTAACAGCTAGGTTATTAATTAGTATTAATTAGTCAGTATTAATTTTAAAGCCTCTCAAATCTGCCTGTTTTATAAATTAGTGTCAACCAAAACTCAGCAGCGACATGGATGCAAATCTTTGAACAGTTTAAAATTAATTCCATCGTTTTGAGACACGGTGAAAATTTCGGCTGAGAAGTTGTTCACAATTTTCCACATGAGATTTCCATACAGGAGCACACCTTAAAATTGATGTTCTGCTCTTAAAATTGGTGGTGCTTAATTTCCTCTGTGAATTAGCAACTATTGGCATTAAGGAGAGGCTGGCACTAAACCCACAGGATTTTCCAGCAGCTCTTCACATTTCTATCGACTTCATTGTGCTGGTTTGAAAGCAAAACCAGTGAGAGACTCCAAGTCAAAAACACAATTTAGTAAGAGGAAAAGAGATAAAAGAAAGTAAAATAAAGGTAATAGTACAAAAAAAAAACCCCATTGACAGAGTCAGAATCCAACCTGACACCCTGTTAGGGTGGTAGTGGCAGTCCAGATGAGATGGTCTTGTCCAAGCAGTGATTCCTGTAGAAAGCTCTGGTAGCTCTTGTCTCCTCTGGAAGTCCAGTGGATAAAAGCTGCCTGTGCTGTCCCAAACCCTGGATTTATCCAGGTGGGAATGCTTGGCTCCTCCCCCTGGGCAGAGCATCTCCCCATGGGCTGATCTCATTCTCTGAGCCCTGCAGTGGGTCCTTGCTGGCCCATGAACCAGAGATAACTCTGGAGTTATCTGTGAGTCATGGGCACGGCATTGTTGGGCTCGTTAACAGAAGAGAAGGAAAACACTGCCCCACCTTGGCTCCAAGGGCTCATGGGGATAGAATACAAACCTTGGGCACAATTTACATTGTGACCTAGGACATTCATTTATTCCCATTCCCTCCTTCCACCTGTATTTACAGGAAAATGGGTTCCAAAGCTGAGAAGAAGCCACTGCTGCTTGTGCAGAAAGGTTTTGGGTTAATTAATTTTATTCCAATTATTTTCCTGGGACTTTGCTGTGGCGTGCATGAGGTGGTGGCAATAACAAAGCATCAAAGCATCTCACACTTGGGGGACCTGAGAATTCCCTCCATGGGTTCACCCTGACAGAAACGCCCTCAGAGAAGGTCAGGAGATGTTTTCAGAGGAAATCTGGATTGCCAGGAGGAGGCAAACACGGTTAACAATGAAAATATCCTGGTGGGCAACATTTCACAGGCTCCAATTGATCCACTTGATCCCTAATGAAGGAACTTAATTAACCCCAAGGCATTCACAGCACCTCTGGGTGAGCCTCCAACAATTTTGGTTTTTTTGTTTATTGAAATCTGCACTGATATGGCCAGCAGCAAAATTTTCTCTCTTTTTTTAACATTTTATTTGAATGATCTACAAGAGTTCATATATCTTGGACTGAGATGCACATTGTAGAATTTATGGTCTTAATTAGAATTTTAAAAGTTCATCAGCATGTTTGTGTTGTGTGATTTCTTCTTCACATGAGAATAACAGAATGCACCTTGAACAGTCTGTTCATTCTTCTTTGTGACAAAGTATATTGGAATGGAAGAGATTTAATCCCTGAATTACACAATTTCTCCTTTACTGGAGATTTTTCTTCCAAAGGAAGAAGTGAACAGAGTTTGAAACTCTTTCTAGAAGAGAAATAAAGATTTTACAGCTCCAGTCTAGCAGTTCCCTTCAAAGCTGTGGGTGCTGTGTTCATCATTAGCTGAAATGGCCCTAAAATCTCCATTAAAGTACAATTTAACATCATTTACCACCAGGGCACAAATCAAAACATGACCTCATCAGCTCCAACACTCCTTGTTCAGGTGCTGATCTAAGGAGGGCAATTAAAATGAGTCATTAAGAACAGCAGAGCAGCACCTTGGCAATTGGCCTGGAGGGGGAGTTCTGATGGAAAGAGGAAAGCCTTTTAATTAAAAAAAAATTAAAAAATTAAAAGAGCACAGAGTCCCCCTGGGTGAGGAATGGTTGATATTGATCAGCTCCAGTGATCAATACTGCTCAGAAAGGGGAAAATCAGGCAGGAATTATTGTCTGCAACACTCCATAAAAACACAGAGTGCACATTAATGCTGCTGCAGGTTTGGTCCAGGTTTTTCTTTCAAAGCCTCCTCCTCTCACATAAAAAGTGATGAGATAAAATGAATTTATTCCTATTATATTTTGTATAATAGGAATAAATTATTATAATATAATATAATAATATAATAAATAATATAATTCCTATTAGCACTTTCCATTTTATGGTTACAAGAGATTGACTGTGAAATTTTACATAGGGATTTAAACTATCAGTGTTTTGGCACTGAGACAGCAATTCAGTTAAATCCATGAGAAAAATAATATATAAACCAACAAAACCTGTTGCTACCCCAAATGCCATTATTCCATTTCTGCCAGTGGGTTTTTTTTCCCCCAGATATTTGACATTTGAAACAAAAATGATAACTGAAAAAATGATAAAAAATAAAATGGATACCAACCATCCTTCCCTCCAAAAAAAGAAATGTCTGCACAAGCCCCTCCCTGCCCTGAAGGGACAAACTCACATTTATTCAGATATTTCATGGAACAGGAGGATTTGTGCACAGCTCTCACTGATGTAAGTCCCAGGAAGATCATTTGAATATAATTAATGATAATAATTGAAATTATCAGTGAAGCTATCAGGGGAAAGGCCAGGAGCTCATGTTTAGGTAGTAAACAGAGGCACCACTTTAGGTATTTCTAAACCCTTCCAAAAGCAGCTGAAGGTATCAGCAGAAAAGAAAAAAAAATAAATTATCATTATTCAAAGAGCTGGGAAACATTGCTGGATGAATGAGGAAAAATGATGACACTAATTGACATAAAACTCCAAAAGAAAAAAAACAAGCCACCTCCTGAAAGAAAACAAATTAATCTCTTAATCTCTTAAGAAAGAAATTCCAGGGCAGGTCTGAATCTGTCAAAATGAATTTCTCCAGAAATGCACCAGATTAAGAACATGAAGGAAAACAAAAAAAGCTCACAGTCATAGAAAAGTCTCAAATATTAATTTTGGGCTACCCATCAGTAATGATTTCTTTAGGAAGTTTTCATAACACCAAATAAAATTAAATTCTGGATAATGCTTGGCTAACGGAGAGAAATTGTCAAGTTCCAGAATTTACTGTTACAATATTGTTGTAGCTGGGTTTTTTGGGGTTTTTTTGGCTATTCATATGTTATTGTTTCAGCATCACATCCACTGCATAATATAACACAGAATCTGAAACAAGCAGGATATTTTTAATAGCAAAGCACACTGGAAATTCTGAATTTTCTTCCAAATTAGGACAAGCACAAAGTTCCTTTTTAACACCAGCTGCTTATTTTACAGCTAAGCCTTGTTCCCCAAGAAATGACTGAAAAATGTCAGGCCCCAACCTCAGATGAGTGCAGAAATGATAAAATGGGGCTGTCTGTATTTTTTCTGAGTATTTTACTAGCATGAATTCTGGTTTTTTTTTCATTAACAAGGATTGTTTGGGATACAATAAACCAGCAGAGAAAAGGGAATAATTTTGGAAATACCAAACAGGCCTCACTCACTGACTACAAGAAACTACAGACACAGAAATTTGAAATACAACATCACTGAAGTAAAAGAACACAGACACAATGACCAGCACCTGACCTTTAAATTCACCTTCAAAAATAGCAACTCTGCTCCAGATTTGATTTTTTTCCCTCTTAGATTTCAAGATTTCCTTCTTAGATTTCCCTCTTCCACTCCATCCTGTTTTCTAATCAGAAACCAAGTGAAAATTCTATTTTTGATGAAATAAAAATCCTGATGAAAGCAGGAAGTGCAGTAAAGCATCCAAGTAATTCAGGAATTGCAATCCAAAGTAAGAACAGTGTATTTATTTACACTTGTGCCTTACTACAGAGAGAAATGAGAATTATAGACAATTACAGAGAGAAATGAGTTGAGCACATCAGCAAAGCTGTGATTTAGGATGAGGAAACTTTTAGATTGAATTAGGAATTTTTGAGGAAAAGCATCTTTACACCCCAGCACCTTTGCAGGGTTCATCTGGAGCATGTGGGGAGCAAACCAGTTTGGTTTAGGGATGCATTGCTATAAACCAGTCCTGGGCAGCCCAGCCAAGCTGGGAGCTGGAAATTATTCCTTTTTCTGCCTCCAATCCACACCTCCAACCCGAGGATGCTCAGGCTTGGCTCTATTTAAGCCCAGCCATTAAACTCGGCTGCAGGGCAGGTGAGGGTCAAGTTTAGGAGTTGAGGATCACAGAGAGGAGCCCGAGTGATGTGGAAAGCAGAACTGCAGAGCTTCCCCAGATGAACTGGATCCAGTGGAAACAAACCCTGAGTGCTGACATGGGAGTTTCCCACAGCTCCCATTGGCCCTGCAAGCCACGGGTGTCATCACAGGCTGCTGCCCAAACTGCACAGAAACATCCAGTGGGGGAAAAAAAAAGCCCAAAATGTTCCAGAGACCCGAAATTAAAGCCAGATGTAAAGGAGCAGATGCCTGAAATGTTCTGTTGGTTCAAGGCAGGCTAGGAAAGCTTGCTGGTGTTGTTATTTATTAATTGTCATGCTAAGGAAGTCACTGAGAACATTCCTGAGTTCCTGGTGCAGCTCATGTTGAAGGAATTGGTGTTTTATTGACTAAAAATCCTGCAGTTTGTATCTACTTTAAATCACACTAAATCTACATTAAAATATTTTGGTCAACAGCACAGCTCTGGAATAGGAATCAAACAGTGTAACTGAAAAAAAATAAAGATTTTCATTAAGTGAAGTCTCCCATATCTTACTGCAAATTGTGTTCCTTAAATCTGGGCAAACACACTCGGTGCTAAAAATGTGGGGGGAGTTTTCATGGAAATTCAGGCTATCCAAAAAGGTTGTATTTAACAGTCACTCCTACAGAACACGCACAACTTATCCAGATTCTCTTTTGGGCAAACTCAAAACTTAGGAAAAAATTCTCATTAAAGCACTTTTACACATACATCATGAAAGCAGATAAGCATCTAGGTGCACTAAAAATAAAAAATATTTTAAAAAACTGAAACATAAGAACGGTACTATAGTTTTTCTGACCACAACAAAACACTCTTGGCAAAATGTTCAATGAAATGCTCTGAATGAATTCACATTTCACCAGTGAACCTTTTAAAAACAAGCACAAGATTGAGTAGTTCCCCTATCAGATGCAGGTTTATTAGTGAAATACCAGGGATTTATATCTGGAATTACAACCCAATTATGATGTTACTGGGTAAATACGAGCTTGGATGCCATCTAACTTTACAAGTCTATTTTCTTTACAGTTCTGGGCTAGCACTGGCTGGATTTTACTAGACAGGAGGAAAGGAAAATGTGCAGTTACCAGAAGCCATTTTTATGGTCTCCAAACGCACCAATAATCCACAAAACCTCTCTGAAGAGTCTGAGTGCTGAAAAGCAGATGATTTCTCGCCAGAAAAATGAAATATTCCCATCCCAAACCAGGCCATGCACACCTGATGAAACCTCTCCCTGCCTTTGCTGTGCTCTTTGGAGTGTAATGAGAATATCTCCAATAAAAGGAGCACCAATCTCAGCAAACCTAATGGCTCTGTTTTAGGGAATACATCCTGCCAGGAGCAGCTCCAGAGCAGCCAGAAACCCAAAAAATCATTTTGCAGACCTCACACTCCCCCAGCTGCAGCGTGAGAAAAAGGAGCTGGAAATACAAGAGAAAAATGAGCTGGAGATAGGGGAGTAATTCTGCAGGGAAGTTATTAAAGGCACTCTCTTGTGCACCTAAAAATCTCAGAATTGCCCCAGATGATGAACTGGGGAGGAGCACAAAACAACCTCTTTGTTTTTCAGAGCCAACAGTGGCAAAACCTAACAAAGAGCTGGTTTTTAATCCAAAACCAGCAGGAGTGATCCAGAATCTACAAATAATCTGTCTGTCAGCCCCTGCCATTCATAAACACAGATCCATCCAGACTGTTCAGCTGGGGAACTGCTAAAAGAGATGAATTTTCCCCCAAATGCAGCAATCCTGCAGGGAAGAACCAAGCCAGCTCCCTGGTTTTGTGGCAGGTAGCCTAATCTGAGAGCATCAGCTCTGCAAATACTCAGTGTGTCAGATTTTCCACCTCTGAGCAGTGATTTCACTGCAGGAACCTCACTGAAGTACCCCAGCATTCTTGAAAAGACACAAATTCTGGGTTTGAAGCAAAACTTGGAACTTGTGCAGTAAACTCACACCAGACTCTGTTTTGTAGAGAGTATCTAAAACTTCACTAACACCTATTTTGAAGCTGCAAAAGGGATTTATGGATTTATACCTGCAAAATAATACATTCCTAATTAAAATTGTTCCTACATTTTACATTAGCAGCCTAGACACTAAAAGTCAGAATAATTAAAAGGCTTGAATTATTCTTGCTGTTAATGAGTGGCACGTGTGAAGGGCTGCTTGTTCTCCCTTCCTGAATCCCTCCCATATAAATATTTAAATTTTTTCTAGGTCTGACCATGCTGATTTCAGAACACATTAGGTATTTTACAGCTCACATTTCTGGCATGTGCTACAATTATTTTTCAAAGGTTAAAACATGAAAAAGAGAGCCAAGCCATCATCATCCACCCAAAACTGTGCTAAGAATCACTGTGGAGCCCTCTCCAGCTGAAACAACAGCTCCAGCACTTCCACAGGCTGCAGGGACTGAAACATCACTGCCCCAGCACCATGCCTGGGATGCAGCTGTGCCAAAATTCAATGGTGATGTAGAAGGACAGAGATGTTGGCAGAGGAAGGAATACAAATCACTGTTAAATACAACATCAGGAGATTCCTGTCTCACCTTTTATGGAACAGAGTCTCCCAGCTCAAAATTGAGTTATCACCAGTGCTGCTGCCCATGAGATCAAACACAGCCCAATTTCTGCCCAAATCCCATTTTTTTGTCACTGGGCAAGTGAACAGCATTGCTTCCCCCAGATTATGATCCATCAAGCAGCATAATTACATTTTAACTGACCTAAAATTGCAATTGATTTCTTCACACCACGTCAGCCAAGCCACCTGTTTCCTTTAAAAGTAATATTTAAAGACTCAGCTAGAGAAAGTTACAATTAATTTAAGAGAATGTCTAAATCTTTGTGTCAATCATTCTGGAAATCAAATACCTCTGCTTAATTCTATCATTTGATCCCACGATTAATTAACATCCCAATTTTATTAGCTTACCTCAGCAGCCTGGGTCTCCTGGTGCAACAAAGTCAGACCTGTCAAGTCTTCCAAGAAGGAATGTGAAGAATTAAAAACTTTGGCTAGGAAATTAAACCCTTCTCGTTCGTACTGGTCAAGGACCTGCCAAATAAACAAACAGAAAAGTATTTCAAATGTAATGCCCATAAGCTGATTCGTCCTCATATTTGGCTCATAAAATAAAAGCAGAACCTTTCTGAGCACTCAGAAAATGACTGGATACTGCAAACAGGAAAAAAATGATGGAGAACAGAAAAATCATTTTCCCCAACTCAATTTCTACAGCGAGGAAAGCTGGAAGCAAGAGGGAAGAGAAGTGGGGTTTAAGATTTCATGCTTTAAATACATTTTTAAGCTTATAACAAGACAGATGGGAGGGCAAGAAGGAAAACTTGGCTGCCAAGCCATGAAAGGAGCGTTTGAGTGCCACCAAACACAGTAAGAGCCTGTTCTGTGCATCAGCTCAGGGAAGGAGCCATGCTGGGACAGCCTGGAAAAATTCCCCGAGTAGGTGTCCAAGCCCAACATCCTCCCAGCCTCCAGAGATTCCTGGCTCTGAGGCTCTTGTATCTTGCTCTATTTTCCTGCTTTAATTTTCCCCAGTTTATCTTTTGTTTGGACAATCTTACAGGCTCCTACGAGAACTGTGAGGTTTTGGTTTATGTTCCTCTCGAGCCCTGACCACGAAGAATTTTATTTCAGCTTTAGGGGAAGGGTTTGCCAGGCTGATTTCAACCCAGTGAGATGCAGGTTGAGGGAAGAGAAAATAAATATCAAACATGAACACAATTCTGCACCTTTTGTGACAGCAAGCAGTGAGAAAATAGAAGGAATTTATGCCTGAGCAATCTCAGTATCCATTATTTCCTTATTTTTGTTTGTTCAAGTTCTGATCATTTCATACCCTGCTCTCAGAGATGAAGCAGCTGAGCTTGATGCATCCCAAAGAACTTTTCCTACAGAGCTTTTCCTACAGAAACAACTTTTCCTACAGAACCTGAAGGAGCAGAGCAGAATTCATGCAGGGACCTCAAAGCCACACAAGTTTAATTAGAAAGGAGCAGAACGTGTGACAGAGATCACCAGGATCACCTGGGTCCAGAAGAGGCAGGATTTTCACAAGAATAGAAATATTCCCATCAGAATTCATCAAATCTCAACTCATTCTCAACAATCTCACTCCTACCTAGTTTAACAATTCCCAATGGTCTCAAACACCCATTTCATTGATAAAACTGTGGGAAAATTAAACTTGCCCAGCCCAACAACATTCTTCAGCACAACACATCCTGTGAGCTTTTACACTGAGTCCTACAGGAATTCAAGCTCATTAAATATAAAACCCATATTTATATTTAGCTGACAGCATTCTAAGGTTACTGCTAAAAATAGACTGGGATCCTCACTCAGCTCTCCATGCAGAACTATAATGCATAATTAGGTTTCAAAAAACACAAACAGAAATAAGTGAAACACAGCTCTGAAAAGGAAGACAGATGTAGGTGACTATCAAACATTTGGCACCTTCCTGACCACATTTAATCTTCTAAAATAAACAAAACCAGCACCTCACATTCTCTTCCTGAATCTACAGAAATTGTTCCTCATATTTTATTTGCCACAGGGGTTTGGTGTGTGTGTACAACGACTGATAAACATAATCATGATTAAAAAAGAAAAAGGGATTTTTTTCTTCATCTAGCAGCAACCACAGATGCCTGAAAATCTGTATTAAAAACTGAACTTGCTGATTATAACGACTTGCATTTACAATGAGGGGAGCCTGCAGAATGGAAGTATTTGTTAAGTAGTTTTAAATCCAGAATTCCAGAAATCAGTTTTAAATCCAGAATTCCAGAAATCAGTTTTAAATCCAGAATTCCAGCCACACCAACTGTCTTAGGCTGGGGAGCCAAGAGATTTGTATTCTATTTCATCTGTTGTAAAAGCAGAGATTTCTTTATCTCTGGTAACTCCAGGGGGAGGGGGCAGAGGCCTTCTGATAATGGGGCAGCTGTTAAAGCAGCTGGGGCAGGGTTTGTTATCTCTGGGGCAGGGTTTGTTATCTCTGGGGCAGGGTTTGTTATCTCTGTCACCACCCGTCCATCCTCCAGGGGAGATCTGCTGATAATGGGCCATGGAGGCTCACCAGTGACATCACACATGACATCATCAGGGATATCTGCTGATAATGGGCCATGCAGGCTCACCAATGACATCACACATGACATCATCAGGGATATCTGCTGATAATGGGCCATGCAGGCTCAGCAATGACATCACACATGACATCATCCCATTGGGAGATGCT
Source organism: Acrocephalus scirpaceus scirpaceus (assembly GCA_910950805.1). Lineage (NCBI taxonomy): Eukaryota > Metazoa > Chordata > Aves > Passeriformes > Sylviidae > Acrocephalus > Acrocephalus scirpaceus. The sequence goes on from OU383782.1 coordinate 2,476,361, forward strand.
CCACCCAGTGTGGGCGGAGCCAACCGTTCCTACCTGGATAAAAACTGAGACTCAGGAACAGCTGGGATCTGGTTTTTCCACCAGAGGAAGACCAGACCCATCTCACCACCACTGGACTTTTCCTACTCCATTATCTGTACCCCACAGAACTCATCTGGGATTTATTTGGGCTGCTCCCAACACCCTGACCAACAGGGTGTCAGGTCATATCCCAGACTCTGTCAGGGTTTTCTTTCCCAGGACTTCTGTTTTGCTTGTTTGTCTTTGTACTTCTGCATTTGTATTTTGTTTTGTTGTTGTTGTTGTTTTATTCCTATTAAAGAACTGTTACTCCTATTCCCATATCTTTGCCTGAAAGCCCCTAATTGCAAAATTATAATAATTAGGAGGGGAGGGGGGTGACATTCTCCATTCCAAGGGAAGCTCCAGCTCTCCCTGGCAGACACCTGTCTTTCAAAACCAAGACACCAATCAACAAAAGTCATATCAGAGAGCCAAAAACTCACCTGCAGCACCACATTTGCTGCCTGAGCAGGTACCAATAGAGAAGATACCCACTAGAATGAAATCCTTTTGATATAAGCAGGGACTGGGAGAACACTTTGTGAATTCTGTGAACATTTTATCACCCTGAGGGACTTCATTTCCCAACTGAGATGATTCAAACTTTCCAGTGCCACAAAAGGGAGGAACCCCCTGAAGCTGCCCACATCTAACCTTTCCTACCCAAATTCAGCAGCAGCTTTTCTCTGATCAATGGAGCAGGGCACAGATTTGTGTCACCAGAGCTCAGAAAAGAAAAAGAATGAGGCAAAAATCATCTCAGATTCCTGTGCCAGGAGACCACACAAGGAATAATCACACAGCGATAAAACCAGTCCGGACAACAAAGACACGAAATAATTCTAAAAAACGCTTCCAGATTTAATAAGTGACCAATTTGTCGTTGCATGGAAAGGAAATTTTCTCCAATTTCATCATGTCCAGCAGAGCCCAAAGGCCCAAGGCTGGCAGGAATTTGCTTTTGCACTTTGGAACAATTCCCCACCGTCCTTGGTCCCACTGTGATCCTCCCAAGCTTTAGGGGAGCAAAACACTTGGGAGATGCTACAATTTTTATCATTCTTGGTCTCAAACCAGTTCCTGTCTGACCACAGATGTACAAAATCCCACCTGAACGTTTTTCAGGGAATAAACCAAGTCCTTCAGTGAGGTGTCACTCTGCAGCAATTCATTGGCCAGGCAGAAAAATCACCTATAAAAGCACAACAAAAAGAACCAGAAATACATAATTCTTGCACCCAGCCTGGCAAGCTGGAGCAGGAAGGATTTAATAAAGGAACTCTTATTTTTTCTTCACCTGCTGGTCACTTTTCAGAGCTCAGGAGAGCTGGAAAACTTCAATTCCTTCTGGATTTCATGGCTGCTGCAAACACTGCCAGGAGAATCCACATTTTCACACCACCCCCTCCTGCCATGCCAATCTCTCAGGTTGGTGCCACAACCTTGATTTCAGTCTCCATTTCACAGAGCCAGAGCCCCAAAAATGCCTTTTCTTTTTTTTTTTACACAATGGCATTTTAATAGAACAAATCAAGCTGTGGATGAACATCATCACAACAGGACCAAACCCACGGGTTGCCAAAGCTCTCTGAGTAAATGATACCCAGCAACCCATTCCCTGAGCAATCTTTTTATTGTGGCCTGATTACTGAAGTTAAAAAACCCCCAAATCTCATGGTAGAAGGGGAAAAAAAATACAGGCTTGGAGTAAAAGGCCTTGCTTTGAAATGAGAAGCAGATGTGCAGCCGTGGTGTTGTGTTCTTTCGAACAGCATTCTGCACAGACTCGTCTCAATTGCTGGGTACAGAGACACTCAGAAGGAGAATCTGGCTCCACGATTGCTTTATAGCACAAAAGTTAAGATCTGGCTAAGCAAAAACACAAAAAACAAGCTCTTAACCCAAAGAAACTGGCTCCTGATGCAAAACTGGCTCTTGTTTTATTTCTGTCACATCAATTTTAAACTTTTTTTACCAGTATTTACATTTGGTTTGGCACTTTTATTTTTTCTTTCATTTTCAAAGTAGTTTGTATCTGAGGAGCTTGAATCAGTGCTGTTTACTTTCCAGGAAAAAAATAAACTAAAATAAGGAATGAATGCTACCAGCTGGATTATTTCCACTAAATAAGATTTCTGGGTAACTTACCCCCCAAAAAAGTTCCCTTTTTTTAAGATTTTAAGACTTCCCTCCTTTAAAGGAGGCAGATACTTCACCAAACATTTCAGAGTCACAAAAAAAATCCCAATATTCAAGGTTCTGTTTAGAAATTGGACAGGCCTGGATATATTTTTACAGGCTGTTAACTCCCTGCTTATCACAGGCCATGCAGCAAGGAGAGAAAATCGCTGTTCACCTGCTGGAAAGAACCATTTGGAAAATAAGACAGACATGGAAAAAGTCTTGCCAGCTCCACTCTTCAAAATTCAACGTATCTGCTGTTAAAACAGCAATTCAATGTGAGTTTTATGCTGTGAAGGATCCTCCTGAATGAGAAGGGAGTAAGCTGAGCCGTTGAGTTAATATTCAAAATTTTACCACACAACTCGTAATTCTGGTTTCCTTAAAAAAATCTCATTCCCAGACTCTTGCCTTTTCACAAAGTTCTCAATTTTTATTGCCTTCTGATCCTAAAAAGGTGTCAAGAACAGTCTAATAAGGTGATGCTGTAACACAGCTATGAAAGAGAAGGCAATAAAATCACACTTTGGTGAGGATCGTGGAATGATTTTTCAGTTCATGAGTTTGGAACAGGAAAGCCTGGCAATATTATACAAAAAAAGATAATACTCCAAAAATTACCTAAAACCTGTGCATTCACACGTGATTAAGTTTGAAGAAGAAAGTCCTGCAGAAAGCTCCAGGTGTGCACTGAACATGAAAACCACGAGGCAAAAATGGCATCACTTTGGGCTGGTGTCCAAATCATGAAATCTGCACATACACAATTCTCCCCTTCCCATAATCAGCATTAAAAATGAAAACAAATCAGCATAAAACCTTCACTAATCCACATACAATGTGCTGAAAAATCATTAAAGGAAGGGATTGTTGTTTTAATTTAGAGTAGGAAAGGAGTGATACAAACGAGTTTTGCCTGTTGCTGTTTCCTACCCTGATTTTGAATTGCAGTGGGCAGAAAATGGAGAATTAACTCACAGAATTAACTCCAGAAAATGGAGAATCAGCTCTGAAAGGTCTCAACAGGATTTTTTTTCAGCTTGGGATTTTTCATTTCCTTTTGAATAATGAGAAGAAAGAAAGTAGAGGTCTTAGAAATTTAAGAAATGCCAGTTCAAGCATGGCCTTGTCAACATTTAGTTTTTGGGAGATGCATGCATTATTTTCTGGAATAATCTTGATGTGCTTCATCAAGTAAACATTTTTTCAGATAAAACTGCTAGGATTTTGATTTTAGCTGCTCTCTCCTTTCTTAAATATTCCTCACAGCTTATTTGAAATGTGACAGCATCCCTGGATTCCAGTCAGTCTGAGGAAGTTTCATGGCACAGCATGAGCTGAAATCATTCCCTGCCTGAAAACAGGACTACAGAGATATGAAAGGAGAGAAAGGATCAAGAGAAAATCGATCAAAAATCCATTTTAGAGACTAAAAAAGAGGCACAAAAGGGGTTTCTGGAGCCAGCACCATCAGCTTGTGTGTCCTGCCCTCCCTGAACACGTGAGCACATCCCTCAGTCCCCTCCCTGCTCACCCCACGTGTTCCACAGGATGGAGATTTACAGCTTGGATATTTACAACTTCATTTATCCCCACTCTGCTTCCTGTCCAGAATTCCTGCTGCTGAGCTCATCAGCAGCTCTGGCATGCTTGGCTCCAGTTCCTTCTGGCATCCAGGGAGGCAGAAATCCCTGCTCCTTCCCAGCCCCGTCCCACGGGAAGGACAATTTGGGGCTGCACCTTGTGTTGGACATGCACAGGCACCAAAATCCCCAAGTTTTTGAAGGAACAGCCCAGGAGCAGCACTCAGTCCCTACAGAGAAGCCCTAAAGCTGGGAGAGAAGCAGGGACACTTCCCAACATTGAAGGAATGATGATTCTCCCAGCAAAACAACTGCCTGCTGCTGGATGATGCTTTGGCTGCCTGCAGGAAATTGGGATTTTACAAAGGAAAAAGGAAATTTTCAGTGGCCCAGCTCTGCAGGATTTTTTTGGGGCCAGCCAGCAGGCAGCAGTGACTGGGGGGTGCCCAGGAAAAGTCATTTATTCCACACAGCCCTTCAGCAAGGGGGCAGATCTGTCACATGCCAAGCACCCCAAAGTGGCACTGCCACAGACAAAAACTGCTCAGGGCTGCCCCAACACAGCCCCAGCTGGAAAATCCCCAGTTTGTGGCTGTTGCAGAGCAGAGGGGTTCATGATCTGCATGTGCTGCAATCCCTGTGCAGAACAGCACTGGAGGAGCAGCAGCGTTTTCTTCAGATCCAGATTTATCACGTGTCAGTGATTTCTGCTGTTCTACCATCTCTTGAAATTAAATTCCCTCCACTCTGCCAATTTCAAATTTCAATTCTGTAAGGACAGATATATCAGCACTATAAAAATGTGGGGAAATGGAATAGAAGTCAAACTTAGCTTAAACTGTTCAAAAATATTTGCAAACAAAGATCAGCTTTCCCATAAAGCAAGGCTGATGATCAGTTACTGAAAATGGGCATCAGGGTAAACAGACACCTGTCAAAGACTGCAGTGAAAATGCAGAAAAACATCTGAACAATGTGTATAATAATTAAAATAAAAATGATAATTAAAATGAGAAACAACCTAAATAATTAAAAATGTTGTGTCTCCATGAATATGCTCTGAATCCTTGGAATAAGTGAACAATAAACTTGGGGATAGAAATCACTAGGCTGCAAAAATCTGATGGAAGGAAAAAAGAACAACCACAAATTGCTCATATCCAGCAAAACAAACTGATCTTTTGAGTTCCAAAGGGAATCCTACAGTATGAGGAATGAACACCATCATCATCATCCTCCCAGCACCACACATTGAATATTCCTGAATTTTAACCCAGTTCAGCGTTCTCCAAGTTTGTTTTTGCAGATCTTGTAGGCAGATATTTCAAGCCAAAGTGCTTTAGCTCAGTTTTAAGTGACAGAAAAGGAATTGTGTAAAAGCTTCAGGGAGATGACAAGAGAGCACAGTTAATTTACTGTTAATTTATATTAATTTATATTTACATTAATTTACTGTTAATTTATATTTACAGTTGCTGTTAATATAAATAATTAAAAATTATATTCTAGGCACAGGTAGATATTGAACATGTCAATACTAGAAAACTGCAGTGATGCTTTTTCCTCATTGAAAGTCCTTTACTTTGTCCTAATTGTAGTTACAATTTAATTGAATTAGAAGAATAAGAAATATTGGGGTTAAAAAAACCAAATAAAAAAAACTTTAAGACCCATAAAATTTAATTTAAATGCAACAGAAATCCAACCTGTGAGAAATACGATTCCATTGTCTTAAACAATGGCAGGTTTCTTCTTTCTCTTAAACCCTACTATTTTGAAATTCAAATGTAACAATGGGAAAATTCATTTTTATTCATTTCTAAGAGAAGTCCTACATTTACCTCAGTATGCAGAAAATATGCCTGGGTGTATTAATGATGCATTCCTCAGGTCTCAAGGAAATCTGTCCAATATTAATACAGAGGCTGCACTGTACAAGACTTGTCAAATGTTCACATATGTCAATTCAGGAAATAAGGAAAGTTATAAATGGACTCTGTTTCACTGACTTCACGTTACAGCACAGCTACAGAAACATTTAAAATATTCTCTTAAAGTTTTGAAATGTTCATTCCTGAAACATTTCCTTCACCATTTCTGCAAGCTCTGCAAAAGATTTTTTTTTTTTTTCAGCACAGGAAAGACCAAGGCTTTTCCCCCCCATGACTTTCACATCCACACAATACTCAGATTGAGAAATGTGTAATAAAATAAGATTTCAAGGAGTTTCAGGGACAGATCTTCCATTGCTACTGGGAGGATGCAAATAGGAATGTCTTCGTGCAGCCAGGGCAAATCTGAAGGGCCTGGAATCAAAATCAAAATTATCACAACTAAAAAAACATCAGTGAGCGACTGAATCTCACAGGTTGCTGTCATAAGTGATCAGAACAATTTCAAATAAAACTGCAGGCCCAGCAGTTGGCAGAGGAGAACAATGAGAGCATTGTTGAGGCTCCCTGATGATGGATTTCCAAACTGCAATGCTCATAAATAACTTACGCAACCCAAGCGCTCAGTAAATGTCACAGCAGAAGGGTTTCATGTATTCCTGAGATGGTAAAAAAGGGGAAAACATCTGCAAGGGCAGGGGAATATCCTGCCTGAGAACAGAAATTGTAACATAATGCCAACAACACCATCCCTGAGCCCAGTGGCTGCCCCTTGGTGACATGCAGTGAAACTGAAAAACGTTCAGCGTGAGCTCAGTGGGGAAAAAGCCACTTCAGCAGCTCCCAGCACACCCAGGAGAAAGTTGGGAAAGAAACTGAAAATGAGCAGAGCTCCCTGTGCTGATTTTTATAAATTTCAGAGTGGGGGTAGTTACACTATAGTTACACATGAGGATGTCAATAGTAGGGGAAGGAGAGAAATCTCTTTAAGGAGAACAAGTCACATTTCCAGCACATGGGTGCTAAATCCTGACTCTGGAAGAAATGTGTAAAGACAGAGGGTTTTTTTTTTTTTCACATCTTTCCATCCAGGCTGGTTGGTGGCAATTATTTTTTGTGGCATTCAGCTCAGGGTCTGTGGGGTCTCCTCGTTCATTCAGTGAGGCACAAGAAGTAAAGGGGAGCAATAAAAGGAAATTTTCATTGCCCTCATTAAAACAGAAACACTGGCAGTTTTGCATTAAAACACATCCACATTTTACCATTGATGATTTAAGGCTTTGACCAGTTTTCTGCAGGGATCAGATCTGTTTTCCAAGGAATTGCAGTGCTCCTCACTGTAATATAATGAACAAACAGCCTCATTTTGCTCCCAAGAGGGTAAATAGGTTAATTAGCCCAGCCAGTAATGAGCTAAACGTTCTCTCCTGTTAGTAAAGCAGTTGTTACAAATAAATCTCCATCCTGAAGAGCTCTGGAGAGAACAAGTTTGGCACCAGAAGAGCTCTCGCTGCTCTCTCAGTGCCCTGAGCTCTGACAGGGATATTTGACATTCCAGCACAGCTCCTGCAGAACCAGAATAGGACAGAGGGGGAATCATAGCAGGAAAAATTGGCCCAGAATAAAAATAGATTGATTTCCTGCTGCCACCATCCCAAAATTCCTGAACAATTGCCTGTGGGAAGCTTCTCTGGCACGTGGCCTGGGCAGGATAATTCTGGGTAAGGAAAAGTTGGCTGCTTGCACGTCTGGCCTCTGCAGCTTCAAAAGCAGAGAACTGAAGGGATGACTGAGTCAAAATGAAATCTCCAAACATGCAGATCAGCAGCAGCTTCTCCTGAGTGCTCCAGCTGGACTGGATGGCTGCAGGATGCACTGGAATTCCTCTAAAATTCCTCATTCATTGGTTTTGTGCTTTAAGAGTTACAGAGTGACAAGAGCTCAAGAAGAATGCTGACAAAAGAAAAACACAACGAGCACAATGCCGGCAAATTCAGTTCCATTCTATGTGTGCTGAAAATCTGAATCTCCAGTAATTCTGACACAGGTCAGGATGAAACACTAAATTACCTTATTAAAAACCAAACAAACCTTCACACAACAAACCAGCATACAGACTGCAATTAAATCATAATTGGATTTGTCATTTCAAAGCAGCAGCATCAGATTTCCACATAATGCAGGGTGACATACCCTTGTGCTAATAAATAAAGTTAGCAAAGTAAACAAAGGCTGTGTTTCTACTGTAAGGAAATCCGTGAGCCAATGGAGGAACCTTTTCAGCACACGAGAAATTCAATCCCCAAACCACATGAAAAGTGATCTCTCTGGGAATAGCACAGCTGCTAAAATCCAAGGCAGTTTTTATTAAATCATCAAGTCTGTTTATGTAGAACGGGGCTCTCTTAGAATGACCTCCAAGAGGAAATGATTTGCTAAGGAAGAATTGATCCCTGCATTGAATTTATCTGCGTGGATGTACATTTTTACTGTTTTTACATATCAGTGTTTCCTGAACTGGAGATAAGGAGAAAGTAAGAGAAAAGGAAAAGTCTGTTCTAACAGTTTCAATTCTGCAGCAGCAAGGTTTTAGCCACTGCTGAGCTTTCAGCTCTTCAACAGGGCAGATAAAACCTCTGCTGTTTTTAGAAACACCCAACTTCAGTGCTTCAACTTTTGAAAAGAAAATGCACATTAAGAATCCTTCAAAACTTGTCAGATGTGCCCAGATAGCCCAGAGGAAACAAAAAGGGAACACTGGAAATATCTGGCTAAGAAGATATTGTGCAAGTGCTCCAAAAGATGCCACAGCCCCATTATTTTTTGATGGCTGCTTGAAAGGAGGACGAGGGCAGTGAAAGGAACAGCAAGAACTTCCTGCAGTCAGCCTCAAGGTACAGGAGAGTGAAATAAATTTTAATGGCACTCCAAGCAGCTCAAAAACCCTCTGAAACTCCCTGCTGAGATATCCCAGGGAAAACTTCTGGAAGTTGCACTCCACAGCCAGAAAAAACTTGCCAGAGGGAACTTTTCAAGGCCAGGGGAGAGGGAAACAATGCAAGAGCTGCCCCAGAGAGCCAAGAAACAGCTGGGAACTCTGAGGTGACTCAGGACTGGCAGCACCAGCAGCAAAATGAACAATCTGCTCAATAAAGAAATGGTAAGAAGCAAGTTTTTTTTTTTTCCCTCAATTGTTCATTATTTGTCTGGTTTGTATCACAGAGCAGAAATTTCGACAATTTTGCCTGTTAAGCTCCAGAAGGATGAAGGGATTTATTCAGCAGATATCAGAAAGGATTTCTTAAATGATGCCAATCTCATTCCTTTCTGCAAAGCTGAAAGATAATGACAATATTTCTGTAATAAACTCTTCAGAAATGTCCTGGTCAGGCTGTGCTTGGATCCTTCAGCTGATGGCAGCATTTATGTGGAGATGAACAGTGCAGCACGCTAAGAGGTGCTGGTTTTTCAAAGAAATTTGAAAAACAGCTGAAAAAAGAAGGCTGTAGGGAAAAAAGAACTTTAGCTGAAGTGGGAATAAATTAAAAGCCCTAAGCAAGTCAGAGAAAATGTCAAAAAGTACTCCAAAATTGACATAGAAATATAAAAATAACAGAAAGCACCAACTGAGCCCTACCTTGGCTGAACAGGCTGTGCACTTATCAAATGCCAGGCTGACTGGGAGAACATTATCAAACCTGGATAAAAATCCTCGGATCTGGAAGATGAAAAAAAAAAAATTACATTGCTATTTTAAACATTTCAAAAATCAAACATGAGCTGGACACACAGATTCCATTAAAAGAACATTTATCGTGTTCTAACAGTAAAACTCCATTTATCATGGAGTGAATTTATACTGAGCACATATTATTGCTTTTTTATGTACAAATAATGGCACAGCTGCCTAAATGCAGCATTATTTCACCAGAAATGGAGGCACAGCACCATCTGCAGTTGGCCTTTTCTCAGTGCAAAGAGAAATTTTCCATGAGAGATTTTCCATGAAAAATAAAGTCATGCTGTGACCACTGAAACACATTTTTCCCCAGCTCTATAACCCAGTCTGAACATTTATTTAACTGTTGTGCATTCCTCAGTTATGATGTTAATATGATATTATTGATAAGCAATTTTAAAATTCCAGGCCACTGTATCTGCTAACAGAGGGAGCACTGAAAACACTTTGCAGCAGGGTTTGATCACTTCAGTTTTGAATTCTTTGGAGTACTGATCACCCTTTTTATTCTGTTTTATTCTGGTTTTATTCAGTGAGGAGATGGCACCAGGGACAGAAGTTAAGTAACTCTGCAATACAAATAATAACACCTCAATTTTGAAATTTTAAAACCGAAGTTTTGAAAAACTGTAACACATCTGTGAGTAGAGTTTGGGTTGGGTTGAAGAAAAAAGTGCTGTATGGTACCAAAAGAATGTGAATATTTTGTGATGATAATAATAATAAAAAATAATAAATATAACTAAATAATAACTATAGTATTAATAATAATATAATTAAATAATAATTATATATAGTATTAATTATATAAAAATTTAATATATCATCTATAATATAGATACTTTTAATATATTATATATTATATATTAGAATGAATAATAATTAAATTGTTTTCAAACTCTGAAGAGATTTAAAAAGTGAACTTTAAGATGCTCACATTGGCAGCTCTGATGGAGAACAGAAAAGTCAGAAATTGCTTTATTCACATAATTTCTGCTCCAAACAAATTCCTGCTCTGGAATTTTTGTGTCCATGAGCAGCACAAACACAACACCAGGAACACCCTGCCTGGGCTGTGTGATGGGTTAATATTATTTATATTTATATTTTAATAAACATGGAAAGTCAGGGAAATGGAATCAGCATTTTTTTTAAGAGACAACATCTGTGATGATCAGTTCCCAGCTCTTAAACAAAATGTTTTATCACAACTAATTTACCTGGTGAGGAACAAGCCCAAGAGAAGTGGGTGGTTCATTCATTCTGTCATCGCTGCTGCTGGCCACAGCATAACCACTGCCAAAAACCCAACAGGGAAAATCAGAGCAAGACAACACACTCAGAATTTCCACTCAGCTTCCAGGCATTTTGCTACAGCTCAGCATGAGGCAAGGAATCTATGTGCAAAGTCTGTTCCATAGGAACCAAGCTTCAGCAGGATAAATATAAATAAATCAGTCTGAGACTCATCTTCAGCTCCTAAGTCTCTTTTTCTCTCAGGGGTTTTAAAGAGAAAACAAGCCTCATGTTCAAGGTGCAGAATTTCAGTGTCATTTCTGTATCACACACACTGAGTTTTAAATAAGATTTGCAACACAGGGCTTATCTTGAAACCCTCATGTGCCACATGTCCCAACAGCTCATCACACCCAAACACTGCTCAGCAAAGGAAAGCCACGATTACCAACAGCAACATTTCCTTCTTTTGAAAGATTCCTAATACTTTTCTGTGGTTAAATTCAGAGAGAGAAGAAAAACTGAACACTTGATGAAGCAGCTCCCTCCAACACTGCATGTTGCATTAATTTACAGACATTACCCCTCACAGAACTGTCCTTGAGATGTAAATAAAGACTGAATTTGTGTGATTTCTCAGAGAACAGCAGCAATGGCTCACCCTTCTGGATGCTGCAGGACAGAAACCATTAACTCCACTGCCAGGGCTCCAGCCACCATGGCCAGTCCAGGCCGGCTGACCGTGCACTGCTGGTCCAGTGTCCGATCCCTGGTGGACTACAAACACAGACAGCTCTGAAGGGAAGCAAAAACAACTCCAAAGTCACCAGCTGCCCTGTACAAAACACCTCCAGTGCTGTGCAATTCACAGCTGTGATCTTCCAGATAAAAATCAGCTCTTTCTTTACCTCACGTGCATCAACACAGCGCAGATCCCTTTGTGAAACACCACTAAAACCAATTAAAAATTCGAGTTGCAGCAAAAGAGAGATATGATCACCATTTGCATAAGGTTCTACTCACATCCCCTGGTGCCACAACATCATTGCAGAAGTAGCAGCCCAGTTTATAGCCAGGGATATTTGAGAAGAGTGAGGATCCCAGCAGATCAGAAGGAGCAGCGGCGTTGCTGAAACGGGAATCACCAGACTCTTGCTGCTTTGGTTTCTTTAGGCCGTGCCTCATAACAACAAAAGTGTCAAATCCCAAGGCAGCATTGATGACCAACTGTGAACAATAAGGAGAGAACAACAGATTTTAAGTGAGCCAGAGAAGGAGGGGAAAAAAAGCAGCCTCGAGGTTTTTATTCACTATAATTCACTATAAATGCCAAAAACCCCACACTCTGTAGATGGATGAGCAACCCATTAACTGCACATTTACCACCTTAGCCATAAAAACAGAGTTTCTGAAAGGTGCAGAATTCCAGATGTCAAGCACTTAGGGAAAAACAAACCCCAAAATAAAAGCCTGTTTCAGAAAGTCCCAAGCCCTTGCCTCTTTCTGTGCCTTTCAGGGTGTTCTGCTCTGAATGAACGACTCCCTCTAGCTGCTACACGAACTTGTGACAAAACAGCAACTGCAAGCAAGGAAATGCCATCTGCTATCCCAACCAATTGCTCAGTAAGGAGAGCAATTAATGATTACTTCTGGGCTTCATCTGCATCTGCTTGGTGACACGGGGAGCAGGAGCAGCTGTGCTGCACAATTCCTCTGTCCTCGTTTTCCCCTTCCTCTTTGTGGCAAGTGCACAGAGGAATGTGAAGCACAATAACAACACAGCCATGATGCAGCCAGTCAAATATAAATTAAGATGCACTCCTTCATCTGCAGAGGCTGTTGATAAAAGTTCTGGTGCAGCTCTTCCTCATTTTCCGTTCTTCCAGGCAGGAATTATTGAAGAGAAGAACTCTGAGGGAAGCTCTCTCAAGAATTAGTCATCTTAATTAGCAAGCTTTGAGTTTCATCATCATTCTCAGTATTTCCAATTAGTTCTGCATATTCTCTTTCAGCCTTGGAGTAGTTTATTTCTCCTCAGTCCTGAAGTGGAACCCTGCTGTTCAACCTATCCAGGGCTACAGCAATTAAAAAATTGCATCTACCTGGAAAACCTGAATATGGTGTTCCACTTCCAAAATATGAGTAAGAACTGGTATTAGCAGAAATTAATAATTTTGTTAAACAATTCCCACTGCAATCAACTGTTTCTCTCATCTCAGTTTACTGGCAGGTAATTATTTCATTCTGATTGAGCCTTAATTTAAAAAATCATCTGGTTTTGATAAAGAGGCAATGGAAAAGTACAAGAGACAAACAGAAAAATATCTTTTGGCATGGATCAACAAAAAGAAAAAACAAGCAAATTTTCACAAGTTCCATTGCTCAGCAGGAACAGAGATTGAACATCTGACAGGAGGATTTTAAATGCTAATTTGAGGGGTTTGTTTGTCTGAGGTGCTTGTTTTGGGGAAGGGCTGCAGGAATGGCAAAGATCATCAAGGCACCTGAATGATGGAGAGGGGAGAAGGACTCTCACTGCTACCCACAGAGCTGGTTTTGTGCATTTTACACAAACCATCAATCACCATGTTCTCTCTTTTCTCTGTGCCTCTGAGACGTTCAGGAACAAACTGTGCAGTGCTTGAGATCTGCAGGTGCCACACAAAATCACGTCTGAAGCAGAGCTCCCACTGAGTGTTTACCAACATAAAATACTCAGCATTTGTTTGGACACCTGGAGATTTCCCTGCTGTGTTTTTTTCCAGTGACAGAGAATTCCATCTCCTCAGATCAAAGTGATGTTATCAAATCAACCCACTGTGATGCTGACACACTGTACCACTGAGTAACAGAGAAATGTCACTAAAAGGTTTCAAAATTTATCCTCAAAATTATTTGAATGCTGCAAGAAAAAGGTAGAGGGGAACTGCTGGCTAAGAAAACATGGGAGAAAGTTTTGGACATCATAAAAACAACCTTACCTGACTGAGCCAGACAGGATTCATATAGAATATACACATAAAATTCCACATATTGCTGAAAATTCCCAACCACCATACACATGGAAGAGCAGGCTAGCCCACAGCCAAGCTTTGCAAATTTGCTCTTTTTTAGCCATTTCTATGCTGTTTATAAACAGCTAAAATACTGCTGAAAACCACAGGGGCAAGCTGCAGAAAGGCCAGGAGGATTAAGGAGGAACTGAAGAAGTTACACACAACTTACACCTGAAGTTGTAACTCAGTGAAGCCCTCACTAAAGGGACAATGACCTCTCCACTGGCAAAGGGAAGTTTATTTGAGCTACAAAGAACTGGAATGCCATTGCTCAGGGCCAGAAATGGATTTAAAACAGAAGAATGGAAGGAAGGGGAATAAAGGGGTGAGCACAATACCTTCCTCTTGCTGGCTGCAATGACAGTGGGCAGCCAGCGACTCTCCCGAGTGTCCATCAGCAGGAAAACAACATCGTGGGCATCAATGAGCTCCTCCAGCTTGGCCACATCCTTCTGAGCCTGGGCCATTGTCACCTCAGAGAAATTCACAGGGTGGCCTGGCATGGGGATGCTCATGTTGTAACCTTCGGAGCTCTACAGGGAGGCAGACAGAAAATCACGAGTTCAGAAGGTGACCTTGTGAATTGGTGTAAAATTCAATATAAATCAGAGCCCAAATTCAATTCCTGTTTGCCAGAATGGCAGCTCTACTCCTTCCAGCTCCCTGTGTGGCAGTGCTGTGCACTAGGGCACAGTGCTGGAGTTTTTCAGTTTGTATTTGTGCAGAACAGCCTCAGGAAGCCTTAGCAGGCCTAGCAAATCACTACAAGAATGTCACAGTAGGACATGAAATAAAGATAATTTAAAGAGAACATCAGAAGGGTTTATTTACAATATTTTTGATTCTTATATAGCAGCTTCACTAAAAAAGGTATTTATTGGTCAATGGGACTGACACCTCTTTGCATTGGTGAAGTAACAGGAAACAACAGCTGGGGAAGATTGCTATGAGAAAAAAAAACCTGCCCACTTAGAAATGTTTTGGGAAAATGAGAAAGATGTTTTAGGAAAGGAAAACTGTTGGAAGTTTTCCCTTGGGGAAGAAGCTAGCAATGGTTAGCACACTGAGAATTCTGTCAGGCTCAGAAATGTTGAGCCCAGGAACTGCTCCTGGTCCCAGGGGTTGCAAACATCACCCCAAAGCCAAGCAGACACATTTCCATTCAATGATGATCTGTGATTACAACCTGTGTCCTGGATTCTCTTTCCAGCCCCTTCACACATCATTTTAGGAGGCTGCAGTTTGTGTTTCTGAACACTGACTCAGCCCTGTGCAGTATCACACACTCTGCTCTTTATTCTCACCTCCTGAGCAGAAGAACATCATCCTCGGATGATTTCCCTGTAATTCCCCATCCATGTGGGAATCTGGGACAGCAAAAAGCACTTCTGAGGCTTGTCACTGCAGAGCTGGAGGCCTGCACTGTGCAGATGCTGCAGGAGTTTGCTCCTGTGGCAGAAACATTTCCCTCTCCAGCCCCTTACTTGGGCAGGACATACTGAGGGCAAATATTGATCCAAATTTGCATCTACACAATGCATACAATGAATTCACTGCTCTGGAATTGTGTCAGCACAAGCTGCCAACCATCTGCTGCAAGGGAAGGATGGAGCCCTCGTTTATGTTACAGAAGGACAAGCCTTGCCAAAGCCTCCCTGCTTGGAACTGCAGGAAAAATTAAAACCTAAAATGTAAAAAGTGGGAGAACCACGCCTGAAACTCCATGGGAAAAGAGGAAAGGAAGGGTGGTGGAATGTGCTTTTGCACAGAGCAATTAATTACCAGCACAACTCATAAATCCAAGTGAGCCAAAGAAGGGTGAATACACATAAGGGTGAATATACATATAGAATATACACCCAAAGAATGGTGAATACACAGAAAGAAGGGTGAATACACCCAAAGAAGGGTGAATACACATATAGAATATACACCCAAAGAAGGGTGAATACACATAAAGAAAGGTGAATACACATATAGAATATACACTCAAAGAATGGTGAATACACATAAAGAAAGGTGAATACACATAAAGAATATACACCCAAAGAAGGGTGAATATACATAAGGGTACACATAAAGAAGGGTGAATACATATATAGAATATACAAGCAAAGAAGGGTGAATACACATAAAGAATATATACCCAAAGAATGGTGAATACACATAAAAGAAGGGTGAATACACCCAAAGAATATACACCCAAAGAAGGGTGAATACACATAAAGAAGGGTGAATACACTCAAAGAAGGGTGAATACACCCAAAGAAGGGTGAATACACCCAAAGAAGGGTGAATACACCCAAAGAAGGGTGAATACACCCAAAGAAGGGTGAATACACCCAAAGAAGGGTGAATACACCCAAAGAAGGGTGAATACACCCAAAGAAGGGTGAATACACCCAAAGAAGGGTGAATACACCCAAAGAAGGGTGAATACACCCAAAGAAGGGTGAATACACCCAAAGAAGGGTGAATACACATAAAGAATATACACCCAAAGAAGGGTGAATATACATAAGGGTGAATATACATAAAGAAGGGTGAATATATATACAGAATATACACCCAAAGAATGGTGAATACACATAAAAGAAGAGTGAATACACATATAGAATATACACCCAAAGAAGGGTGAATATACATAAAGAAGGGTGAATACACATAAAGAGAAAGGTGAATACATATATAGAATATACACCCAAAAATGGTGAATACACCCAAAGAAGGGTGAATATACATAAAGAAGGATGAATACACAGAAAGAAGCGTGAATACACATATAGAATATACACCCAAAGAATGGTGAATACACATAAAAGAAGGGTGAATACACACAAAGGATATACACCCAAAGAAGGGTGAATACACAAAGAATATACACCCAAAGAAGGGTGAATACACATATGGAATATACACCTAAAGAATGGTGAATATACATAAGGGTGAATATACACAGAAAAGGGTGAATATACATATAGAATATACACCCAAAGAAGGGTGAATACACATATAGAAAGGTGAATACACATATAGAATACACACCCAAAGAAGGGTGAATATACATAAGGGTGAGTATACATAAATACCCCTGAGGATAAAAAGAACCAGGCCCATTTAGCAGCTTGGAGAAATGGCTGTGGGTAATACCTGCATTAACCATACCAAAGGATGCAGCTTTTTTCCCCTCTGTACCATCAAGGAAATTACAGGGACAGGCTTTAATTTCAGTGTCATTATCTCCTCCAAAAGGTTGTGGTTGGAATGCAATTAATTAATCCATGCTGTGCCTGAGTAAAGTATTCATGGATAACTCATCAAGCCTGTGCTGCAAAGTGCTGATTGATCAGATCAGCTCAACTGACACTGCTGGTGACTTAGGAGGGCAATTTTTGTTTAATAAATTAAAATAAATCACCTGGGCATCAGCTGCACCCAAAAAGGGTCAATGAGGTTGTAAATACTAAAATCCTGCCAGAATTCCAAAAATAAAGCTCAATGCAGGTATTGTAGCTGTAGGAATACAGACAAGTCTGGCAGCTTCAACAATTTTATTTGAATAACTGTCCCTCAAGAAAAAGACAGCAGTCACCAGCCAAAGTGGCTGAGGTGCATTTTGGCAGCCAAACAATGGCAAAAAGAGCTCAAAGGGCACACTGGTATTATTTTAAGAGTAAATATCCATATGTATCCCCAAATAAAGATCTTGCTCATTCCACAAAATCCCAAAATCTCAGGAATCCAAGGAAAGTTGTAACATGCTTCCAAATTATCCAAAATATTTAGTTACCATCTCATAAAATATTAAAATGACATTAAAAAAAGGGACTATATGTTGTTCCTTTAGCTGGAGGTTAAAAACTAAGCTATTATCTTCTAATGTAGAAAATCAGTTTAGAGAAGATGGCAAATTTGGGGGTCTAAAACATAATAGGAAATCTCAAAAATACATTTATTACTTCCCTCAAGACCTGCTCCCAGGGTTAATGTCTGACCTGGCATTACTCAAATTTCCTTAAGACATCCTAGACAGGAAAAATTCACTTCACTATCAATAAGCTACAAGATGACTTCATGATCCTTAATTATATTTCATTACTACAAATATTTCTCTCAAAAAAGTTACCAGGACAAAGATTTGAAATAAAATATTTCAGTCACCAACAGAACACCTGAGCAGCGTTTTTAACGTTCAGCTACGAAAACTTGGAACAGCAATTTAAAGTCTTTTTTTTTTTTTTAATTTTATTTTTTCTCCCAGTGATAGAAACCTGGAAATCATGATCTTACCACTCCTGGGAAGATTTTCTGCAGCCTGTCTGCTGCTGCCAGAGCCTTGGGCTTGCCCCCACTCAGGCAATCCTCGAACTCGTAGAGCGGCTGCCGCACGGGGTTGGAGTAGGAGATCTTTGCATTGTCCACAAAAGTGATTTTCCTCACCCCCCAGCCCTGAAGGAGAACAGAATTTAACAAACATAATTAATACAACCTTGGGAAATCTTCTTGAGGAATGCCACATGCTCGGCGTTGAGTTTTGTCCACTTTTTTAAGCTACAAAAGCTTTTGCAATTATTTGAGGCAATTGAAACAAGGGAATAAAAAATTTGGTTGGTCTAAATAAAGCATTTAACAGAAATCCCTCAAATCTGCAGAGTTCAGTGGAATGGGGTGAACATCCCTGAAAGGAATTATCAGCACAGTTATTTCAATTGCTTCACTGTGAATTTGGTCTTTATAGCTTGTTAATTTGTTCCAGAATTTCTTTTTTAATATAAATCCAAAATATTCTGCCAAGGTTCCCTTACTATCTCATATTAGCAGAATATTAGTTATTTATTTCCATTAGCTACAGCTCTCACCTCCTCCCTGCAATTTATAATAGAACTAATGTGCATTCTGTGTGTTTTGATGCAGAGAATGCAATTTGTCTCAGATGTGTCACAGCAGCTGGAAAAAAAAAATAAAGAAATACAGAATTTATGAGAAACAGGAGATTCTTTGTAAGGTGAAGGATTTACCATCAAGGTCCTTGCAACACTGCAGCCCAGGGTGCCAGCCCCCAGCAGCAGACACTTGGCAGCCACAATCTTTTCCAGATCCAGAGTAGGCACCAACCTCCAGCACATCAACTTCAAATTGAGGTCCACGGATGATTCTGCTAACCTGTGCCATGGAATAAATAACAACAACTTCTGAACCCTCCTGTGCCTCTCCAGCAGAGCAATTGCTGGTAGTTCAGATGAAGGAGTTAATTTTAAAGGTGTTTTTAAAGGAGAGAAAGAATTCAGCAATTTAACACATAGGTAACAAGAAAAACAAACAACCAACGGCTTCTGAAAAAGCAACAATCCAAACCTGAAATTTTAGTAATGAAAATGATGCAAGCATGAAAATAAAAATGCTGCCCCCAAGATTCCTGTCAAGCTGAGTGCTAAGACAGATAATTTGTCCATAAATTTTTGTTCCTTTTTTAAACTACCTGTTTTCCTGTATCCAGTTACAGCTGCCCTTAACATGCAATGTTCCACTTGCACCCTAAAGCACGTGGGCAGTTCTTTGTGGAAGTTTGAGAAAGAAAATGAAGTGGGAAATCTGTGCTCAAGCAAGGGGCAGATTTTTACATCCATCAGAACACAGAGTGTTAAAAGAACACCCTTGGTGTTGCACCAAGCCAGGCCAAGGCAGGTTTAAAATTCCTGCAAGTTTTATTCCCTCACATATGATAAATGAAATATCTTCAGCATCCAGTACATTATTTGTGCAGCCAGGATTTAAACAGCAATTGTCACAGCTGGCTTTTTACCAACACCTCTGTGGGAAGCTCTTCTAGAATTTACACAAGTAAAGAAGGTCAGGTTACCTAAGGAATTAAGGACCCTGAGATAACTTTATTGAGTATCTGTGAAGACACTGAGAATTTCCACAAATGCTTGATAAAAAAGGCTTTGCTTGATGGGCAAAATGTGAACCTGAACCACCAGACCAATAAGTTTTTCCAAGGATGCAGACACTCTGTAACCTCATCCTTTTCAATCCATTGCCCAAACATTGTGTACAGAATGACAAAAATTATTAAAGTCACATTTCCTGAGCTCTTTCCTGTCCCAATCCCAAAGGATGAACTTTCCCCTGTGCTTATTTTCATTAGCACCCTACAGGTTAGAGAATTCAATGAAATTACCACAGGCCTGTAACACTCTGACCTACATTTCACTCCCTTTTAAATAAATGCATTCTGAATTTTTAAATAGTTGAAAACTGCCAAGATTTCTGCTGCAGGCAGGGCACTGCTCTGTAAAGGTCCTTACCTCCAAAAGGAAAGCCCAAACAACATCCAGTGTATATTTTACTGCATATTCTTATCTATTTCACATTTTAATTTGCTATGGATTTAACCCAAGTAAAGAAAATGATGGGAATTTAGAAGATAAAAACCAAACCTTTTTGGATCCATGCATTCACTGAGATTCACCATCCTTGGCCCCATGCCTCCCTTTTGGTTTTTCTCCCATCCAACAGCTTTTGGACAATCTGTTGGAAATATTTAAAACACAAAAAACCAAACCAACACAAAAAAAAAAGAAGAAAGAAAGAATGAAAACCTTAATATTGCAGGACAGAAAAAAAGAAATTTTGTTGGATTTAACACTGTTGGAAAAAACCTTATTTGAAACCTGCCCTGCTCTACAAATTTTGCTGTTTACATCAACAAAAAGTTCCTGGAGAATTTCTTTGCTCTCAGGTGTCCCCTGTGCTGCTTTTGTCTGTTCAGCTTCAAACCCAGCACAGAGCTGGCATCATTCCTCCTCAGATCTTTAATGTCAAGCTCAGTAAATTCATAATTCAGTAAATTTTGCCAATTTCATTCAACATTTTGTGCTCTCTAGACCCCATCTGCAAATTCAGTAGAGAATTATATACCTTAATCATATATAATTAAATAATTTGCAACAGTGACATGTGAAGCATTCAGAATTTTTTGCCTGAGGTAGAGAAATTTTGTGATGCTGTCCTGTACCTGCAAATTAAATCTGAGATTCTCTTTTAATATTTCAAGTCTATTTTTTTAAAATACACCTGGATGTGTCACTATGGGATGAAAGGAACAGTTCCACTCTGGGGCAGCTTTTTATCATTTTAGAAACTCTCCAGAAATTTTGCATCCCATAAATTCACTTTTTGCCTGCCTGAGGGACTTGTATACAAATTCAGCAAGAAAAAATGAGACAAATTGCTGTTTTATTGTGTTTTCTAGCAGGACTTTTCTTGCTTTTCAATTAGAAACACAATTAGAGGAGGAAAAAATTAAGAAAGAATATTCCCTCTTCTTTCTTTGTCAAAAAAGGAACAATTTCCTTTAGAGACATTTATCAGAAATTTAAACAATTTAAAATCCACTTGAAATAAGTAAGGATTTTGTAGTAATAACTTATTTTGCCATGTTAGCAGTGATTAAGAAGAAAAAAAAAAAAGGGGAAAAAATGTTTTTAATGATTACCTGGGCCCAGGGGTGTCTCTGGCAGGGTGATTTCAAAGATGATGCTGTGTGTGATGTCTCTGACCCCTTGCATGGTCCTGTCTCTGAAGCAGAGCACCTCAACCCTCTGCAGCACACTGCCCCTGCCATGGAAATAAAAGATAAACAGAGACAGACATGCAACTTCTGTAATTGAAAAGGGACTTGTCTGAACCAGCTTTTCAGGTTTAGTGCTCTGCAGGTTCTGAATGAGGCTTTTTGTCTTGGTACTGAATATTGTTGTCTTTATCAGGAGGAGAAATAATTCCTCAAGTGTAAGGAAATGGCTGGTTTGGTGTGAAACAGCTCCAAAGCAAAGCCACTGTCAGCCTGTCCTTGCATTTATCCAGCACTGGACAAACTGCAGATTTAGAGGAATAAAAAGCAGAAAAGCACAGAGCACACAGCAGGTGACACACTGGGGCTTTGCTGTGGCACCAAGATCCTCTGAGTTCTCAACATGGATAATTTTTCCTCCTTATGATTCAAACCTCCAAACAAAAAATGAGAATTTTAGTGCCTAAACCCCTCTGAACCCCAAGGCTGTGTAAATGTAGCACTCAAAACTATGGAAGTGCAACCTCATTACAGTTTTGTTACATCAAATTTATTTGATAATTTAAATCCTTTCTTTCAAAACCCAGAGTGTAAAACTCTGTCTTGTCTTCCCATCTTCTCCCCAATGAAAAATTCAAGTGGTACAAGAAAAAAACCTTAGAAAATCTGATTTTTAAAATGTAAGCCTGCTATTACTTGACATTAATTAATGATATAAATTCAGAGAGTGTTCCAAACAAGATTTGACACAGCTGGAGGGTAGTGGCAGGGTGTGAAGGTGGAATTTCCAGGTGCATGCATCCACGTGAGGATTAGGATTAACAGGAATTTGTGACTGGCAGAAGTAAAAACCAGAAGAATGCACAAAATCACTCAGTGAGTAATGTCAAGGGAAAAAGCAAAATCTCAGGTGGGTGATATGAGTGAAATGCCATGGGGAGAAAAAGATCTCATTTAATATCAACCAAGAATTAATCTTTTGTGGCAAAGAATAAAACAGACATACCATTTGTGAGCTGCCAGGATCAGGAAGTTCCTCAGTGGCCATCCTGGATACTGGGCTAAATTACAAGGATCATAAACTCCAACTGTCACCTGCAAATCAAATCGTTCTACATGAGAAATCATGAGTTGTGCAAAGGTTATTTGGCATTTTTAAATAAAAATTCTGGACAGGGCAGGCCTACAAACACGTTTTGTAGATTTATAAATATTTAATTTGTGGGAAAATCAGGTTTTACTCAAGTTTTTGTCACAGCTTTGAGATTTATTCAGTTTGGCTCTTTAGGGACACTGCAATAAATGCACCTTCAGTACCTTAAAAACACAATTATGAGGGAAGCCCAGCAAATGACGCCTTGCTCCCAACCCAAAATTCTGCATTGATTTTGGGCTGATCAAAAAGAGAACAAATCAAAGAGAAAACAACATAAAAATCACTTTACAGCCACCCTCAAGACACAACCACTGTGCCCAGCTCAGTATTACAGCTTCAAACCATTCACAGATAAAACATTTAATTATATAAAATTACGTAAAATTCTCATTACCTTTCCTCCTTGGTCTTGAAAGAAGTCATCCCACTTTTTCAGCAGGGATATGGAGACAGAATTATCCTGATACTTAATTAAGAAATAGGGCAAGGCTGTCACCCCCTCCTCCTGGCAGAGGTCATCGTAGGCTTTCTGCAGGGCTTCAAGCTGAAAGGGGAGAGACAAGTGAACCACCAGCATTAACAATTCTGCACTGGGACATGGAAAAAACTAAAAATTGTTCAACTTTTCTCCTAAAAATTTAAAAAAACAATTTCTTTTTCTTGTCTAATCATGAATTTTATTAATAATTTTGTAGTTTTAATGAGTTGGCTCATTCACGAAATGCCCCTTTATAAAGGTTTCTTTTAAATGAGTTTCAAAACCAAAGCTATATACATAATTACACATTAATTTTAGTTTTTATATACAGCTTAACATATATTCCCCAAAATAAATATATAATATATAGCTTAGCATAATCATCTCTGCAAGAACTGTTTGCCATATCTGCATCTAAACTGAGATATATTATATATAGATATTATATATAATATAATATAAATATACATATTAAATATATTATATATAAATATTATATATGCTCCAAAATAAATACATAATATATAGCTTAGCATAATCATCTCTTCAAGAATTGTTAGCCATATCTGCATCTAAACTGAGATATATTATATATAAATATTATATATAATATAATATAAATATACATATTATATATTATATATAAATATTATATATTTAATCTCCAAAATAAATTTATAATATATAGCTTAGCATAATCATCTCTGCAAGAATTGTTTGCCATATCTGCATCTAAACTGATATATTATATATAGATATTATATATAATATAAATATACATATTATATATATTATATATAAATATTATATATTTATTCTCCAAAATAAATTTATAATATATAGCTTAGTATAATCATCTCTTCAAGAATTGTTTGCCATATCTGCATCTAAACTGAGATATATTATATATAAAATAATATAAATATACATATTATATATATTATATATAAATATTATATATTTATTCTCCAAAATAAATTTATAATATATAGCTTAGCATAATCATCTCTTCAAGAATTGTTTGCCATATCTGCATCTAAACTGAGACAATTTAAACAATCACAGAACAAAAGGTAAACAAAAAAGCCACCATGGAAGTTAAAAACAGTCAAGACTTTAAAAGAAATTAGAGTCTCCAAGTAATTCAGTCCATGGTAACAAAAAATATTGAGTTTTAAAGCTGACAGAAGTTCTCAATATTGCAAAATTCACAATATTTAGGATTTTGAATACCTGAGTTAGTGAGAACCTGTCCCCAAGACACACAGGTTTCTGAGTTATATGAATTCCATCAGGGAAGCAGAGAGCAGGGTAGCAAAACCAGTAATAGAAATGATACTTCTTTAAATCCTAGGGGAAAAAATTGTAAAATTAGATAATAAAGAGATATAGCAAAGTCAATTTTATAATACTAATTAAAATTAATGGTTTATGATTTTAACCACGGGAACCACAGGGATCTTTAACCTCACAAAGATTTTAGAAGATCATAAAAATACCAAAAGACTTCCATTCTCTGTATGTTTTTATTCAAGATTTAAACAATGTGTGTACAATCCTTCAGGTTTTGTTAGCTGGAGAATTTAGTAAAATTTTTAATTTATTAAACATGAAACAGCTGCTCTAATTTTACTGGTATCTGTAAGGCCATCAGGTAATCTTACACATTTGTAGAAAATAATATTAAAAATATATTAATGCAGCGTTATAATTAATACAGAATATATTAATACCCCTAAAAAGGAACTATTTTGCTGTTTCCACTACAAGCAGGAGACACAAATTATCTGTACTCACTGCAAATGTCAGCAGCAGGAACCTGTTCAAGAGCATTGGGTTCTCCAGAGCAGCTCCAGATTTGATTGATTCCCAGATCTGCCGTGGATTGTGGGGACAAGGAGGAGAGAGAAAGGGCAGAGAAACACCAAGAGAGCATGAGAACAGCTGCAAAAATCTGTAATTCCTCCAGCTACCTCTAAAGCATGCAAATAAACACTCCCTGTGATTTTTTCTAACTGATTTTATCCATTGTTATGTTAAAAGGATTTTTAAATGTCAGGCAAAAGGGAATTACGAGGCCACAAGAATGCACAAAAAAAATCCTAATTTGGAGTGAAGATATGCATGAAAACTTTGTTACTCAAGGTAATTAATTAAAGGAATCAATGACTGGTCAAAGTAAAGCATCTTAAATTTGACTTTCACCTCTCCCCAGGCCTTGACATTAAAATAACTGGTGACAGTGGAGGCAGAGCAGCTCCTCTGACCCATCTTTTCTTACTTTATCTCAGGATTCTTGCTGCTGTGGAGCTTCCCCATCATCTCTCTGTCCCACAGATAAATTGCAGTAATCTGAGGTTTAACCCAGGCACTGCTGGGTTTTGGGTATGAAGACAAATGTTAAAAATGTGCTCTACAGAGTTCAAGTCCCTGGCAGCTCCAAGAGCATTGCAGAGCTTAAAATGTGATGGAGTTCTCCAGGCAGGATTAGTTATCATTAATTAAATTAGGTTTTACTCTCTTGTAGAGAACAGCAAAAAGCAAACACCAAACTCTTCCTTCCAAGCTAAATCCTGAGGCTACCCAGGACTGGAGTATCTCCAAATTTGGGGCAGAGTGTAAAGCACTTCAAGTGGAAGAAAGGATTTAGAAACCCTCTGTGATTTGATTTTAAATCTTACCTCATTTGCTTCCTTGTCCAGAAGTGCTTTCTTATCACAGGATTTGAAAGTCTCAAAAGTGTTGGTGTTATACAGAGTTCCAAAAGCAGGACAGCAGCGTGCTGGTATGGAAGCATTCCTGAAAAAAAGAAGGAAAACTCCAAGAATTAACAGAGTCAGCAGTAGCAGCATCCATCTTATGGCGTAAACTTCAATTATCAAATGATGGGAAAACTCTGGGAATTAACAGTCAGCAGCAGTATCTATCTTATAGTTTAAACTTCAATTATCAAATGATGGGAAAACTCTGGGAATTAACAGTCAGCAGCAGCAGAATCTATCTTATAGTTTAAACTTCAATTATCAAATAATGAGGCACAGCAAGTTCATTAACACCACCTCTAATGAAAACATCTTTATGAACATGGCTGGATGGAAAAATAACCAGTGCAAACACACATCTCCATCGTGGCTTCAAAAATACATCTGGGTTTTCTCCAAGATTTTTTTAGTGACACTAAATCAGGGATTGAAGCTTTTAATTTCTGTTCAAATAGAAGCCACCTGTGACAAATGGGATTTGCACTGAGAAAAACTAATTTAGGCTGAACTTAGATGTCAGTGTTGTACTCACATAAAGAGTTAGTTAACATTTGATGTTTAAAGCACATCCTAAAGGAAACCCAAACCAAAAGACTGAGCAGCTTCTACAGTTTGTAACATCATCAGCTGGAGAAGCTGCTGTCTGCAAACAGCATTTTATTTTTGAGATAAATTAGGTAAAACCCCTACAATATTCCCTTAATTTACAGATCAGGTTGATTTCATTGCCTCCTTTAACACCATTCTCAAAACCTGATATTTTTCCAGTCACAACAGATAAACACTTTGGAAGAGATTACAGTGTAACAACCAGGGCCTGAGAAAACTATGTGAAGTCCTAATTAAAGCTATAAGGGAAGGACTCAAATGGCTAAAATGGAAAAAGCTGAGGAAATGGGGAATAATGGTATTTTATATAAACATACATGCAGAAAGTGAGTGAATTTGAGAATTCAGAATATTTTAAATTCAGCCAGAAGGAGTTGATTTTTTGTGACTCAAAGCAGTCTCTGCACTGTTACAAAGTTCATTAAAATGTTTATTATTCTCATGTAAAGTTTCTTTCACTACTACATCAATTTTATGCCAGGAAAGTGTCTTCACACACAAGTGAAGGTAAACCACAGCCTGTACTTACATATCAAAGGCACTAAACTCCAGTGTCAAGCGAGCTGGCAAACCCAAAGGATCACCTGGACAAAAAAGCAGCAACAAAGCTCCTTTTAAATTGAAATACTCCAGTTATTTCCCTTTGATTTTTGTTGATGTAAATTACCCAGTGAAACATTCAAAATTCACAGCCACACTTTCTATTGTTCCAGCAAACACTAGAGCTGCTGGAATTCACATCCAGAGCCACTGGAATTGCCTGTTCAGTGAAATAAACTGAGACATTTTCTTAGGTACTTGCAATTTACAATAGGCATCATCCCATTCTCCTGTTTTATGGTTATCTAACAGCTATAAAATGTGGCTATCACAAATCCCCCATCTTTGCTATTAAAAGATACACAAAGATCATTGGTAAAATGACCGGAGATAAAACATCTGAAGTATGTCAGACACTTAGAGGAGTGTGTTGGAAGAGAAAGCTGAACTAACAAAGCAGGGTTATTTTGTACCCACCATTGTAGTAGTAGCCCTTGATGACTTTGGGGGTCTCGTCCAGCCGGTACTCGTTGAGTTTCCTCTGGGTGAGCTGGTGCCAGAAGCCGGCATCCAGGGCGCTGCTGAAGGGAGCAAACTGCAGCTTGGACAGATCCCCGTGGGCCGTGGCCATGGCTCAGCTGCTGGTGGGGGCCCTGGAAAAGCAGAGAAACCTGCTGGGGCTGGGGGAAAGGGACACGGGACCCACAGGGACCAGGAGTGAATGTGGACATGGCATTGTCCCTGTACACTGACACGGGACTGGGAGTGAACGTGGACATGGCATTGTCCCTGTACACTGACACGGGACTGGGAGTGAACGTGGACATGGCATTGTCCCTGTACACTGAAACGGGACCGGGACTGAACATGGACATGGCACTGGCCCCGTACACTGACATGGGACTGGCCCTGAACATGGACATGGCACCAGCATGGGACCAACATGGGACTGGAACCGAATATGGACACAGCACCAGTCCCGTACACTGATACTGAACTGGCATGGGACCAGCATGGCACCGGGACTGAACATGGACACGGCACCGGTCCTGTACACTGACACGGGACCTGGACTGAATATGGACACGGCACCAGTCCTGTACACTGACACGGGACCAACATGGGACTGGAACCGAATATGGACACAGCACCAGCCCCCTACACTGACACAGCACCAGGACTGAACACGGACATGGCACTGGCCCTGTACACTGACACGGGACCAAACATGGACACGGGACCGGCCCCGTACACTGACACAGGACCGGGACCGAACATGGACATGGCACCAGCCTTGTACACTGATATGGAACCAGCATGGGACCAGCATGGCACCAGGACTGAACATGGACACAGCACTGGCCCTGTACACTGACACGGGACCAGTATGGGACCAACACGGGACTGGGACCGAACATGGACATGGCACCGGGACCAGAACTGACATGGGATTGGCATGGGACCAACACAGCACCGACCCCATACACTGACACAGGACCAACATGGCACCGGCCCCATACACTGACACGGGACCAACACGGCACCGGTGCAGGACCAACATGGGACCAGGACTGAACATGGACACAGCACCGGCCCTGTACACTGACATGGGACCAGTATGGGACTAACGGGACTGGGACTGAACATGGACACGGCACCAGCCCCGTACACTGATAAGGAACCGGGACCGATACAGGACCAACACGGCACCGGCCCAGAACACTGACACAGGACCAGCCCCGCACAGCGACACGGCACCGACACTGACCCCGCACAGCAACACGGCACCGGGACCGAACATGGCCATGGCACCGTCCTTGTACATTGACACGGGATCAGCCCCGCACAGCGACACGGCACCGACACTGACCCCGCACAGCGACACGGCACCGGGACCGGGACTGACCCCGCACAGCGACACGGCACCGAAACCGAACATGGCCATGGCACCGTGCTTGTACATTGACACGGAATCAGCCCTGCACAGCGACACGGCCCCGGCCGCTCGGCACGGGGCAGCCTCCGCCTCGTCTACGCGTGACTGCAGCCCCGGGGAGCCGGCTGAGGCTCGGACACACCGACCGCGGGGGCTGCAAGGGGCAGAGCGGGGATGGTGCCGGTGCTGTGACCCTGCGGGGGCGGTGTCGGGGGCAGAGGCAGTGCCGGTGCCCGGGGCCGACAGGACCCGCCCGCTCCAGCCCCGTTCCGTGCCCGCTCCGTGCCCGCTCCCTCTCACCGGCTGCACCGCTGGCTCCGCACTCCCCGCATCCCCGGCCGGCGCACACCGGTGACGTCACCCCACCGCGCGCAGGTGACGGGACTGGCGGCGCGGAGTGATGACGTCAAGAGGCGCCGTGGGCGGGCGGAGCCTGAAGCGGGGGCGGTCCCGGTCCTGGTCCCGATCCCAGTCGTAATCCTTGTCCAGGTCCCGATCTCCGGCGGGATCCGGCGGTGCCCGCCCGCCCTCGGTAGCACCCCTCGCGGCCACAGCCGCCGCCTCAGGCGGGCCCGTGCCCCGCAGCGCCTGCAGCCGTGTGTGTGGAGCCGCGTCCTGCTCCGCCTTCCCCGGCACACAACAGAGCCCTCAGAAAATCTAATGGAGTTCTTTCGGATGGTGGAAAAGGCCAAAATGCGCGCCTGCACTGATGTTTCCTGTCTGTGGCATTTCCTGAAAACCTGGGGAAAAGGAAAAAAGGGGTGAAGATCGCTGCTGCCCAGGGCTGGCTGCGGCATTCCCGCCAGATGTCCCCACTGAGGCAGGGAACGCTCCGAGGGGAATTCTGTGCCTGCAAAACCGGGTCTGCTCTCACCACACCTTCATCCAGCACATCTCTAAGAAATGCTCGGACTCTCGTTGTGTTTCTCTGCAAGCTCCGTGTCCTCTCACCTTGGTTGTGAACTGAAAAATGCTGAAAATGTTTTACAGGAAACCACGCCTGAAATACTCTCCTGAGCCTTGGCCCCACGTTGGTGGGAGGCTTTCCCATTTCTTTAATTTCAACCTTAATTTGCTTTCCTCTGCTTCCCTCACATCCAGAGACACTGAAACGGCCTGTTCAGTGAAATAAACCGGGACATTTTCTTAGGTACTTGCAATTTAAAATAGGCATTATCCCATTCTCCTGTTTTATTGTTATCTAACAGCTATAAAATGTGGCTATCACAAATCCTATGTCTTTGCTATTAACAGATACACAAAGATCATTGGTAAAATGACTTGAAATAAAAAAAATATTCCAGCAGCTTTATTTACCTGGCTTTAGCTGTTTGAACGATCTTTATTTTTACCAAAGGTTTGTGTTGTTACAGTCACCAGCATTTTCAGACCAATTTTCAATGATCCTGCTGAGGTTTTGTTGTGTATTAGTACATTTTAAGGTCAGGAAAGGCAATTTTCGTCATCCACAGGACAGGTTTCTTGATAACTCTCAGCAGCCCTTGGGCAAATGTATTTTTCAGCCCTAATAACTGGCTGACTTTTATTTCCTCAGGGATCAGCTAAATTACCATCCATTTTGGCCAGAATTGCTGTTGCAACTCAGAATAGAAAAAAACAATTTAATGGCTGTGAAGCTCAGCAATTGTTTGTGAAAGACCAGGGCTTAGAGCTTGTGTTTCAAAAGGTTCTGTTCTCTACTCCAAAAAGGTGCATTTTACGACTTGTGCAGGTGTTCCTCCTGCAGGGAAAAAGTTGCCTGAGTTCTGCACTGAATTTTGTTCTCTCGCTGTATTTTGCTTTATTTCTTCTGGATTTAAACTTTCCTACCTGCAGTTTTTCCTGCGTGCAACTTGAAACCAAAGTCAGTGAATCTCTGACCCTTGCATGATACACTGAAATAGACTGAATTTAAGTTTATTCCTTTAGCACATTTCCCCAATTTATTAAAATGCAGCTGTATTAGGGCTTCATTTAGTATTGAATTCTTTAAGTACAATTAAGAAAGTGTTCAAGACGTGGGATATTCATCAGCACAACAAAAGGAATGAGAGAACTTTCTTTTTAATTTGTAACATCAACAGCTTTCAGTTGTGCTCCAACATCTTGGTCTCATTTCCAACATCGAGTATTCCATTATTGTGTTTGTCTCCTGAAATATTTGACAGCAAGATTTATGAAATACAATTAAATAGAAAGGGTAGAAAAGGTAAACATATTTCATGTATAATCAACTACATTCTGCAAGTCTAGAAACAGCAGCACACCCTTCTGGAGCAGATGGTGATGGTATATTGAGCATGGAAACTCTTTTGGGACATAAAAATTCTACTTATTTTTCAGCAAAGTTAATGTACAGTTAATATAAGCATGATATCAAAGAGATACAGTAGGATACACACTAAAACGTGACATTTGATGAAAAGTTTGTGATTTGGAGGAAGATATAAATAAATAGGGGAGTTTTTTTGAACAGTTGGAAGTTCTTTCTTTGACTGTGCCAAGTACCTCCACTTGAAAATCTCACTTCACAAGCAACGTGTTTAATGGAGTAAGTTGAAAGAGAAAAATGTTTCTGGCCAGTCAGAGAAATAGGATTTCTTCCTTTTCTGTAGCTGAATAATTTATCATCACTGAAAATCTATTTGTCTCTCCATTTCTGTGATGGAAGTGGTGGTCTGAAATGGTAAAATGTTGACAGCAGTGTAACAGTTCATATATTGACCTTGAGCTTTTCAGATTCTCGATCTGAAGTTGCTCTTAAAATGTGTTAAAACTATTAAGTGCACGTTTCCCATTTTTACTAACACTTCTTTATAGACTACAGTCTGCCAAAGTCTTTTACTGTACCCATCCTTTGAAAGGGGAACATTTTGGTGTGGTTGAACTCCTGAGCTGCACTTGATCTCCAAAACCCCAGAGCAGCCATCAATGAAGGTGAAGGATCTTTTTAAAAGTCTTCTTGAAGTTGTGGTTGCAGAGAGGATACAGGAATGGGTTTAGGGTGGAGTTGATGTAGCCGAGCCATATGGTGAACTTGTGCAGTTCTGAGAGCTGTCTGTGGTCGTGGAACGTGATCACCAGGAACAGCACGAAGTAGGGGATCCAGCAGAGCATGAAGGCCGCCATGATGACCCCCAGCTGCATGGCTGCCTTCCTCTCCCTGTTCCCGTGCCGCTGGATGCTCCTGGAGTGGCTGTGCAGGGTGTGCCAGGTTTTCCTCAGGAATGTCAGCCCCCTGGAGTCCCGGCGCTCCGCCCGTCCCTGAGGGCAGCGCGCTCCTCCGGGGCTGGGCTGCTCTGCACGGGGGGCCACCTCCGTGAAGGTGTGGTTGTCTGATGCCACGCTGGAGTCACTGTCCTGGCAGCCGGGCTCCTCCTTATTCCCAGGATTTTTCATGGCACACATCCCCTTCTTCCCTGCTTCATCCAAGCCAGGCTCAGGCTGGGCTGTGGTGAAACAGCTCCACGCCACGACCTTCCCATTACTCAGCGCCGTGGCAGCCTTGTCAGCATTGCTGCAATGAAGCTCTGCCTCCGCTTTTGGGGGCTCTGGGGAGTTTTGCTTGTCTGGGCCGGGGGTGTTCTGACCTGAGATTTGCTTCTGGAGGAAAATACTTTTCTCATCCTTCACCTTAGTCTGCTGCACGATGGTTTTCTCCATGGAGGGCCAGTAAGATCCGTTGGTGAGCTCTCGGTGCTGGCAGTGCTTCCGCACCGCGCGGAAGATTTTGCAGTAGAACCACAACATCAGCAGCGAGGGCAGGTAGAAGTTGAAAATGGCTGTCAGCACTTTGAACCAGGTGACCTCGAAGAACTCCGTCTCACACTCGTCTTCCTTCACCTGTGTTGCAGTAGGACACGAAATAAAGATAGTTTTACTATGAGAACAACAGAAGGCTTTATTTACAATCTTTTTCCTTCTTAAATAGCATGCTTAATTAAAAAAAGTATTCATTGGTTAATAGCACCTAATTGGTTAATAACACCTCTTTCCATTGCTTAAGTAATAGAAAAGAACACTTGGGGAAAACTGTTATGAGAAAAAGGCACTGTTTACTTAGGGATGTTATGAGAAAGGAGAAAAGATACTTTGGGCAAACTGTTGACAGCTTTCCCTTGGGAAAGGAGCTAGCAATGATTAGCAAGCTGAGAATTCTCTCAGGCTCAGAAATATTGAACCCACACACCTTCCTTTGCCCGTTGTTGGCGAAAATGTGCCAGCAGAGGATGGGGATGACCCAGGTGAAGGAGAGCAGCCAGACGCCCAGGATGAGCAGCGAGGCTCTCATTTTGGTGCGGTACTTGAGGTACCTCAGCGGCTCCTGCACCGAGCGGTACCGGTCCATGCACAGGATGAAGAGGTTGAAAATGGAGGCCGTGCTGGCCACGTAATCCATGGAGAGCCAAAACAAACAGGCTTCCAGCCCCAGGGGCCACTTGGGGCTCAGCAGGTCCACGATGTTGAGGGGCATCACGGCCGCCCCCACGATCAGGTCGGCGATGGAGAGGCTCACGATGTATAAGTTACCCACAGTCTGCAGCTTCTTCTCCGTCCTCACGGCACACAGCACCAGAATGTTCATGACAATGGTGGTCAGGGAAATGCCTCCCAGGAACATGCCTAGGACAGCCGAGGGAGCGTTGCTGGAGTTCTCCGTGGTGTTGTTGGACATCTTTTACGTGGGCACGCGGAGTGGGAATCCCAGTGGACACCCAGGCTTTGGACATTCAGTCATGGTTTGCACTCCTGGATGGAAATGTGTTGGATTGCTTGGGGATTTTTATTTCAAGAACTAGAGAAAAGAAAAAAAAAAAACCATAATCGCTGTAATAATAAGATAATAAAGCCAATTTGTGCCTCAGCTTAGCACTGTCTCTTTTAGGGCTTTCCTAAATAACAAATTTTTACAACATTTTACATACAGGTAACCTGTGTTTTATGAAGCCCCACTTAGCAATCCCAAACGGTTTACATCTATTTCTGGCCCCAGAATCTGAAGAAGAAAGTTGATTCCTCACAGTTTTAATTCATTATATCTCATTAAACAGCTGATCATAAACTCCATACTGGCAAACCAATTTAAAATGTGCTAGTAAAAAGCAATACTAACATATTTTGTACTAAATAATTTAAACAAGCCAGTGCTTATTTACAACCTCCATCTAACAGTTTGAGAACCCAGCAGTTGGCAGTCAGTAGGCAGTTATTCAAATTATAGGTAATGAGTAATCTCTTCCTACACAATTTAGGCTCACACAGATTTCAAACATTTAAAGATGCCAGGCCTATTTGAGATCAAGTGCAAAATAAAAGGATTTTTCAGGATTAATAAGCATCTGCTTCCCAACTGCTAACTTCATGTATTGATCCACAGTGCAGAATTGATTAATAATATTTTAAATCTCAGAGCAAATGATCAATTGACCAAATTCTGCCTCCAGTCCGTTGATGAAAAGTGTCTGTGAGGATGACACACATTTTGTGCCATTTCATAGCTTGTCTGAGTTTATGTTCTGGTAAATCTCTTCAAGCAATAAGGAAGGAAATTGAGACTGTAAATATATTTGCTCGAAGTATTTACACAACTAACATTGAGATATGCACGGGATTTCTCACCCTCTTAACTCTAAACGTGACCAGAGCAATACAATGCAACAGCTTGTTCAACAATCAGGATTTCCTATTGAAATTCAGTGATGCAATACTTCACTTAACTTTATCCTTTTTATTCCAGTAATCAGGGTTTAAGCTCAAATGATTCGTGCTTCCTTATGAGAGGTCAAGTTCCTTCTTGCCTGGGCTTTTACTCACAGGTGGGTGTTGGGAGAGGAGCTGTGCCCTCGGTGCCAGCAGCATCCATAGGCAGAGGAGTGAGGAGCATCCTGGGGGTGCTGTGATCCCAAATTCCTCAGGCTCTGCCAGGACAATTCCTCTGTGGTGGCTGCTCACAGGTCACAGAGCCCTTGAGTGTCTCCTGAGAACAAGGGCAGAAATTACTTCATGAATGTTCAGGACAGAAACTACTCCGTGGATTTTGAGGATAGAAGTTAGTCCCTGGATGTTGAGGACAGAAATTACTCCATGGATGTCGAGGACACAAATTACTCCATGAATACTGAGGACAGAAACTACTCCATGGATGTTTAGAACAGAAAATACTCTGTGGATGTTGAGGATAGAAGTTACTCCATGGATGTTGAGGATGTAAATTACTCCATGGATATTGAGGACAGAAGTTACTCCATGGATGTTGGGAACAGAAATTACTCCATGGATGTTGGGGACAGAAATTGTTCCATGATATTGAGGACAGAAATTACTCCATGGATGTCGAGGACAGAAACTGTTCCATGGATATTTAGGACAGAAACTGCTCCATAGATATTGAGGACAGAAATTACTCCATGGATGTTGGGGACAGAAATTCCTCCATGGATGTTTAGGACAGAAACTGCTCCATGGATGTTGAGGACAGAAACTGCTCCATGGATATTGAGGACAGAAATTACTCCATGGATGTTGGGGACAGAAGTTACTCCATGGATGTTTAGGACAGAAACTGCTCCATGGATGTTGGGGACAGAAATTCCTCCATGGATGCTGGGGACAGAAATTCCTCCATGGTTGTTAAACCAGCATGTCTGCAAGGTGGTTCCATCCCAGTCTGTGTCTTTCTCTCCACCTCTTCACGTGTTTTTAGGTTTATGTGCACAGGGCATGGCCAAGGCAAGGAGTTGATGTAAGAACCTGGAACGACTGATCTTCACCCCCAAGTATTTCCATTTAAATGTGTGGTAAAAGAAAGGGAGAAAAGGCAACTTTGTGGAGTCTTCAACTGAAAAAATACCAGCAAAGAAAGCTGCCTGGTAAGACAGTTCTCCTTGGCTGCATATGGAATACCTGAACTGCATTTGGGCTTGCACTGGATGATCTGCAGAGATCCAACCCCAACAATTCTGTGGTTCTGTGAATAAAGCAGCAGAATGCAATAAATGCCATTCACTGCCTCCCAAAGTTTCTCCTTAGCACTGCTGTGGTTGGATA
Organism: Acrocephalus scirpaceus scirpaceus; assembly: GCA_910950805.1. NCBI lineage: Eukaryota > Metazoa > Chordata > Aves > Passeriformes > Sylviidae > Acrocephalus > Acrocephalus scirpaceus. Next base: position 2,512,212 of record OU383782.1, read on the forward strand.
GGGCAGGGTTTAGGAAGCAACCTGCAGAATTGATCTGGGGTTCTGCTGCTCCAAGGAAGGTTAATGTGCCCTTTCTTCAGCAGCTACTGATGTAATTCCTTATCTCTAACTCAGTTGCCAGTAGAGGAAAGCAATAATAATGAAGAAATGGAGTTTAATGTTTGCACAGTTTAATTACACTGAAACAAAGTTCACTAAGACACCACAGATTTAAAAAACAAACCAGCCCCAAACCTTGGTTTGCTTTGTGGAATTTCTAAACCCTGACCTCACCGTGAAATGCCTCTTTAATTTTTGCTGTCTGTGAAGAGCTTTTTCTGCAGGGAGGCTCAGGAATCATGATTTGTTATTGTATTACACTTCCAAGGAACAAGAATCCACTGGGAGATGCTAAGTGGATGCCTCAGTGCCTTTTTAGTGCAGGTGCAATCTGTTGAGCCCTGACTGAGTGGGAGTAAGTTTCTAGAAACTGGCACATCTCTTGCTGATAGATTTTTAAGAAATTACAGCTCCAAAGAGAGAAATTGTTGTTCATCAGACTAAATTGAAGGCATAAAGTGAGATTTAATTCAGATGGCCTTTTCTCGCTCTGTTGTACTTCAGAAACTTATTTATTTCTCGTGATTTTCCCCCTAAATTATTCTTGAGTTGTCAAATGTATTAACATGTTAGAAGTTTGATTAATTTCCCTCTCAAAAACTCATTCCTTTCTCTGCAAGGGAACAACCCCTATTCAATGCCTGCCACTATTCAAGGAATATTTTTGATAAAAAGTAAATAAAAAACTCGGTAAACCTGCCTGTTGTTCCCCCTCAAAAAACAATGTCTCAGTCCAGCCAGGACAGTTTGGAAGTGTCGCTTCAGGATCCTTCAAGCACCATAACCAGCTACTTAATTAAACAATTAATTGCAATTAATTGGCAATTTTCTACACACCACTGTATTTACTTCCTTTTATTTCCAAGTAAATTTATTATTTTAAGTTTCAGCCTTAACCTGGGATTATCAGGAGATAGATACAGACTTTTTCAACTCCGACTGGCATTTTTTAACAACTCTCTTTAACACTTGGCCTGTATTCCATGAATTTTCTAAAGAGCTAACAGAAGATGGACACGTTCCAGAGAATGTTTTTGCCTTCCAAATGTAAGCTCAGACTTCCATGAAACCTCTCTTCCAGCATCTCCATTTTCTACTTTAAATTGTTCTAAATGTCAGTTTTTCCATGACAAAATCCAGTCTTGTTCCTTTGATAGCATTTCCCAAATATGGATTATTTTTGCCGAGAGATTGAAGGAAAAACTCCTCTTGTCTAGAATCCCAGAGCTTCCAGATATGGTCTTAATTTTCCCTGCTAGTCTAAACATTATCAACTAATTGGTCATCAGTGCGATCTCTTAGCAAAACAGTACTTAAATGTCATTTTCTCTGAGTACTGCTGTGCTGCCTTATATTCTTTACTGCATGACTTGTGTGTAAAAAGAGAATTTGCTATAGGTGCCAGACCTGTGAAATCTCTGCTGTAGTAGAAGAAAAGTCCTTTGTGCTGTGATGGAGTAAATAAACCCGTGAGCTGTAAAATCCCTTCTAAACAAAGGGGAATTTCCCAGGGATGTGGTTCCTTTAAAGCCGAGCAGCTGCAGTGGTGCCCTTCTTTTATGGGTTTGGAACCCATTATCCCACCTCAGTCTAGCAGGAAATCTTTTCTACAAGGATAGCAAAAAACCCTTGATTTTTTGGGCCTCCACCTTGTGCTACATCTGACTCCAGCCCCTGACAACTGTAAAACTTGGTGGGTTTAATTAATTAATACAATTAACTTTTGGAAACGTAACTCACCCTGTCATTCCAACATTAGGATCTGGTTCTTTCTGAGCGGCTTGGGAAATCCCTTCTCACAAAAGTGAAAAACAAGGTATGTGAATAAGAGCTGGGAGTTCTTTCAGTGGTGGGGTTGATCACTAGAAAAACTCTTTGGGGATTTACTTGAATTCAGCTAAAATAAACTTTTGGTGCTTTGGAACTGTGCGAGAGCCATCACAAAAATGCAGAGATTTAAAAATCCTCGTGGGTGTGAGGAGTCACTTGTCTCCTTGTACTGAGAATAAAAGTAAACCCTGTTACTGAAAGATTTATTTTGGGTCACTTTTTTGGTTTTTTTCATCTTTAATTTGGAGCCCATATTTGCAGTCTCTTCAAACATCTGGTGAACTTACTGTAGTAATTACTCATAGAAATATGAGTTCCTTCATATTTTAGCAATAACTCATTGAAAATACAAAGCCTTTCCTTTATAGAAACACACATCTGACTTAAACAAGCTCCAATTAAAATTTTTTTTCCTGGCAGCCTTTATGTTTTTTGTTGGATTTAGCAAATGGCAAAGGGTCTCTTACAGTGAGAGAGCCTGGTGCCTTGCAAGTAAAAACTTTAAAAACATCTTATCCAAGAATTCCGATTCCTCTCCATCATTCCTGTTGGATTGATTTTAAATGATTTTAAGCATCCAGGAAAGCCTGGGAAGGCAACATCAAGAATGGGATAAGCTTTAGGGCAGGTTATGTCCCTGTTCTAGGGTCAGCCCCCTCAGGATGTGCTGGGCTTGTGTTTGAGAGAAGATCGGGATGAAAATAATTAATTTACGATTCTTCCTCGCAGGAGCACCATTGTTTTCAGAAAGGGGTGAAGGTTTAAGTTCTTTCTCTTCCTCTTTCTTCAGCCAAGCCACTGTTCTCCCTTAAAACGAGGAACCAGCTCCTCCCTGCCCGTTTTTCCCAGCCCTGGACCCTTCCCTTCCCTCACCAGAGAGACACTTGAAACAAGGGCGTAAATATTTTGCGGGCAGACAGGAACTCCCCCGAACCATCTTAATTCAAGTGTGGCCATTAAGTACAACGGAGAATTGGAACTTTCTCCATTTGTTTCCCTTCCTTTCCTTTTCCAGCTGAGCATCCCCTCCGTGCTCCGGCCTGACCCGCAGCGATCCCTCTCTGCTCCGGGCTGGGCAGGGGGCAAACCTGGGAACCTTTGGAGCTGCTGGAGCTGCAGCTTGGACAAGCGTCCTGCGGGGGGGAAAGCTGGCTGAGCTTCCCGCAGGGGATTGACACAGTTTGGGGATTTTTATTCCGCTTTCTTTGTCCCTACGGGACACCCTGTGCTCCACGCTCCCCGCTGGGCTGGGATGCGCCGGGTAAGGAGCGGCCAAAATCTGCCAAGGGCTCCCGATTTATGCCGAGGGGAGTTACCAGGAGCGGGGTGTGTTTGTTGGAGAGCTCTGTGTGCTGCCCGTGTTTGCTTTCCTCCCCCGCTGCCCTCGCTGCGCTCCGGTCCCGCAGCCTCAGCCGGGACGGGCGAGCCCCGAGGAGCCGCCGGCGCTGCCACAGCCTCCAGTCCCTAAAATCCCTAAAATCCCTCCAACCCCTCCCGCTTCCCTCGCCCCGGCTCCCTGCTCCCTTTCCCCGGCGCTGTGCACTCACCGAAGCGAGGAGGAGAGCGGGGAGCGGCGGCGGCAGCTCGGGCAGCGGGGCCGGGCCGCTCCTGCTGCCCGCGGCTGGGCTGGGCACGGCGGGGCTGGGCTGGGCAGGGACGCGGGGGAAGCGGGGATGCGATGGGAGGCTGTGGGATGGATGCGATGGGAGGCTGTGGGATGCGATGAGAAGCGATGATAAGCGGTGGGATGCGATGAGAAGCGACGGGAGGCGATGAGAAGCGACGGGAGGCGATGAGAAGCGATGGGAAGCGGTGGGATGCGACAGGAGGCGGTGGGATGCGACGGGAAGCGGTGGGATGCGATGGGAGGCGATGAGAGGCGATGGGAGGCGGTGGGAAGCGGTGGGATGCTATGGGAGGAGGTGGGAGGCGATGGGAAGCGGTGGGAGGCGATGGGAAGCGGTGGGAGGCGGTGGGATGCGATGGGAGGCGGTGGGAAGAGGTAGGAAGCAATAGGATGCGGTGGGATGCCCGGCCCTGTCCCGCCCCGGGGCTCCGGGACGCTGCAGAGGGATGCTCCCCTCTGTCCGGGGAAGAGCCCGGCTCTGGCCGCTCCGCTCCCCGCAGCTCTGCTCTCCCCGCCCGCCGAGGAGCTCCGGGTGTGGCTGCGAACCTGTGGATATCTGAGCCGGCTGCAGCGGGGACGTGACGTGGGGTTCGCCTGAGGTAACCCCAGGAGTCTGCGGAGGATCAGACACCACATCCTGGTCTGGGATCATCGCAGCCTCATCACTCACAGGGCTGTCACTGACAACCGGCGCTGGGGCTGCAGTGGCGGTGCCTGGAGTTTCTTTGAGTGGAGCTGCCTCACTCAACGATTTTGAGACCTGGAAAATCCCCAGTGCAAAACACATTATTGCATATTCAGCTAAACTGATGGTTTTGTGATTCACACAGGTCCAGCACATCTATGTTAAACATGCACACGGGGTTTGGGGGATTTTTTTTGCCACTAACTTACCAATTTTCATTCCTTTCTTCAGGATCATGCTTATTTTACCCCCACTAAAAAAAAAAAAAAAAAAAAAAAAGTTTAGAAATGTGTTGCACTAAACTCTCTGTGGACTCAAAGGGGTAATTTTGTTATGTAAGTCATAAAGAATTTGTACCATGATGTTTTTGCAAGCAGCATTGTTGGGCACTTGATAACTTCATTGTTCATGAAACTGGTGAAGAGGAATTGTAAACTTTGCACAATTCCTCTCCACCATGAGCAAACAGGAAAATACAGGAAATCCCCGTGTTCCTGCACTCAGCCTAAGAGGATAATATCCTGTCTTGGGTTGGGCAGCCAAGAGATTTGTATTCTATTTCTTCTGTTGTAAAAGCAGAGATTTCTTTATCTCTTGTAACTCCAGGGGGAGGGGGGCGGATGCCTTCTGATAATGGGGCAGCTGTTAAAGCAGCTGGGGCAGGGTTTGTTATCTCTGTCACCACCCGTCCATCCTCCAGGGGAGATCTGCTGATAATGGGCCATGGAGGGTCACCAGTGACATCACACATGACATCATCAGGGATATCTGCTGATAATGGGCCATGGAGGCTCACCAATGACATCACACATGACATCATCAGGGATATCTGGTGATAATGGGCCATGAGGGCTCACCAATGACATCACACATGACATCATCAGGGATATCTGCTGATAATGGGCCATGAAGGCTCACCAATGACATCACACATGACATCATCCCATTGGGAGATGCTCCACCCAGTGTGGGCGGAGCCAACCGTTCCCACCTGGATAAAAACTGAGACTCAGGAACAGCTGGGATCTGGTTTTTCCACCAGAGGAAGACCAGACCCATCTCACCCCCACTGGACTTTTCCTACTCCATTATCTGTACCCCACAGAACCTCATCTAGGATTTATTTGGGCTGCTCCCAACACCCTGACCAACAGGGTATCAGGTCATATCCCAGACTCTGTCACCATTTTCTTTTCCAGGACTTTTGTTTTGCTTGCTTGTCTTTGTACTACTGCATTTGTATTTTGTTTTCCATTTTTTTTTATTCCTATTAAATAACTGTTATTCCTATTCCCACATCTTTGCCTGAAAGCCCCTAATTGCAAAATTATAATAATTTAGAGGGGAGGGGGGTGACATTCTCCATTCCAAGGGAAGCTCCAGCTCTCCCTGGCAGACACCTGTCTTTCAAAACCATATCCAGTACCAAAAAGTGCAACTCTCTGCACACAAAGTGTTACGTCCAGTAACCCCTTTTTTGGTGTTACTAAGGCAGTCTTTCTGCTCTTGAATTGTTCCCTGTCCCATTGGAATAAGGATAAACCAAATTTCTAAAGAGATGTTGGCTTGGGTGTCTCTGGGTGTCAGAGCAGGCTCTGCTCAGTGATGCTGAAAAAATAGAAGAGGCAGCAGGAGGAAGTGATGCCTGGGGAGCTCCACCTGCACAGGAGGCAGAACTTTTCCCCTGGGCAGTGACCAAGCACTGAACAGATTGTCCAGAGAGGGGCCGGGTGGAGTGTCCCTCCCTGGGTGTGTGTGCAGTGTCCCTGGGTGTGTGTGTGTGCAGTGTCCCTGTGTGTGTGCAGTGTCCCTGTGTGTGTGTGCAGTGTCCCTGTATGTGTGTGCAGTGTCCCTGTGTGTGTGTGTGTGTGTGTGTGTGTGCAGTGTCCCTGTGTGTGTGTGTGTGCAGTGTCCCTGTGTGTGTGTGTGCAGTGTCCCTGTGTGTGTGTGTGTGCAGTGTCCCTGTGTGTGTGTGCAGTGTCCCTCCCTGTGTGTGTGTGTGCAGTGTCCCTGTGTGTGTGCAGTGTCCCTGTGTGTGTGTGTGCAGTGTCCCTGTGTGTGTGCAGTGTCCCTCCCTGTGTGTGTGTGCAGTGTCCCTGTGTGTGTGTGCAGTGTCCCTCCCTGTGTGTGTGTGTGCAGTGTCCCTGTGTGTGTGCAGTGTCCCTGTGTGTGTGCAGTGTCCCTGTGTGTGTGTGTGCAGTGTCCCTGTATGTGTGTGTGTGCAATGTCCCTGGGTGTGTGTGCAGTGTCCCTGTGTGTGTGTGTGCAGTGTCCCTGTGTGTGTGTGTGTGCAGTGTCCCTGGGTGTGTGTGTGCAGTTTCCCTGGGTGTGTGTGTGCAGTGTCCCTGGGTGTGTGCAGTGTCCCTGTGTGTGTGCAGTGTCCCTGTGTGTGTGTGTGCAGTGTCCCTGTGTGTGTGTGTGCAGTGTCCCTGTGTGTGTGTGTGTGTGCAGTGTCCCTGTGTGTGTGTGCAGTGTCCCTGTGTGTGTGTGTGCAGTGTCCCTGGGTGTGTGTGTGTGCAGTGTCCCTGGGTGTGTGTGCAGTGTCCCTCCCTGTGTGTGTGTGTGTGCAGTGTCCCTGGCTGTGTGCAGTGTCCCTGGGGGTGTGTGTGGTGTGTCCCTCCCTGCGGTTCTTTTGAGTGTCCCTCCCTGGCTGTGTGCAGTGTCCATCCCTGGCTGTGTGCAGTGTCCCTGTGTGTGTGTGCAGTGTCCCTGGGTGTGTGCAGTGTCCCTCCCCGGGTGTCTATTCCAGAGCTCTGTGGACACAATCCCCTCCTCATGCCCTGGATGGTTCCAGGTGACCCCAGCTGTGGTTCCTCCCAGCCTGACCCGTCCTGGGATTCTGTGCTGAGAGGCTTTACCCTGGAGAAGGGTTCTGCAAGAGATGAATGCCTTTTCTTGCTCGTGCCTGTCACACAGGGCTTGAAGAACATCTCGTGTGCCCACCCAGTGATGTTTAGCTTCACTTCTGCAGCAGTTTCCTGCTCAATCTCCTTTGCTGTTTGACCTTTTGCTGAGTGCACACAGGTTTGAGGTAGAACGCTGTAAATCAGGGATGTTTATAACATTTCCTATAACACCAATTTGCAACTGCTCCGTGTGTTTATTCTCCTTTGGACCTCTTCCACCCAGACATTGCTTTGTGCAAGCACAACCAGAGGTGGAGGCCTTCACCCCGTGCTGAAGTGTTGCTGAGAGATGTTCCTGTCTCCCAGCAAACGTGTTGTTCCAAACTAATTCCTTTAGAATGGCAGGGCCCTTGTGCTGCTGAAGGGAGAATTGGAATTTGCATTTGTATAGAAAGGACCCGAGTAAATCACAGAATCCCAGGATGGGTCAGGCTGGGAGGAACCACAGGGGCTCGGCTGGTGCCACCTCCCTGCTCCAGCAGGGCCACCCAGGGGCACAAGGATGGGACTGTGGGCACACAGCCCTGGAATATCCCCAGGGAGGGACCCCACAGCCCCTCTGCTCTCTGTTCAGGGCTGGACAGAGGGACAGGATTGCTCCAGATGTGCCCCAGGGCTGGGCAGAGGAACGAGATTGTTCCAGATGTGCCACAGGGCTGGGCAGAGGGACAGGATCACTCCAGATGTGCCCCAGGGCCGGGCAGAGGTTCAGGATCACTCCAGATGTGCCCCCAGGGCCGGGCAGAGGGACAGGATCACTCCAGATGTGCCCCCAGGGCCGGGCAGAGGGACAGGATCACTCCAGATGTGTCCTCAGGGCTGGGCAGAGGGACAGGATCACTCCAGATGTGCCCCAGGGCCGGGCAGAGGGACAGGATCACTCCAGATGTGCCCCAGGGCCGGGCAGAGGGACAGGATCACTCCAGATGTGCCCCCAGGGCCGGGCAGAGGGACAGGATCACCCCAGATGTGTCCTCAGGGCTGGGCAGAGGGACAGGATCACCCCAGATGTGCCCCAGGGCTGGGCAGAGGTTCAGGATCAATCCAGATGTGCCCCAGGGCTGAGCAGAGGTTCAGGATCACTCCAGATGTGCCTCACAGGCTGGGCAGAGGTTCAGGATCACTCCAGATGTGCCACAGGGCTGAGCAGAGGTTCAGGATCACCCCAGATGTGCCCCAGGGCCGGGCAGAGGGACAGGATCACTCCAGATGTGCCCCAGAGCCGGGCAGAGGGACAGGATCACCCCAGATGTGCCCCAGAGCCGGGCAGAGGGACAGGATCACTCCAGATGTGCCTCACAGGCTGGGCAGAGGTTCAGGATCACTCCAGATGTGCCCCAGGGCCGGGCAGAGGTTCAGGATCACTCCAGATGTGCCCCAGGGCCGGGCAGAGGGACAGGATCACTCCAGATGTGCCTCACAGGCTGGGCAGAGGTTCAGGATCACTCCAGATGTGCCCCAGGGCTGAGCAGAGGTTCAGGATCACTCCAGATGTGCCCCAGGGCTGAGCAGAGGTTCAGGATCACCCCAGATGTGCCCCAGGGCTGAGCAGAGGTTCAGGATCACTCCAGATGTGCCCCAGGGCTGGGCAGAGGGACAGGATCGCTCCCAGCCCTGCTGGGAATGCTCTCCCTGCTGTCCCCAGGCCACCCTGGTGGTCAGCACACCTGGAGGAGCTCCAGCTGTCACAGGAGGGTTTTGGGGATGTGCCTCTATGCTCTCATGGCCAGGGCTCTGTGTTTATTTTGCAATTGCAGTTCGTACTGCCAGGCAAAGTTACAGAAGTTGTCACAAGACATAAACAAGCTCACAGAGGCTTTTAAACGAGAATTTCACCAAATACTCATACAAATTTAGCAGCTTTTCAAGCTGCCTCTTAAAAACTTCCAGCCCAGGCTACTTTTGGTGGAGGATTCTGAAGAGATCCTGTTTCAAACAAGCCCTGATGGAATTTCAAACAAAGCAAATGCATTCTGGTTTGAGGCATGGAGCCCTCTTGATTTACACCACCATTGCTTTTTATTTGGGAAAACTGAGCAACAGGCTAATAATAGTGCAAGTGTTTGAGTGCTTGTCAGGGGGTTTTAAACTTTGTTTAAATGTTCATTAAGTGTCTGCGTGCCCACTATTCTTGTTTTTAATTCTGCATATTAAACTTCAGAGCACTGCAAGCAATCATTAAAGTGGATTTTTGATTTAATTTGCAGTTTCATCTTCATAATAAATAATAAATTAACCGGCCCATGCAGAAGAATAAATCTTTGTGGATTCTTTTTAGTGCCCCTTATGCCAAAAGTAGCAATATCTGATAGCTAAATACATGCTGGGCTTGTTTTTCTGTATTTTCTTCCATTGATCCTTTTGGATACAAACAATTTTCTGTTGCCAGCATGTATTTGAAATATCTGTAAGCTTTCTGTCTTTAATGATATCCATGATTGCTGCTTCCAATGCACATAAACCATTAAGTTATTATGCACAACTTGCCAATTTGGGAGACTAATAATGTCATTAAAATCACTTAGCAATTTATTTTTTTCTGATTGAAAAACTGCCTGTTGAATTGTCTTTATCCTTCTCTCTCTCTTTTGGTTGTGCCTCTTTTTATAATTACTAAAACATTTACTTCATATATATACTATTTATATGTATATTATTTTTATTATTTATATATAATACAATACAATTCAATTCAATACAGTACAGTACAATATAATTCAATACAATACAATAAAATATAATAAAATAATAATATAATATAATATAGTATAATATAACACTATATATATAATATATATAATATAGTATATAGTGTATAGTATATAGTATATAGTATATATGTTATTTAATACATAATACACGCAATTTTATTTATATTTATATTTATATTTATATTTATATTTATATTTATATTTATATTTATATTTATATTTATATTTATGTGGCTGTTCCTGACTGAGCACAAGACTGTGCATCTATAGATTCTGGGACTGGAAAAGGACCCCACATTTCTTAGTCTCAAATTAAACATCAGCAAAGCAAAAGCTGAGGTGCAAAACTTCACCTTAAGAACATCCTAAGCATTCCTGGAGCTGGAGAAAGAGGCAGGTGGGTCCCAGCCACATTTGTGCATTTGTAAATGTTTTTATAAATGAATTTATAAATGAATTTCTAATGGGATCACCCATATCTCCTTTCCTCGCAGGAAAATGAGTGAGGCAGGTTAAGTTTGATTCTCCACTACCAGGAGTTCTGGACTGAGGTTTGAACTGTGACTCCACAATTGGTTTTGACTTTGGACAACCTCTGTGCTGGTTCTTCATCTGTTGGGGGTTATTTTTGTCCTTTAGGGGGTGGTTTTATCAATGGATCCATGGCATTGCTATATAAACATGAAATATTTAATACAGGCAAATTTTCTGGTGCTGCCTTTAGTATAAGTCAATAAATAGAGGTATAAATTATATTATGGTATCTTTGCACATCTCCAGTGTGGGTTGGTTTTGGGTTTGTTTGGTTGGTTGGTGGTTGTTGTTGTTGTTGTGTTGTGGGGGGTTTTGTTTGGGTTTTTTTGGTTTTTTGGTTTGATTTTTTTGTGGTTTTTTTGGACAGTCTGGTGGGTGTTTTGTTTGGACAGTGCTGGGTTCTGAGAAGTGAAGCTTTGGGATGGACCTATCAAATTCCCATTATAGTTTCAACATGCCAGGTACGTCTGGGAAATCTTTTTAAGTGTTGGTGAATGCCCAGCCTGTCCATTTAAGAGCTCAATTTTTCAGCCACAGGTCAAGCACATTCACGTGGAGAAATTAACTCCAAGTTCCTGAGAATCTCAACAGAAATTACACTCGCAGAGATTTGTGATGTGATATAATTTCCCTAGAAATCTCAAAATAGCCGTCTTCAGAAAGCACTTGAGAACTTGGCCTCTGGGACTGAAATTGCCTGATTTTTGTCCTGCAGATGGTGACAAGCCCTTCTCCTGATAAATGGGGAGATTGGTTCTGTTTTATAAATACAGGGTTTCTTTGTGCTTCCAGCCAGTGATTTATTCTGGAACGGGATGAAACGCTGCTGCCAGAGAAACTGCGTAGGAAAGATAAACCAGAGGAGATAAGGAACAGCTTTCCAACCCTTCAAAGGCTCTCGAGGCACAAGGGCTCAATATATATTAACCATAAGCAGCAGGGGGAAAAAAAAAGGGAGTTTTGCTGTTTGAAAGCTCCTTGGTTCTGGAATAGGGGAGGAAGCAGAGTGCCGAGGGACAAAGGTTTTGTGTAATCACTCAACTGCACATTCCCAGACATCCAGAGCCTGCTGGAGGCAGAAAAATCTGCTCATTCCCTGTCTTCCACCTCCCAGTGGATTGTAGATGCTGTTGGAGCTGGGCTGTTACACCCTGAGCTCCCAATTCCAGCTTTTCCAGGCTGAAATCCTGCTTGGCTCTCTGTGCTCTGCACTGTGAGAAAGTAAATTCATGGAGAGATCGCTGAATCCAGGCTCTGTCCCAGTGGGATTCGTGCCCCTCCTGGCTTTGTGCAGTTTTAGGAAGCTTCCAGGGATGGGAATTCCACCTCCTCTCTGTGCAGGTCACTCTGGTACTGCACTGCTCCCCTAAGGTGGAGTTCAGGCCCTGGATAAATGAGATTATGGGGTAAAACACTCAAAAGGGTGGTGGTCATCCTGTAGGGGTCTCACTGGGAATGGAAGTGGAGGAAGGGATGAGGTGGGCAGCCTGGAAATAGTTGGAACATTTGTTTAACACCACAGAATAAATCTATTATGGCAGTGCATATATTTAATAAACTCCCTACATTTTAACCAAGGGAATAAGACTAAGAAAGTGTCATTACAAATGCCTTTAAAAATGCTATTGTAGTCAATCTGTTTAAATATGAAAAGATGAATTTTTGGTGTGGGAAATCATATTTTTATCCTGAACTCCCTGTTTTCATCTGTGGTTTAAATATCTTTGCATGGTTTGGGGGTAGCTGAGAGCCAAACCCAATAATAATTCCCAAGCCAGGGAATTATTATTAGTAACAGCCTAGAAATTGTGATGGGTATGAGGCTGAGTCACAGGATAAGCCAGTTTGGGAAGGTTGGACAAAATTTCATTGTCATTCACTTCAGTCTGAGCTTTTCCAGATAAGGATACAAAGGGGAGAGACTGAATCTCTGGTGAAAACAAATCATCCTCCTTCCAGGCCCTCCGGCTTCTCTGTTGTGAACAGAACATAATCCAAAATCGAAAAGGTTACATCCGTGAATAATGGCAAATAAATAAACCAGATTCGATTTCCTAATGCAATCAAAGTCAATATTTCCTAGTGAAAATACTTCCAGTTCTCCATGCGTGGATGTTGATGTGCAGAGTTTTCTGCAGTGGAGATGAATTTAATTTTCTTTCAGACTGCGACAAGAGACAAGAAAAATCAGTTTCCAAAACATGGGAGCATTTGTGGAAACTCCTGAAAGGAAGAACTAAAATAACCTTGATTTGTGTCAGATCTGTGACAATGCAATTTTTTTTCTTTTTATAGTTTTTGCAAAGAATGGAAACACCTTGTGGGGGTAATTTTTTTGGGATTTCTTTGGTTTCTTTGTGCTTAGTGTTCAGCCACCAGATAAATAGATTATTCTTACTAATGCTACTGCTAAGGACTGTTCCAGCATCTCTGCTTTGGAGCTTCTAAGAGTTGGCTCTGCTGGAGATTTCCAGAAATTCTGGACTTGGATTGCTATTTCCCACTGTCTTTCTTTATTTCTGATGCTGTCGAGTGAATGTTGGCTTCATATTGATGTAATTTCCAACATAAAAATGTTATTTCTCTCCTTGCCTCCCCACTGGAGCTGTTAAGGTGGGTAATTGCCCATGAATTTTAAACAGTACTGGCTGATTGTCTCTGGATAAACAGGACCTGGCCAGGAGGAGGATTCTGTTCTTTTCTAATTCCATCTGTCTGCAGGAGATGAAGCTGTTTTTAGCTGGAGTTCATTCCACACCAGGCACTGATACATAAATGCTTTTTAAAAATACACAAGTGCTTTTTTAGTGAACCACGGAGCTCTTTTTAGCCATTAAGCCACCCATAAACCACATCAAAGTGCTCACAGGCCACCGTCTGGTGCTGACACTTTTAAAATATTAATTTAAATCGGTGTCTTATAGATACTAGAAAACTTGAGGAATTTCAAAAATTGAAAGTTGAAAACCAAATTTCAAACGTTTGGAATTTGACTGCTTGAAAAGCAGTCTGAGGGAATGTGTAATCTTGAGAAACTTCACTTTTCCCAGTCAAAAGTCCCAAGTTTTAGATACTTAGGGAAGTTATTAAGTGTTTTGTGAAGGAGGAAGAAAGATTTTCATGTTCAAGATAAGGGGAACAAAATTCTGTTCTTCCCCTCTGTATTGAAGGAAGGTGGTGGAAATGAGAACATTCAATTGGTTTTCGTTGGCAGGGGGCCAGGGGCGAGAGGAAAGGAAATTAATTTAAATCCTGAAGAGGCTTGGAGGAGCTGAAACTTGCATTTGGTCTTGACTGAATTCAGCAAGGAGAAACTGAGCTGTTTTCACAAACACCTTTGAGATTTTAGGGATGAGAAGCTGCTTCTTCCCCCTCCCTGCTTTTTTTTCATTAAGAAGTTTTTGAAAAGCTTTTCATCCTGAAAATTGCAAGACAGTCCTTGCCTCGGGAAGTCCAACATAGCCTGGATGTGTGTGTGGGCAATATCTGTTATGTATATATAAAGGTACACATTATTTCTGGCTGATATATTCAGAATTAGTCGTGTAGGGAATGTTACAGACCTGACAGCAGAGCTCACTGATTTAGGATGTGTTTCAGACTCTTCTGAGATGGTTTTAGTAGGAAGGAACAGTGGCTGATTGCATTTCCTGTGCAATATTCCACACAAATCCCAAGTTCAGCTTCAGGGGAATTGTTGGAGCTCAGTACTCCAGGGGAAATGAAAAATGAATCAGTGTTAGGAGTCACTGTCCTGTGTGCCTGCAGTGGTCACAGAAATGTTTCCCTGGGGCAGGAGCAGTGTAGGGAAGAGTTCACAGTTTTTCCCTTGATTAAGGTGATTCTCACCGGGCTGTTCCTGAGCCTGTGCTCAAAGTTTCTGATCTCAGCACCTGGAGAAGTTCTGCTGGTGGCAGTGAAGAGTTCTTCTGGTGTCTGATGGAAAATAATTAGTGATGCTCATTTTGGTGATGCTGAAAAACACCCTGAGAAGCAGAAATGTGTAATTTTCACTGGCTATATCCATAATTCCCAGGGAATGGGCATATTTATGCTTGTTTTATTTAGTGTGGAACTGTGTGTCTGTTCCTCTGCATGGCTTTGTGTGCATCAGAAGGAGATGAGAGTGGTTTTATCCCCATTACATAAATAAATGTAGTCATTCTCCCATTATTTTCTCCCTCAGGGCATCCTATTTTTCATATTCAAGTTTCTGCCTAAGCCCAGCACGCAGGATAAGAAGCAAATATTATGTGGATGAATTTATGACTGCAAGTAAGTGATGATAGATAATACATATAATATTTCATTATTTGCCTATACCGACTTCTCTCACTCATTTTGCACACACTTGATTATGATTCCTAATTGCATTTTCCACTCTGGCCCATTACCACAGGAAAATATAAAACCTGTGGCAAAGCAGAGTGGGTTGAAGGTTGATTTTGCAGAGTTGGGTATCATTATGGGATGGTTTTAGGAGCAATCTTGTGCTGTGTTGATGCTGTGGGGCTGATCCTGGCACAGCTGTGGGGATCAGAACACCCCTGAGTTCCCTTTTCTGTTCACTAAACCATTTTCCTTGGGGTTCCCTTAAGTCAGAGGCTGCTTTGTGGTGGGCACAGGAGCTGGATTCCAGGCTGGCTGTTTCTGCCTGATGAAATCACATTGCAGGCAGTGGGTACAGTCTTGTATAGTTCACCTCTCAAAGAGAAGCTGTAAAAATTGAAATCCTGGCTAATAATTTCCTCCCACTTTAGCAAAAGCCAGGCTGCCCTTTATAGCTGTGCACGTGCCAGCTGGATTATTTGCATTCCACCTGCCTGCGACTCTCTCTGTGTTTCTTGTCTGGATTTGATAGTATTAATTTTTTAATTTTTAATTTTTTTTATTTTTTATTTTAAAAATTTCAAATTTTTTTTATTTTTTAAAATTTCTAATGTTTCTTAATTTTTAATTTTTATTTTTTTATTTTTATTTTTTAATATTTTTAATATTTTTATTTTTAATTTTTATTTTTAATTTTTAATTTCTTTTAAAAATTAATTTTAAAAAATTTAATTTTTTTTTTCCCCCCTTCTGTGACACTGGGTAATTTTTGCGTGCTCTTTCCTCTTCTGAACCCTGTAACAACCTGGCAGGACCTGGAGCTGCTGGAGTGATGCTGAGAGGTCTGGGCATCTTCACTGAAGACTGGAAGCTGTAAAATAAATCCTCTATTGTATCATTAAATCAGCCCCATGAAGGCAAAGTTATCAGAGTCCTTAGCAGCATGCAGAAAGCCTCTAACATAAAAAAGCCTCTCTAAATCCCAAAAAGAAGTGGTGGCAGCAGCAGTGAAGGCAGCAGTGGCAGCAGCACCACATTCTATGCCCCTAAGCGTGTGTGTTCTAAGTTTCTTAGTGCATTTTATTGTTTTTAGCCAATCAGGCTTAAACACCAACTCTCTAAAAAGTGCCTGACCTGTACTAAGCTACAATTGATGTGTGTTAATTTTCATAAATTCTTACACAAATTCTATGTGATAGCTCTATCTGTTCCATCGAGGAGTGTTTAGCAAGGTTACATTATTTCTGTTATTACTAGAATTTAACCAACTTTGCAAAAGGCAACATCACTGAACTATAAATTAGGTATTAGGTCTTTTTCTTACTTACTGACACAGGCTCTTATTTTTAAGGCAGTTAGAACCCCTCCATTTATTTAAAACTAAACTTGCATTTCTACCTCATGTCTGGAGGGATTTGTGTATTTTAGTTTCTAGGGGGATTTTAACTCAATCCCCACATCTTTGGACCCTCCTGGGCCTGTGTGAGTGGGGCCCAGGGGGTTTATACCCCAACACTGCAGAGAGCCCAGAGGAGGCTCCAGGGTGATCCCAGGGCTGGAGCAGCTCTGCTGGGAGGAAAGGCTGGCACAGCTGGGATTGTTCAGCCTGGACAGGAGAAACTTTGGGGTGACCTCAGGGTGGCCTTGCAGGGCCTGAAGGGGCTGCAGGAAAGATGGAGAGAGACTTTGGATGAGGGATGGAGTGCCAGGAAAAGTGGGAATAGCTTCAGACTGAAAGAGATCAGGGCTGGATGGGAGATTGGGCAGGAATTGTTCCTGGCAGGGTGGGCAGCCCTGGCCCAGGGTGCCCAGAGCAGCTGTGGCTGCCCCTGGATCCCTGGCAGTGCCCCAGACCAGGTTGGACACTGGGGCTTGGAGCAGCCTGGGACAGTGGGAGGTGTCCCTGCCCATGGCAGGGGTGACACTGGGTGAGCTCTGAGGTCCCTCCCAACCCAAACCATCCTGGGATTCCATGGAATTCCCTGCAGCTCGTCCGTTCAATTGCAGGACTATTCC
The DNA here is from genome assembly GCA_910950805.1 of Acrocephalus scirpaceus scirpaceus. Taxonomy (NCBI): domain Eukaryota; kingdom Metazoa; phylum Chordata; class Aves; order Passeriformes; family Sylviidae; genus Acrocephalus; species Acrocephalus scirpaceus. The sequence continues at coordinate 2,528,949 of OU383782.1, forward strand.
AGAGTCCCTGGAAAAAAGGAAATATTTATTCCAAAAGTGTCCCTGCCATGGCAGGGGTGACACTGGGTGAGCTCTGGGGTCCTTCCCAACCCAAACCATCCTGGGATTCCATGGAAATCCATGCAGCTCATCTGTGCAATTCCAGGACTATTCCAGACTCCCTGGAAAAAAAAGGAAATATTTATTCCAAAGGTGTCCCTGCCCATGGCAGGGGTGGGTTGGGATGAGCTTTAAGGTCTCTTTGTACCCAAACCAGGCAGAGTCTTGCAAAACAACTTTTCTCTGATGTTGTAGAAAGAAACTGCTGTGGGAACGTGGCTGGTATCAGAAATCTTAATGACCTTCAAAATCACTAATTGCTCTCCAGATCTACATTTGCTGTCTGAGAGGTGAATCAATTTCAAAGGAGCAAATGTACTGAAATTGCCTCACTTACAAGAATTGAAACCTTAGGTGATTTTTGATTAATCTGAAAAGCAGAGAGGATATTATTCTAAAAATATTACTGTGAGTCTGAGTGCAGTTTTGTTTGCTTGGTGGATGAGTGTTGTTGTGACGGGTTCTTAATGCTGGGTTTTTGGTTTTTTTTCTCATTAGACATTTGTTTTCCATAAACCCAGTCTTTCAGATGTGATCAGCTAAAATCAGGCTGCCTTTCTAATAAATGTTTCTATGTGCTTCTAGTTCTTTTATCTGACAGAGGAAAGAGCAGAAGATCCTTGTAACACAGAAAATATTGGATTTGTTTGCAAATTGATGGGTATTTTAATATTTGTAAAATGTGGCTTGATTCAACCTAATGTCTGCAAAAGTACTCAAATTTAACTGGACTTACCTAAACAGCTTTTAATTTTTTTTTATACTGGATTTGATTCCAAAAACTTGCAGATATTTTGAGTGAGAAAGTGAAATCTGTCCACACTAAGAATTAAGGTTAAAGCCAAGATGCCTGCCTAACCAAGCCAACAATTTTTATGAGGGAAATTCATTTTTACAACCTCTGAATGTGATCACTTGTGGGGAAAGGTGCTGTAACTGCAACATGATTAAATAAAAGGATGCACTCTGGATTATGTCAGATCTCTGTAGTTTCATAAGTGCAGGGTCTAAACCTTGAACCACTTAAACTCTTTTGATTATTTCACCCCTTTAAAATTCTTATTTTTCCCCCCTAATTATGACTTGGCTCTGAAGAAGCAATAGGAGGAAACCTGGCAGCCAGAACAAAATATTTAATTTTTCATTAGGCTGTTTGTGACAGAGGGATAAATGTGTTTGTGCCATTTAAAAGGCAGGTGGCACTCAGGGATGTGATTTAGTGGTGGATTTGGCACTTGTGGGTGTGATTGATGCTCTTAGAGGTCTTTTCCAACCCAAATGATTCTCTGATCACGCACTGGTGTCTTACAAATGCTTTAAGGGGAGAGGAAAAGGAACCAAGGTGTTTGAAATGTTTCATTAATGCTTCCTGAGGTTGGTGATGGCACAAAAAGCATCTCCAGAACCTCAGTGCAGGTTTGGCATCAACTCCACCAGCACCTGGGAGGGCATGGAGTTGGAAAATACCTTTATTTTCAGCTTACATATCCATTACAGAAAATCTGTTAAGGAACGCTGAAGGAAAAGCTGATAAAAATTCCAAAATCCCTTTTCAACAGAATTAAACTTCAAAGGAAAGCTGAGTCAGCTTCAGCTGCTCTTAGGATTAAGGTTATTTTGAAACTTTTGGAGGGGGAGATTGTTTCCCTCGGTGTTTTTGCAGCTCTGAGAAGGACTCTGAGTCACTTTAAGGCTTGGTTTTGGCAGCATTTTGCATATTTTTGGGAATTATTGTCTTTGGGAATGATCTCTTCCCATCAATGAAATCCTCCGTGGCTGCTCCTCAGAAGCTTTTTGGGGCTGAAAGGTGATAAATGCTAAAATATTTCAATGTGGCTCCTATCCAAATGACCTGAGTTCAGCTGTGGTGAATTTGACCAAAGATGATGCCAAAAATCTGGTGACAGGTTTTATTTAACATCCTTGCTCGTTCTTACAGAGTTCTTGAAATGGAGAAAATGTAGAAAATGGGTAGAAATTTTTTCACAGATCCTTGTGCTACAGACATAAATTCACTTTTCTCGGTGATTTAGGGCTCTTTCCACTAAAATACATAAATTAACTTCAGGATAATATAAGAATATGGGATAATATCAGGTAGCATCCACGTGCCTTGGCCATATCTGGGAATTGTTCTCCTCATGAATCACACTGATTTTCTGTGCCAGGAGGAAAAGCAATCAGACCACCCCGTAGAATCTGTGGTAAACATCTTGGATAGTACTTGTGAGGGGGAAAAAAAGCACACTGAGAAATGCCTTATACTCTTGAAAAATGTAAAAAATAGCACCAGAACTGTTGCAGTGTTTTGCTGCTGTTTGTGCACAAGGTATGGTGTTTGTGGAATTCATTGCCCTGCCCTGGATTTTAAAGTCTGCTTAAAATCCATGTTGCCCTGGGAATAAAACCTATGTAAAAAAAGAAATATTTCTGAGTGATAGAAAAGGTCCTCAATAATTGCAAGATGGATTCAGGGAGGCAGAAGGGCTTTCAGTGGAAGATTAAGTGCTTTTTCAGACACTTTATCCATTTGGTTTTATCTTCTACTGCACGTACTGTTCATTATTTTGCTTCAAAATAAAAGTTGGGCTCATCTGTGCACTTATTCCTGCAGCTCTGGGGTGGAACTGGGAGGGGAGTTCAAGGTGAAAATTTTTCTAGAGCTCAGAAAGGGATTGCTGGAACTCAAAATTCCTTTTTTCCCCTTCCTTTGCCCCAGTCTGTGTATTTACCTGAAGTTATTTTTTTATTTCTCCATTCATACAACTGACATTAATGTTGTTGTCCTCACAGAAGTTTGTTTTGAGGCAAAGTTTAGCAGAATTTTAGTAGTGGAAAACGTTCTGAAAACAGAATTCTCTGAACTGCAAGAAATTAAGTTAACACACCTAAGCTCGGCCTAGAAACAAGTTTATTTTCTATATATAGTAAATTGAAACAAAGTAGAAAATTATCCCAGGGGGTAAAAAATCTCCTAAATAAACTATTTGTCCACCTCTCATAGGTATGTACTTGAACATTTAAAGTACACCCCAGGGTATGGGGAGAAAAATCCAAAATTCCTCAGCTCTTCTTCCTCCATGTGAGGCCTGATCCCATTTTTTGCTGCTTGAATTTTTCTATAAATGTTCTCTGTTGTAAAGGGCTGTTTGAATTGAAGGGGCAATATAAAGTGAGCAGAGAAGAGAGAAGCTGAGGGCATTTTGTTTCTGCACAAACAAAATGTCTTAATGTGGGTTTTACTGCTGGAACCTTTGTGCTGTCCCAGGTGAGCCGAGGGCTGCAGTGCCTGTGGTGGCATTGGGAATTTATATTCCAATATGTAAATGGAATTTATATTCCATTGTTCTGTGCTCAGAGAGTTCAGGGAGTGCTCAATAATGAAGGCTGATACGTGCCCAAAGCTGCTTTTCTCCACATGAAATCACAAAAATTGGAAAAGAGCTCCAAGGCCTTCAAGGCCCAGTCCTCACCTTGTCCTCAGCCCAGAGCTCTGAGTGCCACCTCCAGAATTCCATGGACACCTCCAGGGATGGGCACTGCAAACCTCCTGAGGGCTGGTACATCCCCAGAGCTCCTTTTCTCCACATAAAAGCATAAAAATTGGAAAAGAGCTCCAAGGCCATTGAGGCCCAGTCCCCACCTTGTCCCCAGCCCAGAGCCCTGAGTGCCACCTCCAGAATTCCTTGGACACCTCCAGGGATGGGGGCTGCAAACCTCCCAAAGGCTGATACGTGCCCAAAGCTGCTTTTCTCTACATAAAATCACAAAAATTGGAAAAGAGATCCAAGGCCATCAAGGCCTAGCTGTGCCTGACCCCCACTGTATCCCCAGCCCAGACTCTGAGTGCCACCTCCAGGAATTCCATGGACACCTCCAGGAATGGGCACTGCAAACCTCCTGAGGGCTGGTACATCCCCAGAGCTCCTTTTCTCCACATAAAATCACAAAAATTGGGAAAGCTCCAAGACCATTGAGGCCCAGTACCCACCTTGTCTCCAGCCCAGAGCTCTGAGTGCCACCTCCAGAAATCCATGGACATCTCCAGGGATGGGCACTGCAAACCTCCTGAAGGCTGATACATGCCCAAAAGCTGCTTTTCTCCACATAAAATCATAAAAATTGCAAAAAAGCTCCAAGGCCATCGAGGCCTGGTCCCCACCTTGTCCTCAGCCCAGAGCTCTGAGTGCCACCTCCAGGAATTCCTGGGACACTTCCAGGGATGGGGGCTGCAAACCTACTGAAGGCTGGTGGTACATCCCCAGAGCTCCTTTTCTCCACATAAAATCACAGAAATTGGAAAAGAGCTCCAAGGCCATCGAGGCCCAGTCCTCACCTTGTCACCAGCCCAGAGCCCTGAGTGCCACCTCCAGGAATTCCATGGACATCTCCAGGGATGGGCACTGCAAACCTCCCAAAGGCTGATAGCTTTTCTTCACGTAAAATCATAAAAATTGGAAAAGAGCTCCAAGGTCATTGAGGCCCAGCTGTGCCCAATTCCCACCGTGTCCCCAGCCCAGAGCTCTGAGTGCCACCTCCAGGAATTCCATGGACACCTCCAGCCATGGGCACACCAAACCTCCTGAAGGCTGGTATGTACCCAGAGCTCCTTTTCTCCACCTAAAAGCATAAAAATTGGAAAAGAGCTCCAAGGCCATCAAGGCCCAGTCCCCACCATATTCCCCAGCCCAGAACTCTGAGTGCCACCTCCAGGAATTCCTCCAGGGATGGGCACTGCAAACCTCCCAAAGGCTGATAGCTTTTCTCCACATAAAATCATAAAAATTGGAAAAGAGCTCCAAGGCCATCAAGGCCCAGCTGTGCCTGACCCCCACTGTATCCCCAGCCCAGACTCTGAGTGCCACCTCCAGAATTCCTGGGACACCTCCAGCCATGGGCACACCAAACTTCCTGAAGGCTGATATGTCCTCAGAGCTCCTTTTCTCCACATAAAATCACAGAAATTGGAAAAGAGCTCCAAGGCCATCGAGGCCCAGTCCCCACCTTGTCCCCAGCCCAGAGCCCTGAGTGCCACCTCCAGAATTCCATGGACATCTCCAGGGATGGGCACTGCAAACCTCCCAAAGGCTGATAGCTTTTCTCCACATAAAATCATAAAAATAGGAAAAGAGTTCCAAGGTCATTGAGGCCCAGCTATGCCCAATGCCCACCGTGTCCCCAGCCCAGAGCTCTGAGTGCCATGTCCAGGTATCCCTGGGACACCTCCAGCCCTGGGCACTGCAAACCTCCCGAAGGCTGATATGTCCCCAAAAGCTGCTTTTCTCCACATAAAATCACAAAAATTGGAAAAGAGATACAAGGCCATCAAGGCCCAGTCCCCACCTTGTCCCCAGCCCAGAGCTCTGAGTGCCATGTCCAGGAATTCCTGGGACACCTCCAGGGATGGGCACTGCAAACCTCCTGAGGGCTGGTACATCCCCAGAGCTCCTTTTCTCCACATAAAATCACAAAAATTGGGAAAGCTCCAAGACCATTGAGGCCCAGTCCTCACCTTGTCCCCAGCACTGAGTCCCAGCTGTGCCCAATGCCCACCGTGTCCCCAGCTCAGAGCTCTGATTCAGTTAACATGATTCAGTTAGCCATGTCCAGAATTCCATGGACACCTCCAGGGATGGGCACACCAAACCTCCTGAAGGCTGGTACATCCCAAGAGCTCCTTTTCTCCACATAAAATCACAAAAATTGGAAAAGAGCTCCAAGGCCATCAAGGCCCAGTCCCCACCATGTTCCCCAGCCCAGAGCTCTGAGTGCCACCTCCAGAATTCCTTGGACACCTCCAGGGATGGGCACTGCAAACTTCCCAAAGGCTGATGCATACCCAAAGCTCCTTTTCTCCACATAAAATCATAAAAATTGGAAAAGAGCTCCAAGGCCATCAAGGCCCAGCTGTGCCTGACCCCCACCTTGTCCCCAGCCCAGAGCTCTGAGTGCCATATCCAGGAATTCCTGGAACACCTCCAGGAATGGGCACTGCAAACCTCCTGAGGGCTGGTACATCCCCAGAGCTCCTTTTCTCCACATAAAATCACAAAAATTGGGAAAGCTCCAAGACCATTGAGGCCCAGTCCTCACCTTGTCCCCAGCCCAGAGCTCTGAGTGCCACCTCCAGAATTCCATGGACATCTCCAGGGATGGGCACTGCAAACCTCCTGAAGGCTGATACATGCCCAAAAGCTGCTTCTCTCCACATAAAATAATAAAAATTGGAAAAGAGCTCCAAGGCCATCAAGGCCCAGTCCCCACCATGTTCCCCAGCTCAGAGCTCTGAGTGCCACCTCCAGGAATTCCATGGACACCTCCAGGGATGGGCACTCCAAACCTTCCAGGGCAGTTCCAAGGCCTGAGCCCCCTTTCCATGGGGAAATTCCTGCTGCTGTCCCACCTGGCCCAGCCCGGGCCGTTCCCTCTCCTCCTGTCCCTGTTCCCTGGGATGAAATCCCAAATCCCTCCGGCTGTCCCCTCCTGTCAGGGAGTTGTGCAGAGCCAGAAATTCCCTCTGAGCCTCCTTTTCTCCACCTGAGCCCTTTCCCAGCTCAAAGTGTGAAAATCCATGACCTGTTGTCCCTTTTTTGGGGGTGTAGCCCCTGGGCTAGCATCCTTCAATAAATAGAACAGCTTTTTATTCCCTGAATTCTGCCTGGCCTCTGTTTTTAGGTAGCCCCAAAGGCATCAGCCTCTCATGGCTCTCAGGTCATCATTCCATCATTCCACTTTGCACCTATTGCTCTAAATCCAGAATATTTACAGAGTGTTTTTGGTGAGCGTTTTCCTTGCTGTCCCCCGGTAAATCAGCAGGGATAAATCACCTCCCTTTTGCAGCCACAGGGATTTGGGCTGCCCCATTAATCACAGCCATTTCCTTCCTCAGAGCCCTCCAGTCCCATTTTCCTCCTGGGCACTCGAGGGTGCGGCTGGAAATGAGAACAGGAGCAGAAAACAAAGCAGCCCTGGCTTTGCCACCAGGGAAATCATCCTGACCCTTTGATAAGAAGTGATCTCCTCATTCTAGTGGGCCGCAGGAAAGGTGGGAAATTTATTTCTCTGCATTTATTTAGGTAGCTAATTATAGAATGCTCTCTCTCATTTGTCTAGGAGTGCACTGGAAGTGGCTTTGAGCAGTCACTAATTGCATCAGGTGTTTGTGATGCACCATTATAGTGCAGCAAACTGCCCCACAGGGATGCTGCTCTCATTTCTTCTTTAAAAACACTTTATTTCCTAGGTAATGCAGGAAATTGTGACTATATCTATAATTGTAATCTGTCATCACCAGCAAATATTGAGAATTTTTAATTATAGGCAAATACCTCAGGCAAATCTCTTACAAAAGAATTAAATCATTCTCTTTTAAATATAATTTATTTAAATAAATATAATTCTCTTTTAGCTGCTTTCCTGGAACTGAGGCAACATCTTTGTTTTACAGGAGGATTTTTCCCTTTTTCCATGAGAAGGAATTCTTTGGTAATGCTCTGTGAGACTGAGATGATATAAAATTTACAGGAGCAAATTACTTGTTGGAAAGATTTACACAACAAAGATATAAAATATATCTCTGTGAGTGGATGTACGTCATGGAAATAATCAGGAAAAACTTGAATATACTCATAATCCTGGTCAGGACTGCGTGGAAGCAGTTTTGCTGCTGTTCCCACTTTTAAAGGGAACCATGCCCAGTGCAACACAAATCCTGCCCCAGGGTTACCTCAGGATTTGTAAAAATCCACCATTCTCCAGAGGTGGTGACCATGGTTTATCTGAAGTCCTGTTTGTGTCCTTAAAATTGGCCATTTTTGACAAGTTTTGGATGCAGAGAAAGAGCTTTCTGCTTTTTATTTTTTTTCATGAACCTGATTTCATTCTTTCTCCACTTGCCTTGTCATAATGATGAAGAAGACACGAGAGGAAGGACAAATTCTGGAAAAACAGAAGGAATGGAAAGAAAGGAAAGTACAGGAAGCATCAAGAAATAGGAATAGAATAATGTATTATTATTATTATTAGTCTCTGTAACTCCCAGCTTCAATGAGGAGACAAATCCAAAAGAAAGAGTGGCTGAAGACTTTATTTTGAGTTTAGAAGAAGAAACAGCCCAGGTCTGTTTGGTTTTTAAAGCAAACAAACCAAAGTGTTGGGAGTGAAAGGAAATAATGGGCTGTCAGCAATATCAACAAAGCCAGAAATGTGGTTTGCCACTGCTGCTTTGAGCCAAACAAAGAATATCTCCAAAACCTGCAGAACTGGAAGACATTTAATGCTGCAACCTTCAATTCCTGGTCTTGGGGAGGGGCTGCAATTAGAAACCCCTTGTGTGAATGCCTTTCTCTTGTTTTTCTGGGGTCTGTTTGCTGCAGGCTGGCATAAGTGAAGGGCCAGCCCATGTGCACAGAGTTGTGGCTGCCCTGAATTCCTTTTTCCTCTAAAATTTGTTCCTACAATAAGCTGGTGATGAAAAAATTGAGTGCAGGAGGTGTCTGGGTTGGAGCAGCAAGCAGGTGAAGGAAAAGTCTGGCACGATGTCCAGAGACAGCAGGGATTTCATCCTGGAAGTGACAGATATTCACAGATTTTAGAGAGAAATTCACAGATTTTAGCCCAATTTCCTCTCAGTTTGCACAGAAATTCAGTCCTGGAGGAAAGCTTTTGGAGAAACAGCTTTAAAGGCTTCTCTGCTAATGCTCACAAAAAGGGAATATGGACAAAACCACGTGTGCAGGGATTGTGCACAGAGTTGTGGCTGCCCTGAATTCCCTTTTTTCCCCCCAAATTTGTTCCTACAATAAGCTGGTGATGAAAAACTGAGTGCAGGAGGTGTCTGGGTTAAAGCAGCAGGCAGGTATGGGAAAGCAGGTGAAGGAAAAGTCTGGCACGGTGTCCAGAGGCAGCAGGGATTTCACCCTGGAAGTGACAGATATTCACAGATTTTGGACAGAAATCCACAGATTTTCACCCATTTTCTCTCAGTTTGCGCAGAAATTCAGCCCTGGAGGAAAGCTTTTGGAGAAACAGCTTTAAAGGCTTCCCTGCTAATGCTCACAAAAAGGGAATATGGACAAAACCACGTGTGCAGGGATTGTGCACAGAGTTGTGGCTGCCCTGAATTCCTTTTTCCTCTAAAATTTGTTCCTACAATAAGCTGGTGATGAAAAAATTGAGTGCAGGAGGTGTCTGGGTTGGAGCAGCAAGGAGGTGAAGGAAAAGTCTGGCACGATGTCCAGAGACAGCAGGGATTTCATCCTGGAAGTGACAGATATTCACAGATTTTAGAGAGAAATTCACAGATTTTAGCCCAATTTCCTCTCAGTTTGCACAGAAATTCAGTCCTGGAGGAAAGCTTTTGGAGAAACAGCTTTAAAGGCTTCTCTGCTAATGCTCACAAAAAGGGAATATGGACAAAACCACGTGTGCAGGGATTGTGCACAGAGTTGTGGCTGCCCTGAATTCCCTTTTTTCCCCCCAAATTTGTTCCTACAATAAGCTGGTGATGAAAAACGGAGTGCAGGAGGTGTCTGGGTTAAAGCAGCAGGCAGGTATGGGAAAGCAGGTGAAGGAAAAGTCTGGCACGGTGTCCAGAGACAGCAGGGATTTCACCCTGGAAGTGACAGATATTCACAGATTTTGGACAGAAATCCACAGATTTTCACCCATTTTCTCTCAGTTTGCGCAGAAATTCAGCCCTGGAGGAAAGCTTTTGGAGAAACAGCTTTAAAGGCTTCCCTGCTAATGCTCACAAAAAGGGAATATGGACAAAACCACGTGTGCAGGGATTGTGCACAGAGTTGTGGCTGCCCTGAATTCCCTTTTTTCCCCCCAAATTTGTTCCTACAATAAGCTGGTGATGAAAAACTGAGTGCAGGAGGTGTCTGGGTTGGAGCAGCAAGGAGGTGAAGGAAAAGTCTGGCTTGGTGTCCAGAGGCAGCAGGGATTTCATCCTGGAAGTGACAGATATTCACAGACTTTAGACAGAAATCCACAGATTGTCACCCATTTTCTCTCAGTTTGCACAGAAATTCAGCCCTGGAGGAAAGCTTTTGGAGAAAAAGCTTTAAAGACTTCCCTGCTAATACTCAGAAAAAGAGAAAACAGACAAAAGCACAAAAGCTCATGCAGGGATTCTCTTAACTGAAAACCTGGCTGATACTTTTTGCACTGGTATCTTCTCAGTGATGTCTCATTGAAAAAAAAAAAAAGGAAGAGGAGGTACAGAAGTACCTTTTAAACCCTCACTTTCCCCTCTGTTGATCTGTCATTTAGCACTGATTCACTGAAAGTTTCACCTCTCACTGCCTCTTCAAAGAGCTGCCAGTCCTGTGAGAGAGCATCCTGCTGTCCCTGCCAGTGGGACAATCCATGGGGGTGACCAGAAAAAAGGGGAAATTGAACTCCAGCCGCTGCCTTTGGGATCAGTGAGTGTCAGGAAAGTGTCCCTGAGGGGCTGGGACATCAATAAAAGCTCAGCCCGTGGCACTCAGGGAGCACCCAACCCTTGGGGTGTGTCAGGGCCATGCTGTCCCTTGGATCACCCTTGGAGCTGTGTCCTCCCTGGGCCCACAGGCAGGGGATGAGCTCAAGAAAAGCTTGAAAAGAAAAAGGAAAAGGAAAAAGCTCAAGAAAAAGAAATCTCAGCTCCTCTGGGGTTGATTCTCAGCTGGCTTGGCTTCCAAACCAGAACCACTTTGGATTCTAAGCCAGCAGGGTACCCACGGAAAGATTGGCACTTGGGTTATTTGTGATTTATCATTTCTGGGCAACCTTTGCCAGTGAGGGGTTAACCAAGCTTTAAATGGATTCAATTATGGGATTTAATTGTGGGATTTGATTGTGGGATTTAATTGTGGGATTTAATTGTGGGGAGAAGTTCTGCGGGCAGAGGTGGAGGAGCCATGGCAGGGTGATTTTTGGGAAAGCCTTCAGGACAATGGAACAGCAAAGGAATTCTAGGGAAAGGGAAGGGACGTGGACGTCTGTAGAGAGGGGAGATGAGGAAAAACAAAGAAAATATGAATTATTTGCTGGTTTTGCTGCTGAGATGGAGACTGGGAATGTTCATCTTTCAGTGCTTTTGTCATCTCCAGCTCTAATTGCTAACTAGGTATCTCCAAAAAATCCCTGGGAAGATCCATGAGGAAGCTTGAGCAGGATATTTCTGTATAAGTTATCAGCTGAAAATGTAAACAATATTCTCATCAATTTTTACAGGCTCCCAGAGAAACTGTGTGGCAGAAAAACGTCTTGTTGACAGATCTACATCAGCCAGGCATGAGTTTTGTAGATAACAAATGAAATGTTCCATGCTTGTGCTGATTGCAGTCACTGAGAGCAGCATGCTGAATTTATGGGGAAGTTGCAAAGGATGGGTTTGATTTAATGCTTTACAAGCCAGAGCCTCGTAATCAGGTTGTTAGAGGAAATCAGAACTTTCTAAATCCAGGCAGAAGCACTGCAGGCAGGGAGGAGAATTCTCTTTCTCACCATGTCCTGCCTTTGTCAAAGCAGAGTCACGCTTTAAATACATCTGTACACACAAGGATTTAAAGCATGGCTCTGAGGTGAAAATGTGTTAAAAATAAGCGTGGGAGGAAAAAAGAGATTTAAAAATCCTTCAGGATTTAGATGAGGAATTGCATCTTTGTTTCTTGTTGTTGGGAAGTTAAGGGGAATGAAATTAAATGAAGTGAAGGGGAATGAATTAAAAAGACATGAACACATGGATACATTTTCAACTTCCTGTGTTTGCTTCCCCATCCTTGCCTCCTAATCTGCTGCAGACTGGACATTTTACTGGTGTCTCTTACTGCAATTAATCAAGTTCATCACCTCCAAAACTCCTTCCAGTCCTTGGAATAATGAGTGCAGGTTCTGCTGCTGTGGGTTTTTGCATGGATGGTTCATCTGGGATGTGTTTACGGTTCAAAGCAATATTTTCATGGTGATACTCAGCAGGAATAATAATGGAAAAACGTGGATGAGGATGTGGAAAATCACTAAGAACTGGTGTTAATTGCTAAAAGTGAAGAATTCTCGTTTCCTTCTGGTTCTTCCTAGGAAACATTCTGGGGAAAAACAGAATTGAGATCATGACCTTTGCTTAATGCAACAAGTTATTTTCTTTTTCTTGTTTGGTTGTGTTTTCGTGTGTTCCTCGTTACTGATAACGAGCCTCTATTGTTCTGAGGAAGCATTAGCACATTTCTTGAAGTGCTGAAAAAATTCTTCTTCAGGTGATTTAAATATCGTGTATTATTTCAAATGATAGTGAGACATTGGGAGATAATAATTTCAGAATTAATTCCAACAGCACTGCCAGGAGAGCTTTCCCAGACTTCAAAAGACTCAGAAAATTGATAAGAAATTGTTTTGGAAGCTCTGCTGGCTTCAGAACTGCTCTGGCTACTGTCTGTGCAGTTTTTTAGTGGTAAATGAGTGTGGATGGGCAGAAGTGATGGATGGAGAGGACGAGGATCCAACCCAGGGCCACAGGGGATGGAGAATTTGGTGAGTGTGGACAGCAGGGCTGGGAATTCCAAGTTGCTTCACCTCTTGCTGCACTGACATGTGAATTCCTGCTGAAAACTCCTCCCAGACTCCAAAAAGGGACAGGTAAATAATCCCAGAGCCTGCCAGTCCTTGCATGCAAGGTGCTGGGGGTGAAAGTTTTAAGCAAATCTAGAATTTCTGTCAATCCAGTATTTCCTGAGAGCTGGAGCTTTTCCTTTCCACCAACCCAGCCCATTGTTAGCTCTGCCCTTTGTCAGGGCTGGTGGGAGGGAGTTCTGCCCCCCTGCAGACAGATTCTGCTGTGTTCTGATTCAGATTCTGTCTGATTCTCCTCACCAAACAGCCCTTCTGCTCTCCCTTTGTGTTCCTGAGGTGCACAAACAATTTTATTTTTCTCCTCTGGACTCTCCAACTGACTCGAATCTTTCCAGGACAATAGAATACAAACACAGGCTGCTGCCACCTACAGAAAATCGGGGCCATTTGAATTGGCTTTCTCTGGCCTCTCACGTCACCTTTAACTTTCCCCATGAATTTGGTTTGTTGGAGCAGAAAAAGACATTTTCTGTCTGCATTTTATACACGTAATTGTGACAATTGTAAGAATACAGAGAACTGGGGGAGGGGGGGTTGTTTGGGGTTTTTTTTGGGGGGGGAGACTTTTTTTCTTTCTCTTTTGGCTTGTTTGGGTTTTTCTCTAACTGTAAATGCTCTGTCCAGCTCTCATGAAAGAAGAACAAGCAGAAGTTTTAATTCTTCTATCTACTTCAGAAAATAACTGACTTTTCCTTCAATATCAAGACAATGTTACTGTTTAAAATCCCATTTTGCAGTCCCAAACCCCACGTTTCAAACCCTGAAGTGCTGTTTGCACGTTGATAATTATTCTGCCACCTACGTTCCTGTGTTACTTCGAACAACTCTGCTGTAAACATTCCTCTGAATGTTTATTCCATAAATCTTCCAGCTTCCTTCTCGTGTGCCAGAAGCCTGAGCAGTGCCTGCCAAATCCCCTGGCTTCTTCCTGACAGCTCCTGATTGACCTCTTGCTTCTCCACAAAGATCAGGCAGTGCATTAATCATCCAAAATATGATTCATTCAGGGCAATGCAACAGTAAATCACTCTGACAAAGAAGCCATTTCCTTTTCCTCCTGACAGGCTGCAAAAAGCCACTCTGCTTTGGATTTCTCTGAATTTTTCAGGATTTTTCAGTAGTTTGGCACTCTCAGCTCTGCTGGAGGGTGGGAACTCCCAGCCTTGAGTTTCCAGAGGGAATGGGAAAGGTAAATATTGCACATTTATATAACAATGAAAGGATCATTTTGGCCATTTTCTGGTCCAATCCCTTACTCCAGATGGAAAATGGATAAAAATTTTTTTTTTTTATGCTGCAGAGCTGAGAAAAATAAATCTCTCTTTCTCTTGAGGGGCATAAATATCTCAGCAATAAATATCGTAAAAAAGCTGATAAATAAATAAATATTTATTTAATAAATATTGCTGAAATGAATATATTTGCTGAATGAAGTTGCAACTTTTAAATTCTTTGACCTGAATGAAATAAATGGAAATTATTAAACTTCTACTGAGAAACATTGGAGGATAAGTGAGTGGGGTAGGATTTAGAGTAAGCTACGTGTTTGTTTTCTTAGTTTCAAATATTCCTGATTTCATTAGAACGAGCACTTTCCACAAGACTTGATTCCCTGGGTTTTTGTGTTTGTGGGACTGGTGTGTGTTTTCAGAACTCAAACGAAAGAGCAGCCTCTGCTGGCTAAAACCCCAGCTGAAAATAACAACAAAAAGTGATAAAACCCTACCCAGCCTTCTAGAAAAATGAACTTTAAACTACCTACACCAACTTGTGGGGCTGCAAGTGTGAATAAAACAAATAAAATGTGCAATTCTCGGTGGGATTTGATATTATCTCTTAGGTTAAAGCTGCCCTGCAGCTTCCCAAATTTCTGAGCTGCCTTTTCCAAAGCTGCCCCCATCCCATGCACATCCTGCACTCTGCTCAGCCTCGAAAAACTTGGGGAAACTCCTGGAGATCTCAAGATTTTGAGGCTGCAGTGAAGGAAAAGATTTTTTAGCAGCACTCAGTGAAGGGCAGATCAAGTATTTATTCCTTCCTCCTTTATTCCTTCCTCCCTTTGCCCTTTCTCAGAGAAAAGTTATATTCTGCCTCTTTTTTTTTCCTTCTTTTTGCGTGCCTGTGTTAAATCTTTTGCTCTCTTGAGGTTCTGCATCCTGTGAGAGGTTTGCCAGCTCAGCATCCACCTCTGCCCAAATGAAAAATGAAAAACTTTTCATTTTAATGTGTAAACTCACTTTCCACTGTGTTTGGCCCTTGAATGTGTATTTTTAATCTTTTTATTTGTAGTAATTTATTTACCATAAATGTTGGTAAATTTCTGTCAAGCAAGTGTTCCATGCTGTGGCTGAAGACTGCTGATTATTCAGATTTTTTTTACATTAAAATAATACCTTCATTTATTGGTATTATTTTAATTTAATTTTAATCCATTCCACCAGAACGAGTGACCTTCATTGCAAATTGCATGCACATAAAAAAGGGAAGCCATTTGTAAACTGTGTGAGATCTTAACAACAAATAATATTTGATCTGATACAACAAATAGTATTTGATCTAATACAACAAATAGTATTTGATCTAATAAAATAAATAGTATTTGATCTAATACAACAAATAATATTTGATATAATACAACAAATAATATTTGATCTAATACAACAAATAGTATCTGATCTAATAAAAAATAGTATTTGATTTAATACTACAAATAGTATTTGATCTAATACATAATGGTAGTGCATTTCTTGTTAAAACTGCAAGCTTTTATCAAAATGAAACCAAATGAAACCAAATTCCAAACAGGTGGAATTCCGGTTCAATTTGTAACAACTCTCTTTGTGTGTATGTGTGTGAACTAAAATAACCAGGCAAAAATCCCACTGTGCTGGGATGTCCAATGGATGTTTTTCTGCTAAAAAATAAAAACAAACTGCCAAAAAATCTTACTGCTTCAGCTGGCCCCTTCCTATCATTTCTCTTGGCTAAAATATTCCTTCTCAGGAAAACCAGCCACCACTTCTTTTAGCAGCAAAATGTCCCAGGAAATTTATTGTGGTGTGGAAGGAATTTCATTCTTATCTTACCTAGAAAAATCAGCACCTGCAGCTGCTCAGATGAGAATTTGGAATATGGGAATAATTAATTAAATGGGAGTAATGGGTAACTTGGTGAATGTGCAGTGAATGGTTTTGAGGATTCTAAGCCACATTCAGATTTCTAAACAAGGAAAGATGAGTGAAGCATAATTTATTTTAAATTTTTGCCCCTATTCCCCTATTTTGGAGGCTGAACCAGTGGATTTTGCTGCTCCAGAAGCAGTTCTGTAAAAATCCAAGCCAAAATGAGAGATTTGATGCCTTTCCAGGCAACCTGGGAACCCAGAACGTGTCTGGGAATGTTCCTGAGCACCACGCAGTGATCGGGGAGAGATCAGATGCAAATTCACTCCCTGTGATCTTTTATTAACAATGGCAACGAGCATAATTAGAGGATTCTGCTAAAAGGTTAACAACTTGCAGAACTTCTGGGAATTCGAAAGTGTATGGATTTTTAATTTTTTCCCCCAGTTTCTAATTAGAAGTCTCATCTCCTGAATTTTTTTTTCCCCAGAAAATATCCCAGCAGGACGTGACTCTGTGTGTTAAGGAGAATCTATATCCTTGCTTAGCTTTTTTTCCCTTATTTTTTTAAAATTTTATTTTAAGGGGTTATTTAATTTACAGCAGCCCTTTAATTAGTGGCTGGTTAAATGTTCTGAGGGGAGGATTTCTGTGGGGGGAAAAATCTGAGCTGGGCTTGCTTGTGACCACAGGAAACTGCAGGGTGGGCTGGGGAGTGGTTGGATCCTGGAATCTGATGGAATCTAATGGGATCTGATGGAATTTGATGGAATCTGGTGGAATCTGGTGGAATTTGACAGAATTTGATGGGATTTGATGGAATCTAATGGAATCTGATGGAATCTGATGGAACGTAATGGAATCTGTCAGAATTCGATGAATCTGATGGAATCTGATGGAATCTGATGGAATCTGACAGGATTTGATGGAATTTGATGGAATTTGAGGGAATCTGATGGAATCTGTTGGAATCTGATGGACTCTGACAGAATTTGATGGAACCTGATGGAATCGAATGGAATCTGGTGGAATTTGACAGAATTTGATGGAATCTGATGGAATCTGGTGGAATCTGATGGAATCTGTTGGGATCTGATGGGATCTGACAGAATTTGATGAAATTGGATGGAATATGACAGAATCTGACGGAATCTGATGGAATCTGATGGAATTTGATGGGATCTGATGGAATCTGACAGAATTTGATGGAATCTGATGGAATCTGTTGGAATCTGGTGGAATTCGATAGAATCTGATGGAATCTGATGGAATCTGGTGGAATTCAATGGAATCTGGTGGAATTCAATGGAATCTGATGCAGGAGAAAGAAATGAAGGGTTCAGTTCACATTTCCAGCCCGGAGTGGGAGCTGGGACAGACTCTGAGCTGCCTCAAGCACCAGGGTAGGCTCAGAAAAGTCCCAGCTGAGGTTTAACATCAAGGAAAATCTAAAAAAAATGTTTTCAGCTCTCAGCATTTGCCCTGATGAGCTTGTAGGGAGGAACTTTTTAACCTACATAATCCTTCTGCTGTCTAAGGTGAAATGAGAACTGAATGTGGCAGCAGGAAATAAAATGAACAACTTAATTTGCCCGTGTCGTTTGGAGGCCAGGTGGCACTGGGAAGAGAGACAGGATTTGTTAGCTGGCAGTGCCAGCACCGTTCTTCCTGCCACTGGATGGCAATGTTTGACTAAAAAAATTAAATATTTGCGAGGAAATTAAACTGATTTCCTCTTTTCATGACACGTCTTCCATTGGGTCTGCGGCTTTCTGAAATCTGAAGGGGAACAAAATACAACATCACATTAAACTGCAGCTAAATTCCTTTGCTCTGTTTGTTATTATTATCCCAACACTGCTCAGAAACCTCTTGGGCTGTGAATTTCAGTGGGTTGGACGTTGGAGGGAACGTTGGACGCGGTAGAAAATTCACATTTTACGTAAGGGCTGGTTGCAGGCGGCTGTCTGTGAGCTCAGCCCTGTGCAAAACACAAACTCAGAGCCCCCTCTGCCTCCCTGCTACAAAAAGCAGGTTGGTAATTAGTGCACGTTAATTTTGCCACAATGAATATTTATGCTTCCAATTGCACAGGTGCCTTAAATGCTGAAACGCTCTGGCGTGTCAGGTGAGGTTACAAGTGCTGTTTGTCAGACAGGATTAATTTGGGGGAAACAAATACAGGTTAATAGAGCTGTTTATTCCTGCTTAAATGGTGAATGTTTAATTTATGGTGGGGCTCAGAACGAGTTTAATTGGGTGGGTCAAAGGGAATATTTAATTTAGCACTTGAGACATCTTCAACAGGGAATAATCTAAAAGTTTGGTGGAAAAGATCCAGAGGTCTCCTCTTTTGAAAAGCTTTTTCCACGAATTTGTTGGAGAGATTTTTGGGGTTTGGGGGTTTTTTTTGGTTTTTTTTTTTTTTTTTTTTTTTTTTTTTTTTTTTTTGGTTTGGTTTTTGGGTGTTTTTTTTTTTCTTAGGGTTTTGTTGTTGTTGTTGTTGGGTTTTTTTGGGTTGGTGTGGTTTTGGTGTTTGGTTTTTTGGTTTTGATTTTGGGGTTTTTTTTTTCAGTTTTTGCTTTTTAAAACTGAGTCTCTTCAGAAGAGTTCCACAGCTCTATTACATTTTGTGCAAACACCTGATTTCTTGTAGATTTTGAACTTATTTTTTTGTACAAAAAACATGTCAGAACCTTAGAAAAACCTCATTCTTTGTAGCTCTGCTCTGCCCTCAGCCAGAATTTATGTGGATTGTTCGGCTTTGGGCCAAGCCAGCAGTTGCTTGGGGATGCATTTTGTTTGATTTATTTGCAAATGGCCAACGAGGAAGGAAAAAGTGGATTGCAGTGAAATTCTGTGATTGTGTCTGGACCAGGGCTTGTTGTACCATCACCCTGAATCACTGCTGTCTAATTAATTTAAGGTTAATCTTATCTCAGTCAAGCACAGAATTCCTTTCTTTCTTGAAATAAACCCTCCAACAGGTTTGGGATCTATGCTGCAGTGTAAAAGCTTTGGAAAATGTGCTTTTTCAGGATTTAGAATTCCTCTTTTAACCACAGAGAAGCAGGCTCACCCCTCCACACAACCCTGAGCATGAAATAGCCATGGAGAGTTTTCCATGACAAGGTCCTTGCCTGGAATTTGGTGGGGAAAAAGGTTTGGGGTGCAATTTCCTGTGGAATATGGAATATTCCTATGGAATATTTACTCCAGCGAAATCAGCCCATTTGCCAGGCTGACTCCCATTGGGGAAATGTATTATTTTTGTCTGCACATGAAATATGTGTAAATGTAAATAAAAATTTACACTCTTCTCACAGAGAGTAATATTTGATGAGCTCATAGCTCCTTTAGAACTCTCCCTTTATGCCAAGGGGTTTTTCCCTTCCTTGCAAGAATCTGCCCAGATGTAGAAGCGTCAGGGATGTTTTGGGCAGATAAATTATCTTTAAACTCCATTGGGGCTGAACATGATCTGCTGTAAATGTCTCTGCTTCCATTTGCCTCTCCAGCTGTTGCACAGCTCCTGAGACACGGAGCAGGGAACTGGAAAAAAAGCAAGGGCAAGTGTTAAAATTTTTATTTGCTACCAGCTATGACACCATGGAAACATTTGTGTTTGAAATCAGAGGTGTTGGGAACACCACAAGGACAGAGAAAGCTGGTGTAGCGTGAAGGATAACGACCCTGGACTTGTGCTTTGTGTTTTATTTAAGAAGTATTTAAGTGATTGACAGATATTATTCTTAGAAACTTCCTGATATTAATCCATGTACACCTGGACCCTTTGCAGCTCAAAGGCGCTGGGTAAAACATCTCAGATTTATGGGGTCTCCTTGCACAGATTTATGGGGGTCTCCTTGTTTATTTGCTGGGAAATCAGTTCCATTTGCATTCCCATTTAAAATTTCCTTGGATTCACACTGCCAGGAGAAACCTCTGAAGGGGTTTCCATTTAAAACCCCTTTGCATTTCCATTTAAAGTTTCCTTGGAGTCACCCTGCAGACAGAAACCTCTGAAGGGGTTTCCATTTAAAACCCCTTTACATTTCCATTTAAGTTTCCTTGGATTCACACTGCAGACACAAACCTCTCAAGGGGTTTCAACAGGATGCTCCACAATCCCTATAATTATGGACCAAGGAAGAGAAGATTCTTCTGCAGTTCTAGATAGTGTCTAGTGGAGATAAGAGGAATTTTACCCTTTGGATTCACTCTGTGCTGCTTTTTGTCCAGATCCAAGCGTTCACAGGATTTTATTCTGTTTAGATGCTGCTTTAGTGCTGTGAAATGTCATTTTTAAGGTCAAGTTGGCACAGCCTGCTTGGGTTCCCTCCTTGGGGTACAGGTAGCACAAAACCATTTTTTTCCTTTCCTTTTTTCCTCTGTATCTAAGCTCTAACTGCATTTTGGATTTGGGAAGCGGGAGGTGTTGGAAGAGAGCATTAACAAATATATTTGACATGGACAAATAGAAAAGGAAGGATCAGACAACTGAACTCCTGCTGGTGATAATTCTATTTTTCCATTAATACCTATTTATTCTGTGATGATTTTGACACACTTTTCTGCCAGCTGCATGTTTTCCTAGAGGATTTGGGAACATCTGCCTTCCTGGCTTGGGCTTTGCAGCATCCTGCTGCTGGTTTGGAGGTGATGAAGCTTCACTCTGAGGCTCTGACCAGTCCATCCCATGCTCAGCACTGTGGATTTCCTGCTCCAGGTTATGGAACAAGTCTGGGTCACTTTGCCAAAACTTTTCTTTCCCATTTAGCATTAAAAACACTGCAAGTGTACCATGGTTTTGGTCAAACTTCTCTTCCCGCCTGGGATTAATTAAAAAAGCTTGGTGATTAAGGGGAAAATTGATTCTTCTCTTTGGGGTTTGGTGGCTTTTTTTTTGATTTTAATTGGTTGGTGGATTTTTATTGCTAAGGGGCAGAATTTACTTGCCCGAACGCTGTTCCCAAAGAGAGAGAAGAAAGTCCCAAATATTTTTAAAGAAGCTTTCTTAAGAAAAATCTCAATTTGCTTAATTTTGGTTAAGAAAAACAGACTGAAAAAACAAAACCCTGAGCAGCAGCCAGAGCCCTTAGAATGGCACCATTGAGCTGGGACATTTCTGCAGGTGCTGCCACTGGCCAGGATTTCCATCCCAGCAGCATCCTGAGGATTTACTGATGTTAAAAATCATCTGAAATTAGTGATGTGTAAAGATGTGTGAGTGTGCACGTGGAGAAACCTGAAGGGAGAGTTCTGAGATAATCTGAACTTTCCATACCCTGTGATCACCAGCTCAGCTGAGCTCTGAGTCTGCTCCTCATCTTGATTGGTGATGTGGGAACAAAATTTTAATTATTTTACGTGTGAAATAAGAAATCTTGACTAATATTTTTAATCCTGGTGTGAATGTAAAAATCTATTATAAAAATACAAGTGTTAAGTGTACTGTGAACATAATAAACATCTTTAAAAGGTGAAACTACAGCAAAGTAAAAAAGTTTTGCCACCCTCAAAATAAAATAAAAGTGGTTGTGACTTATCCCATTTTGGTTGTTCACTATCAAAGGTCATTGGCTGTATGATTCAAACCACACCACATGTTTATTTCTGATATAAATATATATATTTATATCATATATAATATCTATATAATGTTTATTATATATACTTATATATGTATTATGATATTATATATTATATAAATATATTAATATATTTATATATATTATCTATATAATGTTTATTATATATACTTATATATGTATTATGATAATATATATAAATATATTAATATATCTGTTATATAAATGTTTATTTCTGATATAAATGCATATTTATATAATATAAAATATACAAATATATATAAGCACACATGTAAATATATGTAATAACAAATATATAAATATGTAATATAAATATAATATATATTTTTATTTCTGGTATAAATACATATAATACTTTGTTATTCTTATATTCTGGGTATGGTGGGAGATCTCATATTGGGAAGAGCTAAATGGAGTAAATGTTTATTTCTGATATAAATATATATATTTATAGGATAGATATATATTTATAGGATATATAAACATATAAATATCTATATAAATACATATAAAATATATATCATTATACATATATAAGTATATATAATAAATATTATATAGATAGATATATATTAATATAGAAATACATATATTATAGAAATGTTTATTTCTGACAGAAATAGAAATATTTATATCATATGTATATAAATATATAAAAGCCATATATAAATATAAATGTAATAACAAATATATAAATATATATAATAAATATTAAATAGATGAAATATATAAATAACTATAAAGATATATTATAGACATGCTTGTTTCTAATAGAAATATATATTTATATAATAGATAAATTTATATAATAATAAATATACAAGTATATATAATAAATATATATAGATAAAAAAATATAAATATATAAATATAGATGCTATTTAAATGTTTATTTCTCATATAAATATATATTTATATTATATATAAAATATGTATAAACACATATCAAATATATAATAAAATATATAAATATATAAAATTATATATATAATAACCATATATATTATATTATATATTATATAGATTTTTATTTATGATATAAATATATATAATTCCTTTAATTCTTTTCTTCTGGGGAGGTGGGAGATCTCATCTTGGGAAGAGCTCAATGCAGTCAAGCATTCCCCAGCACAGGGCGGGCACTGTGTGTGATGAATTTTTGGATTCCAGTGGAATTTTTCCTCTCCATCCCTGTCATCCATGGCAGCTGCAGGAACAGCTGTACCCCGGGCCCATTGTCCTTGTGACCACCCCTGCATTTCTGCAGCCTATTCATGGCACTGGCAGGGCTCGGAAACTGGATGGGAGGAATAAAAAAATAAAATAAAATCTGAATATTCTAAATGCCACTGGCTCATTAGGCAGCGCTTCCCACAATGCTATCTAATTTTTGAGAGTTCACTTGGCAAAAGGAAAGGCGTTTGCGATGGGACAAGTGTTTCACAGCTTTACAAATGCGAGCTGCGTTCTCCCAGCCAGCACAAAGGGGAGGAAAACTCTTCCCAGATGGATTTAATTGCTCCTTCCCCTCCCTGGCCTTGGTTCCTTCCCAATCCCACAGGGATGGCTCGGCCTTCATGGCAAGGAAATAACCCCTGGAGAGGAGATCCAGGTGCAGGAGACCAGGAGATTCCCCAGGAAGGTGGGGAATTTTGGAGAGCTCTGCTGTCCTCCTGCTCTCCTGGAATTTGGGGATTTGAGCTCCACCTTCCTCCTGGCTGAGTTTTTCTGTTTGCTGACTCCTTAAGGGGTTTGTGCCTTGCGGGTTTTGGAGTTTTCAGAAAGAGAGCTGGGCTTCTACAAGGCCCACAGAACCCAGGCAGACGGGATTTTTATTGAATTAAAAGAGGAAAAGAAGGTGTTGGAGACCTTTGAAAATAAAGAACTTTTGAAGGAGGGGAAAGAATGATTTTAGCTCCTGGGTTAAGAGCTGTTCCAATCTAAATTTCATCATCTCAGGAGGCTGAGCCCTGCCTTCCTTCCTTGCTCTTGCTTCAGTGAATTAAACGTATTTAATATAATTCATATTTAATATATTTTACACTGTGATTTGTGTAACTGTTTTCCTTCCCATTCAATATTTTAAAAATGAGCACTTTGAGAGGCACCTTTTTTTTTTCTTCAGGTTAAGCACCTGCTAAACTTTCTGTGGGGTTTTATTTTGGTCCTGCACATCCAACAAAACTCCGTAGGCACTCCTGCTCTTGCAAAGTTCATCACTTTGGTGCAGTATTTTGGCTGCAGAGCTCTCGTGGGTTTGATGGGTGTATTTTGCTTGGCAGTTGTAGGAGCCATATGGAGCCCTGCTGAAAGCTGAGACAGGCTCGAGACTTGGAGAGATATTGAGAAAAAAAAAAGAAATTAAAATCTGACAGCTGCTATTTCTACTTAGAAATTGGAGGGAGTTTCTTACATGGCACTGAACCTCAAATCTGCATGGCAGTAGTGAAGAGTTGATTGAAATGGAATAGATTGAAATTTATATTTCGGTTTGTGATGGAGAGCTGCATCTCCAGTTCCTCTGGCCAAGGGTTGTTTCAGTTCTTTCTGTGGCTCTCACTTCATTTATTATAACTTCATTTATTATAACTTCATGGCAACCTTCAGTATTTTACTTCCAGCAATGACAGAATTAGTATTTGCTTTATACAACTATACAGTATGGAGAGGGTTGGTTAACAGTGCTTTTCACTTATTTATAGTAAAATAAATTTATTTCCTCTTCCTCTTCCTTTTTTCTTTTCTTTTTACCTTTTTTTTAAGTGTTTTTTGGCTCAGAAAAAAAGCTGAAAAGCTGCTGAACCTCAGAGACTCTTTACTTACACGTAGCTCCTTCTATGTTTATCTGTTCCAACCCTCTCTAACCTGGAAATAAAATCCTCTGTTCCACAATGAGGACCAGTCTGAGCTGAGAGCAAACCCCTGATGATGTTAGAAGCATTAAAGAAATTTTAAAAAGGAGGAGTTTGGATTTGAGGGACAGAAAGAGAGAGTGGTGATGCTTTGGGATTTCCTGTCACTGGTTGTTGGTATCTCCTGCCCCCTCATTTTCTTTGAATATTCCTGAAAATTGGGCAGGCATGCATGGTATATCTGAATAACGTATATAACCAAAATAAACAGAGAGAATGATGGTTGTATAGTATTTGCAGCTACTGAAAGACACCAGAAAACCCATTTTTATTTGGGTAAACTCACCCACATTTGTAGGATTTCACACCTCCCACCAGCAGGATTGCTTCTGTTGCATGTTGGTGCTGTTATTTCACACAGAGATCCAAACAATTGCCACGTGTCCTCTAATGTTTAATGGATATTAAAATGCAGCAGAATATTTTTGGTCTTCTGTAGTGGTCTAGAGTATGGAATAATTACAGAGGATTCAGAGTTACGGGTCAGGACCCAATCTTCCAAATTCAGTCTTTCATTTTTGAGAAGATCAATCAAAAATTGGACTTGTGACAGCGAGGGAGCAGCTCTAGCAAAGCTCTGATAACTTCTGAAAATAAATATGTATGTGTGTTATATCCAAGGGAAGTATCTGTGATCTGGCTTAGCTGAGAGGCAAAGGTGATCACAAGGATGGTGGATTTGGCCACTCCAGAGGGTGAATTCTCCTCTGAGGAAGGGGGTATGGGACATGGATAGATCAGATATCAGGAAAGATTCTTGAAGGAACTCATTAAGAGGAGCTGCTTTTAACAGATGTTTGTGGTTTTCCTGTTTGGACATAATTGGGGTTTAAGAAGGAGGGAAGTGTGAATGTTACCTGTGCAACACCTGTGAACAGGAGGGAATAAATGGGAATTTTCCTATGGACACGAGGAAATAATCCTGCTGAATGTCTGTGATGTGTGCATTCACATACAAAAATGAGCTTTGATTTGAAACAACACTCAGAATGGCTGGGCTGTAGGGCTGTTGCTATTTTTCTCTCTGTTGGAATGCTCGTTTTCCCATTTATAAACAAAAGGAATGGTGCTCGAGCTCTCTTGTGGACAGCTTGAACACGACACCTGCAGAATTTAAGAGATAAGCACTTCCTCCTAACTTATTTTGTGTCAGAAATTTATTTCTTCTTCTCCCTGGAGTTCTCTTCATCTCTTCTTCATTCTCATCATTAAAAGCTCACCTTCTTTATTTTTCTCCTTTTAAAATTTTTTAAATGGAAAATATGGAGCAAATTCCAAATTTGCACTGTACAATACCATTAAGTTTTCCCCTCCTGTTTCACTGTGATTTGTGTAACTGTTTTCCTTCCCATTCAATATTTTAAAAATGAGCACTGTGAGAGGCACCTTGAGGAACTTGCCAGCCCTTCCCATGTAGAGCTGGGTGTATTGACCAGAACATTTAAATGATGCATTTTGGCACATTCCAAAGACTCTTTAGAGCCCTGATCCTGCAACTTTTCTGTTTCCTGAAACCAGGATGGCCAAGGAAGGTGTCATCCTTCAGCTTCAGAATAAAGATGGGAAGTTCACCTTGTCTTGTTCTGAATCCTTCCTGCTAAAGCCTCTGCTCTGAGTGTGCAGTAGAAAATCACATTTATTGACAAAAGTGCAATGTCAAAGGAATGGGTTTTCCCCATTAAAACAGGTTTTTTTCCCATTAAAACAGACTTTTCCCATCCCAAGGTGCTGAACCATCCCATCGTGGTCCATGGTGTCCTCTGAAAGTGGATTTTAGTCCAATGCATTCTCTCAGTTTCATTTCACCCTGATCTTGAGGATAATAAAGATGTTAATTATGCACATTAGAAAGTAACGTGTCTTACTTTAATTAGTTAAGTGATCAGAAGCAGAAATAGAAAAATACACAGTCTATATTTGCCAAGCTGCTTTACTTGGAAAAAAGCCTGAAAACCCCCACGAGCTGATGCTGAAAGACACCCAACACAAATTAATTTATTTCCATGAGATAATTTTACTTGTAAATCCACTGCTATTGCTTCGTTTTCAGATTTATTTCCTGGCTACTTATTTCTCCTTGATTAAAATATATCCTGATTAATGCTGAACTGGAAGGCTTTGACTGTTCAAGAACTGACATCGCAATGAGTTTTTCAACTTGCAAAATCGCCTGGAGGAGATCTGCTCCTTCAGATCTGTGTTCTTCCCCGCCATGGTAGCCTGATTAGAATATCCAAACACATTTTTCCTCGTGCACGAGCTCTCCTGCTCACTTGGAAAAAAAAAATAAATAAAACTGGAATGATTATTCATCAAGGTGCACAAAATAGAAATATTTATGTGTCATGCAAGAGCATTGGAAATGTGTGTTTTATTCTCCCACTGAAGAGTTCCGTGGCTCTGGCCCTGCCAAAATCCATGTCCCTCATTTTCCAAGCTCAGCTCTGCCTGGTGAGGCAGACAGGATCACCTGGAGTGCATCAACTTGGAGCATGCCAGGGGATTAAAAACCCCAAGGCCTCTGGATTTCAGAATTTACTGGCATATAAAATGCTAATCAGCAGGGAATTTATTTACAGCGGTGTCAAGGAGACAATATTGAGGCTCTTTGCTGAAGAAATGTGTAAGGAAATAAACAGAAACTCGATCTAGGATGTAAATTAGGGATCAATTATACAATTTATTGGGTGCTACACATGGATTTAACTTGGTGGATTTAATCTCTGCTGCACTGGGTGTCAGGCAGGTCCTAAACAGTGTGTGTCTTTCAGAGAATTAAATGAACAAATGATTTATTTACCAGAAGATGTTTGGGAATGTTTCTCTTGGCAATCCTGCTGTGTTGTAAACCAAATATGTTCAAATATCTGCAGCCCCTTCCTGTGCTGGGGAAAGGTTTTTAATTCCCCTTGCTTGGTTTTCTCTTTAAGAAGAGTCATTATGCCCCTGTCACAACAAGAGTATTAAGACAAAGGAGATTTACAACATTTCCAATTATTGAACTTTACTGGAGAATAAAGCAGCAGGAAATAATTTCCTAATTACTGGCTTTCAACAGTTCTGCATTAAAGCTTAATGAGGTGATCCTTTACCTGAAACCATTCAGTTTTGTTTTAGACCAGAATAATCCTGAATTGAAACTGGATTTCACTCAGTTTTGTTTTAGATCAGAATAATCCTGAATTGAAACTGGATTTCACTCAGTTTGTTTTAGATCAGAATAATCCTGAATTGAAACTGGATTCCACTCAGTTTTGCTCCAGATCAGAACAATCCTGAATTGAAACTGGATTGCACCAGCAGTTCCTGCCTCCCCTGATATTTTTTAGGAGGCATTGGTTTGGGGAATATTTGGGGAAAATCATTATTTTGGGTAAAAGGACATAAATTTATGGAATTAATGGAGCTTTGATAGATAGAAAACATCACCTAAGAATCTGCATCTCCATATTTAAGTGTCACAGGGATGTTTAAATCCATTTGTCTGAACCAGGCTCTTGCCTTTCTTAGGGAAAATTCACTTTGCTCTGTTTTTGCTGTCACTGGCAGTGAATGCAACCAAATTTCCACCATGGGAGGTGGAGCCTGTTTGAACCCATGTGGGCAGAGAATATTTGGCTCAGAGCTGAACCCATCCCAGCAGAGTCTGCACTGGGCCCACAACATCACACAGAGCTCACTGTTTATTTTAATTGTCAGATATCCAGATCATCTATGCCATGTAAAAAAGTTCTTTAAATGTCTTGTGGCATCTTGAATGAGGCAATCACAAGCCAGTCTGTGATTCACCTTTCTCAAGCCCCAATTTTATCTTCCCTGTGAGCCAGCCTCTCCTAAAATGTGTTGTCACTTTGACAGGGCCCTGAGATGCCCCTGCCCTTTGTAGGGTTAATGGGCTCTGTTCGGATGTGAATAAAGTGAATAATTAGCAAGGATATTTACACAGATGTAAGCGCTGCACGAAGGATGGCTTGAATTTTCAAATACTCACATGTGGAGTGAGGGAGAAAAAACAAGAAAATGCCAAATATTTCTGCCTTTATGCTTGCTGGAACAACGTGGTCACAGAGGAAGGAATAAATTCCTCACCATTCCTGTCTTGCTTGTGGGGCAGAGCTAATGAAAACTGCGTCCCCTCAGCAGCACCCCCAGAAGGAGAGTTCCTGAAGATGTTATTTCTAGGAGTTCATGTCAGACTCTGGAGTTCTTGGAAGATTGTTTTCCCTCGTGGCAAAGCTTTTGGGAATGATTCATCGGATCAAGGTAATTTTTGAATCCATGAAGGCAGGTGCAGCTGGAGGCAAAGTCACTTTGGTGTGTATTTACAGGTTACAAATACACTCTGGGTTTGTGTTCATCCACCCTCACCTCTGGAACAGAAAAATCCCAGCCCTGACACTGCCCTGCCTGCAATTTTCATGCATTGGAGAGGAGAATGATTCAAAGGGCTCAGAATCTTGATAGGATCAGTTCTGATTTAGCCCTGACACAACAGCCCCGTGATGGACGGCTCAAGGAGCAGCCAGAAAATGGCTTGTCCAGTGCTGTTAGCTGTGAGCCATCTCCTCGGTGCTCCTGCAGCCCCTGACAGAGTGGTGGGCTTGAAACACATCCTGGCTGGCCCTGCAGCACTGTCCTGACTCGGTGCCTCCGTGGTGGGTTTGTTTGTGCAGCTTCTGAGCACACGGCAGCAGGGCTGTGCAATGTGACACATCCCATTAGCCTGAGCCCTGCACGCACAGCAGAGCTGCTGCAGTGATGCTAACACAGGGGGAAGGTGCAGGGAAACTGATGCCTTGGGAAGGCTGACCTGAAACACTGGAGAGCTGGAGAAAAAAATTTGGGATTTATTAAAAGAGCTCCAGGATCCACCTTGGGCGTTACAGGAGCCTGACCAAGGCTGTACCCAGGGTGGGCTGAGAATGGTCACAAAATGGCTGAGTGGTCACAGGATCTCACATTTTTGTAAGTTTTGGTCTGTCACACTGAGACACGAAATGAGCACCCACCACAAGCTCGCCCAAGGCAAAAAAAGAGAGCTTTATTTACAGCTTTTCAGAAATTACAGATTCTCTAAAGTGAGAGTGGATTGGAGGATGAAATCCCTCATTTAAACCACACCAGCCAGGTGAACAGTCTGTGAATTTTCTCCTCCTCCAAGAAGGAATGTGAACAACACAGAGCATTTTGGTAAAATGTGTGGGAACTCTTGACTCTAAGAATGAAACATCAGAAGGCTTCAAAAAACCAGGGCAACAATGGTCCATTTGTGTATTGGGGTTTAATTGTCCAATCCCAGCTCCAGGCTGTGAGCTCCCATCCTTCTTGTTCCTCCCTCCAGCCACCCTTGTTTGTGCTGTTGGGCTGAAAGTTGTCCTTGGTGTGCAGCAGGACAAGGATTTGTTTTGTGTCCCTGCTGTGTGCAGAGAGCTGAGTGACCCTGACTGTGAGCTCAGAGCTGCACCCCTGGGCAGCACAGAACCTGAAAATATGAAAGATAAAACTTCAGACATCACTTCCCCCCTTTAGAGGCTTGACAAGGCCTTTTCCTTGTCGAGTCTCTATTCTAAATATCTACTAACAATAGGTATTTGATAACAAGTAAACATCTAACAATTATAAGCAGCTAACAGTAATAAACCTCTAACCATAGGTAAATGTCTAATAATCTATAAATGGCTAATAATCTATAAATGTCTAATAATCTATCAGCAGCAAATGGGAAAACCACTCTAGGGAAATGTTCTGGGCTCAGGCTGTGCTGTGCTCCAGATGCAATTCAGAGCTGATGGTTTTGGTGCTGCCTACACTGGGAGAAGTAGAAATGATTGTAGCATTGCCCAGGTCTGGAAAAGCATTTATCCTAAAGACTTCAAGGTCTGGAAAAAAAAAGCAGCATTTTAGCTGGGGCTTAAATCAGCTTCATTTTAGCTGTGATTTGTGATTCCTGGATAGGACAGGAGGAGCTCCCCAGTGATCTAAATATTGGCATGAGGAGCCAGTGCAAGGAAGGAGGAAGGTGTTCTCCTTTGTATGAAGTTTCAACTCCAATTTTCAGTAAAATGTGCCAACATGGTGCCAAGAGCCACAGCTGAAAGCTCAGCAAGCTCTTTTATATTTATACTTGGTAGTATAGAGGAAAAATAATCCCAATTTAAGAGCTGTGCTGTGGACAACAAGGGGAACAAGATGCCTTATCAGCAGCTGAGGAGTGATAAGGGAAGTGAGCATTTTATCAGCTGCATTCCTGATGAGGAATTCTGTGGCTGCCAGAATGGGACGAGCAGGTTCTGCTCTGTGGCACGGGATGAATGTGCTGGCATGGGAGCATCACTGTCACAAGCAGCAAAGGGAGGCAGAAAACCAAACCCTGCCCCTAAAGAAAAGAAAAAGCAGCGTCTGTAGGATGTCTTGTTTGCCATACAGAGCATCCAAACCTGCTGGAATTCACCTGTTGCACTCAAATCCTTTCCTGGCGTTCTGTGGGGTGTGTGTGGCACCTCCTTTCCTCTGACAAACTCTGTGGTTCTGGGTGAGGTGAAAAATACACCTTGCTGGACCTGCAGAGAGGATGTTTGGATTTCCTTCCTCTCTTAAAAAGCAAAATAGAGGACAAACTGATTTAAAAATTGTGGACATTCTGTAGAAGAGGTAAGATTTTGCTTTTTTCAACAGGATTAGTGAGGGTGATTTAGTGTCTGAGGGACACAGGCCGTGAACTGATGATGTTAATTTTATTCACATGCATGTTTAAGGTTCATTCTCTGCTAACCAGGTTCATTTCTGTGGTTTGGCAGTGCAGATGTGTTGTAGGGCTCAGAAGAGCCACAGGGGACAGGAGCCTGCGTGTTCTGAGTCGTGGGGAAATGTTTTGGCCACATCTCCTCTCTCAGGTGCTGGGGCTGCTGAAGCAGAGCTCAAACCCCTGCAGTGCCTCAGGATCCAAGCTCAGCACTTCCCACTGCAAAGCTGGGCCAAAAAAAAAATCCCAGATATACAACTCAGCAAATCTGAGTAAAAATCCCCTGTCCCTGCCCCCTTTCCCAAAATCTCCAACTGCTACAACAGAACAAGCCAGGACTTTGGTAGGTTTAAACACCTGAGGCTCCCCTTTCACTGCTCCTTTAGGCAAGGGAGAGGTGGGCACTGTTCCTTTCTTTGGGTATAAAATGTCACAAGAGCTACGAGAGTGTGAAAAGCAGGAAATCAAACATGCAACCTGGAAATAATTGGACCCCCTCAATTATTTTAGCTATAAATTGAAATGGAGTGGCTGCAAGCTGCAGCTGGTTATTTTTAGATCGCTTTGATGGTTTGATGATTTAAAGTCCCATCACTGCCTCCAGTATTTATCCCAGCAATCTATTTTAAATTTGATCAGAGACTGTGCAATCCTCCAGAGTTTGCTCTTGTGTTATTTAGGAGTTGGCTGCCCGTATTTCAGTGTTCAGCAGCATTGTGTGCAGTGCAAAGAGGAATTTTGGATAAACCCCTCCCTGACTCCTCACTTTCACCTGTTGCAATATTCAGGGGATCCCTGTGAGAGCAGGAAAACTTCAGTGATGGCACAGAAAAAGCAGTTGGGCTGCGTTGGCTACAGGCAGAATCCAAAGCTGAGAGAAGAATGGGGAAAGGCAGGGAAGGAAAAATCCATCAGAGCTTGGGAGAACTCCTGAAGATATAAAAAAGTGTGCCAGGCCTTCATGGTAATGTCAGGGCTCCTCTCTGGGATGTTCTGAGGAGGACAGCAGTGATTTATAAACCTTTATATTCAGATGTACAATGTATAAAAAACAGCTTAGCAGTTTCCAGCTCTCACTGTTAATGACTTGAGAATCAGCCCTTAGATTCTTTTTAGAATTATAAAAGTATAAAATTATAACTTACCAAGATAAAACAAAGGACTTTTGCCTACTCCTTGCCAGGGCACATGGGGTTCTTTGCCCTGGGTTGCAGATCCAGGCATTCATTGCAGCTCACTGTAAATAAATTCAGAATCACTCGGTTTGCTTTTCTCAAGTTCTCTGTTTCTTTATTCATGCAGTATAACCTCAAAAAATTGTGGGGACTGACTGAGTTTCAGGGCTGACTTTGATTTAGTAAATTTAATTTTATAAAAGAGAAAACAGGGAAGTCTTGCTGCTGGTGGGAGCTTTGGGTTCTTGTTTGCCCAAGGCTGCCATGAATGGTGTTTATTATTGATGGGGAATCAGTGCACAGAACTTGTTTTTACACAAGCCAGTGTGAAATAATTGTTCAGTTCGTTATTAAATTCATTATTTTTCATTGTCAGAATTCTTTAATAAATTTCCCTGTATAGGTATGAAACCCAACAGGGCTGTCATAACTGTGAACTCCACCAACAGATTTTCTTTGGTTTGTTGTTTTTTTGTTGGGGTTTGGAACTCGATATTTTTGAGGTTCCTTCCAAACCATTCTGTGACTCCATGAAATTCCCCAAAAATCATTTACTCCCACAGTTATCCTGCTAGAAATAACCATCAAGTTTATGACACTTTTCCTGTTGCAAGACCATCACAGACAGCTCCTTTTTCCCAAAGCTGCCATCCTGAGGTCACCATTTCCAATCTGGCAGAGTCAAGCTACCACTGCTCCAAAAATGCCATTTTTGTCATTAATACCTGCTGAATGTATTCCAGCTGGGGAGCAGCTGCTCCAATTTTTCATTTCTATATTTTTTGACTTCTGCCACGTGCTTGATTGGGGGCAGATTTGTGTTTCACTGCTTTGGAGTAGCTGAAAAATGTACAAGGGAAGATTTGTGCTGGGCCAGTGAGAAAATCCGGGAAATAAATATTTAAGGAAGCATTTATCAGATGAGTTTAATGCTGGGTTTTACACAGGCTGGAAAACCAGGAAAACGTCCAAGACCAGAAGGGATTGTTTATGTTCCAAGTGTAAGTTCAGGTATGCTAATGTCTGTATGAGCAGTGGGATTTGTTAAAAACTATGGAAGAGCTTTTTCTTTTTTTGGCTTTAAGCCTTTTGGCTGCAGAAATTTAGGATTAGAGAGGGCCAGTGGCTCTGGCTTAATTTTTAGTGTTCAGAGAACCAAGAATTATCTTTTTTTTTTTTTTAATTTTGAGTGAGAAGAGGACAGATTTTCAGGTTTTCATATACTGAAGGATATTCAGAAGCCAGTTGGGGTTTGATTGAGAAAACCCAGAGGTGGAGAACATTTTCGCTTCATTTCCTCTGCCATTCCTTGTTGTGTTTAATCTGTTCAGCAGCACCCAGGAATTTCTTGAGCCTAATGACAAGAACACTCTTCTTGGGTGGGTGCCTCGAGCAGAATTTGTTTCCAGCTTCATTAAGTACTTTCCACACTCAAAGGTCTGCAATAAAGGATGAAGTGTGGCCTTCATTTTCACACTTTTCTTTTTCTCACTACATAAAAAGCTGATGTTGAACGAAATAAATTCTTTCCAGTTAAAGAGAGAAAAGATGAAATTTAATGTAATTTATTTTTTTAATTGGAACATATATTTGATATACAATATTTAAGCTTTTTTGTCTCATTAAGCAACTTAGTTTGCATTTTGAATCTGAAAGGTTTTTCAGTTTTGCTGTTTAATGAATGAGACAAGACTATGACATCCTCTGGAAAGAAAGGAAAAATGTTGGCACTCTGCAACTTAATAAATATAAAGGGTAAAAATATATAGAATATGAAAAGGGGAAAAATATGGAATATGAAAAGGGGAAAAATATGGAATATGAAAAGGGGAAAGATATAGAATATGAGAGCTAAATGTTGGATGAGAAAAGCAAAGCATGGCCGTGCTGCCTAAGGGAGAGAGCAGCTCCTTGCCCACTTTGTCCCGTTCCCTGCCAAGGGAGCTCTGATATCTGCCCTGCAAACCTGATTGAGTCATGGCCTTGTTATTTCCCTCACCTCCCCTTCTCTCTGTGAGGTCAGAATTTCAGAATTTCAGCAGATTATTGCTTTGATTACCGGGCACATTCGGAGTTTACCAGGAGCCAAACGAGCTCCTTGCCCGCGGTGCCGGTGTGAGGTGGGGCTGTGGGGTTTTGTTGCTGCCAGGTCAGATGTGCCCGTGCACATCCCTGATGCTGAGGTCATGGTTTGGGTGACATCAGGGCAGTGTTTCTAGGCAGCAGGCAGCAACTTGCAGCCCACTTTTGGTTCCTCTTGGTTTTGTGTTTCGGGTCTGTCCTGAGGTGTTTGTGTTCCACACCTGGGAATGGGGCTCTGTTCTGGGCTGGGTTTCTCACATGTAGGAATTGTCCAGCTCATCAGGTCCAGCCTTTTGGGATGGGGTGGGCTTGAGCAAAGCTTTGTGGGCTGAGATACCAGCACAGACTGTGGGCAAAAAACCAAAATAAACCACTCTCTTTCCATAGAAAGAGAAAATGGAGAAATAAAGTGACACAAAGGAATAGAGAAACCCACTGAATCCTCTCTTGGGTGACATCCCAGCTGGTCTCACAGACATCTCTTTTAAAAACACATATTTATTTAAAGCTACATAGTATTTGTCCTCCTCCACACAGAGCAGGCTAAAAATGTGCTTTAAATTGTGCCACGCGTAAGCGGAAAATGAGATTCATGACTGCATGCCCTACATTTTGCATTCAGCTTTGTTTTGAACTGTGTATTCTCTCCATTATCAGCCCTTTCTGTCTAATTCCACATGAACATCAGGCAGCAGTTCTTAAATGTTAATTAAACTTTACTATTCACCAGTGGGGAATTATTCTCGTTTGATAGGCAGGGAGCACGAAGTGGAAATGGACGAGCATAACCTGTGTGGGACCAGTAAGCAGAATTCACTTTTCGTGGTGTTTTTTGGGGGTTGAATAAGTGCTGCCAAGGCCAGGAAAATGCCAGGGATCTCTTCCCACAGTGTCTGAGGTCTGTGTGACCACGGCCACATAAAGCTGACCCCTGCAGAACAACCAGCTGAGGTCAAGCTGCCTTTCCCAGCCGAAGCCCCAAACTGCTAATTAATTTTCCCTGCCTTGATGTGCTAATTTCAAGCACGTGCAGTGAGGGTTGTCTAGCCCTGATAAACACGACAGGCAGCAAGTTTTTTCTCCCCAGATATCAATCTAATAAGGCAGGAGGGGCCTGTTAGCTCTGGAGGGTACACAGGGACAGGAGGCAGCAGCAGCGAGATCGGGTGTTTGTCACGTCCTCACAACACCCAGAATTGGTGA
Source organism: Acrocephalus scirpaceus scirpaceus (assembly GCA_910950805.1). Taxonomy (NCBI): domain Eukaryota; kingdom Metazoa; phylum Chordata; class Aves; order Passeriformes; family Sylviidae; genus Acrocephalus; species Acrocephalus scirpaceus. The sequence goes on from OU383782.1 coordinate 2,564,511, forward strand.
GCAGCCACCCCTAACCCTCCAAACCCCCTCTGCCTCCTCCAGCTCAGCCCCTGGAGCCTGCAGCCACTCTTGTTACACCCTCAGGAGCAAAGCCAGTTGAATTTTTCATGTGTGAACACCTCGAACTGCAGGTTTTTGGGAGAAGTATCCATATTGAATGGTGCTGGTTTGGATTTTCTCTGGTGTTGGAGCCCTGCCTTGAGGCAGATGCTCCCCGTTATAAAGAATCTTTGCACAGCACCACTCTGCAGGCATTTCTGGTACCAAAAAACATTCCTTTCCGAGGGGAATTTGCTTTTTGCTCCCACTTAGAGTCAAGAAAATGCATCCATGTGCTTTATACTCACAGTGGTTTTGTCTTGGTTTAGGGAGACAGGTGTCTGCCAAGGAAAGCTTGAGCTTCCCTTGGAATGGAGAATGCAAACTTCCTCCCTCTGAATTATTATAATTTTGAAATTAAGGGTCTTTCAGGCAAAGATGTGGGAATGGGAATAACAGTTCTTTACTAGGAATATTAAAAATAAAAATGTTGTAGTACAAAAAAAAAAAAGGCAAATAAAGAAACAAACCAAAAAGAAAACACTGACAGAGTCAGAATGCAACCTGACACCCTGTTGGTCAGGGTGTTGGGAGCACTCCAAATAAATCTACCTGCAGTGACAGATGTGGTTCTGTTGGAGCAGAGGTGATCCTGCAGAAGGGTCCAGTGGTGGTGAGATGGGTCTGGTTTTCCTCTGGGAATCCAGAGCAAACAGGCTGTGCCGGTGTTCTGAGTCTCAGGTTTTATCCAGGTAGGAATGCTGGGCTCCTCCCCCTGGGTGGAGCATCTCCCCCTGGGATGATGTCATTGTATCAGCCCTGCAGTGAGCCTGGATGGCCCATGAACAGCAGAGATCCCCTGGAGGGAGGAGGGGTCCTGGAAGGGATAAAGAACCCTGCCCCAGCTGGGTTAACAGCTGCCCATTAACAGCAAATATCCCTCTGGAGTTATGAGGGATGGGTCATGGAAGAGATAAACACCTCCCCATAGAATTCACACTTGTGGTTACACCTTGCATTGCAACCCAAGGCGGTTTCCTTCTCATTACCCCACCGAGGGCACTGAAGCAGCGCTGCTGCATCACCCCACAGCTCATTCAGCTGCAGATTATTAAAGCTGGCTCTTTGGGTAACTATTGGTTTCACTTTTTTTCCTAAGAAACGTGCTGCAGTCACACATCTTCCTTATCAAAGCCAGCCAGGGCTCATCAGTCTGCCAGAATGGAACATTTCGTTCCCAGGTTACAGCAAATCCTTCTGGGGTGGTGTTCAAATCTACTAGGGCAATATAATCCTCTTTTTTAGCCTTCTGAATACCCCTCTTTCTCAGAAGGTTCTCATTGTTCCATTCCATCTTTGTCTCAAGCAGATGGTTTGCTCCTTTCACATGTTCTGCATTCTTAGTTAAATTCTAATTATTGTCTCTCTCCCCAAATGCCTCATGCCTTGAGTGCTGACAAGCATACATTTGTGTTATCCCAGGAGTGATTTTAATTCTGTTTCTTCACAGCCAGTGTTAAGTTCAGTCTGTACAATTAATGGTATAAAAGTTGTTGCACAGAGAATAAAGCCGTGTCTGGACTTCCTAAAGTCACTGTGTGTATTTGCAAAAATACCTGAAAAATCACAGCACCTCTGCTGCCAAAGGTATCAGGATTTTGCTACTAAAATAAGGGCCAGATTAAAAAAAAAAAAAATTATAAACCCCAAGGCTTTGGAAGTTGATGGGTAGAGTTTCAGAAGGTCAGTGCTCAAGTGTTGATGGATTTTGTGAAATTCTGGCTCCTCTCATCATGAGCCTAATTAGGAGATTGGAGGCTTTTGGAAAATGAAGGCCACAAAGTTCAGTCTCCTCCAGAAGCAGCAACAGGAGCTGGATTGGGATGCTGAGAAGAGACTGTAAAACCTACAGGCTTCAATGAGACAGATTCAAAAGCCACGTGTGTCTTGAAGGGCTGCACGGAGGGAGCGAGGTCAGGCTGGAGCACCAAGGGAGAACTTTTCCTGAGGAATGGATTTCTTTTGTCCTGAGGAATGGATGGAAAGCAGATTTTTTTTTTTAATATACAGTGAACAGCAACATTATTTAATGCTGAAAAATCATGATTATAACCATTTGTGGGGGGAAAATAATCATTTCAGAGCTCCAAAAACTCACCTGTAGCAGTGCTTTACAAGGTAATGCAACACAGGAGGAAAATCAATTAGCAGGACCAATAAAGTCAGGAAAAAAGCATGGAATTAGCTGAGTGTGGTCACTGAAAATCTGCACTGTAAGGGCAGGCTGAACTTTGCTGTTTCCTGACAGCAGCTGCCGTGGATTTCCACCTTAATAAACCCAGAAGTCACCACAGATCCAGGCAGACATCGAAATGCCTTTGAAAGTAATTGCTGCAGGAGAATTTCCAGTATTACAGGAAATAAATGTATTGTATATGCCAGGACTTGACAGAGTCCAAAGCTATCCAGAAAAGAGATGGAAATAACCTGAGACATGTCTGGGGTGATGTGGGATTTGGGAGAACATGTCAAAGGAGCTGATTGAAGGAATCTATTAAATGGCACTGATGGAAAAAAAACCCCATTGGGTTTGTAGGGCATGGCTGGGACTGCACAGCAGAACTTTCAGCCCTGGAGGAATTCCCAAAGGAATTAGCCTAAATGAGGAGATTTTAAAAATATTTTTCTGTCTTTATAAGCATTTTTAGAGGAGAAATTGTCTTTCCTGGTTCTTGAGGAACCATCTGGGGTTTAATTTTTGTTTGAAGACCTAAGAGAGACCAGTGAACAGCCCCAACCCTCACTGAGTAGCTGCACCACAAGTGCTTCCACTTCTGCATTTTAATAGAAAAATAAGAGTTTTTATTTTATTGGGAGTTAATTTTTTTGGCTGTTATAACATTCATCCTTAACTTTAAAAGCTTATTTTCTTCCAGTCTTAAAGAAGGCTTTACATGTACAAAATGAGAATTTTTCTTTATCCTGACTCCGTTGGGCTAAACCTGAACAAAACCACGTTTTCTTCTCCCTAAAATCCTTGCTTCCCTTAAATCAACATCGATTAAACAACTTTACTGTGTCAGCTTTATGAGCTTTCCACAGAAGGGGATCACATATTGGCAGTGTGATTTTCAGGAGTTGTTGTGTATAAACCAAACCCAATCGTTATTTATTTAACTACTGATGAGCTTTGCACTGTGGTTTTCCAACACCAAGAAAAACTTATTGACTGAGAACAAATTTGGGTTCTTTAAATTTACCTAAACTGCCAACTCTGGCAGCAGCTAATAATTCAAAGCTGCTGTAAATCTGTTGTTTTTAGGCTTTATTGATTTGTACTTCTAAGGCAAGCATTCAGTTATTCGAGTCATTTCCCCAAACTGATTTCCAAGCTCTTCAATGTATTTTGCTGGTTTGTTTTGGCACTTTAATCCCTTAGAACTTTGGGATGAATGTATCTATACCTACCTGGGAGCACGCTTTAGTTTTATTTGTTTATTTTCCTCTTCGGTTGTGGAGAGGAAAAGAGAGAGAAACTAATTCAAATATAATTGGGAGATTTGTTTGACCGGTGACCAGAACAAAATGGATCCAATTCTGTTTTCGACAGAAAATTCTGTTAGAATTTCTTTCCTCCGTGGCTCAGCAGTGATTTCCCACTTTCTCTTCTCAGTGTTCACACCACGAGGTGACAACAGGATGATGAGCAAGAAGCTGTGTGCTGCAGAGAGGTCATTTGGTCAAGTGCATCAAACATGGGCTGCCAAACCCCTCACCCAGGCATTGAGGAAGGGTCAGGTTAATGAGGTCATGAATGGCTTCGTTGTTCACAGGAAACCTAGAGGAAGAACAGTTCTGGTGCTGCAATTTCCTCCCTGGTTTCAATTCCCATTCCCCAGTGTCAGTGGGTGCTGCTGGGTGTCAATGAGGATTCTCAGGGCTCTGGGGCTGTGGAGGGCTGTGTTTGAGGGTGAGGGTGGCTCCAAAGCTGCAGAAATGGACGGCACTGGGTGAAGGCTGAGTGACCTCTCCAGAAGGATGGGGAGCAACGGAAGGTGAGGGGTTTGGTACAAACTGTGACTATTCCAGTGGCCCTAAAAGGACCCTGCCTGTTTCCCCATGGTCCTGCCACCAGGAAAAACCCTGCTACAAGCAGATCTGCTTGTGCCAGATTCCAAACATTTATATTGTGTGGGATATGGATCAACCAAAGCTGTTCAGAGCAGTCTGGCCCGTGAGAGCACAATTCTCTGTGAAAAGTGCAGGATGTTGGTCAGTGTGAGCAGGGAGAAATCAGGGCTTGTAGTGCCTGAACTCTTACATATACATGGAGTGGATTTAATTATTAAAGTTGTTAAAACTCTGAAAGCCTCTCTCTCCTGAGAGGAAGGAGGTGCAGCCTTGCAGTGCTGGATGTATTACAGAGCTGATACTTGCACTTGGGGTTTTCCAGGTAGGAAATCCTGCTGGCTGCAAGGGGAGCTGCTCTGATCCTGTGAGGAGATTCCAAATCCATCTCTGCAAAGGGAACTGAGCAGAGTCCTCTGGAGAAAGAAACTTTCTGCAGATCTCTGTCTGATGCTCCTTTTTCAGCCTAAAATCGCTTTTTCAGGCTCTGACCCAGAGGATGCTCCTGTAGAAACCCTCTAAAAGTCTGAATTGTCTGCAGGGAGTTGCTTTGTACCCTCTGTAAAAAAGTGACATAAATCCTGCGCTCCCTTCCCTAAATGAGGAAAAGCACAGGAGATGGTGCCCAATTTATTATTTCCACGTCACCAGTGCAGCCTGTGTTCCCCCAGCACACTCCTGGGGGCTCGCTGGGGTGGAGGAGGAGTTGGCTGATCTAAATCTGGCAGCAGGAATTTCCCCTGCTCCCACAGCCTCAGGATCAGTGCAGGAAGGAGCTGGGTGTCCTCCCTGGGCACTGCCCCGCAGTCCTCTCCCCTGCCAGCCCCACCAGCTTTGGGAAGCAACTTAAAGGATGAAATAAAACCCAAACCTCTGATCCGGCACAACCCTGCGATAGAAATTTATCACCACGATGGTTTTATTCACTGGCTCAGAAAGGAATCCACTGGTAAAATCACTTTAAAAATTTTATTTTTTTTATTATTTTTTAAATTTGTTTTTTTTTTTTTTTTGATAGGAACTGCCCAGTGAGCAGCATTCTCCAGCACTGCTGTCTTTGCAGCTGGACCAAGGCACGCACAGCAGCGCCATGTAGCTCCAGGTTGTTTTCTGGGGTCACAGAAGAAGGACATGGATCTATTTGAAGAAAAGGCTTTAACACTTTCCCAGCTCCTCTGGAAGAATTAAACCAGCCCTTAAAAGGGGCAGGCTGGAATTATATTTAATATGTGTTAATCACCAATTAATTTTATGCCCTGAGATGTAAAGGCTACTCTTACACGGAGGAGGTTCAGGAAAGTGAAGTGATTTATGAGGAATAGCGTTTGCATTAGCAGTTTGATGTTATAACTCAAGCAATCCATCAGATTTTACTTTGGTCCATTTATTTGGTACTTGCCTTGCCCAAGGCCTTGTTTCTCATTGCAATAAAAGGTCAACTCCCAGCACTGAGCTAAGCAAGAGCAGTGCAGGAGAGAGTTCAAAGACAAGGTAACACACAAACCAGAAGAATCCAGACAAGAGTTGATATTTAAAATGCACTCATTTGAAATATAAATACAGATAAAATCAATACTCAGGGATAAATCTGTCCTGGCTTTTAAATCATCTGCCTGCAGCTTGCATTTGGTGTGTCATTTTGGGGACAGCAGCTGGTTGGAAAGGCACGTGTGCACATCTGTGGGGGGCTCTGGCAGGTGCCACAGATCCTCCTGAAACCTCAGAGTCTGCAAGAACCCTCCGTGAGCCCCAAAATCCTTCCTGAAACCCAAGCTGGGCACAGGGGTGACATCAGTCCTTCACAATGTGCTGTACTCATGGTCATGGCAATTATCAGCTTGAAATGAAACCAGGGAGACTGGGAAGAGCAGAGTTTGTGTGCCCTGGAGATCATGCAGCAATCCTGGGTTTTGTGGTGAGGATGCTGATCAGGATTATTGCTGCTGGCAGGTACGACTGAGCTTGAATGGAGGAAAAATTCAAATAAGGCTTAAGAGGAGGAGAACATGGAGAGGGATGTGGAGGAAGAGGTGGAGAACGTGTTTTATTTTCCCTAATGTGTTTTATTTTCCCTGCTGGTGCACTGGAGCCGTGTGTGGCCACCAGAGCAGCTGTGGCTGTGGTTTGTGGACATGACAGGACACGAGGGACAATGGTTGTGTCACATTTGCTGGATTTGGAAGAGATTCTGTGCCAAACTGAGTCAGAGCTTCACCACAGCAGCGAGAGCTCATTTTCACCTGCTGGGGCAGCTGCCACCTTCCCAATAAATGTCTCTGCAGAGCAGCAGAGGCAGTTCGTGTTTGCTCATGGGTTTTTATTTTTTTAATCTCTTGCAGTGGCTGGATGAGTGCCAGTGCAGAGCAAAGAGGTCAGGAGGAATGAGGTGTTGCCAGGTCTCGTTTTGCTGGAGCTGCTCCCCTGTTTGCTGAGCGCCCAGCCCTTGTTGTCCCAGAGTGTCCCCTCAAAGTGGCACATGCCACTTTCTTCACGTCTCCTTGGGCTGGTGGGAAGCTGCAGAGCCCTGCTCTGGCAGCCTTGAAGGGTTCAAACCAGGGCATGTTTAGACAGCAAAAAAGAAAAAAATAAAAAATGCTGCCTGTGGATTTCAGCTCCCTGGAGAATGGCTCTCCTCAGCACCCTGCCTCGCTTCCATGGTGCCACTGTGCCTTTAGATTTGTTTTTTCAACTCTAAATTCATCAACTACTCAAACCTGACAATATGTGGTGCACATTTAACAACAGAAATCTATTAATTAAGTTGCAAATTAATGCATATTGATGCGTGAGTCCTTTATTTTGCGTTAGCCACTTCTTGGTTTCCTGTTGCTGTCTAAATATTAAATGCGTATTTATCTAAATATAAACCCCACAACTTGTTGGCTTTATTATTTCATCCATTATGCACATAAAACCCTCATCTGAGAGAATCAAAGGGAGAAACTGCAATTAGCTGATCAATGAATGGGGATAAGCTGAGAAAAAACTGGTGTGGAGCTCACAGGAGAACATGGAAAGTGTCAAGAGAGGCATTCGTGGCATTTATTGACAAACGAAATAATTAACAATAAAAAACTTGGTGGATATTTCTGTGCATGGGAGGGTTGGGTTGGATTTCCGTTCTACAGTTCTCTGATTTGCACATTAAGGCATAATTGCTGCTCGTGATCAGTTATGTTTTGTTACATTTTGGATGAATAACAGAACTAAAAAACTCCTGATTTCACCCACTTTTGAGAGTTTCAAGTTGTTCAAGTTTGGAAAGCAACGTCCCACCAAGAGAACCAGATCTGTGCAGAGGGGGTTTTAATTGCCCAGCTGAACACCTCAGTAAATGAAAATACACAATATTTAGGCTAGGAATGAGTTATCTAAATATTTTTCAGGTTAAATGCATTTTGTAAAAACCAAAAAAAGTGCAATAATAAACAAAACCAGTGTAAATACCCACCCATCAAATGTACTATTTCTCGTCCTAACCCCACATCCAACTAAAATAAAAACCACCTAAAAAATATAAAAAACCAAGCAAAAATGATTAATAAAATGCATATTTAATATAAAAAGGATTGTAATATTCTAATAGTAAAAATATATCATAATAAATAATATATAATAATATACATATACATATACATATACATATACATATAAATATAATAATATATAAGTATAATATAACAATAAATAAATTATATGAATTGATTCCATATAACAATAGATTATATAAAATCCAAATATGATGCAAATAATATAGAACAAAAGCTAAAAATCTTGTTCCATCTGACCAAAATAAAGTTCCCAGCCCTTACAGCAATGTACTTCACATTAATAACTGAAAACAAATATTAATAACAAGCCAATATTTTGACAGCACTGTCTCCCTGACAGCTGGTGAGAGGTCTGTGTGCTCTTTCAAATTTGATTTCAGACCATAGTTCAGACAGATATTAATATTTTGTTATGCTGATATGGGTGGCAGTTTTAGGAAAACACTTTCACCCCTTCAAAAATCTGCTTTTTGTGTGTTTCTCAGCTCTCCCAGCCTAAAGCCACTAATCCTCTAATCGCCTTAAATTAACTCTGGAGGTCTCGTTTCTTCATCACTGAACCCTTTGGATGCTTTTCAAGAGCATTCTAGCCAGGCTGCACAATGCACTGCACCCCTGTGTGGCTGTGAAAACACGTTTTCCCCTGCAAACATCACTTTTAACCACGAGCCTCTCAGAGCTGAGGGCCTGTTCCCTCTCCTGAGTGAGATTTGTGTTCCCCTCTCACTGAACGAGCAGGTGAGGCACAGCAGTGGGGGCTTGATATTTCTGAGTCTGAAATATCAATTTTGGCTTGCTAACATTTGCCAGCTCTTTCCCGAGGGAAACTTCTCAACAAGGTCTTCTTCTCAAAACAATCCAGGCAAATAATATTCTTTCTCAAAACATTTTTCCCCGGCTGGTGTTTTGCTGTTTCTCTGGTTTAACCAATGGGATTAGAGAGGGCTTGTTTCTATTCCCAGTCATGTTGTGTCTGTATTGTAACACCTTATAAATAATAGAAGAATTGAAAAATAAAGCCTTCTATGCTCATTTGCCTTCTGAATTATTGGAGTCAATAATCTTTATTTCGTGTCCAACAGTGTTGTGTTGAAGAAGAATAACCACTCCAGGATTAAATGTTTCTCTGGGCCTGCAGGCTGAGCCCACCAGCTGAGAACAAAATATATTCATTTTATGACTGTGGGCAAATCTAAATCTGTCCCTGCTTGTTTCCCTCCTGGTTTGTTGTACAGAAATGATGATCCAGCCACGGCTGGGAGTTCTCTGCACAACATCATTGGCTGGGATTTGTGTTTCCTACAGTCCCTTGGAATGATCACAACCTTTGCTTTCACCATTCTTGCATTTCACATACTTTGTTTTCGTGCATGACCACAATTGATAGGTTTAGATCTTTTATATCAGAACACCTCCCCATGGATCCAGTGTACCAAATAAAAGCTTGGGACCAAGGCCGTTCAACATTGTTCTGGCTATAGGTACTTTCTAATTTTTAGTTTATAATTATGATTAAAAACAAAACTATTTTCTTAATTAAATTTCTGCAGGCTGAATGATTCATAATTCCTAGCTGTGATCTATTTTGTTTGAGTAATTTTTAATTTCAGTTTGTCATCACTCAGTGTAACTTTCCAGGGTGTCTCTGGACCTTTCTTTACTTGAGTGTGATGGATCCACGCACTTTGTTCTTTGATCTTAGTTCTGGTGAATGTGGCAAGAAGCATTTGGAATGGTTTTTCTTATCATGGTTCTAGAGTCTTTTCTGTAAGAGAATTAACAGATATATAATTTTATGTTGTATGTTGTGCACCAGTTTGTCTAATTCTATATTCTGAGTTCTAGCTATATGTTTTTCAATTTTTTTTGAGTTGTTTACCCAGGGCCCTTATGTAGGTGGTCAGTGTCTCTTTTCTAACTTGGGTGGAAATTCCTTCTTGCACTTTTTTTTTAAAAAAGCATTTTTAAAAAAGACTTAACTTTTCTTTGGTTCTGGGTTTAGTACAAGTTTGTAACAATGCCAAAGGGTCTGGTAAGGAATGGAGCAAGAGAAGCACAGGGGTTGCTGAAGGTCTCATGGAATGAAAATCCAGGGAAGACACCTGGATGCTGGAACTCTGAGGATTTTCCACTTTCTGTGCTGCCAGGCACTGACCCCCAAGCAAACACTGCACTGACCTGAGGCCATGGAGAAGCTCCCAAAATTGAGTGACAGCACTGGGATTGTGGGTGTGCAGTTTGGATAGAAGTGTGTGATATCACAGGGGGCAAAACTGAGAGTTGAAGGGTTTAGAATACAGGAATAGATCTATAAAGCAAGGTGGAGGATTTAGGGCAGAGGCCAGTCCTGCTTTTTCACCTTCTTCTCCACAGCTCTGGGTGGGATTTTGTAACTGGGTAGAAAAGTCTGCATTGCGGGCCAGGGGTGGGTGGTTATGGGGTTAAAAGTGAAAATAATTGAGGTGTCATTTCTGAATTGGACAGTTTGGCTGAAAAGGCCTTGTGGAGAGAGAGAGATGGGGCCATTTTTAGTTTGTAGTGCTGTAGAACTCACGGTTTGTGAGATTGTAACAGAGGTAAGAATTAATAAACATCTGAGTCCAAACAAGAAACACCATCTGAGCATTTAATCCCAACTCTGGCAAAAAGAAGATAAAACACAACAACAGCTGAGCTTGGGGCTTGGTTTTGAGGAATTTTGGACTGAAAAAGACCTCGTGAGGCAAAGTGATGTTGGGAGAGTTGAACCCCTGATACCTTCAACCCAAAAATGACCCACAGGTCCCTGGTGATGCATTTATAGAGGTGAGGGTTTGAACTGGTGACCACTGCAGGGACATCCTGTCCCTTTCATAACCTTTGGAGGGTCTCACTTAGGATTGAAGAGATGTGATAATTGTAGGAAGGCCAGGGGGACAGAAATGTGCCCTGGCCGTGCCAGGAAAGGGCTCAGAGGGTGGGGCAGCCTTTTGTTCTAGAATGCACATCCGAAATTTTGTCTGGTCCTTGTGGTGTCACAGACACCCAGGCTGAAACCACAGGGGCAGTGGCACATCCACTGCTCTGCCCTCTCTTGCTCTTTTTCAAGAAGTAATTCAGAACCCCAAACCAATATTTCATTCCACCACGACTGCCTCACCTTGAAATTCCAGATGATTTGAAAATCTCATCATTTCCTTAGAAAACTGCAGCTTGAATTAAATAAATTTGTCTTTGGGTCTTTGTTTCTGGTGATGCTCAGTTGGCTTCATTCTGAAATGAAATATTCCTTCATTCTGAAATTGCTTGTTTGAATCCTACTTTTGTTTTAATTTGGCAGAAACCTGCCGCCAAGTTTGACTTTTTACCAGATAGCTTGGGTGGCAAATTTGTATTACCTGGTGGAAGTGGAGCTGTGTAGCAGCCAAACCCAACTTCTCTGCTGAACAGTTTGAATAAAGGAGGGAAGGAAAGGACTCCATGTGTTTTACTGATGGTAAAGTGAGGCTCAGAGCCAGACCCATGCTCCAAATATGTTCCCAAACTGGGGTCTGAGAGCAAGGAAAAGTGTTCTGCTGAAGGGGTCAGCGCTGGTGTGAAACAAAGCACAGAAATATTTCACATTTTGTGGCACTTTTAAAGGAAGCTTGGCACTGTGGAGATTTCCAGGAAATCCTGAGGGTTGGGAGTGAGGTGTGGACCTAAAAATTGGCAATCAGTATTGTTCAAGGAAAGCAGAGCAGTGCAGTTGGTCTTTTTCCACACAAACATATCTCTACATATGAAGTCATAAACTTATTTTTTTTCCCAAGTGTAGTCGTGTGAGATTCCCCTCGAATAATTGGATTACACAGGAATAGAGGAGCATATAAAGAGGTTAACTTGGAATTTGCTGAATAGCTTAAGTGAATTGTATTTTTTATTATTTCTTTAAGATGTTCATAGTCTGTGTGGGTGGATAACAGCAGAGAGAGAGAGAGTTCAGGCAGCACTACGACCTTGCATTAGGAATAAATTGCAGCCTGGAGGAGTTCTGCTTTATGGTCAAATTTTAAAGCCTCTGATAACAAGGAAAGTAAAGAAAATGGATTTGCCATTGCTGCAGAATACACAAAGCTCTGTGTCTCTAACCTGTCCTAGATTAGCGTGGCACGTGCAGGGTTTGTTGTAGCAGCAGCATCCCGTGGGAGCCCTTTGTTCCGAGGGAATTTCAGCACTTGCAGCAGGAAGGGATCAGAATTGAGAACCCTCTCCCCTGTCTGGGTTTTTTTTCCCCCAGCCCATCCTGAGCGTGCTCTCGTTTCCCGAGGTCTGTGCTGCTCTGGAAGGAGCAGAGGTGAGATTTAATGATTTAATGTGCTGTGAAAGGCACTGAGCACGGCAGAGAGAGGAGGCAGCGCAGCAAAAAGTTTACGCTCCCGACTTGTCAGCACAATTTTGCCCCCGCAGGATCTTTCTTTTTTCTTCTTTTTTTTTTTTTGGGGGATGCAGAGCATGTGAGACAGGCATGTTGCCTGGCAACTGGAGGGGAGCAACCTGTGCAGGGAAACAGCAGCAGGGGAAGAGAAGGGAGAGGGAATAGATGTGGCCCTTGATGCTCATTTTAGGACTGAGGCAGGAAATCTTTTGCTGAAGCTTTTTTTCTTCTGCGTTTTTTCCCCCAAATAAGTGACTTCTCTCTCTAAGCGGGATGCACCCAGCTGATGAAGGATAAAGGAGGTTGGGCATCTGGAAATCGTAAAAATTTAGGGTTCCCAGAGTGAATAAAATGCGAGAATGCACTGGAGGAAATTGTGGTTTCTGGGATGGAAAAGGTTTTGAGTTGCTTGGGGTGAACTCTGTGAAGCCTGGAATGAATTGGGGTAACAAAGGAAGAAGATTCCTCCCACCAAGAATTGGGATGATGGACTCAGAGGAGATGGACCTGGTTAACAAACCCCACATGAAGAGTCAGGACTTGGGGTCTGGATTCCATGGAATTATCTTCATCACTCTCATCTGGTTTGTCTGAAGTACCAAAAAGTGGGGTGGTGTGTCACCCTGTGTCACCCTGCCAGATTCTGTGGGCACAGCAAAAATCCAGCTCACCCCTTGGGAATTTTAGGAGGAAAGCCAGGGAAAGTATCTGTTCCAGGCTCTTTATTATCAGACAACTTTAACTGCAGAATCACAGCTGAGACCATCCAAACCACACTCCAAACATAAAATTCCCCTTACTTCAACTTTCATTCTACAAGTGTAAGCAGAAATAGCAGGTTTAAGTCGGCCTCTGATTGCATAGAACATCACTGGTTGCCTAAAAAACTCTGCAGAAAGAGCCATAAAATGGATTTTTACCAGCAGGCTCTGTGGGCAGTGAGTCCACGAAGCACTGCTGTTTGAAATTCACGGCTTTTTGGAATGCAGGAGCTGAAATTCAGGTGCTCTCCTGCAAGAGGCAGAAGCAGGAGGTGCGAGAGGAGGCTGCCCAGAATATTTATTTGCGTGCAGGACGCGTGGTGCTGACAGAGCTCGGGAGGGAGCACTGAGCAGATTAACAATTAGCTCTGCCTGGGCATGGAGCAGGATGACCTAATGCTGAGATCAAACATTTCCCCAGCCCGTGGCAACAGCCCCACACCTTCTGTGCCTGCTAGGAAATATCAGAATAAATGTTTTTGTCGTTGTAGGACATGAAATAAAGATGATTGACTCCAGTAGTTCTTCAGAAGGTGACAGAGAAATAGAAGGCTTTATTTACAATTCATTCAGCTATTTTATAACACCCTGTGCTACAAAAGGCACATTATTGGTGCATGGGATTGACACGTCTCAAATTCAATTGGTTAAATTACAGAAATAGCAAACAACAGCAGGAGAGAGGTTGTTATAAGAAAAGGAATATTGTTTACTTAAATGTTATGAGAAAAGGCAGTTATTTACAGAAAGGTGTTTTGAGAAAAGGAGAAACTGTTGAAAAGTTTCCCTTGGGAAGGAGCTAGCAATTGTCAGCAAGCTGAAATTCTCTCAGGCTCAGAAAATCATGCCCACATATTTTCTTTTTTTTTCCAGGGAGTCTGGAATAGTCCTGCAATTGCACAGATGAGCTGCACGTTGTTTCCATGGAATCCCAGGATGGTTTGGGTTGGGAGGGACCTCAAAGCCCATCCAGTGCCACCCCTGCCATGGCAGGGACACCTCCCACTGTCCCAGGCTGCTCCAAACCCCATCCAGCCTGGCCTGGGGCACTGCCAGGGATCCAGGGGCAGCCACAGCTGCTCTGGGCACCTGTGCCAGGGCCTGCCCACCCTCCCAGGGAGGAATTCCTTCCTAATTCCCAGTCTGAACCCACCCTCTATCAGTTTGAAGCCGTTCCTCCTTGTCCTATCAGAAAAAAGTCCCTCTCCATGTCTCCTGCAGCCCCTTCAGGCCCTGCAAGGCCACCCTGAGGTCACCCCAAAGTTTCTCTTTTCCAGCTGAACAATCCCAGCTGTGCCAGCCTTTCCTCCCAGCAGAGCTGCTCCAGCCCTGGGATCACCCTGGAGCCTCCTCCAGCAGCTCCAGGTCCTTCCAGGGCTAGAATTTGTCTTCACAAATGTGGAAAGGCCTGTGCTGCCTCCTGTGGGAGGCTTGGGAGGGCTCTCAGCAGAGGGGCCAGGGCCTGTGTTTGGGTGGGTCACCCCAAAATAGGGCAAAATCCACACCAAAACCTTTCAGAGGATATGACTTTGTACAAAACTCCACATCCTGAGAAGATAATTGCTGGAGCTGCCTGCATTGGTACTTTTGGGGGTTTTTTTGTGTGTGTGTGGAAGAGGGAGGGAAGTGGAATTCCAACACTGTAGACAATGTCCAGCGACTGCAGGTAGAGGGACATTAGGGTGATGTTCTGCTGCACTCTAAATTTGGGTTGTTTTGGGGCAGCCCAAGCTCTGCTTTGGTGCTGGAGGACTGAGCAGAAGAAGGGTGGGAGATGTGGAGCTCCCTCCACTTCAAAGCCTTCCCTTTGTCCAGGGAGAGCACCAGGGCAGCGTCTCACCAGGAGCCAATGCCAAGAATTTCCTTCCTCCCTCCCTCCCTCCCACAGCTTTTCCCCACAGACTGACTTTTGAAACCAGGGAATTCTCGCTGATGGGATTTGGGAATTGCCAAGGGGAAAACATGATGGCGTTGAGTTCCTACCCGGTGTGATAATTTGGGAAGGAAGTGATTTTTTCAAGAAAGTTTTAGCAAACCAAACCAGACTCTGATAAACCAATCAGGTTTGAATATTGACATTTGGTATATCACATTTTGGCTAGCTCACAGCAGGAAAAAGAGTAAGTAACTGCAGGAGACACTCAAAGAACTGCACTAATTTTGGGAAACAGAAATTGGTGAATGTGAAACCACTGCATGAATTGGTGTTCCTGCCTGGTTAAAAATTTAACCATCGCACCTGGAATTTTGGTACAATTTAAGGGTTTAGGAGGACACCAAACATGTTTGTGAGGGAGGGAGGGCAGAGGAGAGGGAGGTTCAGGACAAGGACAGGAACTGCCCAGATTTTGGGTCGGCACTTTGGGTTCATTGCCTGTCCTGGAGCCCTGAGCTCAGGCAGGGTTGGAGTTTTGGGAAGCAAGGATTTCTGTGCAGAATGTGATGCCTTGGGGTGGCTCCCTAGAACAGAGGCAAGGCAAGGCTCAGAGAATAAAGTATTTATTCTCTTATTTATTAAAGGTATTTATTATTTTATTAATAATATTTATTATTCTAATATTTATTAAAGGTATTAAAGGGTATTTATTGAAGGCCTTCAACAGGCACAGCTTGGGCAGTCAGGGTGAGCCTCCCAGGGGCTGCACCCAGCATGGACAATGGCCTCGAGTTTTTCAGACAATTATCAGTTTGGTCCATTCACATATCAGGGGTAATGCTCCAATTACAGCTTCAGGTAATGAAGTCATTTACCCCCAGTTTGCTCCTCCCCATTCATTTCTGTTGATACTTTTTGGGGCCTGAGGCAGTGAGGTGTCCTTGAGTTCCAGGCCTGGAGAGGAATTGTTTTTATTGAATAAAACGGGAGAACAGCAGCTGACAGGCTGTGGAGCTTCAGAGTTATCTACTAGAGCAGCACAGGATCTGAAATATATCAAAGCTAAAATCCTAAGGCATCAAATGGAGCTAAGTCTGGTTGTACCCAGCTGCCATTCCTGGCGGGCTTCACCTGAGTGTTCCTCTTTGCCTGAGATTCCTGTTCCAATCCCTTTATCCCGACATAAAACCAGGCAGCAGCACCTGCAGAAGGGCACAGAGCCATTAACTCCAGGCCATCTAAAAGCTGTGACGTGACATCCAATTTCATTAACGTCTCAAGTTGCAAACCTCACTTGTTAAGATTTTTTTTTCCCCCAGATTTGCATATAAACGATTTAGATTTAAACTCAAGCCGTGTATTTTCAGAAATAACTCCGGTAAATCACTTTAATCCCCAGCGTGCTCTGTTAAATAAAGTTGTTGTAAAGTTGATATCATTAAAAGATTTAGCTGAGTGATGTCATACTCTGCTTTATCTAAACTGCCTTTTGCAGTTTAAATAATTAAGCACCAAAAATTTTTCTCAGGGGGCATCCTGAATCTGAGTCTATCCAGACACATCTTATTTTTCTCCAGGTTTTGGGATTGTTTGTCTGCAGTTAAATACTTTAGCAGAGCGAGCCTCGCTGGTGCTATTTTATTTGGGTTTTCTTTCCTTTCTTTTGACCTTGGTGTGTCCTTAATCTTTGCTGGCGATGCTGCTGGATGGCTTGGAGGCTCGTCTGAGTGAAGAACCTCGTGTATGTGATGGCAGCTCCATGCCAGAAGGCTTGGAAGGTGAAGAACACTTAGATTTTCCTCTGAAAGGCTTTCTGAAAAAATATTCTTTCATGACAAAGAATAACAAAGAATAACAAAAAAAATTTCTGTCGCTGGGTTTTGGATTTTGCCGAGATGCGAAGGAGGAAATCAGCAGGAAAATGGGAACAGGGAGAGAAAAGATTGTAAGGAAATATCTGAAATTACTCTTCAAAGTATTTATGATTTACTTAGCAGAAGAGGTTATAAAACACAAAAGGCTTGTGATTAAAAATAATAAAAAAAGAAAGATGAAAGGAGATGCAGTAAGAAGCTGCAAGTGTTGTTCTTTGAGATTAAGTTGGCTGATCAAATAAAAAGAGCCAAAAAGTATGATCTGCTCTGTTCATAAACCCCTCTTGGATTAATTAAATCTGCCATTTATTTATTTTAAATGCGTGTCACATTGACATATTAAGGGGCAAAAACAAAAGGGTTGCCAGGAAAAATAGAACAATTTGGTTTAAAATCAAAGACATGAACACAAGCTGAAGATCAGAAGGTTTTATAAGTTCCACGTGTGGCTGCCTGATCCCAGCACCCTGGAATTTATCATCCCTCAGAGTCAGAATCCATCTTCTCCTGGAGCTTTCTGGGAAAATCTTGGGAAATTTCACTTTAGTTTAAAAGGTTGTGCTATTTGATGTTTGTCTCCATGCTCTCACTTCTGCTGAACTTCAGTGAAACAACCAGATTATTTTCCTTTCATCATCCAGGCAAATTCTGGTGGTGAGGAAACCTGAATTTGTGCTGCACTCTGCGGAGTTTCCTCATCATGGGCAAGCCCACAGACAGCAGTGAGGCAGAATTCTGGTGCTGGGGCTTTGCAGAGCAGCAACCTGAGCAGAAAATAAATGATTTTTCCCACTTTTGCTGCCCCGGATAAACAATCACAGCCCGTCTGATGTGGGGAAATGTGGGCTTGATATTTCTGAGCCTGACAGAATTTTCAGCTTGCTAACCATTGCTAGCTCCTTTCCCAAGGGAAAACTTTCAACAGTTTCTCTTCCTAAAACATCTTTTTCCTTTTCTCAAAACATTTTAAGTGAACAGTGCCCTTTTCTCATAACACCCGCTCTCCCAGGTGTTGTTTGCTATTTCCGTTAACCAATGGAGAAAGATGTCAGCTTTTGTAGTGCAGCATGCTGTAAAAGAAATGATGGAAATTGTAAATAAAGCATTCATTCTTTCTCTTCTGCCTTCAGAGAATTATTGGAGTCAATTTATTTTGACAGGGAAAGGGAAGAGTCCTTTCAAACAGGCCCTGGGACCTCAGCTGCAGGTGCCAGATGATGCTTTTATTTATTTAAAATTATTTTCCAGGGATTTTATTTCAGTCTGGCTTCCACTGGCTGCAATGGAAATGCACCTTGGCGTGGGCAAATATTTCTAAACATAGGGAAGTATTTGTGAAATAAATGAATGTTAAGTATAAAAACAGTGGAATTTGGACAAAGTCTCAAGACTCACGTGGTTTCCTTTCTGTTCCCTTGCATCAGGTCACCAGAAATTGAGATTTTCCATGGGAAATTACTGCAAGTTACAGGGAACAGCACAAAGGAACCTGAAGAACCTTAGACTTCCCTTGCTTGGGTTGTGTTTTATTAGGAGTTTGAAGTTTTTCAGGTTTTCACAGAGTTCATCAACATTTTGAAGCAATCTGTGCCTCCCCGTGTATGAATGTGAATTTCAAGCCAAGATTTATTACAGACAGAGGGAAATTAGTGAGATTTATGACATCAGCAGTTTCAGGGGGGTAGTGAAGCCATTGTCACCACAAAAATATTGTTGAACAGGTTTATAGAAAAAATGGTGTTTTCTATGAGAGGAAATGGTGATTTCTGTTTCCCTCTCTACTCTTCACACAGATTGTGACTTTCATCTTGTGCATCTGAGGAAAGCTGCCCAGAAATCTCGTGGGAAATGCCTTTAAATCTCCCAAATCCCAAACTCCAGAGGTGCTGCTGGGCTGATTCCAGGACCCACCTCAGCAGGTTCCTCAACTCCTGCTCTCAGCAAGGCAGAAAGGGCTGGGGGAGCTGATACAGGAGTGACAGAGAAAAATATCTGAATATCCCAGAAAATATCTGAAAATCCCAGAAAATATCTGACAGTCCAAGCACAATTCTCTGCTCCTCTGAAGAGTGAGTGCAACTGCCTATAGCAAGGAGAAATCAGGAGAAAATGGAAATTGTTCACCTTTTGGACTCGTTTTCCACTCCAGGACAGAACTAATGGAGGCACAAGCTCCAAGGAAGCTTTTGTGGGGTTTGGTTTTTGTCTCCAGCTGCTTCCCAAGACTTCCAATTTGTCCCAGCTGCAAAGCTCATATGACAGGGTGATTATCTTAATTGGTAGGCAAAACAAGAAGGCTCTGAGACAGACTAATGAAGTCAATTGTGCTGCTGCAGGGGCCAGTTTGAACACACTTTGTGGGAAATGGATTCACGCAGCCTCTGCAGAATATGTGAAAAAAATTTCTCCATTTTCTTAAATTCCTACCCCCCAGATTAATTCTGAACTTTAACCCTGTTTAGAGCCATGATGAATTTTGAAAGAAGAAGTTCCAGGCCCCCTTCATTTTTCATTGGGAAGGAATATTCTGCTCCTTTGCTCACTGCATTTTGAGGAAAGGGATTTTTCCCGTGTGTCCTTCAGGCAGTGAGGTGTTGGGGTGACCCAGAGCAGAATTCCCGGGGGAATTCAGCACCTCTGGAGTGCTGGCCTTGGTCTGCAGCTGCTCAGTGATGGGAGGGCAGTGATGGAGCTGCTGCACTGGAAATCAAATTTATGGGTAGGTGGGATCCACATCCCGAATATCCAGCCCAGAGTGTGCTCTTGGTACAGTTGAAACCCCAAAGATCTCATTCAAGGTCATTGGCAGCCTAGATGGAGGTGATGGTTTCTTCTGCTTCACTCTAGGATTAATTTGTGATCATTTTTCATATTTGCTAACATGTTCTTACATTTTTATTTTCCTTCTTCCCTGAACTGCAGCTCCACTTCATCTGAATTTACTTTATGTGGTGCCTTTCACGTATTTTAAATAACTTTTTTTTTTCTGTTTTGTCCCTCTCTAGGTCTGCATTTCTCAATATTGATGAGCTGTTTATTGCCTTGGAGGTCTCTTGTGCCCCAGATTTTCCCATCCCACGTGTGTATTCCTCCTCCTGTGGCTCCAGTTCTCACTGCTGCACCAGGCCTGTGTTTCTGTGTTTTATCTTTGCATTACAGTCATTAAAAAGCCCTTTTCACATAGAATTACTGCTGTGACTACAAAACTATGTTTGTAGCACACCAAGATAACAAAAATAAACCAGATTATCTATAGATAACTGGTCATTTAGAGGAATTGCTGTCACAGCTAAACCAAATGAAACAAAGCTGTGGGCAGGTCAGGAGAAGTTCAGGCTGAGCAGCCCTGAGGTTCTGCAAAGCCTGCATGAAACTGATGGCTTGTTACTAACACAGAAAATGCCAAAAAATTCCAGTTCCTAAGGCCTCTTCCTGCTGGTGAGGATGATCATGTTTCACACAGAAGAACTTCCAGTGTGTTTTTCCAATTTCTTTTCAAATCAGGGATTTTTTGGACACACGGAGTTTGCCTGCACTCACCCCTGTTTTATCCAAATGTTTTTAGGGATGATGTTTTCCCCCTCTAAATGGGGGAAATGATGCCTGAAGTTTGAGCTTTCATATTTTCAGGTTCTGTGCTGCCCAGGGGTGCAGCTCTGAGCTCACAGTCAGGGTCACTCAGCTCTCTGCACACAGCAGGGACACAAAACAAATCCTTGTCCTGCTGCACACCAAGGACAACTTTCAGCCCAACAGCACCAACAAGGGTGGCTGGAGGGAGGAACAAGAAGGATGGGAGCTCACAGCCTGGAGCTGGGATTGGACAATTAAACCCCAATGTGCAAATGGACCAAAACTTATCAAAGTGTGAGACCTCGAGACCGGTCAGCCATTTTGGGTCCATTTTGTGTCCATTTTGTGCCCATTTCCGTCCATTTTGTGACCATATTGTGTCCCCCTTGGGTGTAGCCCTGGCCAGGCCCTATCCTGCCCAAGGTGTACCCTAAAGGCCTTTCAATAAATCCCTACTTCATCCTCCAGCTCTGCCCAGTCTCTGTTTCAGGTCAGCCTGCCCAAGGCATCATTACCACTTGTACAGCATCCATCCATCCATCAGTGCAGGTTTTCTAACAAGGAATTCTAAACTCCTAAAGATGCCCAAACTGGAATAGTTTGAGGTAAACCCTGTGAAAAGTCTGCAGAAAGGAAGAAAAATCTGGAAGCTGGGTTGAGAAAACATCCAAGGCACTCTTTAATTATTCACAAACCAACCCAAAATGGCCTGGTCTCAAGGAAAAGGTTGTTTATAGGAATGAATGGCATTTGCTCAGAGTTGTCACCAGCCAGGAGGATGCTGGAGCAGATTTCCCTCCTCCTCCGCTGTGAAAAACAAGGTTCACTTTCCAGGTGAAATTTTAAAAGTTTAGTAAAAAGACAATAGAAGACAGAAATGAAGCAAAGGGTTAAAAAAAAGAGAAAAGTTGGCATTCAGCAAGAGCACCCTTTACTGTCTTGGAAACACCTTTTAAATCCTTTTTCTATTGCATCAGGCTGTTGTATATTCATAGACCATTATGCATAATTCAAACATTTGAATTTGGCTATTTAGATGAGTTTAGATGTTCTTTTGCTTGGTTTTAACCTTTGACTTGTCTTCATGCCATCCTGTAGATCAAATCAATATATTTTATTTTGTGGTTCTATCCTGTTGTTTTTGCACTCCTCGATGATGGAGAGTCAATAAATTCTTCTTTTGGGGTTCTGGTTTCTGTCACTATCCAGATAGGATAATCCACAAATGTGAGGAACCACCAAATTACCTTCACCATTCTCTGAGTTAGTTACATGAATTAAAGCACTTTAACATCTCATAGTCTCCATTTAAATATTATGCTATGGCCTAAGATATATATTTATCACACTGTTATTTCTAAGTTTTGTTAACAGCAGAAATAAAAACTGTATTCATGCAGCAAAGTTATTCCAACATGATACATACAGCATTCATTTTAATGTTTCCAAAAAGCCAACTTCATAATCTGTATTTATACCATCCCCTGATTTTCTGTTTCTCAAGAGGCTTTGGAGGAGCTGGTGCTCCTCTGTGTTTGGATTCTGCTGTCATCACCTGCCCACACAGCAGATCCTCTGCACTTAGCACAGAAAACCCCCTTACCCTGAGAGGGGGAATTCCTTCTCCCTGTTTAACACAGGTGAAATTTTCCAGGTTTCAAAAGAAAAGTTTTTGTTTTACAAGCTCCTCAATTCAACCCTGCCTCCCTCTCTGCACTCTGTAGCTGCATTTTTCCTCTGAGATTTTTTGTGTCCCAAAAGGACGTGGTGCTCTGTTAGAAAGTTCTTGGGATTAAAAATATACTTTTTAAAATTAAAAATTTCCTGATTCTCCTCATTACTAAGCAGAGAGGAAAATCAGAAAATCATTAAGGTTGAAAAAGACCTCCAAGAACCTTCAAACCAACACCACCATGGTGCAAAGTGCCACATATACTTAATTTTTTTACATTTCCAGGTGACTCCACCACCTCTCAGAGCAGCTCATCCTAATAAATACCTGAACAATTTGATTTAATGGAAGTAATTTTTAACTTTGAAACTTAATTTTTTTTACATTTCCAGTGATGGTGACTCCACCACCTCCCAGGGCAGCCCACCCTAAAAAATACCTGAATAATTTGATTTTATGGAAGTAATTTTTAACTTTGAAATCAGGACATGTGTATCAAAAGCATATTTATCTGTGATTCTTCAAGGGAAAAGAAAGTAAAGGTTCTTTTTAGCCATGAATAAATCTTTTTAAAAAGTATGTCATCTGCAATAATTTATTCAAAATATTTTTGTTCTAATTAATTTCTAAAGTGTTAGGAAATATTTGCATAAGGAAATCTTTGTAGTTTTGACTCCTGTAAAAAATAAAATCAGCCATTCATGATGTAATAATTAGTGAGAAGTACAAAGTGATCTAATACCCATTCTTCTGCATCAAACTGGCTTTCATTTTTAATCATAAATGCTGCCATTCTTAGCTCTGGAATAATTACAATTTCCGTCGAGCTGCCTGGGGGATGTGCTCAGCCCTGGGAGAAGGAAAACAGGTCACTCCTTTGTTCTTGTTTTCAAAGGCCAGACCCAAACTTTTCCACCCATGGTGGGAAAGGTGTTGAGGATCTCATCCCATAAACACAACCACACTTCTCCCAGAGTTTCTGGCATTGCTGCTTTGCCTTCTGTGGCAAATGTGGGTCTGGAGAGCCTCAGGAAATAGAACCATAAAGTTCTGTCTCGTTAGTGTGTCATTAGGGAATGTTTATTACTCTTAAATCAGCTCATTGCAGCCCCTGAAGTCCAGCAGGTGCCTCCAGGTTAAAAATCAGCCCAGCAGTTCCTAAAACATTTTTATTTTGCATGTGTGTAAAATAATCAGGCTGCAGAGGCACAATTCATTGCTGAATTTAGGGGCCAGGTGTTGGTGCTGATGCCTTTTCTGGGGCTACCTAAAACCAGAGGCCAGACAGAATTCAGGGAATAAAAAGCTGTTCTATTTATTGAAGGGCCTCCAGGGACATTTTGGGCAGACAAAGCTCCCCAGGGGCTGCACCCAAAAATGGACAGCAGGTCACGGGTTTCACACTTTGATCAGTTTGGGCCATTTGCAGATTGGGGTTCATCTCCCAATTCCAGCTTCAGGCATTGAAGTCATTCACCCCAAGTTTGCTCCCCCAACTCCCTTTTGTTTCCATCTCTGAGGCCTGAGGCAGTGAGGTGTCCTTGATTGCCAGGCCAGGAGAGGAATTGTTGTGTCTGCCCAAACTGGGGAAGCAGCAGCTCCCACTGTGTGTGGAGTTTGGAGTTATCCACTAAAGAACTGCAGGAGTACAAATAAATAAATGAGAAATATAAAAGCCAAAATCCTAAGGCACCAGTGCCTTTTTGCTGAAGTCTCCTGGGCAGTTTGAGTGGGTAAAGAGCAGCTTTTGCAAACCTGATGCTCCTTTCACAGTGAGGGAAGGAAAAAGGAGCTGATTTGAGTCATCACAGCCACCAGTGATATCTCTGGGAAAAACACTCCCCTGAGTGTGGGAGGTGTGCAGTAATATTGAGCATTTGCCCCACACAGATGGCATAAGTCCTGTGGATTTAACAAAATTTCATGTGTGAAGATGATTTTTTGTCTGAAACAACAAGATTCAAGTTCTGGAGAAGATCCCTGTGAAAAACAGAGCTGGAAGCTGGACCTGGTGGGGTTTAATTTTTAAAAGCTGCTGAGCACCTTCTGCGTTGAGGCTCCTCTTTCCTTGTCCATGAGGATGCAGTTGGTGGGAATGTCACCTGAACCTGTCCCCACCTGGGATGTCCCCCTGCCATGGGAGTGCAGAATTTGGATTTGTTATTCACAGACAGACAGAGCTTGGGGAAGGAACCTTTCACTCTGCCTTGAAAGCTGAGGTAAAACAGCAAGTGCTGCTCATGGCTTTGAGTTTGTGCTGAAGGAATGAGAGCTTGGCTTGGCCAACACACCTGGGCTGCTCCAGGAAAAATAAGGAAATAATTCAAGGAACTAAAGAAATAATTCAAGGAAATAAGGAAATAAGTCAAGGAAATAATGAAATAAGTCAAGGAAATAATGAAATAATTCAAGGAACTAAGGAAATAAGGAAATAATTCAAGGAAATAAGGAAATAATTCAAGGAAATAAGGAAATAAGTCAAGGAAATAAGGAAATAAGTCAAGGAAATAAGGAAATAAGGAAATAAGTCAAGGAAATAAGGAAATAAGTCAAAGAAATAATGAAATAATTCAAGGAACTAAGGAAATAAGGAAATAATTCAAGGAAATAAGGAAATAAGGAAATAATTCAAGGAAATAAGGAAATAAGTCAAGGAAATAAGGAATTAAGTCAAGGAAATAAGGAAATAAGGAAATAATTTAAGGAAATAAGGAAATAATTCAAGGAAATAAGGAAATAAGGAAATAATTCAAGGAAATAAGGAAATAAGTCAAGGAAATAAGGAATTAAGTCAAGGAAATAAGGAAATAAGGAAATAATTCAAGGAAATAAGGAAATAAGTCAAGGAAATAAGGAAATAATTCAAGAAAATAAGGAAATAAGTAAAGGAAATAAGGAAATAATTTAAGGAAATAAGGAAATAATTCAAGGAAATAAGGAAATAAGTCAAGGAAATAAGTCCTTGAGCAGATAGAGACAACGACTGTACAAGTTAAAATGCAACTGACTGAGCTCTGATGTAATCACACACCCTGCAATTTGCCACTCTTTAAAATCCCTCAGGGTGTTCCCAGGGCACTGTGAGGGCAGTGTGTGGCCAGGAGGTGTGAATGAGGTGAGTTTAAATGGAAATGTTGTCCACTCTGTCCCAGCTGGGGCTGCTCATCCTGGGATGCAGGAGAGGAGCCGCAGGCTGCCGGCCACCCGGCTCCCAGCATATGGACACACCAGGGACGTGGAGGGAGATGAATTTGCCTCCTCTTTTGCCTCCCCTGGCTCCCATCAGTCCCTAAAAGAATGTCCCTGGCTGGTTTGAAGGCTTAGGCAGTTGTGGCATTTGTACTTGCCCTGACAAAATCCGGGCTGCGCAGAGCGGTGCGGGAACATCGTTCTGACAGCCCAGTGAGTTTTACACTCCCAAACTTTCCTGGTTAATGTACCGTGGGCTCTGGCCTGCTCCCTGCCTCCCTGTGCTGGCTCCAGGCCCCAGGAGGTGCTGGCACAAGTAGCCTGGGATGGATCCTGGCAGCTGGGATCACCCAGAATGGGAATGGGAATGGTAACAGGAACGGGAATGGTAACGGGATATTTCTTACTCCTCTGCCCTTTTCCAGGGGAAATCTGCACAGAAGTGGAGAGAGGAAAGTGGCCTTTGCAGGAGAGGTAAAATGCTAAAAAAGAGACAATGGAAAGGTTGGAGCAGGGAGTGCTCTTTGGGAAAAATGGGAATTTCCAGCACTTGGACAGCGGCGCGCTGGTGCTGTTCTCTTATTTGCATTTTTGTGCCCAGGAAAGCTGCTAACGAGGCTGCTCCTACAGCAGTGACTTATCTTGGAGAATCTGGAATGAAACGTTTCCTGAAAAGCCAGCAGTAAATAAAAATAACCCTCATCCACGAGTCCTAGTTTCATAATCTTGAAGAGTCGAGGTTCATGAGGTAAAAAAGAAATCAAAGCAGAATGTGGAAGTACAAAACGAGAGCACCAGAAACCCCTGGAGAGGAGTGTGGCTTACAAAGGAAAAAAATCAGGCAAACCCACAACAGATCATAAAATATTGGATGGTAAGTAACACAGAGCATGTAAAGAACAAAGGAAAATCCTTTTCTGAGCATATTTGGGCAAGTTTTCTGTGAAAAGGAGGAGCTCAAAAGTGACACACACAACGTTTCATGCTGACACTTGAATGGAGCCAAGCAAAACTCCCTTTCTCCACCAGTAAAAGGCAGTGGGTTGGTTCCTTGGTGTTCTCCAGACTTGTTTTATTGTGCCATTTGCTTATAAGCTGGCATTTTATTATTTAATTGCAGACATTCAAATCTATGTATTTTTTTCCCTCCTCAAAACCCCAACAGCAGCCCCATTAAATAGTGAGTAAAGACAGCAAGTCCTGTGAGGGGCTGAGGGAGCTGGGAAAGGGGCTCAGCCTGGAGAAAAGGAGACTTGGGGAATTTCTGGCTCTGCACAACTGCAGGGAGCAGCCAGGGGGGCTCCAGGAGGAGAGGGAATGGCCACAGGTTGGAAATCAGGAGGAATTTCTCCAGAAAAACTTAGAACAGTGAAGGTTGAGTTGGACAAGAACAAATCTCCCTTCTCTGGTTCGTTCCCAGCTTGCCTTTCCTTACTCCAGCTGTGCTTGAGGAGCTGATGGCTGGCTGGGAGCAGCTGCTGGGAGCTCAGAGCCTGCGGTGGGAGGTGGACTGGAACTCATTTCCCCTCAGCACCACGGCAGGAGGGAGGCAGAACGGTTTTTATTGCACACCCAAGTCTAAACGTGCTGGTTTGGAGCAGATCCTGACAGGCGAGCTCTGTCACGACACAGGCAGCTCCAAACAGGAGGAGGCAGGCTGGGAAAGGTCACCCTCAGCCCCTCCGAGGGAGGCTGGATGGGAGGAAATCAGCAGGAAAGGTCGTGTGCTGCTGCTGTGTGACAGCTGGGGAAGAGCAGGTTAAAAAGCGCTGAGCTCCGTGGCTCTCAGGCAAAGTTTGCTGCCTGCAGTGGGAGTTGGTGTTTCTCCCCAGTGTTTTGATTAATTGTTTTGGTCATTCATTCAGTGAAGTGTTTGCAGTGCAGTGCGGTGAACTGAAATGACCTAGAAATAATTCCCTAACACAACCTGACGCTCTGGCTCATTTTCAGAGAGAGATTTATTGTTTTGCTCACGGGGGATCTTCATCAAAGTGCTCCTCAGTCATTCCCAGGAGAGCTGGTGCCGTTCCTGCAGGACCAGACAGCTTTAGACCCACCAGGTGATGTTCAGTGGCTTCCTGTTCTTGTGTTGGGACAGAATTTTTTCCCCTGGAGCTTTGGAGGAGCCCTGTGGGACCTGCCCAGGGGCTGAGCCCTGGCAGCAGGAGCTGCAGCTGATTTGTGGAAATCAAGCCTGGAACAGCAGCTCCTCGGGCACAGCCAGGGGTGGGGGAACTGCTGTCTGTGGGGTCTGGTTGGGGTTTTACCAAGATCACTGCCCTGCAGGAGCTGGAGTTAACTTTGGGTGACTTTCCATCCACTGGGAGCACTGGGATGCCGTGGCAGCTCTGTGTCTGCACGTGGTGTGGCCGGTAAATGATAGTGCCAGTGGGGCCTGGGAAGCCTTTTCCTAGACTAAACTGAGCCTCCAAGGCTTCTTTTTTATGTTAAACATTTTCAGACATTCCCAGGTTGCTTTAGAATAATTATAAGGAACAGGAGCTGCATGATGTAAGGGAACGAGGCAGCGACTCGTTCCATTCACTTTTATTCCCCTTCCAGCACTACGTGGGTTTCCAATTTGGTAAAAGTGCAGAGGAAACTCCAGACTACAATTGAACATGTACATTTTGGCATTTTATTCCAAACCCTGGCTATTTTCTACCCTCTGTTACTTTGTTTGTGGCCACCTCTCAGCTGCTGATCCCCAAAGGCACGGCAGGCAGCTCTTGCAGCCTGACTAAAGCACCACTGCTGGCAAACCACATTAATTTCTGTCCTGGTGACAGTGCCTGATCCATCCTGTCCTTCTCTTAGGCACTGCTGGACACATTTAGCACCAGCATGTTCTTGTGACTCACAAAATAACTCACAGGATTACTTCAGCCTGCTTGAGATTCCAAAATAATCACTCGGGATTTGCCGCTGAGTTCAATGTGAGACCGTTTGCGAACCTGGGGGGAAAAGTGATCAGATATGAAGCTGCAAAATCGTGGAATTTTGGGATCACTGGATGGTTTGGGTTGGAAAGGACCTTAAAGAACATCCCATGGGCAGGGACACCTTCCACTATCCCAGGGTGCTCCAAGCCCCAGCCTGGCCTTGGGCACTGCCAGGGATCCAGGGGCAGCCACAGCTGCTCTGGGAACCCTGTGCCAGGGCTGGAATTCCTTCCCAATATCCCACCTAACCTGTCAGTGGCATTCCCTGTGTCCTGTCACTCCAGGCTCTTGTAAACAGGCTAAAAATTCTCTCCCACCAATCCATACATTTTAAAAATAATGACAAATCCTGAATGAAAGTGCTGGTGTAGTGTGTGGTCAGAAGGAAGTGCAAACCACAGCAATACAACTCTAAAAGTTAAAGGGATTTCTGTGAAAACAGACAAAATTTGTGCACTCTCCATCAATTGTCAGCAGGAAAGAGTTTTGTAATTATTTACTGGCCTCAAATTGCAAAGGCAGGAATGAGAAGCAGCAGTACTTGGATCAGCTTCTTAGAAATACCTTCAGCTGTGTGGAGGAATGATTATTTTGTTTCACTTCACCCCACTTGTGCTTTAATCTTTTTTAATGTTTTTAAAACTTTTTTAACTTCACAGGAAGAAGAGAGGAAGTAATTTAGACTGCAGAAAAAAAATGGTATATGGGTAAATCCCTTCCTCCCACTTCATTTTTCCTGGGTTTAAAATAAACACCTCGAGCGGGGCAAGAAGCTGGGAAAGAAGAGTGAGGGGGGCAGTAAAATGAGCCTTTAGGATGTAAAGGCTGGTGCCTTCCTTCCTGAGCAGTGGAAGTGGGTAATTGTGGTGCTTTGGCAGAGTCAAACAGGGGCTGGCAGCTGCTGCAGCTCTGAGCTGATCCCTTCAGGGTGCTGGGAGGGAGGATTTGGCTTTGCCGTGCCTGTCCGTGGGTGTCTGTCCATGCCATCCAACATCTCACGGGCTCCTCTTCTTGGGAGTGGTGCAAATCCATCCTGGAGGGAAAGGGATCAAGAGGTGGACATCCAAATACTTTAGTGCAGCCCCTTCATGCTGCTGCCTGCTGGGTTGTGCTCACGGAGGGGTGTTGGCAGCAGGAGCTGCTGCCCTGTGCCGTGGGATCACCCTCCCTTTGCCTTCCAGCCCTGGAGAACCAGCCAGCAGTGGGGGCTGAGCAGTTCTGATAGTTAATTGTAATGCTATTGTGGCCTGAGCAGGACAAAACAGAAATAATCAGGCTTAAAACAAACAAAAAAAACCCCAAAAGCAACACAGTGTTATTTTAGAATAAAAGCACATGTAGCTGAATTAATAGACGAGCAAGGACATGGATTTCTCCCAGGGCATCCTGCAGTCCTGTAGGGGAGAAGTGACCTTATTTGCATTTTTCTTGTTGAGTTGCTGTTGGGATTTCTGCAGCACGGCAAGAGCAAATTCCTCCAGGAGAACATGGAAATATCACAGCACTAACGCAATATCCTCCAAGTAGCTTCCTGCTCCTTCAGCCCCTGCTGCCCCCCTGCCCTCCCGCCACCCCCAGCCAGCAATGACAGCCCCCAGCCTCTTCCTTGCCCATTTCCCTCTGTGTTCCCAGAATTGCTGCTTTTCCAGAACAATCTGGGACCTCCCCTCCCCGCCGTGCCCTCGCCGCGCGCTCCTCCCGAGGGTCAGCACTTGGCGCTCGAAGCCTGTGATTCCAGACGCCTCTCTCAGGAGCATTTCCCATTCTAATCAGATCCTCCAAAATTGTTCAGGCTCTTCCCCCAGCATGAAGTCCTGCTCCAATTTTGCAGGCAGATAATTAAATCCCGAGCCCAGGAGCAGCACTGCAGCTGCGCTGCGACTTCTTCTCCGCGTCTTCTCCGCGTCTTCTCCGCGTCTTCTCCGCGTCTTCCCGCCCTGGCGGGGCGGCTGAGACAGGAACACGGAGCTGTTGGAGCCGTGGGTCATCTGCCCATGGAGCATCCAGTCCAAAATCAGGCAGGTGCTGCAGCTCACACCCCAAAGCAGCAGCAGAAGTGCACCCGAGGAGCTGTTCCAAAAACATTCTGAAATCCAATTTTTTTGTCCCTTCTCCCAGAGCTCGCTCTGCCATCTTCCCGCAGGAGAATTAAAGCAGCAGGGTGCCAGGGAGGGCTATTAACTGTCACCCCTTAAGCTCCCCGTGTAATGTATGCACATACTAATTACATCGTAGGAATAGCATGGATTAATTATACACATCACAAGTGGGATAACAGCGTTTTGGTATTTAAAGGATATTTTTATAGAAATGACACATTTGGAACTTGAAAATAGCACAGATTGGGTTTGTCCAATGAAAGACTGCAAAATTCTGAATTTAATGTATAATATAACCTTTATTCTTTTTCCTCTAAACTCTTGGAAACTTACATAACAATCGTGCTTTAATTATGACACCGTTTATAGACATTTAAAATGCATCTTAATTTATAAATATTTTACATTTGGTCCATAGAACAGGTTGCAATTTACTAAATAATACTGTACTCTTTTAAACAGGCTCTGTATATATTTTTTGAATATGTATATATTACATATATATTTTTATATAGAGATAGATTTGCTTGGTGTTGGATATTTCCTTATTGCAAAAAGCATATATGATCATACAATAATCTTTCTTTTTCAGGGCAAGTACTACAAAAAAGATACAGCTATTCACAGTTTACACACAGTAGTTCTACAACACTAGCTTGTGCTATGTGATAACGTTTGTACAGCTTTTTGCTAAAGAGCAGGTCTGTCAAACATCTGTCATAATTGTTTACAATCAAACATTAAATACTGCATTTTTCTTAGAACAACATGGGACTCGGTTACATTAAACAATAAAGAGAAAGTTGGAGTTTTTATCCTTAGTCTAATGAAATTCACAAGTATGACGTAGCATGTTTGATGTCTGTGTAGGATGTAGGGGTTCCTCTAAATCCCAAAGACTTACAGGACGTTTGCATCTCAGCTATGGCCGTTTAGGATGGAGCTTAGATCTCGTAGTATTTTACATTTGACCTAGGTATGAAACAGTTTAGAACCTACCCAACATACTCTGAGAGTTTAGGATGTAGTTTGAAATACATGTGTATTATATATATATATTATTTCTACATAATGTGCTTGACATTCTGAGAATAATACCTTATTGCAAGAACATGTTTGTCACCTTCGGACGAGAACAACAAAAAACCCAACATTCACAGGTAACATGATTTTTTTTTTCCACGTTGTAGTTCTACATAAATTGTGCTATCTAACATTGTACGGTGCACAAAAAAAAAAAAAAAGTTTTGCTGAAAAGCATGTTTTCATTGCACAGTTCTGTCACAGTCATTTACAATCAAACATCACCCTCCTAAAAAGAAAAAAAAAAAAAAAAAAAAAAAAAAAAAAAAGAGCCTCCGTGCCTGTCTTATAGCTGCCAAACGAGAAATGCCAGCCGGGGCTCCCGCTGCATTCCCCACACGGGGAAAACTTCCAGGGGCTGGCCGGGCTCTCTGGCCGTGTGGCAAACGCAGGACAGAGCCCGGAGCGGGATTGCATCGGGATCAAAGAGCTCTCCCTCGTGCCCTCAGCACCACCCAGCCCCTGCAGAGGGGGACCCACTGCTCTCAAAGTGCTGACCATGAGGAGTTTGGGGTTGGGAACGGGTGAAGTTCTGGAGCGGGTTCAATCGAGCCCGAAATTGGAACTCAACAAGGAGAAGCTTCGATCTTTGAGCCGTTGTTTTGGTTTCTGTTTTGGTGGCAATGCAATAATAGTGGAGCGGTAACAGCGTGATAAAAGCTCAGGGGATCTGAGCTTGAATGGCAAATACTTTGTATTTTACTCCTGGGAATCTTTAAGAGCTCTTGGCTATCACTTTGCTAAAAAAGTTAAAAGTCGTACTCGTGCCTCTAACATGGATTCACAAAGATGTCTTCTTTTTATAAGAAGCAAGATATGTATTTTTAAAGGAATTTATGACCTTGTTTGAAAGTCACCCTGAAAGGCTGAGCACAGCCAGTTGTGTTTGGCCTGGGCTGCTCTGCCACAGACAACTCAATTTTTGCACTAGGAATGTTTATAAAGGCTGTGCCTGCTGTTAATTGAGGGAAGAGTCTCTCCCCCCTCAAATAACCTCAGCTGAAACAAATTTTAAGGGCAGACTTTTGCACTGGAAATCACTTGTTTACAAAATACTCCGTTCTCTTTGTACAAAACAACTCCAAACTCAATTTTACTCCTGCAAAGTCAGAAATAACAGTCTTGGGATTCAGTGGTAAGAAATAGCGATCAACTACTAAAAATCAGCAGCACAAAACTTCAAATAGTCGTGCTAAAAGGTAGATTAAAAAGGTCTTGGCACATCAATTTACAAATTCCAAGGTATGCAACTACCATTGTGAAAGGATAAAAACATTAACAGTCTGTGGATTGCCGGAGAACACAAGAACACTGTCAAACATCTGAGCTCGCGACGGCTGGATCGAACCCACGGCGATTCCCTCGGAGTGGAGATGACCTTGTTGCTTTTTTTCTCTTTTTTTCCTTTGTTTTTTTCTCTTTTTTTTTTTTTTGAAACACATAATTTTTTTTTTTTTTTTTTTTTTGCCACTAGAGGTAGGTAATTATATTCTCAGACGTGAATTTGTGGTCATATTCAACCGTATTTTTTGTTTTTCTGGAGGAGGAGCGGTACTTGGACGAGAGAGGGGTTTAGATGTAGGCTTCTTTGTTGGCAGAGTTGCTCTGTTGGGCCTGGTCTGGCCCGTTCTCAGGGTGGGTGATGTCTTCACTTGGCTGAATCATCACCTGGATGCGCTGTTCAAAGGACAACGATAAACGTGAGGCAGCCAAAAAACTCTTTCTGACCTTATTCCTTTTTTTTTTTAAATATTTAAAGACAATTCTTTACAGCTGCCTGTCTTCCCAGGGACCAGCAGTGAGCCACTTCCACTAAAAAAAATTCCAGCTCTGTCCTGAACGTGACAGGAGGAGCTGAAAAACCCTGTGCCAAGTGCTGGATGCCAACAAGGAGCTGCCCTGGGGAAAAGAAATGGGGAGAGGCTCTGCTGTGAGGGGCTGCAGTGGGCAGCAGGGCTGGGCACCAGGATGATGGGCATCATCTCCCCAGGAGATCTGAGAGCTCCTCCAAGGGTAAAACAATGAGGGTAAAAAACTCCAAGGGTAAAAATGAGACACACTTGCATTTTAGAGTGTTTTATTCCTATTCTGTGGGCACCAGGCTGTTGGGCATCTCCCCAGGAGAACTGAGAGCTCCTCCAAGGCTAAAACAGGTGAGACACGCTTGCATTTTGGAGTGTTTTATTCCTATTCTGTCTTTCCTCTGTTCCTTCAGCTTCTCTGCCCAGCTCACGTTTGTATCTCAAAAGAAATCCCAGTCTGGCTCCTCCCATCACTTAATAATCTTTTGTCAATGCTTTCAAAAATGAGACCTTAATCCACAACAAGGCTGAGATGAGGAACTTTTACTGTAGTCTCACACAACCCTGCCCAAAGAGCAGCTGCATTTTTGGGCAACAGTTCTCCTTCTGCACCTAAAAGTTTCTGTAAGACCAAGGGAAATCTATTCAAAATGTAGGAGCTAAGAACAGGCAAGGGAGGAAACAAAAAAAAATCAAAACCCAGATTTTTTTTTTTTGCAGACTTCTTTGAAGCCTCACTGAGTCCTTCAAAATTTGCTGAAGACAAATATTTGGATCAAGACAAGAGCATTTCATGAGGCATCACTCGTCAATTCTGCTTAAGATCACCCAGGCCTTTGCAAAGATGGCTCTGTCAGCTGATTTTAGAATATTCCAGAAATTCTGACAAATTCCTTCTGACAGTCTTTTGTTCCCTCCATCACAGAGTGTTTCAGTACTGGGGCTGGAGAACTGGCTCTGAGGTACAGGAGGAGCTGGAGAGGCAAAACTGAGGATCCACCCAGATTAAATGAGTGAGGTGTGGTGACTGTAGGTGGTTCCTGAACAGTGTGTGGGGCACTAACGTGGTCAGTATTTCCCAATCCTTTAGCAGAACATCTCTGAGGACCTTAGAATTGACTGAAATAAAAACTGACTGACATAAAACTTGACTGAAATAAAAACTGATTGAAATAAAACGTGACTGAAATAAAACCTGACAAATAAAAACTGACTGAAAAAAACCCTGACTCTCTTCTATGAGAAGTGTTACCTCCTTTTAAAAAACGGGGTGAGCAAGCAAGGAGAGGCTGAGAGCAATGAGAAAAAAGCCCCTAATGTTCTTCAGGAAGTGACTGCTCACAGAAATCCCAAAAATAAAAGCTAAAGGGGAATGCTCCCAAGATATTTCCTGTCCTCCCTCCCAGCTGCAGCAGAGCAGCAGGTGTGACCCAGAGCAGTAGAAATGCAGGATCTCAAGGTTTGGGAGCCATCAGGGAGATGCAGAACAGGGTCACTGATCATGCAAACCCAGAGCTGTGTGGATTAATCCCTGATTTCGATTCCAGCTCCCCAGAGCATCCCCAGCCGCCATCCACAGCCGCGTGTCTCGCCTTAATCAGGACAAATTTCCGTATCCTGCAAAGAGCTCCTCTGCTTTCTGGGTGTGAGGAGCTGGAACACAAAGTGTCTGCAGCTGCCAGAGCAGAGATAAGGACCCCGTGGAACATGGGGAATTGTGCTCAGCAACAGATGGCTCAGACACTCTTGTCTTTGGGTTGGCGTTTTTGTGGTATTTTAGCTCAAAGCGAAATAACTGAGGGGGAAATAGAGGACAGGAAAGAAGTGCCCAGCAATCCTGGATTGCACAGGTCCCAAGGGGGTGGGGACGGGCAGACTTACCTGTTTGAGGGAGCCTTTCAGGGTTAGGAACATGTATGCCATGTAGCCAGGTATCAGCACCATAGAGGAGAGGGCCATGAACCAGCCGACCCCCTGGCCCCATTTTGGGAACACGTAACTGCCCATGGTCAGCGGGGTCATCTGCACAGCGCTGAAGATGAACACTCCCTGTGAAAGCAGAAGGGAGGGGGTTGGGGTGAGGTTCTCAAAGGGTTCTGGCTTCAGGAGTTTTTCTGGCGCTTCCCAAGGCGCCTCTTACCAAAATGAACATTTCTCGTTAACATTGTATTTTCACACATAAACCTGCACCTCACCACACAATCCAGGTGTGCTGCTGGTGCCCGTAAAGACCTTGGATAACCAGAGCCAGAGGGAAGGGGGCTGCTGGGGGAAAGGGGGCTGCTGGAGTGTGGGCTTGATATTTCTGAGCTTGAAAATTGCTAGCTCTTCTTAAGGGAAATTTTCAACAGCTTTTCCTTTTTTCAAAACATCTTTCTGTAAATAACTACTTTTCTCAAAGTATTTTTAAGCAAACAATATTCTTTTTCACATGACAAACCTCTCTTCAGGTGTTGTGTACTATTTCTGTAGTTTCACCAATAAAATTGAGAAGTGTCAAACACTATGCACCAATGACGTGTTTTTAGCACAGCATGCCACAAAAAAGCGAGATGAATTATAAATAAAACTTTGTGTTCTAAGAAAAATTAGAGTCTGTAGTCTTTATTTCGTGTCCTACTACGACACTGGGGGAAAAAGGGTTGCTGGGAATACCTGTGGATGTGTACATGGTGCCACTGAGCAGCAGCACGCACACCTTGCTTTTGGGATGTTCTCCAATGATGCCCTGCAGACATCATTGATGATGATTCCATAGGCTATTCCCAGGAAAAACTCCTGTCCTGGCCTGCCTCAAGTGTCTAAACCAGCCAGGAAAACCTGCTGAAGTAACCCAGGAGAGAGGGAGGCTGGTTCTGATCCCAGGCTGAGGCCTTGTGAGGGACAGATTCCCAGAGGGGGATGCAGAGGCAGATTTTTATCCCTGCCCTGAGCTGGGCTGGGCAGCACATTCTGCAGAGGACTTGACAAATCCGTAATATCTGAAACATTACAGTGTTTGGCATCTTCCTCCTGTGCCACTAAAATAAAATGTATTTCACGTGCCTTCCTGAACACTTGTTTTTACAAAAAAGGAAACCTGCCTTTATCTGGAAGGGCTAACTCAAGGAACCCTCAATGTGAGCACAGTTCTGTGTGTCTTTAGTGCTCCTCATTTGCTTTTTTCTGGTTAAATGCTGCCTCATGTGAAATGCTGCTTGATCAGTTTGTTACATTGCATCTGGGTTTGGTGTATGTGCAGTAAATTTACATTTCTCTGCTTGTTAGTTCACAAGGAACTGAATGGGATTGACTGGGTAAAGTTTAGAATCAGGAAAAGGCTGTCCTGTGGTTTCCAGTACAGGTTCCTTGCCAGAAAACCCACATCAATGTAGTATAAAATGATTAATATGTGTCACAGAATCCTGTGAGGGGGGAACACAAGTTTAGAACCCTGCTCTGTCACCAGAAGTGCCTGTGGAGGAATTCAGTTTACAGAATGTTGGTATTTTTGTGTATGTGGAAAATTTAGGTTTTAGATGGCTAAATTCTATTTTAGAATACGAGAAAAAAAAAAAGAAAAAGGTCAAAATTTGTTCCTTACAGTTTTCTAACTCTGCCAATCAACCTCTTGAGCATTTCCAGAGATCTAATAAAAATCTTGGCTTCTCTTTTTGGGGCACAAGCTTCCTCTAACGACACTGTTTTTTGCTTACTGCCTTCAACAGGATTGCTCAAATCCTTCAAAAAGGAGCAAATAAGAACCTTTTAGGGGGGGGGAATGCCAAGGCTGCAGCACCCAGGCCACCTCATTTACATCATTTCAACCAGAGAATAAAAGTTTGTTCCTTACTGCCACAATGATAGGAGTGAAAAAGGACCAGCAGAGTTTCCACCAGATGCAGGGTCTGTATCCCACCATCTCTTGGATGTTGTCATAAAATCTATTAACACCTGGATACAGAAATAAGAAACAGCACAGAAATGTATCAGGTAATGGAGCTGACTGGAAGCTCATGGTTCTGAGAGACATTGTCATAAATTATGATTATATTTGGAAGCTCTACAAAGATCTCAAGATAACTTTTCCTCTGTCTGGATGGGGGAAAAAAGTGTGCAAGCTCAAAAGCACCAAAAATCCCCTGTTCTCACTCTCCCACATCATAATTAATGAAATAGAGACTAGCAAATTTATTCCCATGCAAAATGAGGAAATTGTACATAGCAAGGTCGGATGCAAGAAACACCCTTGATTGATTTCAACTCTAGGTCATATTAAAATGAGAAATTTAGGGTGTGTTTTACAATTATAAAAACCCATCCCAGCATTAACCAGCTTTGTTCCTGTGCACGCCATGCATGGGCAGAGGTGGATCTGAAATCAGAGAGGCCCTCCTGCTGCTGCTGCTGCTCTCCATCAGCTTCCCAAAGCCGAGTTTGTCACATATTTATGGCTTTGGTTTCCTCATGGTCAGAGCCTGGAGCTGATAATTCCAAGGTGTGGTTCAAGCCCTGTATGGACCATCCACTTAAGCTCCTTGTTGGGTCCCTTCCAGCTCAGAATATTCTGGGATTTCTGGGATAATTTTGGGGTATTTTTCCATGTGCTGGGTTCACCAGAAGTGCCTCTCCCCTGTCAAATGCTGTTCCATCCTCCTGGGCCCACTAAAATCCAGCAGGAATTCTGCAGCTCTCCAGCTCTGGAGCAGCTGGAGATGATGATGGGAGCAGCTCTCCAGAGGAGCTGACACAGCCCTGAGGTCAAGAATATTCTGTGACAATATCCCAGAGATCCATTAATCCTTAGAGCCAGAGACTGCCAGTCCAGGCTGCTGGATATTCCAGGCTGATTATTCCCTAACTGAACATGGAGCCTGGAGTGAGAGAATTTCTGGAGAAAATGAAATATTACAAATCCCAAGAGCCCCGAGGCAAAATGTACCCAACACCTCAGAAGATCCAGGCTTTGCAAGGGAGTGGGACAGGAAAAAAGGTGAAATATCACCTTTTTAATATTCCTGAAACACTTCACGGCTCTCAGGCCTCTAGGCAGGGTGTTTAAAAGGCAGCAGCACCTTCCAAAAGGCAACTTGGAATTATATCCACAGAAAGCAAGGCCACTTTCAGTTCCACCCCCAGTACGTGCACGTTCAACCACAGATCAGAGGATGAATTATCCTGGGGGTGAGTAAAGCTTAGGGAAAAACACAAACTTTACCATAGCACCAGGATATCGAGATGCACTCAAAGAATACAAGGAACAAGAGACTCATTCCACTGGCAGAGTAGTAGTCAAAAAGCTTAAACACATAGATTCCACCCTAAAACAAAAACAGAATTATTAGAAACAGAGCAAGGCCTCCAGCTTCAAAGTGTAAGATACAAATGTGGATATGTTAGGGGCCTATTAGTGTAAATTAAACAGGTTAAATTCTTTTAAGGCTTGAGGTCAATCCTGGCAAAATTGAGATTGCTGCTGTTTAAACTGAAAAATTAATTTTGCTTTTTGCTCTTTGTTTTATAATTTAATCATAATTTAATGATTCATCATTTCCCTCAAATAATTTGCAAAGTCAACATCTCCAGCTGCCACTTTTTGAACTACAAGAGTGTGGGGATGTGAATTTTGCTCTCCCCTGAGCCCTGCAGGGGACACCCAGGTGATGCCTTGTGGGGGTAACCTAAAAACAGAGGCCAGACAGAATTCAGGGAATAAAAAGCTGTTCTATTTATTGAAGGCCTCCAGGGACATTTTGGGCAGACAAAGCCCCCCAGGAGATGCACCCAAAAATGGACAGCAGGTCACGGGTTTCACACTTTGGTCAGTTTGGGCATTGCAGATTGGGGTTCATCTCCCAATTCCAGCTTCAGGCAGTGAAGTCATTGACCCCAAGTTTGCTGCCCCCAACTCCCTTTTGTTTCCATCTCTGCCAGGTCTGCAGAGGAATTGTTGTGTCTGCCCAAACTGGGGAAGCAGCAGCTCCCACTGTGTGTGGAGTTTGGAGTTATTACACTAAAGAACTGCAGGATTACAAATAAATATAAAAAAAATAAAAGCTAAATATAAAATATATAAAAAAATATATAAAGCTAAAAACATAAAATCCTAACACAAAATAAATAACCCTAATAAATATAAATTAAAAAAAAAATCAAAGCTGAAATCCTAAGGCATCGCAGGGACTGCAGGGCGTTCTTCACTTAAACCGCCAAAACTCCTGGATAGCGTCAATCCCTGCCAATTCAGTGGCTGGCAGTGATTCCTGGCTGGACTGGGGAAGGGAGAATGCTGACGCTGATCCAGACCCAGACCCCCCAGGCCAGCAGTACCTGAGTGATGTTGGACAGCCCTATCACGTAGGACACGATGCACACCACGGCGATGAAGAGCTCGCGGCGGTTGCGCAGCAGCTTGGGGAACTCATCCACCAGGGCCGTGATGAAGCCTTCCACGGTGCAGAACTGCGAGGGAAAGGGCAAACAAAACACAGCCTGTTGGAACCCTGGGCACTGAGGATTTCAGGTTCTCTGTGCTGCCAGGCACTGACCCCCAAGCAAACACTGCACTGACCTGAGGCCGTGGAGAAGCTTCCAAAATTGAGTGACAGCACTGGGATTGTGGGTGTGCAGTTTGGATAGAAGTGTGTGAGATCACAGGGTGCAAAACTGAGAGTTGAAGGGTTTAGAATATAGTAATATGATCAAGCAAGATGGAGGATTTAAGGTGTAGGCTAAGTTCTTCTTATTTCACCTTCTTCTTCATGAGTTTGGGTGGTGTTTTACAATTGGGTAGAAAAGTCCGGATTGCGGGCCACGGGTGTTTGGTTATTGGGTAAAAGTAAAAATAATATAGGTG
This sequence comes from Acrocephalus scirpaceus scirpaceus, assembly GCA_910950805.1. Lineage (NCBI taxonomy): Eukaryota > Metazoa > Chordata > Aves > Passeriformes > Sylviidae > Acrocephalus > Acrocephalus scirpaceus. The sequence continues at coordinate 2,604,331 of OU383782.1, forward strand.
TCATCTCATAATTGGATAATTTGTGCTTAAAAGACCTTGGAAAGAGTTAGAGACAGAGCCATTCTTCAGCTTGTTAGCTAGAGCTCACAGCTTGTGAGACTCTGCTGTAGATAAGGATTAATAAACAGCTTGGTCCAAACACGAACACTGCATCTCTCGAGCATTTAATCCCCACTCTAACACAAGAAAAGAAGATAAAAACCCACAAGAATGCAGAGCCCTGCCGTGGCAGGATGGAGTTTTGGGGAGCAGTTTGTAATTGGACCCTTTGCTGGCCTAAGGCTGCAGCCGTCCAACGAGAAGTGAAAATTCACTTGACGGCAGTGGAAGCTCTGCTCCTGAATATCCTTGTTTCTGTCCAAAGAGATCTGTGCAAAAAGATTTCCAGCTCAAGGAACACTCAAAATTCTAAGCTATGAACTGTTGCTTTCGCTCTGTGAACAGGAACTGCTCTTTTTTTGTAATAAAGATGATAAACCTACAGTTAAGGGCTTTGATGCCTCAATCCACAAAATAAACTTGTTTTATTGATTTACTCACATACAAGAGAGCCAGCACACAGAGAAAGTCTAACCAGACTGGTGCTTCATGCAGAAGATTAAAGATTCTCATATGATTTTCATATGTAATAAATCAAATATTCTTTTTACACTTAGAAAACATTATTTTTGAGGCTGTGTCCTCCAAAAGGAAATCATGGCCACACTCCAAGATCCTTCTGTGTGTATATATTCAGATAAATGTTATCATTATGGTGGCTGAAATAGTGAAAACCAGGAGGTAAGTAAAGTTTTATTAATTTTCAGCAGAGCAAGTAGAATTCAGCCAACGGTTACAGCTGCTGTAAATTACAGCGACTGAAATGTTCCAGTGACAGACAGAAAATGCAGAAAGCATGACAGCCTGTGGATGTATATTCTTTTTAATAATATTGGACCACCTTCCTCAGCTGTTAGTTGCCTAGAGACAAGTGCTTTCAAGAATATTTTTGACCCAATTAATTTCACAGCAGTTTCCCCCCAGACTGAGCAATGGGTTTTAATGTCAAGCCTGAAGCTGACTGAAAAACAAAGAAATAGAAAGTGTAAATTTTCAACTTTCTTTCATCTCCCAGGATAAAATGCCCTCTTGGTCTCTTTGTGTTCACAGGCTGAAGTCAGCTCGGATTTATAGAAAATGATGGATTTTCTCTCCTGGAAGGCTGGTACAGTGCTAAGGCAGTAAATCCCATATTCCTTCACGTGTTGGGAACTGGGAGGTGCTGGTCTGCCAGCTGCACTGACTGCAAGAAAATTAACTCATCTGCCTGAGATTGGTCTCAGAAAAGTGATCCAACAGTTCAGCAGCCATGAGGGGACTTCACTGAAAAAATCCTCCAAGTATTCCTTGTAAAATAAGGCAGGGTGCTCTCCTGAGTGCTGCCAGTGGGGTTGTTCTCTGTATTAAAATTAGCACTGATTAACAAAAGGTTTTATTGGGCATAGTTATTTCTAAAGGGTTTTCTCTTGTGCTGTTTTCTCTTTATTTGTGTCACAATCAACATTTCTAATGATTCCATGTTTTAATTATTTAACAGTTTAATCTAGACAGAGAATATCTTGGATTTGCAAAACTCTCCTCATTCATTTCCAGTTGTCAGATACCACCTAGAGCTTAGGTAAGGCCTGAAACAATAAATTTGTGATCCTTTTCCTTGGGAAGTGATTTCAGAACACATCAAAACACAGAATATCCTCAGTAACCATCCCATTGCCCACCGAATTAACTCCAGATATTAAAATGAAATGTGTGCTGCATCTTTCTGCTCCAGTGGTGAGTTCTGGAGCTGCCTTTCAGAAATACCTGTGGCCTCTAAATCTTGTGAAACATTTCCCAGCGTCTCCTACACGGCTGAACGTTGCACTGGCATTTTTAATATTGTGATTTAACAGGGAATATTTCAAAGGGAAGATCCTTTTTGCCTGCAGAATAAATTTTCTGCCCGTTTTTCACGTGTTTCCAACAGTTCATAAAAGAGCAGAAGCGTTTAAGCATCATTTTTTTTACTCAGTCTTTCCTCAGTGCCTCCCATTCTCTATCTGATTATTCCAGGGATCATCCTGCCCCACTTCCAGCTGGCAGTGGGGAGAACAAGGGGAGCCCGACCTCGCCCCCCACAGTGGCAGAAAAATTAGTATTTTTATTTGTTTTCAGCCCAGTTTTACCTGACTGTCAATGCCCAGCATGAGCAGCATGGAGAAGAAGAGGATTGCCCACAAAGGGGAGATGGGCAACTGCGTCACTGCCTCTGGGTAAGCCAGAAATGCCAGTCCAGGGCCTGGGAGGAGAAACAGGAGACCAAACATCACTGGGGAGGGCTGGGGCTGCCATTCTGTGCTCCTGCTGAGCTTTGTTTGCCTGGCTCTGCACGCAGCCCCTGAGCAGGGATTTCAGCTGTTCGGTATTCGCTGGCCACGGGGGCACTGCAAGGACCTGGCTTTGAAAATGAACCAAAAAAAACCCCCCAAAAACCCCAAATCCTCCCCCAAAGCCAACCAACCAGAATACTGAATGCAGTTCAGAAGCTGCTCCTGAGAGACCCCTTGGCACAGCCAAGGCAGGAATGTTATCCTTGGCTGGGCTTACATCTTCAGGCACTGCTCAGCTCTCTCTCCCCTCGAGCAGTTTTGGGCAGCTGCAATCTCCTGCTTTGCACCGTTCAGAAGAGAAACAGAGACAGCTCAGAAATGGAGAAAACACTTTGCAGCATTTCCAGCATCCCCGTTTGCTGTTCCATTCCATTCACTCTCTCAAAATACACATTTTAATAAACTCTGTAGTTGTGGGCCTGATATTTCTGGGTTTGAGAGATTTTAGCCTGCTAGCAGCTGCTAACTTTTCCCAAGGGAAAACTTCTCAAGAAAACTTCTTCTCAAAACAATCTTGGCAAACAATTATTCTTTCTCCAAACAATCTTTCCCAGGTGGTTTTGCTGTTTCTGTGGTTTAACCACTGGGATTAGAGAGGTGTCGTTCCTATTCACCAATCATGTTTAGTCTGTATCAGAACACCTTATAAAAGGCAGTAAGAATTAGATAATAAAGCTTTTTCTCTTCTCTTCACCTTCTGAAATATTTGGAGTCTTTCATCTTTATTTCATGTCCTACAACGACATCGGACAACCAAACTTTTTAATTTTTCTTCGTGCTGATGGAGGGGAGAGTGTTGGAAGAACATTAATTCCTATTTAAAATGAGTTTTTTTGTTCTCATGGCATAGCTGGATGTCAGGAAATTTAATAAAGCTCGTGTGCTTCACCTAAGGAGCGTCTCTGATTTTTCAGTTTCCATTAAACTCTGTCAGTGACAAGTGCTTGGTCCCAGCTCCCGAACCAGTGGGGCAAGGCAGGCATCAACACCTGGATTGTCAAAGCCTAATGAGGATTTTGAAGCAATTAATTGCTAACAAGAGCAGATATGGTTGGAAAGCAGCTCAGAAAGCATTCCAAACAGCAGTGCTAAAAGCAAAATAAGCTTCAGGTAAATATGTTAATCTTACTCTGTTCTGCAATCCACAGAAATACAGCTACACCTTTCAATAATATTATTTGTTTTATAAGGCTGTATAAAAGATGGCAAAACAATCTCTCGTGGCGGTAAAATCTGGCACCAGCCTCTGAGCTCGCTAGGAGAACTAGAAACCTTAATTAAAAGGTCAAATTTTCCAATATCCTTTGCAATTAGTGGTCATGGTAATCTTTCAGAGGTCTGTTACCAAATGTACTTAATATGATGTAAAAATATTGTTGTGTTTGCAGGTGTAGCCTTTATATAACTCTATCTGTGTCAAAGACATAAATCCAAAAAGCTTATTTCACACACCACTGCCTTTCCAGAGCAGCTTTTAATAACAGTGCCTGCCATCATCATTTTGCACCTAATCTCTTTGTATGTGTCATTTATTGAAGATTATTTTTAGGGCTTAAATTCTCTCCTTTTCTAACAAAGGAGAGATTTCAGTGGGCTGTGTTTGCTAACACAGTCATCCAGATTTTGTCCACCAGTGAGCTCCAACCAAGCTTTGAGTTATGAGATCCCTCCCTGTGGCCAGAACTGCTAAGTGAGTATCTGGTGCACCAGCTGGGTTAGGGCAGCCATCTGCTCTGCTGCTTTCAGCTCTTTCAGCTGGAAGACAGACAAGAAACTGCAACAGGATCCTCCCATGGACAGCTCCGTGCCCTAAATAAAATGTCTCTCATGGTACAGAGTCACATGAAATAGGTGAAGGTCTGGACAGGTGAGAAATGGATCTGCCTCAAAGGGCTTAACCTCAAGAAATGAGAAAAGGAATTAAAACCCAACTGAATTGGAAAATATGAGCTTAAAAACCTAATAATGACCAGCATTCCTCCTGCTCTGCCTGGAGTGGGTTGGGACAACACTTTTCCTTCTGCCATTGGGAGACTGAGGGGACAGGGAGCCGAGGAGCTGTGAGCAGGGGCTTTGAGCAGCTGCAGGAACAACCTACGAGCAAAGAATAACTGAGGCACAGCTTAGAGGAAAAGATATCGGGTACCTGATGCTGCAACATCTGCAATTGGCCTCTTTGTGACATTGGCCATGAATCCCACAATGGAGAAGATGACAAAGCCAGCAAACATGCTCGTGCATGAGTTTATGCAGCACACTATGATGGAGTCCCTGAAACAGAGGGAAGCGGCTTTAAGCAGCAGGGAAAGCAAATGTTCACATGTTCATTATTTTGGGTAGGTTTTTTGGGGGTGGGGTTTTTTTTCTGTATGTGTGTGTTGTGGTTGTTTTTTTTTTTTTTTTTTTTTTTTTTTTTTTTTTTTTTTTTTTTTTTTTAATTTGTTTTTGATTTTGTTTTTGTTTTGTCCTGTGGAAACATTTCATGATTTAGGACTTCATGATTTAGGGTTTCGTGATTTAGGATTTCATGCTGGGGAAGTCTCTCCCACTGGTGTACACACAGTTACACACCTCACCCCCAGCCAGCCAGAACAGTTAATGTTCAACACTAAACTTTATTTCAATTATCTGTGCACAGAGACAGCTCAGCTCCAGCTGAGACAGGCAAGTGCCACTGCAATATGTGCAGTCATCTGCTTACCTGTAAACATTATTGTGGAAAGGGTTGTAACTTCCAAGGGCAATCAGTGAACCAAGACCCAAACCGTAGGAGAAGAAAATCTGTGTGGCAGCATCCAGCCAAACCTGATTGCAGGAAACAATTTTTTAAAAAATCTGTTTCTGCACTTGAGGAGCAGGTCATATGTCTGAAAGGGGAACAGTGAGGAGTGAAACTTTTGTTTACCAGGATGGAATATTTACCTCAGAGTCTGAAAGCTTACTGAAGTTGGGAGTTATATAGAATAAAATGCCTTCTTTTGCTCCAGGCAGTGTAACACCACGGAAGAACAAGATAAGCAGCATAACATAGGGATAAGTAGCAGAGAAATATACCACCTGATGTGAAGAAACAAGACAGTGTAAGTGTGCAAGGAAGAATGATCAAAAATATTTGTTCCCTGAAAATATTCTAGCAGCAACTGAGGGTGGCTCTTTAAATTGAGGCATTTTTCAATGGAAAACCTTGGGAAGTGCCTACAGCAAAATTCCCTGAACTCCTGGTCTAAAGGCAGCTGGCTGTTGCCTATTTTTCTGCAAAGAGAACAGAGTGGACTAGGATATTTTCACACCTTTTTTTTTTTTTTTGGTATTTAACACAGGGAAGTGCCAAAAGCACAAGGATGATGGCACCAGGATCCTGCTCATAAAACATCTGGCAGTTTATTTCCCCCACTCTCTCCTCCTCTATATTACACGCTCCTACTTTCTTGCCTTTTCAGAGATCCTATAAAAACCCTTTCTGAAGTCAGACTCAGCCCTTTTTTTGCCCTCTTTGTGCTTTGGAGACAGGAAAAAGAAAATAATTTGCTCTGAGCTCAGCTAAGCCCTGCTCAACAGTCACAGTTACAACCTCCTGCCAAGAACCAACAATCCGTTCCTCCAGTGTGAAGAAATCCCATCCTCTGCACCAGACCTGAGCTCCTCTAACCCAACCTTTCAGCTGACACCCAACCCCATTGCTGTGGCTTTTCATTTCCCTAGGATTTCTTCCAACAGGGAAAGGCATGAGCCAATGTCAGATGTTGCTGCCCTTTCCTTCAGAAAGGTCTCTCAATACGTAATTTCCTTTAATTGATCAGTAAATCCTAATTTCCACTCACAGCCAGGCCGACCCTGAGAAGCACAGGGTGAAATCCTGTGAAAGGACCTCAAATGTGAGGACTCATGTGAGGGAAGGTGGGAGCAGCTCTTCCCAACACCTCCTGACACATCCAGGCCCAGCAAGAGCTGTGCAATAAATGCACAATTCTTGCTGAAACCAAACCACTTCATCTTCACTCTACTGCTGTGCAAACCAGCTGGAATATTCATCCCAGGAACACACAGGAAGGATTTTAGCTGATTTTATACCTGGCCAAGCCAAGAGGACTGTAAGGGAAGCACCTGAGTCTGTGGTCTGACCTAGCCACAGAGGAGCCAGCTCTTTCTAAAACATGGGGCTGTATTAGTCTGAGAAAACATAAATTAAGCACCTCACAGAGATCTGACAGCCCAACTGCCCCCAGCGCCTCTTACCTCAAGAATTTTCAGAACATTTGAGCAAAATGGGCATTTTTTTTTTTTTTTATTCGAAAAGTATTCACAGTACTTTTCAATCTTACCTTTCCAGTCCAGCCTACCCCCTTCCAGATACAAAAATACACCAGGATCCAGGCAATGGCCAGGGTGATTGCCAGCGGCCATCGGATCTGCCCGGGCTTTTCCAAGCCGTCGGTCATTTGGTGCATGTTGCGCCTGGAACGAGCCAACAGAGCGGGGATTGGGGCAGAGAGGTCAGGAGATAAACCAGGAAGGACAGCAAGGTCATGCCTTGAACATGCACAGGGCAGGGAGAGAGGGAAATGCTGAGCTTACTCCCAGAACTCCACCACGGCACTTGTCATGTTGGTGGTGTTCGCTAGGGTGTAGTTGGAGAAGCAGCGGTCGGTGTTCCAGGGGTTCTCACAGTGTTTCCAAGGAAGGGTCTGGGGAAGGAGGAGAACCAAAAAACCTGGAGTCAAACACTTTTAAAGCAAGAATTGCCTCAAGTGTCTCTTTCTTTGCTAGGACTGACAGCTGAGTGCAGAGCTAAAGCACCTGGAGCTCTGCAGACATTGATCTGCCCGCGGTGAAAGTTATTTAAATTCCTATCAGTTGTGGAAGGCAGGTGTGGAAATATTCCCTCTTCTCTTTAACACAGCAGCCCAAACGCTCTGGATTCAATACTCTCACCATGAGAGTATATTGAAACAGCAGCAACGACCTCCTGGAGGTCCTGGTACCTCTTGTTGCACAGGTTGTGATGGTTATTGATCAGAGATTTTCATTTCTCCTCAGATCAGGGGTTAATTAGAAAAATGTAAGATTTCTATTTGTTACATGCATGTTCTGCATGTGTCCATCCCATCTTTCAGAAGTTCTGAGGAGCAGAACCTGTTTCTCATGGTATCCATTAGAATGAGCCTCATTTACATATAATTTACAGACCCTTCTGATGGCAAAGGTTGGAAAATCCTCTCACAGAACTGTTGTACCAGGGCACTGTGTGCTTTATACACAAGGATAAGGGGCTTCAAGGGAATGAGAAGTCAATACTCATTTAACATGGGCCACAAGAAACACTTCCAGACTCTGCCTGACCTTTCACATCAATAACAATTCTGAGGACAACAAAACAGAAATGGTCATGTCACTCCCAGACAGTAATTAATGCAAATTTGGTCAAGGCAAAATTCTTTAAAGCCAAGAACAAGCAAGCATGAGCAAAATTTATAGAAGAGACAATTGAACAATGATGCATTAATTATATACAACTTATGTAAGAACTCTTCCTCAGATGGCCAAACCCCACAAATCAGACAAGACTTACTCAGCTGATGAATCACCCTTGAGGGGGAAAAAAAGGCAGCTAAAAATAAAGTAAACAGGAAAGAAAACAAAGCAAAAAATAACAACAATGAATGGAAGTTCAGAGCTAATCAAATCACAGACCTTCCATTCCATGGGGGTTTCTTTAATAAACCCCTCCTTTATTAAACCACATTGCAATGATATTATTTCCCAAAGAGCTCTTGTTTGTGTGCCTGCTGCTGGAGAAATAAAATAATTAGTTGTACTCTAGAATTTTTCTTGGGGGAGTGACTGGCCTGTAAGCTCAGTTTTCTGCTCTAAATTTCTTGTGGAATAAAAAAAAAGAAATTAAAGGGGTTCTTAGAAAATAGGTTTTTTTCCAGTAAGGATGGATTATCCTACAGATAACTGTGCATGCTGTGTTAACCTCACACATCTACACTGAGGCAGATTAGTGATGTATTCACATTTCACTTGGCTTTACATCCAAGAAACAATTCCCCATCCCCTCTGACACAGACTTACGGTGGTAAAGGAATTATACAGGTAGTATATGGCCCACGAAATAATCACAATGTAGTAAATATTTAGCCAAAAGGACAGGACTGCGGCAGCCAGTCCCACACCTGTAAGGAAAACAAAGAGAAATAAAACAAGGGAACTTTCAATTGAGGAGCTGCAGCTCAGGGCAAACACATCACGTGGGGCAGGCACCACTCAATAAATGTTGGAGAAGTGAGAATTTCAGGATTGTCATTACACAGAGATCATTATTTGGGTGATGGCTCAGCCAGCCATGAATTCAGTGCCAGTGTTAGGGTTGTATTTGCCCGTCCTCCACTCTGGGGTGTCCCACAGGCATTCCATGCTCGTAGGGCATCCCTTAGAGCATTTCAAAGGGTGATAATCCTGTCCCTGAGTGAGGCTGGGTTCTAAAGTTTAAAAGGGCTAGGGGAAGACATTTCACCCAAGACATCTTAGTTTCTATTGTTAATTTAGCTAACTGTGCCTTTAGGGTCTGATTCATCCTCTCTACTCTTCCCGAGCTCTGGGGATGCCATGGGGTGTGGTATTCCCATCGAATCCCCAGAGCCTCTGCTAGCTGCTCAATAATTTTGGAGGTAAAGTGAGTCCCCTGGTCTGAGTTGATGTAATCCACTCTCCCGTATCGAGGCACAGTCTCCTCTATTATTGCCTTTGACACCGTGTGGGCTGTGGCCTGAGAGCTGGGGAACGCCTTCACCCAGTGGGTCAATGGATCTACAAAGCTCTCTCTGTGGTGCAGTCCCACCTGCTGCTGCTGAGAGTTCCCTGGCAGGCTTTACTGCCAGGAAAAAGAGCTGAATCAGCTCCTTCTCTGGAGCTGCAGCCCCACAGGACCTGGTGGCAGTGAGAACATGTTCCAGGGCACTCAGGACACGGATCAGAGCGCCTGGTGCTCAGCACAGGGCTGTTGGCACGCCAGAATAAAGAAACATCAGGGATCCACCACGAGGGTATCTTCTGCTTCACATGGACACTCCAGGGGTGTTCTAAACTATTCAGGACAGCTGTTCCACCACCCTGAGCAGCAGGAAGTGCTCACAACAATCAGGATAATGCAGAGCAAGGCTGTACCAACCCCTACCAACAGCAGCAACTCGAGCAAAAACCTTTCCCTGTGAGGAACAATTTTGTCTCTCTGCGTTTTCCCAACGCAAAATCTCTCAGAGCAAAATCCAATCTCAACAAACTTTCAGCTCCCCCTGTGTTAATTGTCAGTCCTGCTGGGTGAGGTAATTTATAACACCACGTGCAGCTCTGCTGGGCCAGAACTCAGCTCCAGAGTACCAAAAGATTTGGGATTAGAAGGGTGAAAAGCATCGTTTGAGAGGTTTGTGGGTCTGTGCAGAATCGGGATTAAAACCCTGGGGTTCTGGCAGTCAAACCTCAAAGTCAAAGCATGGAGTGAGTTTGTCTTCAGGAATTCAGCATGAAATTGCCAAAAGTGTCTGGCTTTTGAGTTTCAGTTAAAAAACCAGGTGATGCCAATCTTTGTGAGCTAAGAAAATATTTACCAAAGTTTACCAAATTGCCGTGAACAGTTCCAAACCTGCTCACACAACTACTGCTGGATATGCTATTTTTAACACTCTTTATGCATTTCTACAAGAAGCTCCAAGAGTTTTTGAAGTTCAAAAATAAGTTTGTTGTGATTCTAATGCCTTAATCTTGCTCTTTTTAATGGAGGACAAAAAATATAGCCCAGCACGTTTCAAAATCATCAGCTACACCTCAGAAAATCAGTGTTTTCTCTAGAAAAATCATGGTTTAAATAGAAATGAAAGGCACCAAGAAACATCCTTGCCCTGGCACTTTGGGAAACTTCTGCAGTTTGGAAGCAAATGAGAAATAATTGGAATCCATACTGTACCTTTGAACATTGGAGCAAGCTTCCACACTCCAAGGCCTCCTATAGATGTGTACTGACCAAGAGAACACTCCAAAAGGAACAGTGGCACTCCAGCAAAAATTAAAGTAAGGAAATAGGGAATCAGGAATGCACCTAAAAAGAAATTTTAAAAAAAAGTCAGTTATAGAGAGGAAAAATACAACTGAATTTCCAGTTTCCATCCCTGTTGTATATGAAAAGAAACCCACAGGGTTTTTTCCTCTCAGATGTAACTTTTCAAAAACGTGAGTGGAAATCACACGTGCACTTCTGAACCAGCACCTCAAGAGGTGAAAATAAAGGGAAAAACGTAACTCCTCGTGGTTTAAATGTTTTCTGTTGAAGGAAAAAGCTGAAATCCAAAAGCCTTTGGGTTTTGTTGGCTTCACCTCTCATGGAGAGCGCAAAGGCTTTAACCAACCCTGGCTGCTTTCCAGCCTTTTATGGGGAGCTCAGAGTCAGCTGAAAACTCCATGAAATCCTGTCAAAACTCAGCCCAAAAGAGAGGGATCTGCAGGGTTGGATGGAGGGCAATGTGCTTTAGTTCTGCTCTGATACTTGATGGTCTTTTAAGTGTAAGTGGCAGCTAGGAGTTAGAATAAACTTCAGGGCAGAGCTGAAAGCAGAGCTCCACGCTCCAAAATGGCTCTGAACTTCCTGGAAAAGTGGAAAGCAATAAAACCCAAAAAAGCAAGCCAAAACAACAACAGCAATAAAACCCACCCCCCAAAAAACCAAAAACCAACCAACCAACCAACCAAACACACCAAAAAATTCTAAAACACCACAGCAAACAACAAAAAACCAAAAACCAAACCAAAACAACAAAAAATGCCAAAACCCCAAAACAAAACAAAACCAAAAAAAACCCAAAACAAAATGACAAAACCCCCAAACGCCAAAACAAAACAACCCTCCGCAAAAAGCCCCCAAACCTCCCACAGCAAACAAAGAAACAGAAACTAAAAAACCCAAAAACCCAAACCAAACCAACAAAAAGCCACAAAAAATCCAAAACAAAGCAGAAACGAAAATAAACCCCAAAAGACTCCACAGCAAACAATCAAAAAACTAAAACCCCAAATTAAAACAACACAACCCAAAAGACACAAAACAAAAAAACTTTAAAAACCTCACCAAAAACACCACAACAAACAAACAAGAAACCAAAACCCCAAAGCAAAACAACAACACAACCTAAAAGACCCAAAACAGAATAAAAAACTCAAAAACTCCCACCAAAAATAGCACAGCAAACAAACAAAAAAGCCAAAAGAAATCAACCCCAATCGTCCCCAATAAACCAAACCAACCAGCCCATCAAAAAAAAACCCAACAAAAAACACAACTCAAAAAACCCTCAAAAGAAATCCTGCAACTCCCCCGAAACAACAACAAAAAACCAACTATATGTATGAAAAATCTATTCAGCCCAGGTTTGGATTTGTTGGTAATTTGCTGGTAATTTCGCAGTTTGGTTCAAATACACAGACACGGCCAACGTACCTCCACCGTTCTTGCCACACAGGTACGGAAACCTCCACACATTCCCTAAGCCAATGGCATAACCTACACAGGACATAAGAAAGTCAAATTTCCCTTTCCAGGTGTCTCGGTCTGGAAGGTCCGTCTTCTTCTTCTGCACTTTTACTACCAAGGTTTTGGGCTTGTCGTTGGTGATGGAGGCGTCGACCTCGGTGGAGATCTGTCCGTCCGCCACTTTGGTGCCGTTGGTGGCCATGTCTCTGGGCTTGGCTGGCGAGGCTCTGGCGGCGGCCGGGCGGGAGATTTCAGCACCAGTCCACGTGGACAGCAGCTTTGCGGCTCGTGGCGATCCACCCGGGAGCGACGGCGTGGGCGGGGACGGCGCGGGGAGCCGGGACGCGGAGCCTCAGCGCGCTCCGCAGCCACCTGCGCGACACGGGGACACCTCAGACACTCGCAGCCACCCCGGGGCTCATGGGAGGGCTGGGCTCTGCCCCAGGGGTTTGTTCTGGCCTCACAAAACAAGCTCTAAGGTCCACTCATCACAATTTTTCATTCTGAAAGAATTTTTTTTAAAAAAATAATGGAACATCAGTTGCCACCATTATAAGTGGATTTAGAGTGTTCACTGCTAATGCAAAAGAATCTCCAAGATCCACTTATTGTTTTTTTCCTCTAGATCTCCTATGAGTCTACAGAAAAAAGAATTAAAAAACCCACCAAACCCAAGGAACACCAGTTTCCACCTTCAACGGTGGATTAATACTGAATTTAGAATGTTCACTATTAATGCAAAACAATCTCCAAGACACGCTTATTGGGTTTTTTCCTATAGATCTCCTATGAGTCTACAGAAAAAAAAGATTTAAAAAAACCCCCAAGGAACACCAGTTGCCACCTTTATTATTAATCCACTATTAATGGTGGCAACTGCTATTTCTTGAAATTTTTTTTTTTAATTATTTTTCTGTAGACTCATAGGAGATCTATAGGAAAAAAAAATAATTGGGTCTTGGAGATGGTTTTGGTTAATAACTCTCTAAATCCACTATTAATGGTGGCAACTGCTATTCCTTGATCATTTTTTTAAATTCTTTCTGCAGACTCATAGGAAATCTATAGTTTCCTATCTAAATCTAAATTCTAATACTGAATCTAGAACGTTCATGATTAATCCAAAACAATCCCTGACACTCGCTGATTATATTTTGTCCCTATAGATCACTTACACATCTACAGAAAGAATTAAAAAAAAAAAAAAGAATAATCAAGGAATAGCAGTTAGCACCATTAATAGTGGCAACTACAGTGGATTTAGAGAGTTTCCTATTGATGCAAAACAATCTCCAAGACCCACTTATTTGTTTTTTCCTTATAGATCTCCTATGAGTCTACAGAAAAAAAAAATTTTAAGAAAAATCCCTAAGGAATACCAGTTGTCATCTTTAATAGTGGATTAATACTGAATTCAGAACGTTCACTATTAATGCAAAACAATCTCCAAGACACACTTATGGTTTTTTTTTTTCATATAGATCTCCTATTAGTCTACAGAAAAAAGAATTAAGAAAAAAACAAACCCAAGGAACACCACTTACCATCTTTAATAGTGGATTAATACTGAATTTAGAATGTTCACAATTAATCCAAAACAATCTCTGAGACCCACTGATTCTATTTCATGCCTATAGGTCTCTTATAAGTCTACAGAGAGAATTAAAAAAAAATAATCAAGGGATAGAGGTTGCCACCCTTCATAGTGGATTTAAAGAGTTCACTACTAATGCAAAACAATCTCTAAGACCCACTTATTGTTTTTTTTTTCTCTAGATCCAGTATGAGTCTACAGAAAAATGAATTTAAGAAAAATTCTCAAGGAACACCAGTTTCGACCTTTAACAGTGGATTAATACTGAATTTAGAATGTTCACAATTAATCTAAAACAATCTCTGAGACCCACTGATTCTATTTCATGCCTATAGATCTCTTACAAGTCTACAGGAAGAATTAAAAAACAAAACAAGGAATAGAGGTTGCCACCCTTCATAGTGGATTTAGGTTATTCACTATTAATCCAAAACAATCTCTGAGACCCACTTATTATATTTTGTCCCTATAGATCCCTTACAAGTCTTCAAAAAGAATTAAAAAAACCCACAAAGAATATCAGTTGCCACCCTTAATAGTGGATTTAGAGAGTTCACTATTAATCCAAAACAATCTCCAAGATCCACTTATTGTATTTGGTCCCTATAAATCTCTTATGAGTCTACAGAAATAATTAAAAAACAATCAAGAAATAGCAGTTGCCACCCTTAATAGTGGTTTAATAGTGAGTTTAGAACATTCACTATTAATCCAAACAATCTCCAAGACATACTGATTATAATTTTTCCTATAGATTTCCTATGAGTCTGCAGAAAGAATTAAAAAAAATAATCAAGGAATAGCAGTTGCCACCATTAATAGTGGATTTAGAGAGTTATTAACCAAAACAATCTCCAAGACCCAATTATTATTTTTTTCCTATAGATCTCCTATGAGTCTACAGAAAAATAATTAAAAAAAAAAATTCAAGAAATAGCAGTTGCCACCATTAATAGTGGATTAATACTGAATTTAGAACATTCACTGTTAATCCAAAACAATCTCCAAGGCCCACTTATTATAGTTTGTCTCTATGAATTTTCTAAGAGTCTACAGAAAGAATTAAAAAAAAAATAAGAACTAGCACTTGCCACCTTTAGGAGAGGGTTAACAGTAAATTTTAGAAGTTCACTGTTAATCCAAAACAATCTCCAAGATGCACTGATTATATTTTGTTCCTATAGATCACTCACAAGTCTACAGAATAAATTTAAAACCAATTTCAACTAATAGCAGTTGCCATCTTTAATAGTGGATTAATACTGAATTAAAAATGTTCACTATTAATCAAAACAATCTCCAAGACCCACTTATTATAATTTTCCCTATAGACCTCTTATGAGTCTACAGAAAGAATTACAAAAAATTCAAGTAGTAGCAGTTGCCACCTTTAATAATGGATTATTAGTGAATTTAGAAAGTTCAGTATTAACCCAAAATAAATCTCCAAGAGCACTTATTATCTTTTTTCCCTGTAGATCTCTTATGAGTCTACACAAAAAAAGAATTCAAAAAATACCAACAAGTAATATCAGTTGCCACCTTTAAGAGTGGATCAGCACTAAATTCAGAATGTTCACAATTAACCAAAGCAATCTCTGAGCCCACTGATTCTATTTTGTCCCTGTAGATCTCTTATAAATCTGCAGAAAGAATTATAAAAAGGAAATCAAGAAACAGCAGTTGCCACCATTAACAGTGGATTCATGGTGAATTTAGAAAGTTCTCTTATCTAAAACACCTTTCCCTAAACTGCTCCCAAAGGAATTAAACAATAAACCAGATCAAGCAACGGGATTTAATCCTGGGTAATGATGTCAAGTTCTACATGTGGTTATAATTAGCTGTTAATGTAAGACAAATGTTTCACAAATCTTAAATGATAAGCACAGTGAGATGACAGCCTGCCATGATCCCTTCTCATTTCTGTTTCCAGCCATTCCTGGAACTTTTAAAACACCATTCCTGCTGCCAGGTACACTTGCAAAATCTAAACAATAATCAAGGAAGCAAATATGGATTATGAAAAAATGACCTGGGGTATTTTAGTCAACTCTGAAGTGCTTGTGGCTCCCACAAACTTCCACAGCTCTGCTCCAGCTGGAAAAACCACATTGAAATGATGATTTTCATGTCTTGTGTGACCATCCACAACTGATCTATTGTCTGTTTTCTCTTGGTAACTCCTTTTGCCACACGTGCTCAAACCAGAGGCTGTGATACATGAAACACTGGAAAGGGTGAGGAAGCTGCACCTCGTGTTGGTAACACTGGGCACGAGGTCAGGCAGAGATAAAAGAAATAATTTAACTTACAGAGTTTTGTAAGGGAGGATTGAAGTTATTAGCCCTCCTCTTCTAATTGAAAATTAGGGTAAAAGAAACATTAAAAAAAATGTAAAGGCAGTGGTTTTTTTCTTTGAATTCTCATTTTGGATCACTGCATGATTATAAAGTCACATCCAACTATTAAAAGGGAAGTTTTTGGTTGGAAGCTGTAGAAGAATGAGCTGTAGGTGTGGTTGGGGTGAGGAGAGAACAAGGATGGTGCTTGTGACCTTCCTTCTCTCTGTTCCCCTTCAGGATGGACTCAGAGAGGGAAAATCCATCTGTGCCCCATCCTCACAAGCCCTGAGTGCAGATATCTCCCTTTTTTAAAACCCATTTTCCACATCCCAAACTGTCCAATTTCCTGCACCAAACTGTGCTCAGCACTGCAGGAAATGCATTTCTCAATGCAGGAGGAAATGGGGATCAGCGTGGTGGCAGAAGGGGCTGAATCCCTGCTCCTCTCCATCAGCTGTGGGGCCATGCATGGGTGGCTGCAGGCAGCTGCAGGGCCATGCACAGGTGGCTGCAGGCAGCTGCAGGGTGCAGCCCCAGATGTGCAGTTCGTCAGCTCCATCTGCTGCTCTGCAGCCAGAACTGAACGTGGCTCTTTCCAGCCAGGATGAAGAAAATCCCACCAGGATGTCCTGGGACTTTACAAACAGTCCTGCACTGGATTAGATGATTCGTTGTTGTTGTTGCAATTTGTGTTTGGTTTGTCATCTGCAGGGTTTCCAAGTATTGGAGGAGGCTGAATGTGTTGAGGATGAGTGGAAAAAAAAAACCCCAAACCAACATAAAATCCCCCTCCAACAACCCAACACTGCAGGGAGGGATCTACATGTACATCTCTTGTTCGGGTCATAATGAGGGAGAAATTCCTGCTCCAGGGAGCTGGAATGGGTCAGAACTGAGCAACCAAGCCAGAAGGAACAGGGATGGAGAGGAACAAGGATGGAGAGAAAAAGGAACTGAGAGGAACTGGGATGGAGAGGAACAGGGATTGAGACGAACAAGGGTTGAGAGGAAGAGGGATGGAGAGGAGCAGGGATTAAGAGTAACATGGATTAAGAGTAATATGAATTGAGAGGAACATGGACTGAGAGGAACAGGGCTGGAGAGGAACAGGGACTCAGAGGAATTGGAATGGAGAGGAAAAGGGACCCAGAGGAACTGGGATGGGGAGGAGCAGGGATTCAGCCCCTCAGATCTCCAAACAGGCTCTGCAGGTGAGTGCTGGGCATGGAGCCCGTCCTGCTGCTCCAGCCCTCCCGGGCTCTGCAGAGCTTGGGTGGGATTAAAGCCTCTGCTGAATGCAGAGAGAAACTCAGCCCAGTGCAAAACTCCGTGACAAACACAAACCAGAGGCTTCGTTAGGAAATCTTCAGGAATAAAGCAAGGAACCTGCTGGAGGAAGGAGCCCAGACCTGTTTCAGCACCTCTGGAATGCTGAGAATGCCCAGCACATTTGTGTTGAGGATGAGGGGTGGCTGGCAGGCAGCCTGGGGCTTTTTATATTAAAAGATATTGAAAATAGTGGTTCAAACCATCACCTGGGGATGTGCTGCACTTTATGACACAAAAAAACCACTGCACACACCACAAGCATCCCAAACCTTGCCAGCAGCAAACCCAGACTGAGCAAAGGCTCCTTTTGAGAGGATTCAGGTGGGGATTGACCAGTTTGCTTCTGACCAGTGGTTGACACAAAACAACCACTACACACACATCACAGGTATCCCAAACCTTGCCAGCAGCAAACCCAGATTCAGCAAGGCTCCTTTTGAGAGGATTCAGGTGGGGATTGACCAGTTTGTTTTTTTGCTGTTCTACCACTGCTGGTGCCATTATTCCAGGTTTTACTGGCTTTGGTATCCGTGCATGGACCTTTGTGCATTATGGTGAAACAGCACATCAGCATCAGACAATGAACAAATACTTCAATTCCACAGTTTTGAAATTAGAGTTTTTTCCAAACTATGAAAAGTAACTTTTCCCAAGCCCGAGAAGAAATGATAAGAAATGACAACCACAGAAGCAGAGTCTAACCTCCAATCCACACTCCCCATACACTGCAGTGCTTTACGACTTACAAAAACCTGGAAGAACTGGCAGTGCAGCAGCAAAGATCCTGGGTACATGCTCTCTAATCAGATTAGGCACTATCCCACAGCACTGGGATTTAAATTTCAAATTGCTCTGACATGGAATGGGACAGAAAGACACTTATGTAAGCTCCGTGGGCCGGCCTGGGCAGGAGGAAGTACAAATTGCAGCTGTCAGGCAGCAGAGCAGGTAGGGCCCTCACTCCTTGGAGGGAAGGAGATGGAGAAACCCATTAAACAACTCCAACTTTGCTCCCCCATCCCTTCACAGCAACCCTGAGCGCGCTGGGGAGGGCACAGCAGCTTCCCACCACATTCCTCAGGGCACAAAGGAGCTTCCTTGACTTCAGTTACTAGGGCTGCTGAGCCAAGGGCTGCCAGCCCTCTGGAGCAGGGGGTTGGAGCCCAGCTGGTTGTCCCGCAGCCCCTCCACGCTGGGGAAGAATGGCCTGGGAGAGCCAAGCTCACATAGCAGCCAAGGGCATGGGCACTACCAGGGAAACTGCAACAAAGGCAGGGCCAGTGCACAAAAGCATTTCCCTCCCTCCTGGACAGCACAAAAGTGGATCGGAGGAGCTGAGTTCATGGAAGTGAGCAGCAATATTGCTGTCATCTTCCATGAGTTTTCTTGCTCGTGGCAGCAAAAAGCTGGGAAATCTTTATTTGTGCACGACCAGCTGTGCAAACGTTTCTGTCAGGATCAGGCCAGGAAATGGGGCAGTGGAGGGAAATGCATCAGATGCACTCTTCAGGCTGTGGTGCCTAAAGTGGGACATGGAAACTGATATTTAACATGTCCATACAGATGTTAGCATTGAGAAAAGCAGAATTCTCCATTTTTGATACCAGAAAATACTGAGGAGCAGTGGGATCCGGTACCCACTTCTGGAAATCCCAGCTCACTGGTGTCAAAGTCACCCATAAAACATCACCTCACCAAACTCCAGAGCACAAATTTGTGAAACAACCAGATCTGCAGAGTTTAACCTGGGAAAACCTTCTCTCTTCTGGCACAGTTTTTAATCCAGCTGTGCTGACAGAAAAGGCATCAGAACCCCAAAATCAGAAGCCTGTGCCCCAAGCCCTACAGAAAGGAATGTAACAGGGCAGGTCAGGGCTGGGCTCGAGGGAGGGCTCAGTGCCACAGGTGAAAATGCTGGTGATTGGTGGCCAAATATTCATCAGGGGAATGCAGCACCATGGGCTGAGCAGCACAGAAAGCTCTTCTCAGTGAATTCTCCACTGATCAAACCCCCAACAGTTCCAAGGCACCTTTGCCCTTCTCCACACAGGACACACTAAAAGCAGGAAAGGCTCCAGCTTGAGGCAGATGTCACAGGCCAGAAAGGAGGCATTGGACCAACCTGGACAATATAAATTGTAATTTTTTCTACTTCCTGCTGCTCCTGCTGACTCAGGATCCAGATTAATTCATATTTTCATTTATTTCTGTGATCATGCAGGTCTATGCACACTTCAATGGCAGAACCATGCTGTATTTTTGGAAACATATCTTTGGAAACAAATTTTGCATTGATGTGGACATCAGTGGCCACAGGGGCCATTCCTGTGGCATGGGGACAATCCCTGCCCTGGCCCTGTGGCCTCTCCATTCCTGACCCAGCCCAGGGGTCACTGGCCTCGTGCCCACCAAGGCACACCTGGGCTGGTGTCCAGCCGCTGTCCCCAGCACCCCCAGGTCCCTCCCTGCCAGACAATTTCCCTTCAGGCTCTAAGACCCGTCATGAAAACTCATCTGCCTGCTCCCAGCTCCAGCCTCCCCTAAGGAAACAAATTTCCTCTCTAGCCATGCAGCAGAGTCTGCATGTGAAGGGAAGAAAGAATATGGTTTCCTAAAAATAGCCTGTCCTGCCTCTCCTTAAAGGGTACCAGCCTTCCTACAGCACTTATCTGTCCCTCATGGATGCACAAATTGCCACAAGAATCCAAAGAAATCGTAAGGATGCCATATTTAACTGTGGCTTGGAAACAGGCCCACCACCACCAGGGAGGAAAACGTGCAAGGATAACTCAACCCTCCAGAAATGAAGGTGAAACCCCAAAGCCACAAAACGAGAGCAGGAACTGTCCAAATATCTGTGGCATACAGAGATTCCTGAGGAGGCACCTGTGCCAGTTAGAGCCCAAAGAACAGGTATTTACTCCCCAAGTCCAGGTCCATTTCAGTGATCAGATTCAGAGCTTTTCTGTAGCTCTCCTGGTAGGAAATTTCTGTAAGTAAAGAAAATGTGAAAGATGTGAAAGATGTAAAAGATACAAAGGTGTAACCTGCAGAGACAGCTTGTCTCTTATACAGTGTTGCTATCAAGGACATAGCCTGGTTAGAACTTTAAATAAATATTAATCACTTAATCCTCAAAAGACCCAAAGTCTCATGTTTTTAAAGAATTTACTAGCAAATGTGTAGTTGTGCAATGATAAGGGATTCTGTAATTAGCCTGAAAAAAAGCACAGTAAAATTAAAGGAAAAAACCACACTAAAATTAAGGGACAGAGAAACAAAAAAGAAACGCAAGATGCAAACTCATGAAAAATGATGGCCACATAGGCCAGGTTATTTCTGAAAGACAATGGATTTTGTTCTTTTTGTTAAAATCAGGATCAGGATACAGCACAACACACTTAAACCACAAGTGCAAAATTATCCTGACAATCTTGGGATTCTGCATGAGGCCCATTGCAAAATCTACAATATTTTCTTGTAAACACGTAGTGGTATTCCCTTCTTGACCCTGTGAGGTTTTTGTTTGAAACCAATAATAGATGCTGGAAGGAGAAGCTTTTTCCACTCATCATGGAATTATACCAAAACCAATTGATAATCAGTCATTTCCAAAGATTTCACAGTGATTAACACCAATTCCTAATCAACCCCAGCAGCTCTACCAAGGCCGGGGGTGGTCACGAACTATTTTGAGTGTATTTTTCCTCAGCCCACATTGGCACCATCTGCTCCTACTACTTCATATTTACACACCACAACATTTTGGGCCCAGCTTCAGAGAGATTTCCACCAATTTACAACAGGACCAAATGGCTCTGGGGTGCCTGCTTGCTTTGGTGATTCCCACCTTCTGGAATGGTGTTCCCTTTGCTCTTTGCACTGCTGTACTCCTTTGCAATAAAGCCTTTGTCACAATTTCTATTTTTAGCTTCTAGTCTGATTAAATACAATAAATATAATAAAAAAGAAATCAAAGTAAATATAATAAAAGTTAATAACTATAATAAAATATAATAATCACCATCAGCTGTGACCACACATTCCCTTCTAGCTCCCACACAGTAAATAGGATGTGCTTTAGAAAAGCAAGGACAGCATTCCCATATTTATTTGGACTCCTGGTTGTGCTCCCATCCATCTGAAGTTTAATGGAGCGGGGTGATAATACCAGTTACTGCTGAATAAAAATGGGTTTGCTTGTTGTTCTTACATTGGGTGTCATTCTTTAGCCTTAATTGGTGTTAATTGTTGTTGTGCAGACCCCAGGGCCTCCCCTGAGAGCCCACACTGGTTTGGAGGGTAGAAAATGCAACACAGAGAGGCTCAAAAAGAGCACAACTGGTGCCTAGAAAATGCAACATCAGGGGATGAGGGAGGGGCTCTAAAAAGGACACAACTGGTGCCTAGAAAATGCAACATTACGGGATCAGGAGGGGCTCTAAAAAGGACACAACTGGTGCCAGTCAGCATTGGGGTTGATGCTACAACAGGGTCCATTATCCCTCTGCTGACACCAGGAAATAACCCAACATTCCTGGTCCATCCTGGCCACAGAAACAAAGCCAAATCCGAATTTCATGGAGCAATGGATTTACTGCCCTGTGCTGGACAGCAGAAATGAAAGGTTCTTACTCCCAGGTACCACCAATGACAAGATTTGCTTCCCTTCTCCCATCTCCTAGCCTGGGAGGAGACGAGGGTGATAAAGAGCCCACCCACCCTTTTCCCTGCTGTTTTGCACCTCTTTTTTCGGTGTTTTTGGAGTTGGTGGCCCGGGGAGCTGCTGCGGGCAGGAGTTGGGCAGTTCTGACTTCCTGCCTTAGGGGCACGGAGCTCCTGCTGGCCCCGGGAGCGGCACAAAGCCCGTCCTTGGAGACACACCAATGCAGGAAGCCAGCACTGAAAAAGGGAGCAGCAAGTACTCAGAAAGGCAAAGTAATTTGCCCAAGCAGGAGGCTGGAGCAGAATTTAGAGCAGAGTTTCTTTGCGTGCCAGTGCAATCCCTTAACCTTCAATAATAACGCCGCTACCCTCTCCTAACAGCCTCTTTTCATCTCCAGCATGTACAAATGACTAAGTATGAAAGACTTTTTGCCTTGTGGAAGCAAATAAAGGCAAATAAAAGCATGTAAAAGCTCCAGCAAGGATCACAGTCTCTGGGGAAGAAAAAAAATAAAAAATCTCAGTGTAAGTAACTGGAGGTGGTGTTTGTTATTTGATTTTTTACCAATCTTTAAGCTCTGTGCTGTTTCTCCTCCCAAAGAAGAGAACGCCCTGGCATGCCAGAGCCAAATTTGCCAACAGGCAGTGTTCCATGAAGGAAAAGAGATGGAGAAGGTGATCCTGCTGCCCTGACTCTGCTCTGCCAGTGCCCAAATCTGCCAGAGCCAGGCCCAGGCACTCAGCACAAGGGGCCACCAGTGGTTTTGGAAACCTGTGAGAACCAACACTCTGCCTAAATTGTTTGGAGGTGCCACATCCTCAAAGTAAAGTGTTTCCTTTGGTGAAAACATGATGTGAAAACATGATATCAAACGCTCTGCCTGCCTTTTGTAACTGCTGCTGGAGTCCCCTGGGATTTTGGTTTGTTTGAGGACTGGAGGCAGCTCCCATCTGTCACTGTGTCTCTTTTCTTTTTTTAAGTGCTATGGTTTTGGGTGGGAGTAGGTAGAGCCACATGTCAGAATGCAGCAGAAAGAACACCACTCCAGCCTGAATTTCTGCATTTAAAGGAAACATTGGCTTTTGATCAGCAGCCTATGGATGGGCCCCACGTCAAACCCAAGGGCCCAATGTTGATGGGGAGCAGCAGCCAAGGCATCACTGAACGCTTTGACCAAGATTCCAAGGCCAAAATTCACAGAATCTGACCCAAACACCCAGATTTTCACCAAAGGCTTGGTGTTCCTCAGCCTCTAATTTCCCACATAGTTCCCAATGCCCAATCAGGCCAAATTTAGACCAGACACTGCCTTAAAATGCATCTCTAATCTGAAAAGGCTGTTGCCTCTTAATGCTTGAACAGGGACATCTTCACCATCGTGGGGGTGAGGTGGAGAGAGAGAAATAAAGTTTTAATAGTGTTTATAATTCTCTTTATTAGATTTAAAAATATTACCCAAGTCTCAATTTCAAGCTTAAGAATGAAGCCCCAAGGAGAAGAAAAA
The DNA here is from genome assembly GCA_910950805.1 of Acrocephalus scirpaceus scirpaceus. NCBI lineage: Eukaryota > Metazoa > Chordata > Aves > Passeriformes > Sylviidae > Acrocephalus > Acrocephalus scirpaceus. The sequence continues at coordinate 2,627,697 of OU383782.1, forward strand.
CAATTTCTGTTAAGTGATGCTGAAGGGAAATGAGAGCTTTGAAGATCAATTCAAACTCAAGTAGAGCTTCAAAATCATTTAAAAAACCAACAGAATCTGGCAAACAAAAACCCAGTGTTTTTGTTCTGGATGTCTCCCTCGTGTTTTTCCTGCCACCTCCAGTGAGTGCTTCAGATTTTGGGGATATTTGAGTTTCTCTTAAACCTGAAAATGCTGCCTGAAAGTGCCAGGGCCGAGTTATTGTTCAGGGGATGACATCTTGGCACATCTGAGATCAGATTTTGTCTGTGTGACTGGGCAAGTCACTTTGGGTGACATCCAGAGGGGGAAGTTGTCTGCAGCTCCCAGACCCACCCACCAGGCAGGATCCATGGAGCTCCAGCATCAGAGTGAGGGCTGGAAATACATTCTGACAAACAGAATTATCCCCTTTTTTCTAGAGGCTGGCTGTGCCACCTTTGTGCAAGTCGAGCTTCTTTCAGTTTCTATCATTTCATTGTAATTTTTTTGGTTTTCCTCCCACAACTCCCACAAAACTCCTTGTCCAATTTGAGCCCAGCTCAAGGGCTGCACTTCCCCAAGCCTGGTGGGGAGGAGGCAGCTCTGGCAGATGCTGTTTCCTGGTTTACAAAGCCTCTCCACTGGCACCAGCAGCTGCCAACACTGCTAATCCAAGGGATTCTAATTTTGGGGCTTCCTCTGCGTTTGAGCTCGTGGCTTCTTTTAAATAGGCCCTCTTTTCTGAATAAGAAAAGACTTCACACTTGTGATTCCTACATGCAGTTATCATACAGAGCAAAGCAAACAGAAAAAGGCTGCAGGCACATGCACATGTTAATGCAGTTAAGACTCTTGGCAGGAGAAATTGGAAAAATCAGACCATTTTGGAGGGGGTGCAGTAGAGAGAAGAGAAGAGAAGCCCTGAGTCTGAGGTTACCCTTTTCAGATATAGCTCCAAGCTAAAGCCACATTTTCTATCTGTTCTGTTTTCTTTGATCCTCAAACTTCAATCCAAACCTTCAGGTTTAAATGGGATTTCAGTCTGAACTAAAAGCAGTTTAAATGGAAACAAGAAATTCTTTCCCCCTCACCCCTCCTGCCAAATTAGGAATTTGAAGCTGCAACATCGAGGTGCTTTGCAAATCTGTAAAACTTTCTGGCTTGAAGTGATAAGGACAAACAATCAGGCCACTCACTCTGAAGGCAGGAGATAAATAGAACTATTTGTTTTCTTTTCAGTTGGAATTAAAAAAAAAAAAAGGAAATATAAAAATAATAAAAGCTAAAAGCTTAAGAGAAATCCGAGCATTTTGCAAGTGGTCAGTGCAGGAAAAGCAATCCTTGCTGGGTTTGGCTGATGGCTCAATTGCATGGCAATGCCAGCAGGGCAAGGCTTCACGCCTGTCCCAAAGGATTTCCAGCCTCCCTCCAAGACAAGCTTTGGGCTCAGGGTCTGTTCTAAAACGCTGGCACTGCTCTGAAGGGAACACAAACGCGTTTGGGGGAATTTTGGAGCCATGAATCCCGGCCCTAATTCCCGGAACAACAACTCAGCAGCACCTCAGATCAACTTCCTGGAACTAATTGGCCTTTAGGAGATGCAAACCTTCTCCTGAATTCTCACAGCTCATGGCAGGAAGCTGCTGGAGCCCTGGAAGCTGAGAATTTCAGGCTTTTTGTGCTAAAAGGAACTGACCCTCCAGCCAACCCTACACTTGACCTGAGGTCGTGGAGAAGCTTCCAAAATTGAGTGACAGCACTGGGATTGTGGGTGTGCAGTTTGGAAAGAAGTGTGTGATATCACAGGGGGCAAAACTGAGAGTTGAAGGGTTTAGAATATAGTAATATATAAAGCAAGATGGAGAATTTAGGGTGTAGGCTAAGTTCTTTTTCACTTTGTTCTTCATGGGTTTGGGTGATGTGTTGTAATTGGGTAGGGAAAACCACATTGCAGGCCACGGGTGTCTGATTATTGGGTAAAAGTAAAAATAATATAGCTGTCATCTTGTAATTGGATAAATTACAGTTAAAAGACCTTGGAAAGAGAGACAGAACCATTTTTAGTTTGTTAGCTAGAACTCACAACCTGTGAGACTGTACCATAGATAAGAATTAACAAACATCTGAGTCCAAACATGAAACTGCGTCTCCTGAGCATTAATCCTGCCTCTAACAGAAGAAAGGAAGATAAAAAACCCACAGGAAGTCCCTGCTTGGCTTTGGGGCTCAGATTTGGATTTGTCAGGTGACACCTGAGGTCTGGGCACAGCCCCTGCTCACATTTCCCTGCACCTCTCTGGAATGCCAAGCCCTGGGTGAGGGGATTTGGGATCCCTTCCTGGAGGCATCCTTTGCTCCAGGGCAGTCCGGACCACTTCATACCTGTGCTGTGGCATTTTATTTATGAGGTTCAAAGTGCACCTGGGTGGTTTTTACCTGATCACAGGGATGGTTTAAATAGGTTTATTTGGAATGTAGGGAAGTATCATAGAAAGATTTCCAGTGTGGAGGACATGGGTTGAAAACCATCAGTAGAATTTTAGTTTTACCTGCCTGGAGCTTTCTAACTGCAAAGAAGGTTTGAAGCTCTGCTGCTTTGGTCAAAATAAATATATTGAACAATCTCCTCAGGCATTCCTCAAGCATCCACTAGCAACTCTCCTTGCTTGTTATAAATGACAATATAGTATTGGCTTTCACATTTATATATTGGCTTTTGCAAGTTGTTATTGACCACAAAGATTTTGATATGGTAGAATTTGTAATTCCTTTTAACTGCTTTTTGGTAGAGTATAATCTGTCACCTTATGTATGCACTCTATATAAATAGTAGTGTGATAAATATATTATAGCTTAGGCCTTAGCATAATATTAAAATAGAGACTATGTAATGTTAACATGTTTTTATTCGTGTAACTAACTCAGACAATGGGGTGAAATAGCTATGTTGTTTCTCACATTTGTGGACTATCTTATCTGAATGATAACAGTGATGAGAACCAAGAGAAAAATTTGACTCTCCAATTACCAAGAAATGTCAAAACAACAGAATAGGACCTTGAAAAGAAATAAAATATATTGATTTAATCTACAGGACTGCATGCAGACAAGTCAAAGGTTAAAATCAAACAAAAGAGTTCCTAGGACATGTAAACTCACAGGAATGTTTGAATATGTATATAACCCTCATTAATATGCATTTCACCCATGGAATGAAAAGTACATTAAAAATTGGTTTAAGTTAATGGGGTGCTTTTGGCAGATTGCCAAGCACCCCAGAACTAGATATTGTCCCTTTTATCCCCTATTAAACTTTTATTAAATTTTTTTTAACAGTGAGCCCTGTTTCTCACACTTGAGACCATTACAAATATCTGCCTCTCACAGCAAGTCAGTCATTTCAAAGGTAAGACAAAATATCCACTTTGCTCCTGCAGTGTAAACACAGAGTGACAATTTCCTGCCTCATGAAGGAATTGATTTGTGGGGATTTTATTTTTATTTTATTTTATTTTATTTTATTTTATTTTATTTTATTTTATTTTATTTTATTTTATTTTATTTTATTATTTTTTCTGCAAACTTACCAGCAGACATCCATGCACCAGCAGTGACATTGCTCAGAACTGCCAACCTGAGAGCAGCAGCACCAAATTCTGGTTTCTGTCATGGCTCAGAGCTGCTGCTCTTACCAAACACAAGGGTAGGGCACCACGTGGTGAAGGTCAACGCTTCAAGGAGAACTCAGGACAATCTGGAAGCAAAGTCTGCAACCTGATGTTGGAACCTTGGGCACTGAGGATTTCAGACTCTCTGTGCTGCCAGGCACTGACCCCCAAGCAAACACTGCACTGACCTGAGGCCGTGGAGAAGCTCCCAAAATTGAGTGACAGCGCTGGGATTGTGGGTGTGCAGTTTGGATAGAAGGGTGTGATATCACAGGGGACAAAACTGAGAGTTGAAGGGTTTAGAATACAGGAATAGATCTATAAAGCAAGGTGGAGGATTTAGGGCAGAGGCCAGTCCTGCTTTTTCACCTTCTTCTCCACGGCTCTGGGTGGGATTTTGTAATTGGGTAGAAAAGTCGGCATTGTGGGCCAGGGGTGGTTGGTTATGGGGTTAAAAGTCAAAATAATTGAGGTGTCATTTTTGAATTGGACAGTTTATCCTTAAAAGGCCTTGTAGAGAGAGAGATGGGGGCCATTTTTAGTTTGTTAGCTAGAGGTGCTGTAGAACTCACGGTTTGTGAGACTGTAACAGAGACAAGAATTAATAAACATCTGAATTGAACAAGAAACACCATCTGAGCATTTAATCCTGACCCTGGCAGAAAAGAAGATAAAACACAACAACCCAAGAGCCACTATCAACATCTGGGACAGTTTTCCCCTCAGTCTGTGCCCCAGAAGTGCTGGAAGTTCTGGATCTCCTCTGTCAGGGATGCTGAGGCCACACTGGAACAGAATGACCTGGGATAATTGATCAGGAGCCCGGAGCAGCAAGGAGGAGGAAACCTGCAGGTCCCAGATGGAACAGATCACTTGGGTGAGTTCAGTGCCAGGTGTGCTCCTGACAAGGGCCAGGCAAATGTTCTGAGGATAGCAGAGGTTCCTGGGGAGCCTTGCTGGTGACAGGGCAGGTCCTGTCCAAACTGCTAAATCCTCACTTTGAGCCCACTGACCATCTCTGTTCTAAGGGGACAGCTGCTCATTCAAGGGCAGAAATTGAATTATTTACTCCCAACCTCAACAAAACACATTTTCCTTGATCTCTGGGGTATATTTTTCAGTATAAAGCCTTAGGAGGCAAACACTTTCCTTGAGGAGGCAGAGGAGGGAGTTACCTTCCCCCCACACCATTTGTTTGAATAATAAACCACTTGAGCAAATATATGACACATGGGAGGCATGAGCTTTTTTTCCCCTGGAGGAGATTAGGTTAAGCTTGCCTTTTTTTCCAAAGGTACACAGTTCATCAGCAAGAAGTTTAAGGAGGAAAAATGTGTTTTCATATCAGGTAAGAGCTCACACAGTGCTTGCCTTGCTCTCAAAATGGATGAGTCTGCAGCAATCTGTAGGACTGACAGCTTTATTTTCATCTGCCTGCCCTGATAGAGAACATCAGGAAACATTTTTCCACATCCACACTTGAGGATTTGAACATTCATACTGATACCACTTTAATCTCATTTGACTCTATAGGAAAAAAAAAAAAACAAAACCCCAACCCAGTTATATGCATTTAGTTACATCAGCTCAAACCTCATTTGCTGCAGCAAATAATTTGGTTTGGTGTTTTTCCCTCCTTTTTCTCCCCCTCAGACTTTCACAGCCTTCCAATTGCAAGGTTGGTGGCACTTGCCAAGGGTGAAGGAATCTAATTTGCTAATTCAATCACCATTTGCAAACTAATGACTGTGAGCACATATAAAACCAACATTAAAATATCTGAAACAGCAGCTATGGTGGGGAATATGTTCTCAGAGTAAACAAAACCACCTTGAACTGAAGCATTTCAAGCCTGAGCACATTTCTGGTTCAGGAATTCAGTCTCTTCCTGGACAGCAGCTCTATTATTAATGAAATTAGCAGTAATAAAAACACAGATCCCACAGCTGGGCTTCTAGAACTCCAGCTGGACCGACTTTTGAGTTAAAGCAGCATAACAGGGAGAGCAATGAACCTCTGAGTTTTCAATCAGTGCTTCAGACTGACCCAAGAAATTACATTTCTTCATGTTTCTCTTTAAAATGCCTCAAGCTCCCTAAATTCCAACTCAGAGTAAAGGACATATGTATGAAAATAACCAAAAAACCCCAAAGTCACCCAACAGCAACACGCAGTTCTCTCTATTGACATTGCTTTGGGCCAGATCTGTAGCTATAATCAGTAAAGATTCAGTTTCCTGAAGCACATCTGGAAATCCTACCCTTAACCACCTCTAAAACATGGCTGTGACCCTGAGCTGGCAGAGAGGATCCTGACTGGAAAAAAGGAATGCACAAATAGACCACGGAGCATGCTCCTGCCATTCAGGTGTTGCAAATGACCCCTAAAATCTCAGGGAGTCCAAATCCGATCATTGTGCCAGAGTCTCTCCAGTGGAGACGTGAGAAGAGAGCCCTCAGGCCATCACAGATGCAAAAATAAATTAATTTATTTGAGAAAACAGCCTGAAAATGGGTAATTTTTTTGACAATCAGGAGAATGTGTGTTCTCAGCTGCTTTTGGGTAATAGATGAGGAATGTTGTCTCTCAGCAGGCACGCAGTGATATTTAGGATGGGTTAGAAACTCTTCCTTTGCTGCCACACCTTAGCACATGTTCTACTCCATGCTTTTCCCTTCATGGGTTTCACTTTATCCCACCATAGGGGCTCTTTGGGATTGATGCATCCCATTCCCATCATCACCTCAGGACTGCCCAGGAAACCTTTGCAAGCAGCAGCAGATTCCCAGGTAAATCCATGGAGCAGATCTTAGGAGAACACGTGTTTTCACGCTGGGACAAATTAGGCAGGTATTGATCCTGCATGATGCCTGTGAGCTCTCTCAGCAGCAGCAATTCCTTCCTGCCAGCATCTTACACAGAGCGGCTTTCAGAGGGCAAAAAATCAATCGAGGAACATTTGTCTGTTTTACAGCAAAGGCAAAAAAACAAAAAGAAAGGTGAAATGGCCACAGTCATCTGACAGGAACTGATTGAGCTGGAACATGAACCTGGTCCTCTTCAGAAGAGCAGGTCTGGCTCTAGAGCACAAAGTTTTCCACATATCCACCAAGTTTTCCCCGCCCAACAGGCTCTGGAGTGTCAGGTGGCTGCAAACACCTGCAAGGGCAGCTTCTTCCAGCACAGAGCTGCTGTGGAGGGGAACGTCCAAGTTTCCAGAGGTCACTGTGAACTTCAAAAGAGTGGCTGACATCGTGCCTGTCCTCCTCCTCTCTCAAAATCAGAGTGCAATTTGCAGTATCCAAAGGATTCGTCTCACCAATTCCCACGTTCTGGAATGAGCGTTTCAGCATCAATTGGGTATCCAGATCCTTGGGGAGATTTTAGCATCTGAAGTCTGACTATCTGTGCCATAAACAAATTCCCTCTTTGCCCGTGGGGTAGGATCAAAAGAGGCACAGGCTAGAAATGAGCTAAAAAATCAAACCAGTGCAGAGAAAAGCTTTGCAGAGAATAAACCTGGAAGGACATTGCTAATCCCAGCTCCAACACAGGTTGAAAATGCAAAGCAAAAGGAACCTCCCTTTATCAACCTCCATTTCTGCTTTTCTGCGTTTTATTTTACGTATTTCATTGAAAGTACTTCGATTGAAAACACTTGATTGAATTTGATGGAAAATACTTCAGGGCAGACTGAAGGCAGGGTGGCTCCACTTCAAATTCTCCACAAAGAAGACCCGGCATGCTGGTGGAACGATCCCAGGTCGCACAGAATCAGCACCAAGCAGAGCATTCCAGCAGGCAGGCAGTTAAAACGGCTCGGAAAACGCCAGCTCAGCTGCCACACACAGCCCTGTTGAATAAGCTCATCAAATTACCCACTGGAGCATTTCCAGTGGCCCAGCTGACTTGCTGAGCTGGGGGATTTGCTTGGCTAGGCAGGCACAGGGAGTTTCAGCCCCGTTTGCACGGCCACAGCCTGTGGGATCCATTCCCTCCATCGGCGTTTGCCAGTTCATCATCGCGGGGCTGCGGTGGGAGAGAATTCCACAGTGGGATGTTCAACCCAGCTGGAAAATGACCGAGCAGTGCAGGAACGCATGGAGCCAAGGGCAGGGGAACCTGCCCAACCTGCAGGGAGCAGGCAAAGGCCAAGCTTTGCTCAGGGAGATGCAGCACTGCTGCTGAGGACGTCGCTGCTCCCGCTCCGCGCCTTTCCGCCCCCATCTGCCCTGCTGAGAAGTGGCTGCCACAGCAGAAAGGGGGGAAGAGAGGGGGCTCTGCCAAAGGCAACATAAACACCCCTCTGATCACAGGAGCTGGGATTATGGACCACACTTTAAATCTAAAAAGTCCATCTTGAGCTCTCCTTCTCAGGCCTCAGGTGTCTGAAGTGTCTCTGAATTACCCTTCTCCTAAGGGCAGGCTGCTTTTCTGAGAAGTATTCCAATCAAGAAAGAGAAATATCAATGTTTTTCTTCATTTTTCTTCTCCCTCCTGTCCCTTTTGCCATGAAGAAGTGGCACATTTTTGGATGCCAGGCTCTGACATCCTTACTGAGCCAGCTCCCAGAGGATCAAAAATTGAGGTGATCACCACAGTGTATCACTGATGTCAGCTACCAAAATACAATGTTGGGAGCAGTAAAACCCCTCAAACCCAAAAAATCCCAGCCTGTTCCTAATCACAGACAGACCTGCTTGCTCTCTGTTGAAAATTAACTCCTGGGTTGGTTTTGACTGTACTTCACAAGCCTGACAACTTTTCCACACATTTTGTCCCACTTCTTAAATGTCCCCATTCACTTGCTGGTGGGACCAACTTGTTTGGAAAGGATTGCTCAGACCCAGAGTTGGGAATTCTTTGCTGCCATCTCATAAGGCAGCAGACAGCCCCAGCTCAAAACCTTTTTCAATTTCAGTATAAAACTAAACCAGTGAAAAAACAAATGAAATTTCTTTTTTCGAATGGGCTTTATATTTAACCTTCAATTATATTAACTGTGCCATAAAAGTGGATGTACTACTGTAATTATACACTCAAAAAAGGCTGCTTAAAACCTGAAATGATTGTGCTGTTCCATTGCCTCGCTGCTTTAGAATATTTCCTTTTCCAAACATCTCCTTCCCTCAGTCCAAGGGAAATGTTAAAGGTGACAGGATCTCTCCGAGCCCCGAATATCCCTCAGAAAATTGCACTTTCAGGTCCCACAAAGCCAAGAGGAGCTTAATTGCCTGCAACTGCAATTCCAGCCACTGCAAATCATATACAGCTCTCCCATGAAAGCATTAAAGAGCTAAGACTTAATTAGCATCCCTGATTAAATAGCAATTCATACAGCCATTATATCTTCCACTTAGGCAGTGCAGTGCTCTGGAAAAGCAGAGAAAGAACAAAAAAAAACCCCAAAACCACACATGCTCCTTCTCTCCATCAAAAAATTCACCTCCACCCACTTTCCCCGAACTTTATCCTGGGAAATGTTCATTATTTACGATGTAAAGGCCACGTTTTGAACGCTCCCAGGCGAAGTTTCCATCAGCAAACTCGACCCGTGTGAGAGATCAGAGAGCCCCTCCGAAACCCTGGCAAAGGCAGGGACCAGAGCAGCTCAGGGAGAGCGGCATGAAAAGACTCCACAGGCAGTCACATCCCAGCAGCCTGGGGGAGGGAAAGGGGGGGTCTCTCATCACAGAAAACCCCACGTTGCTGATAAAAGTCTCCAGAACAGGCATTGCTGAAGCTCTGCTCCTGCTCTCCTCTGCTTCCACTTCACAATTTCAAGCGTACCACGGAGGAGAGGATGAACTCCTCCCTGGGGTAGCTGGGATGGCAATTCTTCAGCTCTCTTGGGAAATGAGAGTGATGGAAAAATTTCCCTCCTGTTGGGAAAGGAAGTGATGGAAAAAGGGGAGCAGGAGCAAGACTGGGAGGCAGAGACACGTCCAGAGACACCCCCTCTGTCCTAGGATAGCACAGCCAGGAGTGGCTTTATGCTGGATTTGGAGTTGGTGTTTTGTGGTGTGGATTGTGGATTTCCAGTCCTGACTTAATTCTTCACCTGTTGGGTCTGCCCCAAAGGTGCTGCCTCATCCCTGTTTCTTGCTGGGTTTGGGAAGATTTCCAGACAAAGAGGAGCAGCATCTGTTGCATTTTTCACCAAGTAGATAATGCAGCACAAACAACTCCAGCTCATGGCCTGGCCATGCTCTCCAGGCTGGAAGGATCATTCTCATTTTAGGGAGCCAAGCAGGAAAAATGTACAAGAAGCAGTGATGAGACAACAGCAACAGCAACAAAGAAGTAAGGAAAGGGAGCAAAAGTAAATTTGCACCACATGTGCAGTTACCATCATAGAACAACATTTTATCAGGACAGGTACAGCATTAACAACACCGATCCTCCACTACAGCAGACTCAGTTTTCAAATCAGGATTTGTGGGTTTTAATGATAAGGCACAGGGTCAAGAACCAATTTAGGGTGCTACCACACTGCTCCAGGGGAGCACACTGAGGTTTTGGTAGCTTATCCCTAAGACAAGTGGAGAAATGCACTGCAGCGATATTCCTGCCCTCAAACTGGAAATCTTAGATACATGAAATAAGTCTGTGATGAGGATAAATAAACTGTCACATGACAAGACTCCAGTAAATTAACCAGACAGACAGAACAATGACAGATGGGATATAAGAGGAGAGGGAGTTGCTGTATTTAGTGTTTGAAATGTCATCTGGATGCTGCTCACTGCTAATGTGCCTCCTGGGCCTTGCAAAGTCCTGCTCCGTTGGCCTTCACAAAGCCAGAGGTCAAATTTGCATAGAATAATCTGAATTCTTGCTCATATTTGAACCATCCCTGCTAAAAACCTTCTCAAGTAACTCTCTGGAACAAATGGGTTCTCTGCAGCACAGCTGAACAGTCCCTCACATGCACTATGCACTCCTGTGCCACCTCTGGCAGTCCCATTCCACACCATTCCCTTTCCAGAGATCTTGGAGCAGCATTCCTTCCCGTGGAACTGAAGGAAACTCCTTTTTTCCATCTCTCCTAAATCTTGTCCAGCTGTCTGATGTCAATACCCAAGGCACTGTTTGCTCCCTGGTGCTCCTCAGCCTCACCAGCCGAGTTCACCTCTGGCTCTCATTTCTCCAGCTCAGCCACTGGCTCCTGCTGAGGGAACAACCAAGATTTTTGGATTTTCACAGCCCCAAAGAACTCAAGGCCATCACTGAACATCCAAAATAACTCAGAGGTGAGTGTGGAGCAGTTTCAGCTGTTTGCACTGTAATACATGACTGCTCAGTTGAGGAAAAGCTTGGAACGACATATGGTCCCAATTACCTCTGTCCTCCTGCAACCAATCCTTTTCTTTTCCAGATACAATTTATCTGGGCTGCTTGGCAGCTCAGCTGGCTCCCCTTCTTCTCCCGAGGAACACAACCACATGCAGACGCTATTTATACACCGGGCAAATTATTTCTGCAGCCATATTGTCCCAATAAAGCCGGCCTCGTGTCCCATCCGAAAGGTGGGAGTCGTGATCTGTGACTGTGAAAGATGCCTTGGCACTTTCTGAAAAGTAAATCCAGAGCCCTGGCAAAGTGTCAGCTTTGTAATTGTGTTCTGTGGGCCTGTAGTAGCTCTCCCCTCACAAACAGCTGATGAATTCCACCCCAGATGTGACTGGGAGCCAGTCCCAGGTTCCAGGAAGCTGTTAAACCACACAACAAACTTCATAACGAGCACCATAATTATACACCTTCTTTTTCTCATGGATCTGTCCTTACAGGTATTTTTTTATGCTCCTTTTCAGCTCCCACAATCCCTTCACAATAGCTGGGCTCAATAGGAAGCAGAGGAGGAAATCTTTTCCTCACTTTCTCTTTGAAATGCTGGTCAGAAACCCAGGGGGAATACAAATGGCACACAAAACCTCATTTCCCTCACTCCCTGCAGCAGCAGCCTGGGAGGGTTCACTTACTTCCCATTTAAAACTTTCCAAGCCTTGGCTGAAGGGAGAGTCCCACAGCCACATGGGTGACAGTGCCAAATACTGACAAACATCTGAATGGGAGCAAAATGTGTTTTGGGATAATGAATTCAGATTTATTTGGTTTTATAAGGTGCATTGTAGTATTTAGGAGCAAAAGTAAACAACAACAAAAAAATTGATTTGCAAAGAGCCAGTTGCAAAAAAGCTTTTTCTAGGTAAGAAAAGAATCCCACCAAACATGAAAACTGCTACAGAAATCCCCACAAATGCCAAATATCTTTCTATCCTATGTCTTAGGGTCCATTTAATTCATACAATTCAAAAATGAGCACAACATGCTATCAAAAGACTTAAAAAACCCCAGAAACCCAAGCCCAGCATTATGATGAGGCACCACATTTATTGTACACCTTGCTCAGATTATCAGTGTCCACAAAAAGCCCCAAACATGGGAATTCTGCAGGCCAGCTCTGCAAGCTCAGCCAGAATGTGAAAGAGAAGAGATGCTTGGAGCATCTCCTCTTCTGCCACCACCCCCCAGGCTGAACACTTGTCACAGTGCCATGTGCTGCCAGGTACCCAGCAATTTGTTGCAAAGTGGAGAGATGGATGCTCAATAACCCTCCTGAACTAATTTTTCTCACTCTCTGGAAGCAATTTTCTAGGCCATCTATCTGGGAATGTCACCTTCCTCATGGGAAAGCAAATAACTGCTGCCTCCTCCAGCTCCAAGAGAACACAGCTGAGCTTTATTTTCTTTCTATTAACAATCTACAGCAGTGATGGCACAGGAAAAATGTATTTTATTCAAGACTTTAATCAACGCTTGATGAGAATTACGTGCTTTCCCTCTTTAAATGTGGCTCTGTGGCTTTTTTCTTTATAATAAAACGGATAAGTTTTGCTTCAAACTGGTGAGATTGATGCTTGAAATTAAGGTAACACCCCAGAAGTTTAACATAGCAGGAGGAAAACTTTGAGCCACGCTTCCATGAGAAACCTGCCAGGGAGGAGATGGTTCCATTATTGGAAATGTCATTTTATTTGCCTCACTACAAATGCTTCCATTAAAAAAAGCAAGACATAAAAAAAAGTGGAGATGTTCCCAGCTGGTTCAAGGTTTCACAGAAATTGAGAGAACCCCAGTGAGCACTGAACTTTCCTGGGTCCTGTGACTGGGAACACTGAGAGAAATATCCAAAATACAATCTTGCTCCCATGAATTTTAAAAATAAAACGAAAAAGGTAATCTTCAGTACCAACAGCTCTGAAAAAAAATGCTGAGACCACTGAGCAGCACTGCCCTGCTCATGCAGAGCTCCTGGAGGAGAGCTACAGGAACAGGGAATAGAGAAGAAAATTCCCTTCCATTCCCTCCACTGTCCCTGGCACTTGGTTGGGAAGAGAAGGAAGAAGTAGGGAGCAGGCAGAATAGTATATATATAATATATATAATATATATATTATATAATATTATATAATATTATATAATATACATTATATATATATTGTATTTTTATATATAAGATACATAATATATACACTAGATATATTTTATATGTAATAATAATAATATATATAATTATTATTACATATACTAGATATTTATGGTATATATGATATATATGATACATTATATATATTAGGTATATTAGATATATCAGATATATTAGATATATTCCTTACCTGCCACAGAGAATCCCAGGGCAGCTCCTCATCCACAAGAGGCTGTCACAACTTTGAGACCAAGCCACCTCTCTGCCCCATCAACAACGAGTCCGCAGAACCCCGCGCTGGCTCCTTTTCAAAGTTATCTCTCTATTCACCAATTCAAGACAATTCCCCAGGGGTTTGTGCAATTCCCCAGCAGCAGCAGAGCCGTTTCCCCTCAGCAGCGCTCGGCTCTGGAAGGTTCCCTGACCCTTTTGTCCCTGGATTTCAGGCTGGGAACACCGCGGCCCGACGGAGCCGCCGCGGTTTCTAAAGGAGCTGAAAGTGTTCCTCGGGGCTCGGGTGCCAGGAGTGCATTCACCCCTCCGTGCTGGGAGCCCTTCCCTCTGCACTCTTGGGAGGGAAGTTCCGAAGGGTTGGAAGCCAAATACTGCGGCCATTGTTGGAAAGGCCCAGCTGAGGGGAGGCAGCGCCGGGCCCGCGGTTCCTCCAGCCCCAGGACGGGAGGATGGGGGAGCAGAAGCTCCTTTTGGGAAGGCAGCATTAACCTTGCAAAGGCTCAGGACTGTCCCAAAACAAATCCTGACCTATATAATAGAATAGGTTTTGTTTGCTGAGGCGTGAGCAGATACTACTCCGCTGCTTTAAGTGAGCAGGCCCGGCGCCAAAGCTATCAATGGAATTATGTCTGCTTATGCTGCTGGGAAGTTCTGCTCTTTGCACAGCATTCACTGAGGTGTAAAATGAGGACTTAATGTTACTTGCTTGGACTCATTTCAAAAGCAATTGCTGCACCTGTTCATACCATAGCACAAAGTTCTATTTTTTTTTTACCAGAGCCCAACGCCACAAAACCTGGATTGAATTTTATATTTCTCCCCATTTCTTTATTCTTTACTAATCACCTCCTTTCCAAAATGCATTTTGCCCAAAGAAATCAAAATAAAAATGTGTTTCTGCCCATTGGAGGATAAGCAATTCCTTGGCTCTCCAGAAGAACAGAAATCTTTCTGTATTGCGCAATATTGAGTTTGAACAACACATCCCAGCTCCTCTGGAGCCTCATCTTCCAGGTATTAACCAGGCAATGGGGACTTCTCAAGGATAATGCACATTGTAGTTAATTCCACACCCTCTGAGTGCAACAAAATACCAAACTAAGTCAGATTTCTCCACAGAAACATCTCAGTTCTTATCTGCGTGGCACAGATTGAGTGAAGAGTTCTCCCCTGTGATTGAGCTCTAAGCCAAAGTAAAGCAGCAATGGACCTATTCCAAATATCTTGCCAGACTGCAGGGATTGTGCAAACAGGGGCTTTGGCTCTGGAAAGCAGTGAATATCCTCAGCCTCCACTGGGAGCCCGTGTCACTTTGAAGGAAAAAGGAATTTCACTAAAGGGAGCGAATTTAAACCTAAACGAACAAACAGCACACAAGGGCATAAAGTTATCACAGGAAGGAGAGCAATCTTCATTGCCCTGTAGCTACAAACATTTGTGTGCTTGGAAGGAGCAGAGAAAGTGAGAGATGTGCATAATTTATTGATTTATTGCCATTTGTCTGTAAGCCAGTCAAATGCAGACCAACAGCTTGCACAGCACTCCTGGATGAGCCTGCTGACCTCCAGAGGCTCTTCCCAAATTTTCTGTGAGGTGCACCATGAATTTTGGAGATGTCCATCACCTCTACAGGTGGCCCAGGGATCCTGGGGGAAGCCAGGCCCATGGTGGCAGCTGCTGTGGGTGGAACTTTCCATCAGGGAAGGCAGAATAAATCCTCCTGCCTTTACTTATTTGTTTGTTTATTAATAGAGCAAATAGGCTCCAAATATTGTTTCTTTCAGGTGTAAACATTGGCTGAAGTGCCTCCCACCAGCAGAGGCTGCATTCAGATACCTCCAACTTTGAGCTTCCGTCATTCCCATCCTCAAACCACAGGACTTTTATGTTTTGGTACCAACACAAGTATCAAACTCTCCCAATAATCCCGAAGGGATAACAGCACTCAGGGCAAAGTTGGCACGTTGCTTATGAAGGCAAAACCTCTTCACACTTCAGCAGGGCCAAGGCTATTTGCACATTTTTATAATGTCCTGTTCCTTCAGGTTTGTGCAGGGTAAGGAAACTTGTGCAATTCACAGGAATTCACTGCCTACATCAGTGAGAGACAAGGAAGAAACTGAGGAAAGTTGGGTTCTCTTGAGCCATGAAAACCCTTATGGGCATCAATGGTAAAATTAAATAGAGAGGTATGAAATCAAATCAAATGTCAATCAAAGATATCAATCGAATTATCAAGATATATCAATCAAAATCAAATACCATCAAGTGGTAAAATTAAATAGAAAAAAAACTGTGGGGCCATTATTGTTTTGAAACATTTTATGGGCAACAGGAATATCACATAGCAAATATTTATATATAATTCAGAATGTGTTGATAAAAGATCACCATTTGATTATGTTAACTAGTGTGGTTGAATGTTTCAAATATACACACGTGTGCATTTCAAGGGGATTGAGGCGTCTGTCCTCCTTAGATTCATAAGAAAAATTAAAAAACCCTACGCAGACTGATTAATGCCTAGTTTGGGTCGGAAATACCAGGTTTAATTATGTTCTGGTCTGATGGCTGGCTCAGACTAGGGAGGGAAAGATGTGGGTGGGAGCAGGAGAGGGGTCACAGCTGCCAATCACACCCACAAATAGCAACACCATTTTCAAGATCCATCGGACCAGAGCTTGAAGCCTTTTATTAGCCACGAAATTCCCATTACCTGCGAGTGCTCCCCACAAGCCAGCGCTCCACACCTCGCAGAGCTCAGCTCTGAATACAAACCCTGAGTCTGGCACTCCGTTTCTATTATGCACCACATCCTCCAGCGCTTTCAGCAGCTCTTTGGAGGGCTCATCACGGCAGAGAGATGACAAAGTGTCAGCTCCCAGCTCCCCTTGAAGATCCCCCCTCCCCTGTGAAGATGCCAATCCGAGATCCCACAAGCCGAGGCACGCTCGTGTTCTATCACATGTCAGGAGCTAGAAACAACAGCCTGGAGAGTGCCTCTGCCCCCCTCCCCTCCTGTAAACAAAGGAACTCTTTATTCCTGCAGTAGTAGAGCTCGCAGGAAAGCTGTGAATCCTGGCTGCTACATGGCACAGAGAACTCCTGCTCCTGCTGAGAAAAGCTCCTACAAATAAACCATGATGGTGCTGGAGGCATTCATTTGCCAGGCAGTTCAGACACCCTCACACACGATTCAGTCTGTGTACTTCAGGGTGATTCCTATGATGGGATTTCTGGTTTTAAGGAAGGTGCCACCTAACACAAACAAAATATAGAGCCTTGTTCTAAATTGGATGGAGGTTATTTTAATTTGCTGCTCCAGAACTGGAAACATTTTGTGGAAGCAGTGGTGACATTAAGGAGCTGGAACTGAATTAAATCTGTAAGGAGAATAAATGGAAGCAGCATTCTTTTGTGATTCCCATCCTCCAGAGAGAACAATAACCAATTCAGCTTTCCTGGGGAAAATAAGGACCCTCCCACACAAAAAGTCACAGCAGCCCAGCTGCCACCCAGTCCACGTTTTATGCTCCCCATCACCATCTGAAAGCACAGAACTGCATTGTCCACTGCTGGAAGGGTGTCCAGGCCAGTGGAGCTGGGGTTTTCTGCAAGGACCCCATTTCTCTCTCTTCCAGCTGCCCAAATTCCACTCCAAGAGCTTCCTCTCATTTCCAGCAGCTGTTTGCAAAAGCCTCCATCTTGAAGGCAGGAATACCATGGAGAAAAAAACTGCTGCACAACAAACATTCCAGCTCAGAATAAAGCTTAGAACAGCCCCTTGTGATCAATTAATATACAAACACAGCAAATGCCTTTAGAAAAAGATTAAACAGACAAAGCAGTGTGATCTTAACCAGCCCAGCCCAGCAGAAAAGACAAGGAAATGTGGCAAATCCAAATTTGTGGGTCTGGCTTCCCATAGAAACCATCCCAGCATCATCACTGATAGCGGGAGCCCAGCAGAAAGGATGGCACCCATGGAAATCTCCTTCCAGAGCCCTTCTCTGCAGGAATGCATGAACCCAGCCCTGATGAACAAAACAAGCTGCAGGCAGACATTTGTTTTGCTTTCACGCCTGAGACAGGCTGCCACACGTGCTGGATGCCAAGCAGAGTCATCTCTCACGTCCTCTTAAACAATTCTTAGGGGGTTTGTTCTTTGCCTGGTTTGTTTGGGGTTTTTCAGATGGCTAAAGCATTCTGCAGAATCTTTTTTGGCTTGTTTATGCTCCTAATCCATAAGCAAGCATTGAACAAACTGAGGCACTTCAAGCTGAGGTTGTTCTCAAACTCTTCAGCTGCAAACTCCTCTCTTGGAGCCAGCTCCCAAACCCTGTACCCACTGGGGAGAGCTGGATTACCTGGGGCAGAACCTCTTGTTACCAAAAATCAGCAGACCAAGTGAAATAAAATGGTGCATGAGGGCAAAAAACTGCCCAGGCTTTGGCTCCTTGGCCATTCTTTAATCCCAAAGGATGCAAGAGGGAGCCCTTCAGGAGCAAATATTTCTGCACTGCTGCTCCCAGTGCTGCCAAACCCTCCTGTGATCAGCCAAGGCAGGCAGGCAGGGTGGCTTTGATGGTTCCCATCTGCTTCCCAAGGAGGATGATGTGAACTCCCCTCATTGTGGCCATCCCTTTGCAGAGTTAATTATTTCTGTGTGTCCCTGCCCCCGAGGGAAGTGCCACTGACACAACTCTGGGCACCTCCAGGGAGAAACCTGCCCACAAACCTGCCCACAAACCTGCCCACTTTTATTCTGCTCGCTTTGCTATCCGTTTATTGTCACTAACATGGTTTTTAGATTGTCTGCACGGATGAAGGAAGCAGCTAATTTTGACATGAACTCAATTAATCCTCACAATAGGTTGTGGCCAAAATTAAGCTACACGAGCCTTGGAGGGAGTCTGAACAGAAAGAATTTCAAACAACATCTGTGCTGCCTGTAAAAAGGCAGATTATTGCCCTGCCCTCCTCTAACATCTCACCTCTAACATCAGCACATCCATAAATGAAAATAATTCACCTGTGGCCACAGCACACCTGGATTCTAACCACCAGATACTCACATTTTTACCTGCCATGTCTCAGGCACCTCTCAGCAATCCTTTTTTTCACCTCTTGAAGCAAATCCCAACACAAGCAGCTCTGTCCTTGCAGTGCAATTCTGTTGAGGTTTTCTAGCACTTCAAAAATAGCGGCCAAAGGAAAATTTAGTGCTGGCATGACAGGGAAAACAATCTCTTGAAGGGTTTGCTCAGAAAGTGTGTGTTCCTTGGAAATAAAACAGCTTTTGTGTTGCCCAGAAGACAAGGCAGCAAGTGCTTATATAAAGAACAAAAGGAACTAAATGGGGTTGCCTTTCTACCACTGTCAGCGCTGGCACAGATGTGAGCTGCACATAATAGCGCATGTGGCTTTTTTAAAATAGACTTTAAAAAACTATCTAGGAAATTTTGGGACATATTTAAAGGCCCATCAAAGCATTTCCCATATTTGTCCATTACCAAACCACTTTGGCTAGGGTATACAGGCTCCTGTAAAATAAAAGACATTCGTGGAGAATTTTCGTTTGAATCATCCCCCTCCCCAAGATACTACATCCATCAGCCACCCATTTCTTTTTATGCCATCTGCATAAAGACAGGAGCAGGCTGTGGTGCTGAAGCTCAATTTTCAATATGAAAAGGAATGAAGCTGTAATAAATCCCACCAGTCACCGTTCAACTCCCTTCTGTGGGAGGAATCACACTGAGACAAATCCAAACGTTCCACGGCCTCTCCAAATTGCTTTCGAGCCGTGTCCTTGAGCACCTCCAATTCTTTATTATTTCCATCAAACCCAATTTCCACTGGGACTACCCCAGTGGTTCATCATCACTCTATAAACCTGTCAAGCGCCTTGGAGACCCCTGGCAACAGCTCTTGTCACTCCGGTGCCTCCTTGGAAACTCTCGTTGTGTTAAAAGCGAAATCATCCTCCTGCTCAGTGGAAATTGATATCCTCAGAGTGGCTGAGTGCAAATGTGGGAGTGTGAGAGAGTGAAGGGATGGCAATGAGAGATCTCTGGAGTCCAGGGCAGCACTTGGAACAGGCGGTTTGTTGCACAGGTCGTGGGTACAAGAGCTTTGCTTCAGCTGCCAGCCACAGCTGAAAGCATGCCCGAAGAGCTTGACAAGTTCCTGTTACAATACATTATATCCCTATTTGTGCTGAATATTCTAGTTCACACTGACCAACCAGTGCAAGACACAAACCCTATAGAATTTACATATAGCCCATAAGAATCACTACATTACCATACTGTGTTGCATTTTAAACCCTGAAGATTACTTTCTAAACCCTTTTTTCTTCCCTGCCACTTTGGCAGGGTCCCCCCCACCTTTGGACCTTTGGCATCCCCTTATTTGTTAAGGGTGTTGTTCAGTCAAGAGATTCTCCTTCAGCTGGCTGAACCATTGTGTTCTCCAGCTGTTCAGTAACTCACTGCCTTGGCATCTTAAATATCAAAACTGGCTTTCATTTCTACCTCGCTCATGGGTTTCATATTCTCAAAATCTTTTGCCAAGCAATCATACTTACAAGGCTTTTCTGTTTCATCTTCCCCACCACGGGAGAATAAACTTCCCCACAGCCCTGGTGGTGTGGCTGGGAAGCACAGCTGTCCATCTCCTCTTCCAGCCAGCCATGAGGGTGAAGTCCCACCATGTGCCCACGCCCTGGCAGGCAAAGCTGCTGTGAGCACTTCCAAAGGGAATTCTGAGGGATAACCCACAGCCAGCCCCCCTTGGCTGGTGTTTGAGATCCAGCCAAACCCTCCCTGTGCTCCTCAGGGGCGGGCCCAAGGCGCCAGGGCCACGTTCATGAGCAGGGCCAACTCCTGTGCATCCACTCACGCCCCTGCCCTTTCCAAGGGTCACACCTGGCTCCCTTCCCTGCTCTTTTCTCCAGAAATATTCCTTCTTATTCCCCTCTCAACACCACAGGCTGATCACTGGGACAATGTTGTGTTCAAGCCAGCAAGCAGAGCTTTTGTGGGTTTGGGGAGGGGGCAGCAGCCACATTTTTTTCTCACATCTTCTCTCCTAAACCTCGGCCAGCCATGGGAGATAATTTACTCCATAATCCCAGTTTTAGTGCAGGGAACAGGGTGGGATTATGGGATGTTGTGCAGCACACCCCAGCAATCAGCAGCGGCCCTCAGGGTCAGAGGAGTTCAGCCAGGAGAGGTCACCTGAGGGGTCAGGTGGAAGGTGAGCGTTTGGTCACTGGAGGGTTTTCCATGGAACAGCAGCACCGGGTTCCCTGGCTTTCATGTGGCTTTGGGATTTATGCCCTAAAAGTCTGAAGTCTAAAAGTCTATTTTTTCAGAAAAAATGGCATTTGAGAAGATATCATAAACACAGTCTCTGTTTTTATCAAATTTAACACCATTTTGGTACGGAAAATTCCTGGGTGCAGAGCAATAGGCTGACAGACATCAACACCATAAACCCCATAAACCTCATAAAACCCCATAAAACCCCATAAAACCTCATAAAACCCCATAAAACCCCATAAAACCCCATAAAACCCCACAACCCCCCACAGGCACACAGCCAGGCTGCTGTGTGTGGTTACAGACATTTCTGCTTGTCCCCACACCTAAAGCTGAGCTTTCTTTAAGATGCTGCTCGCCCAGGACTAGCCCGGAGACCCCAAGGACAAAGGAGTGACAATCAGTGGCTGTGCCACTGCTGCAGGTTGGCTCAGAACGACTTTGTCACCTCGTTATGGTGACAAACCACTCCCAGCTGGGTGCACAGCACAGGCCAGAGCAAAAGCCCCAGCTGGCATTCGGTCTGCTCATTTCAACCTGAACTGAAGGATTCATCACCCCAGAAATCACCTCAAACCCTGCAGGGTAAGGGCAGGAGCCTCCCTGGCACTGGAAAAGGGGAGGATGTGGAGCGCACAGATTTTCACAGACACAAATAAAGGATGGTGGGGTGTGGATTTGTACATTTACAGGCAAACCTGGCCAGCTGATCCCTGCCAGCTGGCAGGAATCCCAACCCTGCTGTGCACAGCAGCTGCACATGGAGGGATGGAGCACTGCACACGTGAGGCACTGCTCCACCACCAGTCAGGTTTCACTCAGGCTTGCTGACACCTAAAGCCATGCCTAATGTCCAAGTTCATTTGTTCGTTCACTTCCTAAATCCAAAATATATTTTGTTTCTAAAAAAGAGTGAGATTTTCACCCACAAAATTATTACATGAACTCGGGAAACATTAAAGCATTACAAAAAAACCCCAAAAATCCCAACCAACCAAAAAAAATCCCAATGGCTTTAATTAAACATACCAAAGTCCATCAGTGTGTTTAGGTGCTCTAAAATATAAATTTCTGTACATTACAGGGCAGGTGACCTGGTTATCAAAAGATGTCTTGAGTGATATCTCAGTTTGTCCTGGCTGTAAAAACCCCCAGAAGTTCAGAGGAGCTGATGCTGTACAATCAGGTTCTGGAATTGGCAATAAAACTGGGAACTCTGCTGGGATGTGGTGACAGGATTTAAACCCCAAACCAGCAGGAGAGAACAAACTGAATGCCTCTCTGAGCACTGCATTGGACATGACCTGTGCTGAAGAACAAAGTCACACAAACCTGCAAATCGTGCCCAGAGGGCACAACAGCCTAGAATTTCTAAATCTGTCCTCCCAGACACATTTCTGACAAGTAACACCTCAGATACTTTTTAAGTTCACCATCTCTGCCTCAAGAAAAGCAACTTACTAGAGCTGCCACAGAAAACCTCTCAAATTCACATTTCCTAAAGGTCCAGCACTTTTAAGGCCAATCCAGATGACACCAGGAGGCCCAAACAGCACAAGGCAGAAATCAAAGAGCACAAATAATTTCCCCAAACCCGCTAAGGTCAATAATAACACAACATTTTCTCTAACAGGTGCTGGCCAATTGCCAGCAACCCTGCTGAAGGCCAGCAAGAGTTTGTGGCATCAGCCTTCCCATGGGGGAAACATGAGAATGAAAGGAATTTAATTTGCATTACCTCATCTGCACAATCCTCCTGAGCAACAGTGGCCCCAGCTGCCTCTTGCCAAGTAGATAAACACTGAAAAAAAAGTTTTGCTGGTTTTTGTCATTGAGGATCTGGGCTAGAGGAGCAATAATCAGAGTTTCTTCATCATTCCAGGAGTCAGAACTTCAGGCTGCAAAGTTACAGCAGAACCAGTCCTGCTTTGTTCATTTTTATGCAAGAATCCCAACCTCACCTGAAAACAGGACCAAGTGTGATCCTGCTCACAGAGAATTCCTTTGAGTTAAAACCTTCATGCTTTACCTTGCCCCAAACTAAAACCTTCATGTTTTACCTTGCCCCAAATGAAAACCTTCATGTTTTACCTTACCCCAAATTAAAACATACATGATTTACTTTCCCCAAAATGAAAACGTTCATGTTTTACTTTTCCCCAAGTTAAAACCTTCATGTTTTACTTTACCCCAAATGAAAACCTTCATGTTCTACTTACCCCCAAATGAAAACCTTCATGTTTTACCTTGCCCCAAATTAAAACCTTCATGTTTTACTTTCCCCAAAATGAAAACCTTTGTGTTCTCATTTCCCCAAAATGAAAACCTTCATGATTTACTTTCCCCCAAGTTAAAACTTTCATGTTTTACCTTGTCCCAAATTAAAATTTTCATGTTTCCCTTGCCCCAAATTAAAACATTCATGTTTTACCTTCTCCCAGCTTGAGGAAATGGCCAATACTACCAGAATAATAATAATAATGTTTGGCTGCCAGTGAGTGGATGTTTCTTTATCCCACCATTTTGCACAGTTCTGCCACTCATCAGACTCGGCCTTGACAAGCTGGGACAAAAATGAACTTTCCAGTGCTAGCAAGAGGAGCAATGAGGAGACACAGAGGGTGACACTGTGCAGGTGTCCGGGTGACAACCACCACAAGAACCATTACACAGGTGAAAGTTCATCTTCCTGGGGCCTTTTACTGTCACTTTAAGTCAGGGCACTCCCCTGGAGCACCTCAGCTCCAACCCTTGATTAAGTCCAGCCCAACACCCGGCACTCTGTGAGCTCCACAAGGAAAGCTGTGACCCTGATGGTTCTCCCCAGCAATTCCTGCCCCCTCTTCTCCCATCCTGTGCAAGAGCCAGCTCTGCTCCAAGGAGGAAATTCTCCCTGGCCCCAGCCCAGCTGATGAGCTGCTCTGCCTTGCCAGGTGGAGCAGCCGGCACAAAGCCCGGCACTTCCAAGGAATCCAGGAAACCTCAAATCAATATTCAGCACAGATCCCTGCACCGCAGCACTCACATTATCTTGTGTGGCACATGCACCGTTCCCATGGCAACCAGCATCCTTCACCCAGCTCCATTATTTCGGCTGTTTGAGGCTCTCAGAATCTCTGGTGCCCAAGCCACGGCTCAGAGCTACTTTGTGCTAATCAGCCCCAAGAACAGAGGCAAGGAAAGGAGAAGAAAATGCAACAAAGTCTGTTTTTATTTTTTCCTAATCTATCAGCAACACAGAAAGGAAGAAGTGGCAATGGGAAGTTGGGTTCCAGCAGCTGAGGGGAAGGGACTCTTATGTAACCACCTTCATTAGGCGAGACTAACGTGCTGCAAATCCACTCCAGCCTTTTAATTCCACAAATTTAGCAGCCTGCTCAGCCAGCTCGTTCACCAGGAGCGGCTTTGTGAGAGGTGCTGGGAAATAAAAATCTCCCCGCACATCTATTGTAGCATTAATGCCTCCATAATTGATATCACACAGGTCTTTATTTTGAAAAAGGGCTCAGCTTGTAAGCACCAGCAGCATGGCCCAGGGAAATAATTTGATTTTGACCTTTTTATGATGCCTGCTATTAAAGTTTTAAAGGGCTATTATAAAAATCTATAACCTTTATAGTATAATCTATATTTGCTTGATATAAACTGTCCCTAGATACCTTAAGCAAGCTCTATCAAGAACACCATTTCTTTTTTTTTTTTTTTTTGGTATTTAAGCAGTTCCACATCAAAGCATTACAGCAACCTCATTATGCTTAATACAAAGTTCCTCTTAGTCACCAACCAGGGAATTTCAGGCAGAAAATAAATAACCTCAATTATTAAAGCGACCCTTGACAAATCATCCCTAAGTTGCCAGCCCGGGGTTTATCCCTGGGAAACACACATGGGTCACTAGGAACACACACAAATGCTTTGAAGTTGGAGGGCTTGAAGGCTCCTCAGAAGAGTAGCTGAAATAAATAAATAAGGCACTATGCCAGAAAATGTCCTTACAAGGGACAAAGGAGACTGGCAGGCTGCTGAATCGAGCTGAGCTTAAACGTGCTCAGCACCTGTTGGGAAGAGCAGGAATTCTCTGAGTGTCCTGAGCAGCATCTCTGGCAGCCACATTCCCTGTCAGGGCAGCTCTGGGCCCTTCTGGAGGTGAGCAAGGTCAAACCCGAGCTCAGCCATCCCTGCTGGGAGCAGGGAGGTGGAGGGAAGCAGCTGCGCCCCTCTCACCGCCCCCATCACTCCCCAGAGCATCCCGGCAGCACCAGAGCCCGATTTCCTGGCTTCCCATGGCTTCCAGCAGTGCAGGAGCAGGGCTGGCCGAGCTGGGAGCCATCCTCCTCTCCTCTGCAGCCCCAGAGCAAACATTCCACCCCAGGCAGAGCCCAGGAGGGGTCCTGGCAGCTCTTCCAGGCCGATACCACGCTCTGAGCATAATTTTCAAGCGGAAGCGATGAACACTGAAAACTTCTCCAGAAAACAAGACCCCAAAAAAAACCCTTTTAAAACTAGATCGTGTGTCAAGCACTGAGGGAAAGTGCACCACGAGAGGTTTGCAGCTGCTGCCAGGGGTCGTGGCCGGGTGCAGGGCACAACCTGAGAGCCCGGTGCCCTGCTGGTGGCCCCAGCCCAGCCGGGCTTGACCCACTGCCTGCCCAGCCCCAGGGCTGCTGCTGCCTGCCCAGGACAGCAAACCCAGCCAGCCAGGATGGAGCTGCCATCAGGTTTGGGTGGGTTTACACCACAGCTCAAGGCACGCTGCTCTGCAGCCCTGGGACAGATTTGGAATTTTGCTCAAGTTCCGCAGCCAGTGAAATCAATGGAATTAAATTCGGGCCGTTTGCACCATTTAAGCCCCACAGAGAAGCTTAACATATCTAATCATACAGCTTCCTTCCATTCAATAATTTGTCAGAGGAGAAGGCGTGGAATTTTCCATCCACACTTTCCCTTCGGAATGTGCATCACAAGGCTCCTGCTCGAGGGGTGGAGAAACTCTGTTGATGACCCAGGAATGCTTAAACTGCTCCCCATTTTTGTGTGCTCCAACCCAGGGATGGTTATTCCAGGCTCTGTGTCACCCTCTTGTATGAGACCAGCAAGGAATGCTAAAATGGGAATAAAATGGGGATAAAATGGGAATAAAATGGGAATAAAATGGGGATAAAATGGGAATAAAATGGGAATTAAATGGGAATAAAATGGGAATAAAATGGGAATTAAATGGGGATAAAATGGGAATAAAATGGGGATAAAATGGGAATAAAATGGGAATAAAATGGGGATAAAATGGGAAAAAAATGGGATCTGGAGGTGAAGGAAGCAGCCCATGCAGCTGAGGAAGATGACATTGTGTTACCCTGAAGCCCATCTGCCAAGCCAGAGAGGATCTAGCACACAAGAGCAGCAGGATCCTTGAGGAATGATAATCGTTTTTCAGAGATGTTCAAACCCCGTTCAAATAATCCCAGTTAATTTTAATTTCGGAAGGTTAGATAGTCCTCAGAATTTTCTCTAATTGCATATTCCTCAGAATAGACTCCTCTGGTTGCTCTGTAATCAAATCATAATTAAAGCATCTGTGCCGTTTTATCCAGCCCTTCCTGCTATTTGCAGCATTTACAGAAGGCAACAAAGATGCAGAATGCAAAATTTCCAGCACCAAGGCTGGGCGGCAGCGGTGCAGGAATGGGGATTTGTGCTGCTGGGACTGGCTGAGCCTCTCCTTGGGCTTCCAGTGGCCTTTAAAAAACAGCCGAGGAGGAGAAGAGCACGGAACAGTGCCCCCCTTGTTGTGGCCATGGCTGGAGGCCGTGTTGTATTCCCGGGATCCTTGTTTTTAACCAGCTGCCTCCTTTCATCCCAGCTCCTCTGGCCTGGTGGGAGGCAGAGGGGGGCTGGAATTGAGGGAGGGGTTAAACAGCAAAATCACCTTGGCAGGAGAGAGGATTTTCTCTTTGGGCACCTTGGAGGTTGTCAGATGAGTCTCCACTCATCCAGGGAAATAAATCAGTCTCCAGATGAGTCTCCACTGCGTTCCAGCCAGGAAAAAACCCCAAACTCAAGCAACCAACAGCAAAGTGATTCCCTGAGCTTTATCACAGAGCTCAGAGTAACTAATTGGGTTATTGGTGGCACCCTTTGCCTCCCAGAGCATCTCAGAAGTCATATTTCAGGGGGAAAGTGTTCCCATAAACTTTTCACCCACTGCTGTGAAGTGATGAAAACACTGAGTGAACCTCTCTGGGAAAAGAGTTGGCAGCTTGAGTTTCGTCTGCTTTACTTCAGAGAGACAAAGGGGGAAAAAAATCTTAATTTCTTGCACAAGCGGAGTTCAGGACCAGACTGGGATAATATCCTTAGGAATTTGTACTTTGCATTAAAAGGAATACATTGATTGGTAGATGAAAGCACATGTTTTTCCAAAGAAAATGCTGTGATGTGTTTAGGCACCACTAACACATCTTTGTCTTCCATCCTGGATTTCAGTCTTGTTACACAATTTTGTAACGCCACAGAATGAACCTCAGCTGTGTAGGCACCCCTTGAGAAACTCCTGAACAAAACTGGTATAAAAGGGGCTGATTTGTCACTGTATGTTTTCCATTGTAACATCACTCTGATGAAACATTGAAATAATTGTTATTTTGCACAGAAATATTCCGTTTACACAGAGGTTACTCTGAGCACTTCAGACCAAAATCAGCACTGAGTTTGCTCTCAGCATCATTTTCCTTCCAAAATGTAACTCATAGATAAAGATCAAAACTAGAATCATCAACATTTTCTATCTTAACAATTCACTGTAGGAATGATTTTTAAATAACTTCTATTTTTGGACAACGAATCCTTTCAGAACCGACTTTGAGTGGAAAAGAAATTTTGGAAAAATTGACACCTCAGGTTGCTTAATTTAAGTTTTAAATAGAATTTTCATAGCTACTGGATAATGCTAGCTACAACATCTGAGGTGATTTTATTCATTTCAGGGGGTGTTTTATTTCATTGGGATTGCTGCAGATCACTGGGATTGGTGCAGATCTTTGGGATTGTTGCAGATTTTTGGGATTGGTGTAGATCTTTGGATTGCTACAGATCACTGGGATTATTGCAAATCTTTGGGATTGCTGGAAATCTTTGGGATTGCTGCAGATCACTGGGACTGGTGCAGATTTTCGGGATTGCTACAGATCACTGGGATTGCTGCAGATCACTGGGATTGCTGATCTTTGGGATTGCTACAGATCACTGGGATTATTAATTATTTTCCTTCTTAGTTTATAAGGGACAAATCCTGTCCCTGTTCTGTCAGATTTTTCTCCACCAGTAAAGAAGATCCAGCTGTAGAGGAATTCACTTATCCCACTACACATTTCTACATGACTACAAGAATGTCCAGCTGCCAGTCTTGCCCTCATAAAAGGCTCACACAAAGTGGTCTGGGGAGCTGTTAGAGATATTATTCTCCCCTTAAAGATCTACATTTAAAAAGCAGAAAAGTAAATCCAAGAATCCAGCTGGGGTCTGGTTCTGTCCTCACGCAGAGCTGAGGACGGGAGCAGAAGCTGGGGCTGAAACGTCGCCTCTCCTCCCCCTGACAGTCACAGCACTGGAAGCAGGGACACAAAACATCCCAGGCAGGTGGATTGTGGCTTAAAAACCTAAAGAATGAATTTCTCACTGCTATTGGCACAACCAGAGGCTCAGCTGCCTGGCCCGAGCTCTGCTGAGGCTCTGCTGAGCCGAGCCCGTGTGTGAGTGTGACTGTGTGTGTGTGTGTGTGTGAGCTCTGTCCCGAGGTGAGCACAGCCCTGTCCCTCTCTGTCACCTGCTCACAGAGGTCAGGGACGCTGCAGCGTCACCCCTGCCCTGCCAGCTCCGAGGTGCTCTGCTTTATGTAACCAAATGTGTCACCACATCTCGAGCACAACCGTGCAAATGTCACAGCTGACCCTCTGACGTGCACTTGGAAGGCGCAGATTTGTCCCCGAGTCCAAACTCATCTCTCGTCTCCAGCGTTCAAGGCAGGCATGAGTTGGAAGAAATCATGGTAAGTAGAAAATCCTAAGATAACTTGAAAAGAAATTGTCACCAAGGATTCTCTTCAGAGATAATATTTTTTTTCCAAATCACTTGTTCGTAGTTGAGTCATCCCAGAAAGAACCTAAAGCTTGTGGAAATTTGTCACTGCCTGTAGTACGAGGAGTGCAGAACTCTCACAGATGATTTAGAATTTTCCCTTTTGCATCTGGAGCTTGGATTGCACTCGCAGGGTGAATAGATTCAAACACACAGCCAAAAACATCCTCCCCCACCACCTTCCCACTTGTTCCCACTCCTCATGTTCAATTACGACTCTGTTAGGCTTAATAGTGCCATCAACACCGCAGTTCTTGAGCAGGAATAAAATCAGCAATCAGTGCCTTCAGTAAATACATGAACACCAACTCATCCACGCTAACAAATCATTGTTTACTTCTCAAATGTGCTTTAGCAACCCACGGTATTTATCAAGCGAGTGAGACTGGTCTGTGCAGCCTCTGAATGTTCTGAGATGGGCTCAGCTTCTCACTCTACCAAACAGAACTACACGTTCCACAAAACAAATGGAAATCTCTCCGTTTCTCCCTGTTCCACATGTGAAGCAGGAAGGTTTGCACACCTCAAATACGCACTGCCTTGTCTGGAGCCTTTCAAACTCGCTGTCTGTGGAGAAATTCAGGATCACAAAGTTGTTGAGGAGGAAAATGCCTAAAATTCCCACAGACCACGCTCATCTGGACACACACAATAAAAACCAAGTGTAAAAAGCAGCAGTTCCAGCTGATCATCAGCAAATGACACCATTTGTGCCTTTAACCTCAGAAGAAACCAAACCCATCAATTCTGTACACATTCCACTCACTTTCAGGATTTAAAACTCTCCTACAAGGAGTTCCCTGCGATGGCGGCATTGCTATTAAAATCCTTCAAACTTACCAATTTGTGCTGCCTAATTAAAATCCTTCAAACTTACCAACTTGTGTTGCCTAATTAGAAAGATAAATAAATTCTGAGCTGTCTTCAGAACCGTTCAATGCCATTCTTAACGTGGCAACTCCTGACAGATCTCATGCATTTACCATTAGAGCTGCAATTTATTGTGGCAGCTGGAACTGCTCCTGTTTTCTCTGTGCCCCCTGCAGCACCTCCAGCGCTCAGACCCGCACACACTGAGTGACCCGATCCTCTTTGAAACCCGAGCCACTCTCGCACCTGCCATCGAATTTAATAAGTCCGAGTTTTAAATCACTGCCCTCCATATCCAGAGCTCCACATTTGAAGCACAAGCTGCCAAGTTCCTCAGCTTT
Organism: Acrocephalus scirpaceus scirpaceus; assembly: GCA_910950805.1. Classification (NCBI taxonomy): domain Eukaryota; kingdom Metazoa; phylum Chordata; class Aves; order Passeriformes; family Sylviidae; genus Acrocephalus; species Acrocephalus scirpaceus. The sequence goes on from OU383782.1 coordinate 2,657,758, forward strand.
TGAAAAGACCACGAGCAGCCACTGTCCCTTTAATGTTCCACCTCGTCTCCAAAAGAAACGTCTTTTTACTAGAGCTCAGTGTGATTCATTGGAATTTGCCAGGCAGGTCAGGAAATCCCCTGAAGCAGAGGAAGAATATTAAAGAGATGGGACATGTATATCAAATCTCATTACTGTTCTCTTCTGCGAATCAATCAGGTGAAAGGAGGTGATGATGTCATTATGACATCATTGACTTTGGGATTAGCAATTCAGAGCTACTTAGCAACCGGAGCCGTCCAATACAGAAGTGAGAGATCCAGTGGAAGATGTTATCATCTGACCCACTTACTGCAAGATAAATATTTGTCAATCCTGGCTTCGAGACTTCGTAAGAGATGCAAGAACTTAGGGACAGTCTTGTTTCAAGTGCAGAATATTTGAAATAAAACGTCCCCTCTGAACCTTTGCCATTAATGTCCGAGCGTGTTCTTTACCCCATGACAGCTCATATCCATGTACCCCTCTCAGTCAGCTTCTTCCTCACCTTCCCCTAAATCCAAACCCTCAAAACGCACAAAGAAAAACCTTGTGCTACACAGACTCTATTATTTTAACAACTACAGGCTCTATCAGAAACTCAAACCTCGTATAGTCAAGGGAGGCTAATATAATTGCATCAACATGCAAGCTTAGAAAGCATGCTTATTTCATTAAAGTCAGCTGAAAATATCCACTTGACGAGCTCCGGTATCCGTCAGAAATCCCAACCGAAATGAAAAAAGACAAAGCTTTGTGCATGAAAAAAGAATTGGTCACGCTACTTCTGTGGCTATTTCTGGGACCTGAAAGGGTTTGATGCCCGGAATCTATGGCTGACCTGATTTTCTTTAAAGTTCACCCGTCTCCGCTGAAAATACAGTTTTAAACGAGTTCTAAAGCAACCGAGCGAAGCTCTCAGATGCACTGAAATTACGGCTAAAGCTTTGAACCCATTACCAACAAGCCAGAAACGGAGCGCTGGGCTGACACTTCGCGTTCCCGCAGCCGCGCTCCGCCACGGGCGAGCGGAGCATGGGGCGCGTTTGAGGAGCAAACGAAAGAAAAGAAACCACTCCGCCTTCTGCAAAGAACTTTTATTATCGGGGCGAGGCCCCTCCGGCTTTCCACGGCTCCCAGAGCCCCGAGCTGCCGGGACCCCGCGGAGCCGCGGAGCCCGCACCGCCGGCTCTGCCGCCCGCACGGAGCGCACGGGGACCGGCGGGGGCTCCGCGGAGCCCGGCACGGCTGCCCGAGCCCCCGAGAGCCGGTTCGGCGCCTCGCCGAGCTCCCACAGCCGGCAACAGGCGGCCGCTCGGCGGGGAGCGATGCTCCGAGGAGGCGCCGGCTCAGCCTCCATCCCCCCGGGGGCTGCCGCGTCCCCCTCTGCGCCCCGGCAGCATCCCCGAGCATCCCCGCATCATCCCCGCATCCCTGAACATCCCCGCATCCCGCGGCATTCCTGCATCCCGCGGCATTCCTGCATCCCGCAGCATTCCTGCATCCCGCAGCATCCCGCGTTTCCCCCGCGGGGCTCGGCGACGGGCTGGACCCCCGCGGTCAAAGGCGCACAAGCCTACCTGCAGCCGCGGCCGAGGAGGAGGAGGAGGAGGAAGAGGAGCTGGAGGTGCCGCTGCCGCCGCCGCCGCCCGTCCCGAGCCACCGGCGCTGCCCTCCCCGAGCGATATTAATGTTCATTTAAAGCTCGGCGCCCGCCGCTCCGCCGCGCCCTCCCCGCACGGCAGCGCCCGCTCGGGCTGGGGGCCGGGCCCGCACCGCCCCCGCCCGCCCCCGGACCGCCCCTCGGGACGGCCGGGTCCCCTCGGGGGTGGCAGAGCCCCCTCGGGACCGGCGGGGCCCCTCGGGAATGTCAGAGCCCCCTCGGGACCGGCGGGTCCCCCCGGTCCGGCAAATCCCCTCGGGAGTGGCAGATGCTCCTTGGGGCTAATGGATCCCCCGCAGGGCTGATGGATCCTCTTGGGACTGGTGGGTCCCCTTGGGGCCGGCAGGTCCCCTCAGGGCTGGCAAATCCCCCTCGGGACCCGCGGGTCCTGTCAGGGCTGGTGTGGCAGGGCAGGTGACACCTGTGACCAGCTCACCCTTCTCCCCTCATCCTCCTCCGGGCAGGCTCGAGGATGGTGCTGGGCAGACCCAACCCTGGGGTCTCTTGCCCTCAGCTGGTTCTGCCCTGGCCCCAGTGGACCAAAGTTGACCAGAGAAGTTGAGAATGGCATTTTGGGGAGCTGCTGGAGGCTGAGCGCGCTCTGACCCGGTCTGGGTCATGAGTGTGGAATTGATTTCAAACAGGAACACTTAGAACTGTGTTTGAACCTGTGGGGATAGATGTGATCCCAAAGCTCCTCAAAAATGTGGCCAGAACTGTCTCATTTCTGGGGTTCTGCTCAGTTTGGTGCTCCCTCAGTAAGATCAAAGCCAGACAGGGACAGGTGAGGTCACCGGAGCCAGCCCAGGGGCAGCCCGAGGCCAAGAAGCCAGGGAAGGTGAGGAGCAGGGAGAGGAAACAGGGAACTGAGCAGGAATGTCCCATGGAACTGAGCAGGAATGCCACCTGGAACTGAGCAGGAATACCACATGGAACTGAGCAGGAATGTCCCACAGAACTGTGCAGGAATGTCCCATGAAACTGTGCAGGAATGTCCCATGGAACTAATCTGGGATGTCCCATGCAACTGAGCAGGGATGTCCCATGGAACTGAGCAGGAATGTCACCTGGAACTGAGCAGGAATGTCCATGGAACTGAGCAGGAATGTCACCTGGAACTGAGCAGGAATGTCCCATGGAACTGAGCAGGAATGCCACCTGGAACTGAGCAGGAATGTCCATGGAACTGAGCAGGAATGTCACCTGGAACTGAGCAGGAATGTCCCATGGAACTGGGCAGGAATGTCCCATGGAACTAATCTGGGATGTCCCATGCAACTGAGCAGGGATGTCCCATGGAACTGAGCAGGAATGTCACCTGGAACTGAGCAGGAACGTCCCATGGAACTGAGCAGGAATGTCACCTGGAACTGAGCAGGAATGTCCCAGGCAGGGACAGCAGCCCAGAGGACAGACCCTGGGGCGCTCCTGCTGGAAGATGCTGTGTGATGGTTCCTCTTGCAGCAGGATTAAAGCAGCCACCACAGTGATGGGTTCAGTCTTGTCCTGTCCTGTGCCTCACTGCATGAAAACACAGCTTAGAGGGTGAACACTCACAATTTTTGTGTTAAAATGCACCAAACTGGTAACAAAACCAGCCCCATGAACTGCACTGCCCAAAGCTTGTTAAGTGAAGAGTGTCTGGCCTCCTCCTTTCCACCCCAGCATGCCTGAAGGAGATTTTTAATATTTACCCCACAAACCCATCATTAATCGATCCCAGGAGTTTATTTGCTCAATGTCTCTGTTTCCTCGGTGTGAATTTAAGGATGACACGTGAACAGTGTTTAACACATGATAATCACACAGGAACATAAACACTGATGTTTATCAGGACATAAAGATCAGGAGGCTCCATCCCATAAAATGGGCTAATTACCATTTCCAAACCCAGCCAATTGTGCAGGGGTTGCCAGATTGCTCAAAATCTTCAATGACTTGCTCTTAAGTTTTAATGGAGAAAACATGTCAGCAGAGTTTAACTCTGCCCATTAATTACAAGTATTTATGCTAAGAATAATAATTGGATTGCCCTGTAATCCACCATAATAATCAGGAATTTTCTCTGCCTGTGTGGCTTGGAAAGGTAATAGCTGAAATGATATTTGAGCTGATTTCTCTAGCAGCAAAGAGTAACTCCTGTCATTACTTCAGGGTTATAGATTTTGCTGCTGATTAGTGCTTGATTAATCCTTGTCCTCATCATGGTGCCATTGTCCTTGCATTTTGGTTAGGGATTGGTGCTGATTGACTCAGCTTTTTTAAAATACAGGATACATTCTGTTGTTCTGACCTGCTCTCAGAGCAGCACAGTTTGACTCTGCGTGTTTCCTTGAGGCTGGATCTGGAGCAGGAGAGGTGCCTTTCTCTGGGCTTGGCCATGCCATGGGCTCTGGTGGCACTGCACTGGGGCTGGCTGTCCTCTGCCTCTGTGACAATTTGCTGTGGAAAGGTCAAAACTACTGCAAAAGGTCAAAACTACCTGACCTAGGCACTGGCAGCCATGGGTGGGACCACTTCTCATGTTTTTGATGCAGTGCTTGAGCCTAGATGTATTTATACTGGAAAGCTCCAGTTCTGTAGAACAAATTGACATTAAGGGAATCAATTCTGTGAGGGAATTGAGGAAATAAATTACGTAACAGCCACCAAAGTGCAGACCAAAACCCCCAAAACCCTATCACAGTGGGTCCCAAATTGTCCTGGCCGGTGCTGTGACCTGAATTTCAGCCCTGCACCTGTAGTAAGGCAGCAGACTTCAAGATCACCTGAATTCAGTTTGGTCTGATCCACGAGAGATTTGAAAATCTAAAATAATCCTGTCGTTATGATAATTAGAGAACAAGTCTTAGGAGAAGGAGCTGAGGGAGCTGGGGTGGTTTAGGCTGGAGAGAAGGAGGTTCAGGGGAGACCCTACCTCTCTACAACTTCCTGAACACAGGCAGATGGAAGTCAGTCCTTTTTCCCGAGTAACAAGGGACAGGACAAGAGGACACAGCCCCAAGTTGTGCCAGGGGTGTTATGAATGAAATCCTGTTGCATCCAATCCAACAAACAACGAAGTTAAATTTTAGCAGCGATTTTAATTGAGATAAAATACAATATAAACTTTGGCAGTGATTAATTGAGTATAATTTAGGTTGGGATAACGCATAAGCAAAACCGACCGGGGTGCAGAGGGGGATTCCCACCCTCCCTCATGTACGGAACAAAGCACTTCCAAACTAAACTTACATATGTCTTTGTTTTGAAAGACAGGCGTCTGCCAGGGAAACTAGAGCTTCCCTTGGAATGGAGAATGTCACCCCCTTTCCTCCAAATTATTGTAATTTTGCAATTAGGGGCTTTCAGGCAAAGATGTGGGAATAGGAGTAACAGTTCTTTACTAGGAATATTAAAAAAAATAAAATACAAATGCAGTAGTACAAAGACAAGCAAGCAAAACAAAAGTCCTGGAAAACCCTGACAAGGTCAGGGATACGACCTGACCCCCTGTTGGTCAGGGTGTTGGGAGCAGCCCAAATAAATCCTCCTGGAGTAACAGATGGAGTAGAGAAAGTCCAGTGGTGGCGAGATGGGTCCGGTCTTCTTCCTGGAGCCCAGTGGAGAGGCCGGATTCCCAAAATGCCTCAGCTGTTCATGAGCCTCAGTTTTTATCCAGGTGGGAATGGTTGGCTCCGCCCACACTGGGTGGAGCATCTCCCAATGGGATGATGTCATGTGTGATGTCACTGGTGAGCCTTCATGGCCCATTATCAGCAGATATCCCTGATGATGTCATGTGTGATGTCATTGGTGAGCCTTCATGGCCCATTATCAGCAGATATCCCCGATGATGTCATGTGTGATGTCATTGGTGAGCCTCCATGGCCCATTATCAGCAGATCTCCCCTGGAGGATGGACGGGTGGTGACAGAGATAACAAACCCTGCCCCAGCTGCTTTAACAGCTGGGCCATTATCAGAAGGGATCTGCCCCCCTCCCCCCTGGAGTTACAAGAGATAAAGAAAAAAACTGCTTTGAACAGATGAAACAGAATACACATTCTTTGGCTACCTAACCCAGGACAATATACTATATGTTCATACATATGAACCAATTTTTCCCTAAATTTCCTCCTATTTCCAATTCTTGAAATCTACGTCACTGTACTTCATGGCTCCACTTGTTGCTAAGGAATTTTCTGCCTTCTTTTGGTCGTCTTTCTGCTGAAGGCTCCTCATCTTCATCACTGCCTTCTGGATTACCTTACAGGTTGTGCATGAGCACTGAGGGCTGTGTTATGTAAGCAAGCATTATATTCCAAAAATAAGTTATGAGTTAACCCTTATGAGTTATAGATAAAAGCACAACTTAGATCCCGTACCTGGAATCATCCCAGCTCTGTCCATCTCAAGGCCTTTTTCCCAGTTATCCCAGGGACGTTCTATCTTGGAATTTGACTTGTATCAAACATACAAAATCCTGTGTTCTGTTTTCTCCTAAAATGTCTGCAAAAAGGGCCCACCTACTTTATAACACTAGTTTCCTATATTGCTTTGTAACAATGATTTTCTAAAATATTAATATTGTTACAATTTAGTTAGCACAAATCACATCCATTTATAATGGGGGAAAGGAAGAAGTCTGTACTGTGTTTTGGAGGCAGTGCTATAATCTCTGTAAGCCTGACCCGTGAGGAGAGCTGTGACAAAATCCAGTGGAAAGATCTGTTTGGAATTGGGTGTCACGCTGCAGTTCAGTGACTTGGGAAAGATCTGCAGCTCTGCCATCCAAACTCAGAGATCTGGGGGCTTAGAAGGCCCAGAGAAGTGTCCAAGCTTCCTTTAAACAAACCACAAGATCAAGGCATGGATTTCAGCACAGGCTGGTGCTGCTCTTTGTACCTCCAGGTGGAACCCTGTCTGTCCCCTGAACATCCTGATTTGAATTCCTTTGTGTGCTGCAGAGTTCCTTAAAATCACCTAAAAGGAGCTCCTGTTGCAAGCAGCTCCTGTGGGGGAGGAAAGCTCCGGTTTCCCCCGAGTTTCCCCCAGATTATTTATAAATGTGCCAGGCTTCTCCTGCTGTGCTGGCAAGCTGGTGACTCAGAAGCAGAAATCTCAGGGAATCTGTTGGGTGGAGGCTCCTGTGGGGTGTGGCTGGGTGCTGGCTCCCCTCAGGGACATTTTGGGGTGGCACGGGCCTGGCTGCAGGTGCTGATGACAGAGAAGTTTGGAGCATCCCTCTGTCAGTTCAGTGAAAATCCCTCAGAACTTCTCTTTTACCTCTCTCACCTTCAGTGAAAGAACCCCACATTCCCCGTGGGGCAGGGCTGTCCAGAGGAGCAGGAATTCAGCATCACATGGACAATTTTGGCAAGCAAAGTTACCCAGGCACTGTCCAGCAATCTGAGGGAATGTTGAGGGTTTGAGGGCTTAAAGCCTACACAGCCTTCCAGCTGAAAAATGAGTGTGAACTGGAAGCTGCTGGAAACCTGGGCAGTGAGAATTTCAGACTCTCTGTGCTGCCAGGCACTGACCCCCAAGCAAACACTGCACTGACCTGAGGCCATGGAGAAGCTCCCAAAATTGAGTGACAGCACTGGGATTGTGGGTGTGCAGTTTGGATAGAAGTGTGTGATATCACAGGGGGCAAAACTGAGAGTTGAAGGCTTTAGTATATAGTAATATATAGAGAGCAATATGGAGGATTTAAGGCATTGGCCAAGTTCTTCTTTTTCACCTTCTTCTTTGTGGGTTTGGGTGGTTTTTTTCTAATTGGGTGAAAAAGTCCACATTGTGGACCATGGGTGGTTGATTATTGGGTTAAAAGCATAAATAATACAGATGTCATCTTGTTATTGGATACTTTTAAATTAATTAATAAATAAAATAATTTAATTAATAAATTGGCACTTGTAAGACCATGGAAAGAGTCAGAGCCATTTTCTACCTTGTTGGCTGGAACTCACAACCCAGGAGACTGTGCTACAGGTAAAAATTAATAAATAACTGAGTCCAAACACGAAAATTGAGTCTCCTGTGCCCTAAGAGAAGAAAAGAAGATAAAAACCCCCCAGGAAGCTGCTGAGGGAAGGCAGCAGTGGCACTGGCAGGCACGAAGCACCCAGCACTGCTGCTGGCAGGTGTAAGGATTGTTGCTGTCTCTGTGTTTGCAGCAGGTTTGATGTGCTGAGCCCTCCCAGCCCCAGCGCTGTGCCTGTGATGCTGCTCTAGGTGGCACAGAAACAGACTGGTGCTTTGATCCTGCCATTTGTCAACTGCTGAAACAATTCCAGAGTGTCATCTCTTATCCCAAAAGGGAGCTGCCTTTTCCCTGCCAAAAGCAAAACACGTCCTCGTGGTCAGTGTCGGTGGTTTCTTGGTTTTGCTTTCTTGTTTCTTGGTTTTGTTTTGACATTGCTGCTGTTGATGTCTGGAGATGAGACAGGAATTTACTCAGAGCAGATAAAGATCATGCCCTGAATAATGGACCAGATTCAAGCAGTAACAATTAGCCTTTGCTGCTGATAATTGGCTAAATTGTCAAGGCTTGTGGTCATTGTGGGTTGCAAGTCCTCAGGTTTGGGTTCAGAGAGGTCATGGCCAGCCAGGATGTGGGTAAGGGATGCCACCCCACAGGTGTGAGCAGAGAGGTGCTTGTAGGGCAGGCTGGAAGGGATCCAGTGAATCCCAAGGTCCTGGCCAGCATTTTTCATGCAAGGCCCTGTACATGCTGTCTGTACAGCATTCCAACTCACACGGTTTGCATCTGAGAAATAATTGCCAAATATTCCCCTTGAATTTTCCACAGAGTCTCTATCCCATCCCATGCCCTTCTCCTTACACAGAGAGGTGTGTTCAGGATAACAGGGCCAATCTTTCCAGTCTTCCTTCAGTTCCAATCTTCCCTCAGTTCCACTTTCCTTCAGGTGCAGAGCTCTCCCATGGAAGGGCTGCACTGCAGGGGTTAAAGAGCACCCACCCCCATTTGAACTCGTAATTAAGCACAGCGTTTGGCCAACTTTTTATCAAGAGCTCTCGGAGCCTCTGGGATGAAACATGCTATTATGATTGTAATTTGCTGGTAATTATCAGTTGATTAAAGCCAGCAGGAATGTGTGTCACCATCCACAGCTCCCTGTTCATGGGGTCAGGCAGCAGGGAAATCTTTCTGCTGCCGTGGCACAGGTGGGTTGGGTGTGGAAGCATTTTCAGTTGTTACAATTGAATTGGTGCTCCTCAACCCTTGTGGGAGGATTTCTTGCCATCCCCTCACCTGTTAAAGCTGGGATACAGCAGGAACTGGAGCTGCTGAGGTGGGGACACAGAGAAGGACACAGATAGAGGAAATGACAAGGAAGGAACAGAGCTGTTCTCTAGAACTGGATGCCCAAACTTGCCCAGGCAGTGCTGTGGAGATCTCTGTGGTTAACATCTCCACCAGCAGCACCCTCTGTGCTTATCTGGGCTCTGGGAGCACCAAAGGCAGCGTCTGCAAGCTTGGGCAGCTTGGAGCCTGATCCCAAGTACCCCAAACTCAGAGGGAGAAAGTTTCCATCCAAAATTCCCCAAACTTAGAGGGAGAAAGTTTCCATCCAAAGCACCCCAAACTCAGAGGAAGAAAGTTTCCATCCAAAGTACCCCAAACTCTGAGGAAGAAAGTTTCCATCCAAAATACCCCAAACTCAGAGGGAGAAAGTTTCAATCCCAAGTCCCCCAAACTCAGAGGGAGAAAGTTTCCATCCCAAGTCCCCCAAACTCAGAGGAAGAAAGTTTCCTGTTGACTTTGGCAATGGTCCTTGGAGCAGGTCCCTGGTGATGACTGCGCTGGAGCTCAGCCACGGTGGCTCTGTCAGAGCTGTGATTTGGCCCTGACAGATGATGAGGAATAATCTAATGGTTATTACAGCACTTATTTCTGTATTTCTATAGCATTAAAAGGCATTCATAGGGCTTTGTTGTATTTTTACATCTCAAAGAAAGAAAGTTGGCTTGGATTGTGTTTTAAAAAATAGCTCACATCTGTCTTGGCTCCACAGGGCAGTCATTGGACTTTGATAACATCTGGAAGGGATCTAAAACTCGCACACAAGGAGAGGCACTAACTATAGCAGGGACAAAAGACTTGAACCCTTCATCAGAGCACTGAGCCAAGGGAGAAAAGGGACTAAAGAGGCCTTGTGTGACTGAGGAAGTGGCAAAAGCCAGCTCCAGCAGGGACAATGGCAGGGAGAGCTGCTGCCAGGGCCAGCCTCTCCTCTTGTCCAAAAAAGTTTGCAAAATTTCCTCCTCCAACACACTCTGCTTCCAAGCAGCCCCTTGCATTCCCACTCTTCTGCAGTTTATTGATGTGGTGAGGAGATTATTTTTCAAGTGCAGTTGACTTTATTTTCATCCTGCAAACCCTGTCAGATTAATTTGGGACAAGCTGTATTTGTTTTTTTTTTCCTCTCCTGCCACAAGAGTGTGTTGGGCACTTTTTGGAAGCCAGGGGACCTTGCTGTCTGGGAAGATGTCACACAGAGGTGGCCGCAGCCACATGTCCCAGAGCCCCAGTGCCACACCAGTTCTGGGGAGAAAAATCATTTAAAAAATCTATAAAATTTGTTTATAGCAGGAAAATAGAAAATCTTCAGGTCCCCAGCACAGGGGGAACTCAAAGTCCTCAAGCTCATCAAAGCCATGGGAAGAAGAGGACAGTTCCACATAGGGTTTTTTTTTCACCTTTAAATTCCTTTTTAGGTTATCAGTGAGCAGCACAAAGGGACCAGTGAGACCTCAGACCTTTCTCCACACACAACACATCATTTGAAATACACAATTGCTGATTGCAGGGTGCTTGTGCAGACCCTTCCTTATTTTTTTTCCCCCAAAATCTTCCAGAAACAACAGTTTCAGACACCGAAAACTGAAGAAACTTTGTACTCAATCCATTGATCATTGTCCTCTGGGGATTTATTGGATCTCATCCGTGGGAAATGGGCTGGGGAATGCACCCAGTCAATGGAGCGAGATCTTCTGGACCACTTAATTGAATCTCATCAGTGTTTCCTCCTGGTTGTGCAACTGATAGCAAGCTGTGTTCAGACAGTGGGATTTGCCAAGGAGAAACTTCAACTTTATCTATATGTATATATATTTATATATTTTTAATATATATATTTATATATATATATTTATATTTATATATTTTTATATTTTTATTTTCTACATTTACATATTTTAATATACTTTTATATATTTTTATATATTTCTTGGTGTGATTGAGGTGTTCTTTAATGGTGTGAATGACTTTTGCTTTCTTGCTCATCCAGAGGGGAAATAAAGCATTAAAACCCTGGCAGGATGACTGCAGAAGCACCAGGTCCATCCTCCACCTGCTCTTGAACAGGTTTGAGGATGCAAGAAGCAACATTTTCTTCCCTCTGTTCAGGAGCTTGAAAGCAAAGTCCCCCTCACTCCTGTAACATTTCCCTACACCCGAGTTTGTGGTCCCTTGGAGATGGAGGTGGTGCTTGTGCAAGGCATGGCTGACAAATCTGCCTCCAGATCTCACACCTCCAGGAGAGGGGTATCACCACAAAAAAAGAAAAAAAGAAAAAAAAAAATTAGGTTCTTCTTTCAGAGCATTGATGCATTTTAAATTTTTTTAAAGATACAGAAAGGCAGGTGATGCAAAGGAATATAGACCTTAAATATAAGAGTTTCTGGTTCAAACCAGTTTTCTGGAAGAAAAGGAGTATCCCCAAGTACATATCTGGGCACAGGGACTGATTTTCTGAGACAAGGGGGTTTGCAGGGATTAAATCTGGGGCTGTGGCATTGTTTGGGGGAGCTGTGTGAATAAGAGAAATGAGAAGGAATTTCTGCCACCAAGGCAGAGGAGATCTCTGGAAAGCTCCAGATATCTGAGACCAGGACAATAAATGGACTCTCAGTGAGGTCAGTGCCACTCAGCCAAACAAAAGTTCTAAAGGATCCTTTCCTTTCTTTCCTGGAACCAGGTGCCCTTACCCTCCCCAAATCCCTTCCACTTCACCTCAGCCCTCCCAATTTCACTGCAACCTCCTAGAAGATACTTCTAGGCCCCCAAACTGCTAAAAGCAGCAGGAACCTCCCAAAAGTACCCCCAGGTACACATCTGAGCACAGGCACTGATTTCCTGAGATAAGGGGGTTTGTAAGGATTAAATCTGGGGCTGTGGCATTGTTTGGGAGAGATGTGTGAAATAAAAGAAATGAGAAGGAATTTCTGCCACCAGGTCAGAGCAGATCTCTGGAAAGCTCCAGATAACTGAGGCCAGGACAATAAATCAATAAATGCACTCCCAGTCAGGTCAGTGCTACTCAGCCAAACAAAACTTCTCTACAAAGAGTTGGGGTAATGTCATTTCCCACTTTGTTATCTCCTAAATGAGCTCCCATCTTAAAATAATGTGATATTCCCATTATTAATGATAATAACAATCACAAAATAATGATGATCACATCATAAATCTTTACCAGCCCTTGGGAATGGGACTCCTCAAATCTCTGCCAATCTCTTTTTCCCCAAACCCCACGTGAGCTGTGCTGTGTTGGTGTGCAGAACTGAGTGACACTCAAAGCAATGCTGGACACTCAAGGGAATACTAAAAATGCTAAAAATACCCTCAGTTATCAACCAAACAAACCCAACATGTTTGGAAAGAAAAAACCATCAGAGATTCAAATCAGGCTTTGCCGTGGAATTACCAGGACAAACCCTTTCCCAGTGGAAGTTCTGCCATCATCCTCTGGTGACTGGACACCTGGACACCCTCACCCCAGTGTCAGCCTTAATGTCACTTCAAAACCACAAAAATTAAATTATTAACGATGACTTTGTGTGCAGAGCCATTTAATGGACTTTTTGTCATTTTAGGAGCCTGCCAGCATTTTGTGTTTTCTGCTGGTGCCATGGCTGCACTCAGAGGTGTGTTTGCAATGTCTGTTCAGCATAGTTAGGCAAATTCATTAGTTCTAGCTCAGCAATGCAATATTTCCAATATTTTGATGGTTTTTTTCATTGCTCCCTCTCCAGCGTGGTTTTTTTTCTCTGGTAGGGTGAGCAAACAACTTTTAAAGTCACCTGCAGGCTCTGGATTGCCAGCAGCCCCCTGTTCCAACGGGCTGTGCTCTGAAGTTTGGCAGCAAGCCCCTTAAAATCACCTCTGTGCTGTGGGGTTTGTGCCTGAATTGATTTGGCTTTTACCCCCGAGGCAATAAACATCAGAAAGCAGCAGGGATGAGTTCCCTGGGAGCCTGTGGCTCCTAAAATGCTGGCAGCAGTGCCCTGGGAGGTGCTGTGCTTCAGAAAAAGCCAAAGCAGACCCTGGTGCTGCGGTAAAAGTGGGTTTTGTTCTTCCTTTCACGAGAGGAAGAACATTAAGCCCCGACAATTCTGGCTTTACTCCACCCCGTTCTGCTGTGATTGCTCCCCATGTGCTGCTCTTGGCTGGGACAGAGTTAATTCTGTTCACAGCTCACAGGTGTGAGGCTCGTTTCTGGACTTGTGGCCAAATTCTGACAGCACAGGGATGTTCGAATCACTGGTGAACAGCATATTTATATTTTTATATTTACACATCAAGGCCACCTCTGCTTCCGAGCCCACCAGGGAGGAAAGTGGGGGTGCAGGAGAGATTGGGAGGGTGCAGAGCCGGGAGAGCTGATCCAAATTATCCAGAGGGGTATTCCATGTCCTGGGGCGTCGTGCTCAGCAAGAAAAGCCAGAGAAAAGGAGGAGAAAAGGCGTGGGAGGTGTTCAGAGCTGTGGTTTTTCTCTTCCCCAATAAAAATCGTGCAAGATGGACTTGTGCTTTCCTGGGAATGGCCAAACCTCTGGGATACAGGGAATGAATTCCTTGCGCTGCTTTTTTGTGCTCTCAGCTGCAGTTTCACCTCTGAAACCATCTTTATCTCAACCTTTTTCTCACTTTGCTGCAGGGTTGGGAATGCCACAGCAAAGCCACAGCTCCAAGTGAGGACTGTGTGAATCCTGATGCCTTTTTGGGCTGCCTAAAAACAGAGGCCAGACAGAATTCAGGGAATAAAAAGCTGTTCTATTTATTGAAGGGCCTCCAGGTACATTTTGGGCAGACAAAGCTCCCCAGGGGCTGCACCCAAAAATGGACAGCAGGTCACGGGTTTCACACTTTGATCAGTTTGGGCCATTTGCAGATTTGGGTTCATCTCCCAATTCCAGCTTCAGGCAATGAAGTCATTTTTGGGTTCTTGGGCTGATAACCCCCAAGATGGTTGTGAAAATCCTCATCCGAAGCCCCGGTGCCAGAAGAGAGAGTCAGGGTGTGTCAGTTCAGGTTCTCAGGGTTGTTTATTGTTTCTTATCTGGTACATTTTGTTCTCACCCAGCTTGGGTGCTGCTGCAGTGCTGCTCATCACCAACTTACCCCTGACCAGGGTGGTCTGAACTCTTTATAGTCCGTACTACGTGTTCCATGTTTACAGATAAATACCAATATCTATAATCTGTTAGACAGTGCACTTCTATGCTAAACCAATCCAAAAGTGCCACCACCACAGCAGAAAATGGAGGGAAACAAGGAGAAGCTGAAGGACAGGGACACACCCAGATTCCTCCATCTTGCTTCCTTGAACCCCTATTAAACCCCAAAGTTCTACATCTACACCTGCTGATAAATTAGTACTGTTCTAATCAAGCTCTCGTGGCTTGTCTCTGGAGCCCTTGCAGGGTCTGGGATCACCCAGGGCAGCCAGAGGGGTGTCCTGGGTTCTGACAGTCATTCACCCCAAGTTTGCTGCCCCCAACTCCCTTTTGTTTCCATCTCTCAGGCCTGAGGCAGTGAGGTGTCCTTGACTGCCAGGCCTGGAGAGGAATTGTTGTGTCTGCCCAAAATGGGGAAGCAGCAGCTCCCACTGTGTGTGGAGTTTGGAGTTATTCACTAAATAATTACAGGATTACAAATAGATAAAAAATATAAAAGCTCAAATGCTCAGGCATCATTCCCACTGACACTCAGGAAGTCACTGCTTGATTTGGAGTAAATATCAGCGACAAGGGCGGTTTGTGCTGTGTTTCTCCTCTCCCCCAGGTGTGATTTCTGTGTGAGGATGTCTCAGTGAGCAGGAGCACACCGAGCAGGGATAAAATCAGGCACTGCCCTTTGTGCAGCTCCTCAGAGTGGCTGCTCAGCCAACACCACTTTGGGTTGGAGGTTTGTGTGAGCAACATCTACGAGGGAGGAAGTGAACTCCAGCAGCTGGAAATATATTTTGATTGCACTCTGATTAATTTCCTGCCGAGAGGGTGAGACGCTCTCGTTTTGCAAAAACGTGGTGCAGTGTTTTTGGTCCTGCCCTGAAATTTTCCAAGCTGTATCCTTGCAAAGACATTGAAATCCTCCACAATGGGCTCTCAGTTTATTTTGGGACCTAACTCTAACCCCCAAATGGGATGTTTGTAGATATTTTATGACCACCCTAATGATCTCTTTTCTACTGGCCGTGGGTGTCTGATAAAGGGGAGCCCTCTTGTAAAAGCAGTTCTAAAATCAATTTTAGCTGGAAGAACAGGAGGGAGAAGGAAAAAACAATTAAGCAGCTACAAAAGAATTGATTTTCACTGGGAGAAAAAACAAGTATTGTGTATTTCTCTGTTGAGTTGTGTTCTGCTGATGACGGTGATTGTAGGGTCCCATTAGCACAGTGTCACACGTTTTGCTGTTTGTATAAAGTTATTAAAAAATGTTTCCATGTGCTGGAAAACCCCCAAACAAACACCACACACAGGAATACATATCCCAGCAGGAGTTAATGTTAAAAGCACACTGACAGCCAGCACTGCTTTTCTATGGATGGTAAAAAATAAAAAAATCAATTTTTAAAAGTCTCTTCAATCCTTACCCTGTAATTTCCTGCTCTCCACACACTCCAGCCCCGTAGCAGAGATGGAAAAGGAGAAGCAGCAGCAGTTTGGAAAAGGGAAAAAAGGAGATTTTTATTGCCCAGCACCATCTGATCACTGCCCCACCCTCACACGGGAGGCTGGAGGTGTAGAAGGAGCAGATGTGGCACAGGGGTGCTGGATTGAAAGCAAAACCAGTGAAAGACTCCAAGTCAGAAACACAATTTAATAAGGAAAAGAAAAGAAATAAAAGAAAGTAAAATAAAATAAAAGTAATAGTACAAAAAACCCCAAAACAAAACACTGGCAGAGTCAGAATATAACCTGACGTCCTGTTAGGGTGGTGGCAGCAGTGCAGATGAAATGCTCTTGTCCAAGCAGTGATCCTGTAGAAAGCTCTGGCAGCTCTTGTCCTCTGGGAGTGCAGTGGGTCAGAGCTCCCTGTGCTGTCCCAAATCCCAGATTCTATCCAGGTGGGAATGCTTGGCTCCTCCCCCTGGGCGGAGCATCTCCCCCTGGGCTGATCTCATTCTCTGAGCCCTGCAGTGGCTCCTTGCTGGCCCATGAACCAGAGACAGCTCCCGCAGGGAGTTCCCCATGAGCCATGGGCACGGCATTGCTGGGCCATGGACAGGAGAGAAGGGAAACACTGCCCCAGCTGGTTCCAGCAGCTCCTGGGGATGGGGAGGGAACACAGACCGTGGGCACAGCTTACATTGTAACCCAGGACAGGGTGTGAGGAATTCTTCCCAAGGGATCCCATGAGCTCCATCCAGGGCTTCTGACTGAGATCTGCAGGCAGAAATGTTTGTGCCTGTGCCTGTGCAGGCTGCATGGAGCACGAGCAGGCTGTGCACAGCAAGGTGCAGCCCCTGCTGAAGGTGTAAACCCTGTAAACCTCATTCCAGCAGTCCTCAAACACCTCCAAACTCACCCAGAGGTTTTGGAGTGTTTTCTCTGACCTTTGTTGTCAGCACAACTCCCTCAGCCTCACCCACCACGGCCAGAGCTGGAGTTCAAACATTTTAAATACGGATTTGGTGGGGGCATCCCAGCAGCTGAATGTGTGGGGAAAGAAATGTCTGAAGGACCAGAGAAGCCATGAAAAAATGAAATGCAGTGAATTTCACCACAAAAGCTCTTCCCAGGCCTTTTTCATCTCTCTCCCTTCACACACAGCAGCTCCTACCAGCAGTTGTGATCCCTCCTCTGCTGTTATTAATGATTTTCAAGTGGTTTAAAAATCACCAATCCATGTTCCTACAACCCCAAATATTCCTTAGCTCCACCCTGCAGGTGGTTCCTGGCCCTGTGGGCTGCCCAGCATGGATGGTATGGATTGTTTGCATCGCACAGCAAGGGTTGAAGAGCCTGTGTGGGTGGAAATTCCAAGGAATTTCCAGAGTTTTCAGCAGCCTCAGCCATCCACTGCCCCTCTGACTGGTCCCAAGCAATCCAGGGAGTGCCCTGGTAGCTGATTTCTCCACCTCATGGGAATTCCATGGTGTGGGACAGGCTGGGGATGCTCCATTTACTCAGCAGCTTCTCTGCTTGCCTAAATCACCCTTGATGGAGTTCCCCCTTAAAACTCTCTCCTTGCTCCATTCTATAAACCAATTTCAATCACTAATGGGCATTTACTCCAATTCTTGCTAGAGCAGCATCAGTGAAGCAGCAAACTGGAATTATTGGTGAGATAACAAAGTGAAGATTGCAGAAATCTGTGATTTCAAGTGTCTGCCCTCAATAATCTGGAGAAGGATTTCTCTCTGGGCAATGCTGAGCAGCCGTGCTCTGCAAACCTGGGTAGTCTCTCAAACTGAGCACCCAGAATGACCAAATTATTTTGAAAAGGTGTCCCACATCATTTTAGAACAAGCCAAAAAGTCTTTCAAGTCTTTGTGTTGTGTCTCTTTGAATAAAGACTTCCCAAAAGATGCAAAGTGGTTGTTAAGAATTATTTGAGGCAATCAGAGCACACCTTATTAAAATTTGTTTTAGCAGGAAAACAGAAATGTTTTCAGCACACTACAGAGATTGCCAGTGTAAAGATAATTTCTGCCTTGCTCTGATAAGAACATTGAGAATAAAAGTCCTGTAGGTAAGAGATAAGTTGAAAAAGCCAAGGCTGATAACATTAATTAGCTATTCATGTAAAGAAATAGGACACAGAAATATGTTTGAGATTCCGAACTGGTTTCCACTTTTTATGAGCTGGCGTAAAATCCTCATGAGAATGGTTTGTTTGAAGAGTGATAACTGAGATAAAAATGAGCAATGTAATTCTGGGTTTGAAAGTCAAGGAGTTTGGGATTGATCCTATCCCTCAGAGAGATAAACGTGGTCTGTCTTACACTGTCATTGTTTGTGCCCTTACCAGTGGGCAGGAACACACAAAAGTCGTGTAAACCCAAAGCTGTGACTTCAAAAGATTTATGAATTCCTTGGGAGGATGAGGGAAGGGACTGGAGGCTGCACAGCTCTTCCTGCAAATGCCTTCTTGCTTCGTAAAAAACACTCAAAGTGACATAAATTATATTTATATAATGTATACAACCTATAGCTCCTGTTATAGGTTATATATAATATGCTTTATAGATATAATATTTAATAGATATATTACAATATAGATAATATATTATATAAAATATATATAACATAGCATAACATAATATAACATATTATATATTAATATATAACAATAAATATATATTATTATACATTAGATAATATATTATTATATATTATACTATATAATATGAGATATAATATAATATAATATAATATAATACATTATTATATATTATATAATAATTATACTGTATATTTATAATAATAATTATATAATGTAATAATATTATATAATTATATTATATCTTATAGATATATGTTATATTACATTATATAATAATATTATTATATTATATATAACTATATATAATATAATATATATAATTATATATATATAATTATATATAATTATATTTTTATATATTATATTATATTATATTATATTATATTATATATATTATATAGATCCAGTGATGTTTGGCGTTCAGAATCATTTGGGCTCCTTTCCAACCTTCTTGTTTTGATGGTATTTTAATTCTCTGCTGACTTTCCCCCATTCTCCTGCTTGTCTCTGCCTTCATCAGCCATGAAAAACGGCCTGGCAAGTGCATGAGCTTTCTGAGAAGGTGAAATGTTGTCAAGCACCTGCTCCTCTTGGTTAATGTCTGCAGGAGTTTATTGCCACTTCCTAAAAACGCTCGTCAGTGTGTGATGGATGGTGTCTAACACCAGCTGTCGAGAAATCTCATCCTGTAACACAATAAATATCATTCACCCTCCCCTAAAATGAAATAAATGAACCAGCTTCCCCTTTTCCTGAGGCTGACTGGGAACCTAACCCTGCTGTTTGTGGGGAGCAGGATCAGGAGGATTCTGTGGCAGTGCTGCTTTGGACAGGGATTTCTGACTGCTCACTTTGGTGGCCTCAGAGGTGGCAGCAGCAGCCAGGGAATGTCACTGCAAGTGTGAGTGCCTGCTGTGCTGCTGCCCTGGAGCTCTGCTGGAAAAGCTCAAAGAAAAATTCCCAGTCCTGGGCTGGGTTTCCTGCTTTTAGCAATGGTCACCTATGGGGTTTTTTATCTTCTTTTCTTCTGTTAGAGCCGGGATTAAATGCTCGAGAGACGGATTTCATGTTTGGACTCAGATATTTATTAATTCTTATCTGTGTTACAGTCTCACAAACTGTGAGTTTTACCTAAAAAAGTGAAAAATGGTTCTGTCTCTTTCTTTACAAGGCCTTTTAAAGATAAACTGTCCAATCAAGAAATGACACCTCAATTATTTTGACTTTTAGCCCAATAACCAACCACCCCTGGCCCGCAATGCCGACTTTTCTACCCAATTACAAAATCCCACCCAGAGCCGTGGAGAAGAAGGTGAAAAAGAAGGATAAACCTAAAACCTCCACCTTGCTTTATAGATGTATCACTGTATTTTAAAACTTTAAACTTTCAGTTTTGCCCCCTGTGATATCACACACTTCTATCCAAACTGCACACCCACAGTCCCAGTGCTGTCACTCAATTTTGGGAGCTTCTCCACGGCCTCAGGTCAGTGCAGAGTTTGCTTGGGGGTCAGTGCCTGTGAGCACAGAGAGTCTGAAATTCTCAGTGCCCAGGGCTCCAACAAACACCCAGGGTTTTTTGGAGAAGGAAACACTTCCCCACCTGCCAGTATCCTCTTTGGAAAATCTCTGCCAGGACAGAGGTTGTGGCAGCTTCTTAAACAAGAAGTTGCAGCAAATCGTTGTCTTATTTGTGAGAGGTGCCAGGGAGGAGGTCTTTGATTCCACGTGGGTTTGATATTATTAACTGTGACCTCTGGAGATGAACCTGAGGAAGGTGAGAGGTGCAGCTGCTCTGGAAACCTTGGCAAATATCAGCCAGTCAATGTCCCTGCTCGTGGTTTAGACTTTTTTTTTGTGCTACACTACTCCCAGTAGCACAGGGAACAGGATTCATGATAGCAAAAAATCAAAGCACTCTTAAAATTTCTTTCCATCTATAATTATTTTGTAGGAAGTATCCTGAGCTCACCCCAGATGAAGGAGTCATTTCAGATGAAACTCCAAGCTTCATTAATGAGACTTTGATTTGATAAAAGGAATAACCCAGTTTCAGCAAAAGCTGCTGAATGCTCCTCCCTTAAGGAAAATTGTCCTGGGGCTGGGTCCATCTAAGAAATAACAATATATAATATATAATATATAATATATAATATATAATATATAATATATAATATATAATATATAATATATAATATATAATATATAATATATAATATATAATATATAATATATAATAATAGCAATAACACCACTGCACCAGTGTCACTGCAATGCTGATGCTCTGCTTCACCTCTTTTGATTTTGCCATCACTTGGACTGGTTTCCTTCAGTCAAGGAATTTGGAACTGGAGATCTTCAGCCGTTAAAAATATTTCAGTTTCCCCTTCGGTGACCTCAGCAGCTGCACACACAAATGCTCTCATACGTGCATGTGTGATGGAAAAACAAATGTGAGAACGTGGTAGTTTAAAAAAAAAATGTTGTCATGGTTGAGAGAGTGGTTTTTTTCAGGTTTTTTTTATTTTTTTAACTGGATGTCAGGAGTTTGTGAATTCCTCTCCAGATGTCTCAGCACTTGGAGGCATGATATAAATAAGGTAAGGGATGATTTCTGTGGAGCAAATGGCTGGAGGAGCAGACTGCAAGAACAGTACCAGCAAAAAACCCAAGAAATGCTGACCCGAGGGCTGTGAGCAAAATCACAGGAATATTTAAATTCAGCACCACGGTAGTAAGAAAATCCATGTGGAGAAGGAGAGGCAGGATGGCAGGGCTTAAGAATAAAGAGCAATTCTGGGGTGCTGCCAGGCACTGGAGACAATAGCAATCATCAGCTTTCCAATGGAGATGTCCTAATGATGGAAAGGGCTGATGGCACATCTGCACAGCTGCTCTGGAAGCTGCCCCTGGCACCCTGACAGCATTCCTGGAGCTCAGGAGAAGCATGGAAGCACTCAGAGATATTCAGGGGTTAGTGCTCTGATTGCTCTGAGTTCTGGAAGTGATGCCTCTTGATTATTCTTTCTTCCTTCTTGTTCATTCCCCAGTCAGCATCTCCTGGGAAAACGCAGAGCAGTGCAATTAGACAACAAAAAAAAGGCTAAAGAAACACAATTTTTAACGCTGCCTTCTTGCAGAACTGGTGAAGAGACCCTGGTTGAGGTTTGGGGAAGAGAGGTGAAATTATTTTCCGCTGCAACGAATTCGAAATGCTGAAATCGAAATTGGAATTTTAAAAGGCTAGATAGGCATCTGCTATTCAAATTAATGGAATTATTTAAAGCAGATTATGTGGCTTTGTGTCTTGGAAGTTTTTTCACTAGATCTCACAGATAAGAGAGTTAGCAGTGCTTCATCCCTCTCTTTGAGTGTGCAGTCAAGCATTTAATGGTCTGCCATTTCACATTCATTGCAAAATACCTTTCTAAATCTAACTAGTAAGCTGCTCCTCAATAATGTGGGCTGGATCCCTTTGTAAAAGGGGAACATTTGGGCTTTGCTGTAAGCAAGGCGGGTTTGGGGATATTTGGCTTTCCCAAGGACACATTCCCTAAGCTCTTTTGGAGCTGTCCGTTGGATGATTTTGTTTCTCTCCAGTCTCAGGGGATCAGAACGTGGGTTCTGTACATGCAGAAAGGTGTGGAGGCTCCTCACAGGCACTGAGGGTCCTAAGGGTGACTTTATTTGGGACTTGTGAGACTCAGAACAAAAAACTGCAGGTGGGATAACTCAGAACAAGTCAGAACCCCACCTGCTCCAGCTGGATGTTCACCCTCATTGGTCCTGATATTCAAAAGAAAGAAAATTCTAGTGAATAATTTCCCTTACTGTTGTTCCTGAGGAAATAGGTGCAGTCTGGAGCCTGTAATATAAGCTTTGGGATAAGAGGATTGCTTGTCTGTACATTTCTGGGGCTGGAAATGCAGTTCTAAGCCCTAAGTAATGAGATATTAGAAATCCTATTAGGAACCCTATGGTTAAACATTAAACAGGAATCCCATGGCACCACTGAGCTGCTGCAAAGCCACTGAGGCAATTTGAGTGGCAAAGCCATCTCCAAGCTC
Source organism: Acrocephalus scirpaceus scirpaceus (assembly GCA_910950805.1). NCBI lineage: Eukaryota > Metazoa > Chordata > Aves > Passeriformes > Sylviidae > Acrocephalus > Acrocephalus scirpaceus. The sequence goes on from OU383782.1 coordinate 2,680,030, forward strand.
ACTGGCAGCTGAAACAATCGTGGACAAATTTAGGAGCTAAAACAACTGAACTCTGCCAGGAAGAGCAGGTGGGGTTGCTCAGTCTATCAGACACAGGGTGAGGGATGTTCACCAGAGAGAGGAAAGGAGAAGATATTTTAATGTTGATTTTGGAAATCCCTTTGCAGCCAGGGCTGCCCGTGAGCTGCACTTTCCCCCACTGGTGAGCAAGGTCCAGCCTGGCCCCTCTCCTCCTTTGGAGAAGGAAATTTTAGCTTTTTTATTTTTCATTTATTTGTACTCCTGCAGTTCTTTAGTGTATAACTCCAAACTCCACACACAGTGGGAGCTGCTGCTTCCCCATTTTGGGCAGACACAACAATTCCTCTCCAGGCCTGGCAATCAAGGACACCTCACTGCCTCAGGCCTGAGAGATGGAAACAAAAGGGAGTTGGGGGCAGCAAACTTGGGGTCAATGACTTCATTGCCTGAAGCTGGAATTGGGAGATGAACCCCCAAAATGCAAATGGCACAAACTGATCAAAGTGTGAAACCCGTGACCTGCTGTCCATTTTTGGGTGCAGCCCCTGGGGGGCTTTGTCTGCCCAAAATGTACCTGGAGGCCTTCAATAAATAGAACAGCTTTTTATTCCCTGAATTCTGTCTGGTCACTGTTTTTAGGTAGCCCCAAAAGGCATCAAAGGGAGTTCCCATCAGTGATTCCAATGATGCCTTCAGTTTGAGCTTTCATGTTTTCCAGATTCTCTGCTGCCCAGGGGTGCTCTGAGGCTCTGAGCCTCATAGTAAGTTCCAGTAATTGGACAATTAAACCCCAACATGCAAATGGACCAAAACTTATCAAAGTGTGAGACCTCGTGACCTGTCAGCCATTTTGTGACCATTTTGTGACCATTTTTGGTCCATTTTGTGACCATTTTGGGTCCATTTTGTGACCATTTTTTGACCATTTTGGGTCCACCTTGGGTGTAGCCCTGGCCAGGCCCTGTCCTGCCCAAGGTGTACCCTAAAGGCCTTTCAATAAATCCCTACTTTATTCTCTGGCTCTGCCCAGTCTCTGTTTCAGCTCAGCCTGCCCAAGGAACCTCCTGGGTTGTCCCTACCCTGCTGTGTGTCCCTCCAGGAGATCCTGGGCTGAAATCCCACCCAAGGACCAGGGTTTAAGGTGAGGCTGCTCCTGTGGGGTCTCCCTGGGCAGATGGCCTGGAGCAAACCCCACCAATGTCACCTGTCCTGCCCTCCCTCCATCCTGATCCTTGGTGCTTCCTCATCCATCCCCATCCTGTGGGACACAGAGGGTGCAGCCCCTCCTCGTGTCCCCTGCCTGTCCTGCCCAATCCTTCCATCCCAGCACTGCAGCCACAGAAAACACAGAAAACACAGAAAATAGAGTTTTACTCTGAAATGTCTTGGAACATGGACATGGTTTTCACTTTCTGCCCTCCTTCATGTGAGAGAAAAACTCTGCTGTTAGTGGTGGGATGGAAATGCTTTCCCAAAGCCAGCAGCTCTCTCCACTCCTGTTGTCAGTGTTGTCCTGTATGTACCCTCCTATTTTAGATGAATCAACCTAATAATCTTCAATTTCCTTAGACTGTCACAGATAATGAATAACTTGCTGCCGACCTCGGGGTAAATATTAAAATTATTTGGTGCTGTATGGGATGAGCAGGAGGAGGTGACAGAAGAAGAGTTGATTTTGGCCCTGATGATTTTTTGGAATTTGGTTCCAGGCAGTGTTAAAATTTATCAGGACACGTGCCTGGATCTCTGTTGCAGGTGGAGAGAAAAGTGTGCAGGGCTTTGAGATGGAGCATAAAAAGGGATCAAGAGGAGCAGACAGATCTCAACAGAGATCCCTGCCCTGTCTGTGTACTAAGCCAGGAAAAATAAATGTGGATCTTTCCAAAGCGTGGAGAGTAACCTGACAGAAACTGGGAAGTGCCCTGAGTTTGGGGCTTTTTTAATGTTTAGTCACAAGTTCCCTGAGCATTCTCTGATCTCAGCTGGTGACTGGATTATGCTCAAAGATAGGGGACTCCAAATTCAGCTGCAGGTGCAAAAATTACCAATTGACTCTTATAACACCATTTTTTCTCAGCCTTGCCTGTTATCAGACCTTAGGCTTTATGTTATGCCTCTGCTGGGTCTGTTTTTTATTCCTCTTTCTGACCCTTTTCCAACCAGTTTTGGTTTCTGCCAAATAAATTTGTTACCACTGGGTTTTACCAACGCTTAGGTATTATTTTGGAACACTGATAATTTCCCCTAAATTAAATTGTTATTCAGAATAGAATAAAAAATATAATAAAATAATTAATATCAATAAATAAACAAATAATAAATATATATAATAAAATAAATTATAATAATAAAAATATATAATAAATATATATAATAAAAATATAACAAAAAGTCAGTGCCTGCTGAAAAAAGAGAGTTTGACAAAACCAGCTATCTTCTCTTGAGTGCTCTTTGGATGAAAGGGATTCTAACACTGTCGAAATGTCATTTTCCTACAGAAATATCCTATTCTTATTATTTATTGTAGCAGAAGAGGCCTAACCACATGAATAAGGTAAGGTGTGCTAGGAGAACTAACACCTTTTATTAGTCGAGATGATATTTCCATCTGGAAAGGAGTCAAAGGCTGTTTCTGTTTCAGGCCTGAAGCAGGAGCTGCATGCCCCAAACCCTGTTGTTTACCAGTAACAGCAGCTGGAACAATAAAAATTATTGCCATTTCCTCCTTCCTTACCTGCTTTGATTTTTTATTTCACAGTTTTCAATGTTCTCCTTCGGATTTTTCTTTTTTTTTTTTTTTTTTGTTGGAATTAGAAGAGAACAGGCGTTTTAAAGAGCCAGATTCAGGGTAGGATTTTAAAAATTGGAAGATTTTTTTTCCATGTAGAAGCAGAGCTGAGGTGTTCGAATCTCACTTTCCTTCAGAGCAGAGAATCCGAGTCCTGCTCTTTTCACCTCAATACCTGATTTCTCAGTGGGACAATCCCTAATATTGTCTTTTTTGCAACTTTCCCAATAATTATGTCCACACTGGTGGTCCAAGCTTTAGGGAGTGTTGTTTTTTATCTTCTTTTCTGCCAGAGTTGGGATTAAATGCTCAAGAGACGAATTTCACGTTTGGACTCAGATTTTAATTCTTGTCTATCTTACAGTCTCACAAACTGTGAGTTCTAGCTAAAAAAGTGAAAAATGGTTCTGTTTCTTTCTTTACAAAGCCTTTTAAGCACAAACTGTTCAATTCAGAAATGACACCTCAATTATTTTCACTTTTAACCCCATAACCAACCACCCCTGGCCCGAAATCCAGACTTTTCTACCCAGTTACAAAATCCCACCCAGAGCCGTGGAGAAGAAGGTGAAAAAGCAGGACTGGCCTCTGCCCTAAATCCTCCACCTTGCTTTATAGATCTATTCCTGTATTCTAAACCCTTCAACTCTCAGTTTTGCCCCCTGTGATATCACACACTTCTATCCAAACTGCACACCCACAATCCCAGTGCTGTCACTCAATTTTGGGAGCTTCTCCACAGCCTCAGGTCAGTGCAGTGTTTGCTTGGGGGTCAGTGCCTGTGAGCACAGAGAGTCTGAAATCCTCAGTGCCCAGGGTTCCAGCAGGTCCAGCAGTCTGAGCAGAGCTGAGTCCAACAGCAGGGAGATGGGACAACCCTCATCCTCCTGGAAGGGATGACCCAGGAGCATCAGAGCAGCCCCAGGTGAGCACCAGGACAGCAGGGTGGACACTCAGGCCCTGCAGCCTCTCTTCTCCCAAGGTTTTCTCTACCAGGTACCTATTTTGGTCAAAAGAATCCATCCCTACATTCCCCATCAAAAGCCAGCCTGGCCCTTGGGTGGAGAACATGAAGATGGAGGAGAAGTGAACACTCAGGTCCTGCAGGATCTTTTCTCCCAAGGTTTTCCCTACCTGGTGACACCTTTGGAGCCACCTGTGACCTTGCCCATCCAAAGCCAGCCCGGCCCTTGGGTGGAGAGCACGAAATGGAGGAAAATTGGAGCAAGTTTGTGAAAAGCAGAGCTCCCAGGGCCGTTTGTTTGGCTCAGCAGTTCTTCCCTGAGCTCTCCTCACGGGCCTGGGGCTCAGTGTGTAACGGGGGTGCTGTGCTGGGAACGGGGCAGGCTGCAGGGGAACAGGGCAGGCTGCAGGGGAACGGGGCAGGCTGCAGGGGAACAGGGCAGGCTGCAGGGGAACAGGGCAGGCTGCAGAGGAGTGGGGCAGGCTGCAGGGGAATGGGGCAGGCTGCAGGGGAATGGGGCAGGCTGCAGGGGAATAGGGCAGGCTGCAGGGGAATGGGGCAGGCTGTAGGGGAACAGGGCAGGCTGCAGGGAAGCCAGAGCACGCTCTTGCCCCGGCAGGGAGCTGTTTGTGCACTGCTGGGATGAGAAAAACCCGATTTGCTTCGTGGCAGGGTGCTGCTTGTGCAGCCAGCCCAGGGCCTGGCCGTGGGGACAGCGGGGTCTGAGCAGCCCCAGCTGCCAGGGGACTTTGTTGTTCTTCCCATCCTGGGAGCTGGAGCATGGAGAGAGGCAGCCTAACCTTTTGTTCCAGCTGCATTTTTCACATTTCGTGTCGCTCTGTGGTATGCTGAGCCAACTGCTGACATCTGGAGTCCCAGCAGTGCCTGGCCCTGAGTGCAGTTTCCATTACAAGGCAGACCCCCCTCTTGGCCTTTTTATTTGCACAATAACACAACCCCCCGGCTCTGCAGCCCTCTGTGCCGTGCCTGGGTCCCAGAAATCCACAGACACTTCACCTCCCACCTGGTTCTCTGCTCCTTTCCCGTGTCCTGCCCTTTGCAGGAGGGATTGAACTGTTATCTACGATTTTCTGTCCATTCCAGAACTTAATTTAGAAATTACTGTAATAAACATGACTGGACAGAAAGCCTCAAGGAAGGGATTTCTCTTTTGGATTGGCTGTATCCCATTCCTTGAGCTTGATCCTGATAAATTTTGTCACCCTGCGCTGCCCAGATTGGGAAACTGAGGCACTGAGGGGTTAAGGAGACATGGCAAAGTCTGCACCCCTGTTGGGGCTCACATTCTGATCCTTAAATCCCTTTCTCATTTCCCAAGGCCATCAGGTGACATCAGAGTCCTGGTTTGGCAGGAATGGCAGGACCAGCATTTCCTTCCAGGAGTTCTCCAGCAAATCTAATATTAATTCCTCCTTGTTATGGTTTCAAACTGAGAGCAAAGCAGTTTTGTCAAGCGAGAAGATTTGAAATTTGGATTTGTGGGGTTGTGCTGGGTCTTTGCTGACATGGTGGGAGGCAGCCCAGGGTTTGGGACTGAGCTCCTCCTGCCCGCCCGTCCATCCATCCATCCACCCATCCATCCATCCATCCATCCATCCATCCATCATCCATCATCCATCATCCATCCATCCATCATCCATCCATCCATCATCCATCCATCCACCCATCCATCCATCCATCCATCCATCATCCATCCATCCATTCATCCATCCATCCATCCATCCACCCATCCATCCATCCATCCATCCATCCATCCATCCATCATCCACCCATCCATCCATCCATCCATCCATCCATCCATCCATCCATCCATCATCCATCCACCCACCCATCCATCCATCCATCCATCCATCCATCCATCCATCCATCCATCCATCCCCCTGGCACAGGATGGTGCCTGGTGTGCCCACCCCTTGCAGAGAGCCTAAAACCAGACTTTAATGACGACCCCACCACCTGAGTGCCCCCAGTGTGAGCAGCAGGAGCTGCCTGTGAATCCACAACCTGGGGTAAATCACCCCTTGAATTACAGGGCAGAAATTCAGAGCCTGAGCAGAGGAATTGTCCCAGAGCAAGGCAGGGCAGAGAGGAGCAAAGGGAAAATGAGTTCTGAGCATGCAGCCCTTGCACCCAGCCAGGAGCACTGAGGATACAGAGCCCTGCAAAGCATGAACCACCACAAATGTTCCCCCACAAGTGCAGCTGATGAAATCTCCCTGCTTCTTCCTTTTTCTCCTTTTTTTTCCCTCTCCCCCTACAGCTGCGTTTTGTGAATAGCCCTGAATTCTGTTTTGTCACTTGCACTGTGCTCTCCCAATTAGAATCACAGAATCATTTAGGGTGGAAAAGGCTCTTTAAGATCTTCATGCCCAAAAATGAACCCAGCACTGCCAAGCCCATGAACCCGTGTCCCCAAGTGCCACATCTGCACTTCTTTTAAATCCCTTCAGGGATGGTGACTCAAACACTGCCCTGGGCAGCCTCTGCCAGTGCTCGACAACCTTTTCAGAGAAGAAATTTTTCCAAATATCCAATTTAAGTCTCTCCTGGGGCCACTTGAGGCCGTTTTTTCTCATTCCATCCCTCGTTCCCTGTGAGCAGAGCCTGACCCCCCTGGCTGTCCCCCTCTATGCCTGCCCAACACAGGGACTGCTATCAAAGATTGCTCCTGGTAACTCTGAGATTTTCTGTCTCTGAACACACTGGAGTGGTTAAAAAAAACCCAAAACATTTTCCTGTGTGTCAGGCAGCACAGGGCTTACCTGGGCACTTCAACAGTTTGGCCACGGACCAAAAGTTGAGGATTTTCTTTTTTTAAACCCAGCAGACCAAGAAATAGTGAGAATCAACTCATTGGAATATAGAAGTCCCCAGGAGATTGTCAGCACAGTCCCTCTGCTCCTATAAATTTAATAGGATTTTCTGACCAGAGCATAATTCAATCCAGCAGGATTCCCACATTTGCTTGGTGGAATGCAAGAGGTGCAAAGAAGTTCTGGCCTCAGTGCCTGACACACTTCACTCTTCCATGGCTGTTCCATAAAAAAACAAGGACATCAAAATAATTCCTATGTTATTTAACTAAATTTTGAAAATAGATAATAACTTCTAAGGTTTTCTGTATTTAATTTATGTTGGTAGAGGAATAGCTAAACCCAGAAATTACATTTTGTTTCATTGCATTTCTTCTATATTGGGTTTTGGGCTTTTGCCATTCTTTTTCGCTTCAGCAAAGTCACAATATTTTCCCTCCCTACTGAAATTCAGGTGAGCAAAGAGCAGCTCATTATTCTTTGGCAGATAAAGAGCTGCCCTTTATATATCTATTTATCTATCTATTTATCCATCTATTTATCTATCTATTTATCCATCCATCCATCCATCCATCCATCCATCCATCCATCCATCCACCTATCTATCTTTATTAACCATATCTTAGAATCTCACTCTCAAATTTTAGGGCAATTAAACCCCAAATGCAGCTGAGAACACTCTTTGCAGAGGGATATTTTATGTTCTCAGTCCATTTTTGTGCCTGTGGGTTATGAGCTGCTCCTATCACAGATTTACCAGATGTACCCACTCAGTTGTGTGTGCAGAAACAGAAAAACCCAAACTAAACAAAACAAAATAATCAGGGCTGGAGCGTTAGCCCTGATTTTAACAAATGAAACAACAATTGCAACCCCCAATTTTCCCCCAAATTGCATCATTATCATTTGGAATTATCCTGAAATTGCATCTCCTGGTGACTGGAGGTGGAACTTTGTGGGGTGGTGAGTTACACACTCATTTTTTCCTGAAGTAATGACAGATGGCAAACAAATGAGGGATGAAACAACCTGCTCCACACCACGAGAGGAAATGTAGCATTTAAATTCCCATCTGGAACGCCTTTCCAGTCAGTGCCCTGCTGGCTCTGGCCGTGGATTTGTGTCCCCGAGCCCGCGGTGTCACTTTGGGTCCCTGAGCTCCCCTTGGCTTGGGTGGCACGGAGGGCACCAAACCCAGCCCTGCCGGGGGCTCAGGGCCTGGGCACATCCTGGGATTTATTGCAGAAAGCTGGGAAAGCTGCAAAGTTTTCCTAAAACAGCCCTGCTCCTGCTGCCTCGCTTGGATTTCGGCGCCCTCTGGGATTTCTGTGATTTGCTGTTCCCTCCACTGAAAGGAGTTTAGGTGCACATTAAAATAATTTAAATCCTGGTTAGATAAATCATTTATATCCTGGTTAGATTTCTCACAAATCCCTTATCCACATTTGGATTTTGATGCTCCCTGGGATTCCATGATCTGTTGTTTCTTTCTCCTTCACTGTAAAGAATTTAGGTGCACATTAAAGTAATTTAAGTCCTGGTTAGATTTCTCACAAATTCACATTCAAATGTTGGTGGTCCCTGAGATGCCATGATTTGCTGTTTCCTTCTCTGTAAGTAATTTAGGTGTACATTAAAATAATTTAAGTCCTGGTTAGATTTCTCACAAATCCCTTATCCACATTTGGATTTTGGTGCTCCCTGGAATTCCATGATCTGCTTTTCCTTTCTCCTTCTCTGTAAGGAATTTAGGTGCACCTTAAATCATTAAAATCCTGGTTAGATTTCTCACAAATCCCTTATCCACATTCGGATTTTGGTGCTCCCAGGAATTCCATGATCTGCTATTTCTCTCGCCGTAAGCAATTTAGGAGCACGCAAATCATTTCAATCCTGGTTAGATTTCTCACACATCCACATTAAAGTTTTGCTGCTCTCTGAGATGCCATCATTTGCTGTTCCCATCACTGTAAGGAATTTAGGTGTACATTAAAATCATTAAAATCCTGGTTAGATTTCTCACAAATCCATTATCCACATTTGGATTTTGATGCTCCCTGGGATTCCATGATCTGCTGTTCCTTTCTCCCTCACAGTAAGGAATTTAGGTGCACATTAAAATAATTTAAATCCTGATTAGATAAATAATTTAAATTCTAGTTACATTTCTCACAAATCCATTATCCACATTAGGATTTTCAAGCTCCCTGTAATTCCTGTTTCTTTCGCTGTAAGGAATTTAGGTGCACCTCAAAATCATTTCAGTCCTGGTTAGATTTCTCACAAATCCCTTACCCACACTCAAATTTTGGTGCTCCCTTCATTCCATGCAGATTCCATGATCTGCTTTTCCTTTCTCCTTCTCTGTAAGGAATTAAGGTGCACCTTAAATAATTTAAATCCTGGTTGGATTTCTCAAAAATCCCTTATTCACATTCAAGTTTGGTGCTCCCTGGAATTCCATGATTTGCTGTTTCCTTCACTGTAAGCAGTTTAGGTGTACATTAAAATCATTAAAATCCAGATGAGATTTCTCACAAATCCATTATCCCCATTTGGATTTTGGTGCTCCCTGGGATTCCATGATCTGCTGTTCCTTTCTCCTTCTCTGTAAAGAAATTATATGCACCTCAAAATCATTTAAATCCTGATTAGATTTCTCACAAATCCCTTATCCACATTCAAATTTTGGTGCTCCCTGGGATTCCATGATTTGCTCTTCCCTTCTCCGTAAGGAATTTTGGTACATGTTAAAATAATTTAAGTCCTGGTTAGGTTTCTCAAAAATCCCTATCCAAATTTGGATTTTGATTTTCCCTGGGTTTCCATGATCTGCTGTTCCTTTCACTGTAAGGAATTTAGGTGCACCTCAAAATCATTAAAATCCTGGTTACATTTCTCACAAATCCCTTACCCACATTCAGATTTTGGTGCTCAGGGGGATCCCATGATCTGCTGTTCCTTTCTCCTTCTCTATAAAGAATTTATATGCACCTCAAAATCGTTTAAATCCTGATTAGATTTCTCACAAATCCCTTACCCACACTCAAATTTTGGTGCTCCCTGGGATTCCATGATTTGCTCTTCCCTTCTCCGTAATGAATTTCGGTGCAGATTGAAATAATTTAAATCCTAGTTAGATAAATCATTTAAATCCTGGTTAGATTTCTCACAAATCCCTTATCCACATGTGGATTTTGGTGCTCCCTGGGATTCCATGATCTGTTGTTCCTTTCTCCTTTGCTGTAAGGAATTTAGGTGCAGATTGAAATGTTTAAATCCTGGTTGGATTTCTCACACATCCACATTCAAATTTTGGTGCTCCCTGAGATGCCATGATTTGCTGTTCCCTTTACTGTAAGGAATTTAGGTGTACATTAAAATAATTTAAATCCTGATTAGATTTTTCAAAAATCCCTTATCCACATTTGGATTTTGGTGCTCCCTGGATTACATAATCTGCTATTTCTTTTGCAGTAAGGAATTTAGGTGCACCTCAAAATCATTTAAATCCTGGTTAGATAAACCATTTAAATCTTGGTTAGATAAATCCTTTAAATCCCGGTTAGATTTCTCACAAATCCACATTCAAATGTTGCTGCTCCCTGGGATGCTGTGATTTGCTCTTCCCTTTTCCATAATGAATTTAGATGCAGATTGAAATGACTTAAATCCTGGTTAGGTTTCTCAAAAATCCCTTATCCAAATGTGGATTTTGGTGCTCCCTGGGATCCCATGATCTGCTGTTCCTTTCTCCTTCACTGTAGGGAATTTATATACACATTAAAATAATTTAAATCCTGGTTAGGTTTCTCAAAAATCCCTTATCCAAATGTGAATTTTGATGCTCCCTGGGATTCCGTGATTTCCTCTTCCTTTCTCCATAAGGAATTTATATGCACATTAAAATAATTTATATCCTGGTTAGGTTTCTCAAAAATCCCTTACCCACATTTGGATTTTGGTTCTCCCTGGGATTCCATGATCTGTTGTTTCTTTTGCAGTAAGGAATTTAGGTGCACCTCAAAAATCATTTAAATCCTGGTTAGATAAACCATTTAAATCTTGGTTAGATAAATCCTTTAAATCCTGGTTAGATTTCTCACAAATCCACATTCAAATGTTGCTGCTCCCTGGGATGCCATGATTTGATCTTCCCTTTTCCATAATGAATTTAGATGCAGATTGAAATTATTTAAATCCTGGTTAGGTTTCTCACAAATCCATCATCTCCTCTGCTAATCCAGTCATCATCTCTATTGGCCTTGCACTTTTGCCTCCTGGAAATCCTGGATGGTCACACACGACCTGCTGAGGGAAATGTGCCAGTGGTAGTGTGTCAAAAAAAAGAAAATAAACAACCACACATATACACTTTTTACAGGAAATGCCAATTATTTCTAGACACATTTTTTCCAAATATTGCCCTCTGCCAAGCTCTCGTTATCACTACCAATATTGAGTGCTTTGCTTCCATAGATTTCCTACTTTAAAATGCTATTTTATACATCAAAAATGGTATTTATTACCTGCAGTACATTCCTTTTTGGTAATGCAGGATACTCAGGCTTCTTCCTCCCATTTTTTCACAATGGTGGTGGCATTCCCAAAGATTTATTCTGGTTTCAGGAGTGACTATTCAGGAAAAACTCCCAGCACTCTGTGTAATGTGTGGCAGGACTGGCTGAGCCTGGCTCAGCCAGATGTTGCTGCACTGAAATTACAAAAAATTAATCACAGCAGTGCTAAAATCCATCTAGCATTACCAATTAGCAAAACTCCCAAATCCACTGGCACTTTTCTTGAAAAAAAAAAAGTGATTTAATACCTGATTTGCTTTAATTAGTTTGGGCTTGGCATTGTGTTTATAGTTGGGATTTAGTGGGAGAGATGCTGGTTGCTTTTTATATTGTCATATTTTGTGCAGAACAGTAAAAATTACTGAATAATCCCCTCAAATGGGTCTGCTAGGAACTTGGGTGTCTACATTAAAGTATAAACACACCAAGCTCTTTCAGGCTAATTCTTTTAGCTTTTGAAATGGAGTTTAGCAATTTAAAAGCAAAGATTTTACCATTAATATCACATGGTCAGTCAGCATTATATCTATAAATACAAAAATTTTACTCTTAATGTAGGATTTTGGCACAACTGTACCTTTATTTAGGTATTTTACATGTTTTCAGGGAAGATTTTGTGGCTCTCCTTGGTTACCTGTGGGATTGTTTTCCCTGCAGTGAGTTGGCAAGGAAAGGTGAGAGCTGAGGAATCGTCCCTAAAAAGAGACAATTTACACTCATCCTTAATTAACCCCAGGACTAGTGAAGAGCATCAGCTCCTCCTGGTTCTGCTGGCTGTTTTTCACTCGTTTAAGGCTGTCTAAAATTATCCTGTTTATATTTTTTTATGTTTTACCTCCCCTTTCCCACACAGCCCTGGCGAGGGACGCAGCTGTATTGTCTTTGTAAGGACAGAATCCCCCAGGGCCAAATCTCTCCCACGTTGGCCTATCTTTAGTGCCCCAGTGTTTCATCTGAAGATGAATAAATAAACAGAACACACCACGAGCAGGGATCACTTTCTGGAGTCAGCTGGCTGGGAAAGAACCTGCTGGACAATTTTCTTCGAGGCAAACCTGTCGTTTTTCCATGGAGCTTTGGGCTGAAGCATCCAGCACTGGAGAATTCCTTCCTGAGCTTTCCTCGTTTGCTCCCCAGAGGGCTAGCTGGGAATTTATATATATTCTTGGATTTTTATATCCATTTTTGGGTTTTTATATCCATTTTTGGATTTTTATATCCATTTTTGGGTTTTTATATCTATTTTTGGATTTTTATATCCATTTTGGATTTTTATATCCATTTTTGGGTTTTTATATCCATTTTTAGATTTTTATATCCATTTTTGGGTTTTTATATCCATTTTTGGGTTTTTATATCCATTTTTGGGTTTTTATATCCATTTTTAGATTTTTATATCCATTTTTGGGTTTTTATATCCATTTTTGGGTTTTTATATCCCATTTTTGGGTTTTTATATCCATTTCAAGAGCATGATTTGAGAATATCAAAGCACTGTTAATGACTGGGGGTGAGATTCAGTTAAATTCACCAATTTCGAGGGAACTGTGTCAAGTTAGAGCAGAGCAGCTCTGTGCTGCCTTTAATCAGAAACTTTCTGAGGAATTGTTGCTTAAAGATGAATGTGGAGGAGACAGTTAAAAAAAATATTCACAAATTTATTTAGACACTGGGCTTCTTCTGAATTCTTCTCTTGTCCCTAGGACCTGCCAGCTCTCTCTCCCTGTTCAAAGGGGAAGATTTTCCTCCTAAAAATTAACTAAATGGTGAACACAGGACATGAGTTGGAATGAGATTTTGATCTCCTAAAAATGAACTAAAAGATGAATACAAGACATGAGTTTGAATGAGATTTTGATCTCTTAAAAATGAACTCCATGGTGAAAACAGGACATTGGCACTCAGTTATAACTGGGATGTTCAATTCCCTCATCTACACCCTTAGTTTCTTTTCCATTACTACCACAGGAGAAAGTGTGAAACTCCTTTGGTGAAATGAAATTCTTTTTCTCTGTCCAAGGATTTGGGAGAACCTTCCAAGTGTGAAACTCTTTCGGTGAAGTGAAATTCTTTTCCTCTGCCTAAAAAATTGGGAGAACCTTCCAGGTGTGAAAATCTTTTGGTGAATGAAATTCTTTTTCTCTGCCTAAAAAATTGGGAGAACCTTCCAAGTATGAAACTCCTTTGGTGAATGAAATTCTTTTTCTCTGTCTAAGGATTTGGGAGAACCTTCCAAGCAGCCTCTTAACACATGTTCTACACTTAAATGTTCCAAGGAGATCACCCAGCACAAAATTCTTTCCTTGCTCAGCCCCTCTCTGCAGGCTGCAGCCCTTTATTGATCCCCTCCCTGTGAGGTTCCATTCTCCTCACAGACACAACTGAGCAGCGCCCCTCATCAAAGGAAGGTTTTAAAAAGCAGCAAAACGTGTGAAAATCTCCGAGGGGCTGACCATAAATGACATCAGGACTGAGGAGGGGCAGAGCCACACGGGCAGCCGGGTGTGTGCAGCCCCCCAGGGCTGCCCAGAGGGGCAGGACAGACACACGGGTGCTGGGCTGGGGGCAGGGAACGTGGCACAGATGAGCAAACCAGGCAGAGAGGGAAGGGGAAAAACCTCCTGAGAGCAGCTGAGCAGAGCACAGAGCTGTCCTGAGGCTGCTCCCTCCTCTCTGTGCTGGCCTCTGCCACCCCCAGAAAAGGAATCCCCCAAAAATTCACTCAGCCTCTTTTTGGGCACCCCATCCTCCTTTTCCTAACAAAACCCCCTCCCAAGTGGGCCAGGCTGCAGGGAAATAAGCCAGGCTTTGCATTCAGGCACAAATAGCTGTGCTCTGACTTCAGGACTTCGGGAAGAAAAAACTTCCATCATTTATTTTGCATTCTTCATCAGGGTTAAATAATTTTCTCCCCCCCCTTTTTTTTTTTTTTCTCCTCTCCTCCCCTCCCCTTCCCTGCCCCCAAATTGACTCATCCATCACTAGAATCAATATGAATGCAAAGATTTTTGGCGGATTTGTTGTCATGGAAACCACTTCTCCTCTCTGATATTCCCTTACAGGCTTTCCAGACCTTTTCTCGCCTTTAAATTACCATCCTGCCCTACATTCCCAACAACCCTGGGTTTGAATTCCAGGCCGTGAGCTCCATTTGGAAACAAAACCGTGCACAGGCACAGCAGAACCATCGGCCAGGAGAGAAACCATTCCCTGCTGGGAGAGGGAGCACCAAGGATGGGCCCAAAATGGCTGCGGAGAAAAGGGATGCTGCAACCCCCTCCTGAACCTCAGGACTTCTGTGAAACAGAATTTCTGCCCAAATTCTCCCTCTGGAGCTGCTTTGCTGCCCAGAGAAAGGCTCGCTTTGTGATGAAGGCGTGAAGTGAGGCTCTGGAGCAGTTGGAATTACCCCCATCAATAAAGTTTGGTGGGGTTTGATTTTGTGAGTTGCTCTCCCTGCTCCCACTTGGCACAACTTGGCAGCCCAGGCACCTGGATTTCCTCCTGCCGGGACTGCACAGACAGGAAAGTGATCCCTGCACGTCCTGTCGGGTGTGCTGGGAGATTGGGATGCTGCAGGAGGCACCAGGAGCGGGTAGAAAGCTTTGCATAAACATCAAATAATATCAAATATCAAACATCAAATATCTCAAATATCAAATATCAAACATCAAACATCAAATATGTCAAATATCAAATATCAAACATCAAATATCTCAAATATCAAATATCAAATATCAAATATGTCAAATATCAAAGATCAAATATCCAAAATCAAATATCAAATATGTTAAATATCAAACATCAAACATCAAATATCAAACATCAAACATCAAATATCAAACATCAAACATCAAATATCAAACATAAAATATATCAAATATCAAGTATCAAATATCAAACATGAAATATCAAATATATCTAATATCAAATCTCAGACATCAAATATCAAATATCTAAAATATCAAACATCAAACATCAAATCTCAAACATCAAATATCAAATACATCAAATATCAAATACATCAAATCTCAAACATGAAATATCAAATATCAAATATATCAAATATCAAATATCAAATATCTCAAACATCAAATATCAAATACCAAATATCAAATATCAAATATCAAATATATCAAATATCAAACATCAAACATCAAATATATCAAACATCAAACATCAAATATATCAAATATATCAAATATCAAATATATCAAATATTAAATATATCAAACATCAAATCTCAGAGGGCTCAGCCTGTCATTCCTCCTGCACTCACGACCCACTGTTGGGTCCCAAGCAAACTGCACATTCCATTAGGAGAAAATACAAAACTCTTATTAAACCCCCATTTTTTAATAAATTTTTCTGTTAATTCAGAAGTTATGTTGGGAGAAGTTTTCCTAGAAAGCCCAAGAAGTTTCGTGGCACGTGGTTCCTATTGAAAGTGAGAGCAATTTGTGCTTTTAACACAGATAAAGAGAAAAATCCCAATAAGAAACCACCATCCAAGCAAGGTAATTAAAGAGAAATAGAACCCCCCAAATGTATATTTTTGTTCATTCCCAAGTTTATTATGGAGATTTCTTTATTATTTATTTATTCAGGGGGTGGCAGGAGTCCATGATTTTTTATTTATTTATTGTTTGTTTATTATTTATTTATTTATGAATTATTATTTGTCACTCATTATTATTTATTTCTTTATTGACATCAGCAATATTTCAGTAAAAATGGATTTAAACTCTCCCCAAGTGATGCTTTCTAAAGGTGCTGCACAGACCCTTGTGAAGGTGAAGTTGTCCTGTCTGCTCAGAGAATCTGAAAGGAATTTCTGATTTATTTCCTGCCCTACCCACCAAAGTCTGGATTAGGTCAAACTGGTTTTATTTTTAGTTCTGGGCAGGTCATTTTTTGGGGGGTGGTCTCGGGGTTTTTTTGAGCACCCTTTACAAATCTAACTAAAGCTTCTACCTGAAATGTTTTGAAAAGAAAAAGTCCAAATGAAATTTTACGACATTGACAGAATTCAATTCCTCTTACCCCCAGAAGAAAAACCTGATTGACTTCGCTCAATTTGATGCCAAATTTACAAGCGACTTTGGACTGAGCAGGGCACTCCCAAGGATCTGATGGAACAAATCTTGCCTGTCCACAGCCCAGTAGCTAAAATCAGAAGTCCAACAGGCCTGTTCATGAATTCACACTTTGGGAGCAAGAAACAAGATGCATTTAGCAAGCCAGCAAACTACAGACATTTCTGTGCATCAAAATACGAGCTTTAAACATTTAAAGGCGAGAATTCCCTTTTTACTCCTTTTAAATTAAAGTAATGAGACCTCAGGTTCATATTCTGCCTTTTTGTTGGAAGCATCACACTTTCCATTCCACCTTTTGGGGGGTTGTTTATTTTTTTTCAGTGTTTCTAAATTCATTTATTGGGCCAGGTCAGGTGCTGAAAGAAAAGGGGTTTGGTTCTTTCATTCTGCAGTGAATATAAAGAGTGGCCAAATCCTCACACTCTCACTTTTGCCTACGTTTGTCTATCAATTGGCCTGTGAAAGCGTGGATCGTCCTGAAAAGAAAAGAAATTTGAAAAACAAAATCTCCTAGGAAGGAGGGGGGAAAAAATAAAAAAAAATGGCAGCGAATTCAAAAAGATAATTCTCCAAATAGAAGACAAAGTCTGTTCCAGTTATTTTTGTAAGGGGTTGATTGCAATTTGCATCCTGCTCAAGCAGCATCTGCCATCAGCAGTGCTCAGTAGTCTTTTCTCTCTCTCTCTTTTATTTTTTTTTTCTTTTTGTATTTTGCCTGTGAATGTGGCTTGATGACATTTCCTTCCCAAATCCTGGCAGAGTGATCTGCCCCCTCCTTCTCCTCAGACCTGAGCACATCTTGCCACCACAGGGTACAGGTGATCGGGAGCTTTTATTCCTCCCACGTCCCATTCATGGCCCTGGGGGCTCCCTGGATTGACTTTTATTGGAAAATTGGGTTCCTAAGGGAATACACCTGGGAGCTGGGAGATGCAGAGCAGCGCCTTGCACTTCCCTCTGGGCTGAAAGGAACAGCAAGATGGGGAGTGGGAAATCCCTGTGGATTCCACATTTCCCTTTTTTCCACAGCGCACCTGGAGCCGGCGGAGAGCAAAGCGCTGCTGGAGGGAGGACAAAGCTGCCAAAAAACGCCTCCAAACCCACCAAAAACGCCTCCAAACCCTTCCTGCTGGGGGGCCCTGCTCCCTGGGGTGCCCACAGGGCTCCCAGGAGTGCAGAAAGCCACGTTTGCATTTCCCATTCAGACAGGCAGCATCCATCCCCCCGGAGCTGCCGGGAAGTGTGCAGGGCAAACCAGGACAGGAAAGCAGCAGAGCTGATGTTCCTGTGCAGTTTGTTTTTTTAACTCCTCTTGCTTTCACGGGGTAATTAGATCCAGATGTTGGTTTTGTTTGTCCCTTTTGCCTTTGAGTCCTGCTCAGGGCTTTTTTTTTTGTTTTTTTTTTGATGACTGACAGAGGGAAATTCATCTTTCAGCAGCCATGAGCCAGAGGGAACCTGCAATTCCTGTCCCTCGCAGCTTGGGGGTTCAGCCTGCACCTTCTCTTGCTCAAAGAATTCTGGTTAGAAAGAATTTGGAACCCCCATAGATTTATCTTGAGGATGATATTCCTGGGAATTGCTGGGGGCAAAGAAAGCCAGCCAGGCTGTGTGAGGCAGTGTTGCAGTAGGACACAAAATAAAGATAGTTTGTCTCCAGTTTTGACAAAGAGAACATCAGAGGGGTTTATTTACAATCTTTTTGCTTCTTTTATAGCAGCTTCACTAAAAAAGGTATTCATTGATCAATAGGACTGACATCTCGTTCCATTGGTTAAGTAATAGAAAACAACAGCTGGGGAAGATTGTCATGAGAAAAAACCACTGCCCACTTAGAAATGTTTTGGGAAAAGGAGAAAGATGTTTTGGGAAAGGAAAACTGTTGGAAGTTTTCCCTTGGAAAAGGAGCTAGTAGTGGTTAGCAAGCTGAGAATTCTCTCAGGCTCAGAAATACCGAGCCCACAAGGCAGCAGGTGTTGGATCAGTGAGAGAGGAGCAGCTTCCAGCCACTTCCAACACTGCTGAAGTACAGAAATGGGGATGGATTTAGGGAAATCCATCCGAGCACAGCCCTGATAACCAGGACATGGCACAGAACTAACCCCTGCCTTTCACAGCCACCTAATAGCTTCACTGTTTGTGTTTATTTCAGCTGAAAACGTGAACAAACCCCGTATCCTCCCCATTTCAATGTGCTCTGCTGGTGGGCAAGAGCTGCTTTATTCAGAGCAGAGAGGAGGAGATAAAAAGGGGGGGCAATAACCAGTATTAGAAAGAATGAGGGGTGCTGTGACAGCAGGGATTTTGCTAATGTAAGCAGCATAATATGTCAAAAAAAAAAAAAAGATAAAATTCTGCCTGCAGTTCAGCTAACTACAAGCATGTATAACTGTAAATTTGATTTAACTACGGCAAGCAAACTGCTCAGCTTCAGGTAGCTGGGGTTTGGAATGCTAAACAGCAAAGCCAAGGTGTTTATGGGCAGGAGGAAACAGGAGAACAGCACAAATTGCAGCTGGGTGGGAAAGGAAGGGCTTCAAGGTGTGAATGTTCTGTTAGCACTGATGGGACTCTCACACCTCGTTCTGTACACACTGAGCCAGAACAGCTGAGGAAAGGAGTAGTGTTTGTAATTGGGATTCCCCCAGAAAATGCAAAAAGAAAAAGAATGAAGTAGAAGAGTAGTGTTTGTAATTGGGTTTCCCCCAGAAAATGCAAAAAGAAAAAGAATTAAGTAGAAGAGTAGTGTTTGTAACTGGGTTTCCCCCAGAAAATCCAAAAAGAAAAAGAATGAAGTAGAAGAGTAGTGTTTGTAATTGAGTTTCCCCCAGAAAACTCAAAAAGAAAGAAAAATGAAGTAGAGTAGTGATTATAATTGGGTTTCCCTGAGAAAATCCAAAAAGAAAAAGAATGAAGTAGAAGAGTAGTGTTTGTAATTGGGTTTCCCCCAGAAAATCCAAAAAGGAAAAAAGTGAACTAGAAGAGTAGTGTTTGTAATTGGGTTTCCCCCAGAAAATGCAAAAAGAAAAAAAATGAAATAGAAGAGAAGCAGAAAAAGGCAAACAGAATGTTCTCACGTTTCCCTCATGACACAGAAGCAATGTTTATCCCAAGGCACAGAAGACAAAGATCCAGGATTCCAAACACAAGCACAGAAATACATTCTCCCTTCGAGCCAGGTGTGCGCAGAAACAGCCCCACAACACCTCGAGGAGCTGCTCTGGGAGGATTTATTTCCAACTGCACTTCAGCTCAGTTGTGCACCCAGAGCATCTCCCACTTGTCAACTCTCGTTGTAGCTCAGCTGCAAACGGGGTTGGTACAGAAATAATTTTTTATTATTTATTATATGATCCTTGCAGCCGTGCCCTGAGCGATGCTGCGGATCTGCCAGCACAGACATGGGGAGCAACTGCAGCAATCAGTGCCTGATGCAGCCCAGCAGCTCTGCCTTGCTGCCCTGAGTGTCTCACAGGTTTTTAATTGCCCTGAGTGTCTCACAGGTTTCTAATTCCAGCCCCGAGTGAGGCTGGGTTAGGCTCGGGGGTGGGCATGGGGAGTTTGATCTCTGGGGGTTACCATTGGGATTCCATTTGGGATTGCCATTTCCACAGTGATGCCACACTCTCCCCAGCACACCTGATGGTTCTACTGATGCCTTAGGATTTTAGCTTTGATGTTTTTCAATTCCTGTGCTGCTTTAGTGCATAACTCTAAACTCCACACAGAGTGTTGGTTACTGTCTTCATGTTTTGGTCAGACAAAATAATCACCTCCAGGCCTGGAACTCATGGACACCTCACTGCCTCAGGTGCCAAAAAGTACAAATAAAAATGAATTTCTTTTATTTATGCGGAGGAGCAAACTTTATTTTGTAAGTGGGGAGGAGCAAACTGGGGGCAAATGACTTCATCACCTGAAGCTGTAATTGGAGGATGAACCCCTGATATGTGAATGGGGGCATATATCTGGTTATCTGATATACACCCCCATCTATATCTATATCTATATCTATCTCTATATCTATATCTATATCTATATCTATATCTATATCTATATCTATCTCTATATCTATATCTATATCTATATCTATATCTATATCTATAGCTATAGCTATAGCTATTGCTATTGCTATTGCTATTGCTATATCTAATCTATATCTATATCTATATCTATATCTATATCTATCTGTATCTGTATCTGTATCTGTATCTGTATCTGTATCTGTATCTATATCTATCTATAGCTATATCATCTGTATCTATATCTATATCTACATATATAAGTATATGTATATGTATATGTATATGTCTATGTAAATGTATGTGTATATATGTATATATACATATATATATACACAATCTACATATGTGTGTATATATACATGTGTAGACTCTGTGTGTATATCTATATATCTATCTGTATATATATATTGACATATATTGTATGTCAAACTTTTAATTGTCTGAAAAACTTATGGCCATTGTCCATGCTGGGTGCAGCCCCTGGGAGGCTCTGACTGCTCAATCTGTGCCTATTGAAAGCCTTTAATAAATAAAATAAATTTATTCTCTGAACCTTTCCTAGCCTCTGTTCCAGGGAGCCACCCCAAGGCCCCCCAACTTTGCAGGGAAGGGAGGGAACCTGGGTTCCTCCACATTCCTCTCCCGGGCAGCCCCTGCACCCTGCTGAGCTGGCCGAGGCACCGGGGAGTGAGCAGGGGGTGAATGTGCCACTCAGTGCCAGTCCCCATTAGATGTGACTTCAACCAGTGTGAGCAGCTTAATATGCTGATGGTTAATGAGCCATTCAGGGACATCCAGCTTTCTGCTTTGTTGGCTCCATGCATTAATCACCATTCCTTGGAGCTCCTCGGTTGCTTTGGAGGCTGCTGGAGCCCAGGAGAGGCTCTGGAGGGCTGTGGGCAGGGGGAGCCACTGGGGCAGCCCAGCCAGAGGTGGGGGCACAGGGATTGCTGGGCCACACCAGCTCTCATCCATCAAACACCAGGAAAGAGATCTGCTCACTGAACCAGCTCTCCTTATAGGAAACTTTGGGAGTTGCTGGAGTTTCAAACTTGGTTTAGGACTCTTTCAGGTGGCTCTTTGCCACCTTTATTTTCTCCTTTATCTCTCTTTTTTCTGATTTAACTTTTTTTTTTTTTTCCAGTGGAAACAAACAAACAGTTCAAATAATCAAACACTTTGAATATTTGTTTGTTCAGAGAACTCAACTGCTGGAGAAGTGTTGGGGATGGCAGAGCCCAGAAATCCCACCCAGGTGAATGTGACCCTTGCACAGTGAAGGGAGGGAAAGCAGAGAACCCTCACGGGGGTCAGATTTTTGGAGAAGGCTCCAATGAGCTGACTGAGGTGCTGAACCCACCCATGGAAACACAGAGCTCCAAAGAGCAGGATTTTGGATTAATTAGCCATTATCCCACACCACCCCAAATCCCACTGCTTCTCTCTCAAAGGAAGTCACAACAATATAATTCCTGCTTGTCCTGGGGGAAGGGAATGGGTCCAGTAGGATCTGGAGCATCCCAAATCTGTCAGCCCCCGTTTAGCTGCAGTGCAGGGCCTTGGAGCCACTGACACCAAGGCTGGTGCAGAAATCAGCCATTCCAGTCCCATCACTCACTAAATCAGAGCCTATTCCAGTTATTTAGGAAAGAAACTGACAGAGCATGATTGGAATGCAGTTTTGGTAAGTTTTGTTTAAATCATCGAGAGCTTTTAATATTATTTTTCCCCCCCGTGGCTGAGACACAAATTTATTTATCAGGCAGAATTTTCCAGTCAGAAAACATGTGCATCTATACATGCAGATGCACACGGGCCTGCCCAGATTTACATGGATTTATCCATAGACATTCATGCAAAACACTTGCCAAAAGCCTTAAAAATGGATTTGAGCATGCAAAAAAAAAAAAAAAAAAAAAAATTCTGCTACAATTACTGAGTGTCTGCGGCTTCCTCTGCCTTCCAGAGGGGAATAAAGAAGTTCAGCAGCTGCATGGGGGATGCAGCCCTGTCCTAGGTTACAATGTAAAATTGTGCCCAAGGTTTGTATTCTATCCCCATGAGCCCTTGGAGCCAAGGTGGGGCAGTGTTTTCCTTATCTTCTGTTAACGAGCCCAACAATGCCTTGCCCATGACTCACAGATAACTCCAGAGTTATCTCTGGTTAATGGGCCATCAAGGACCCACTGCAGGACTCATAGAATGAGATCAGCCCATGGGGAGATGCTCCGCCCAGGGGGAGGAGCCAAGCATTCCCACCTGGATAAATCCAGGGTTTGGGACAGCACAGGCAGCTTTTTATCCACTGGACTCCCAGAGGAGACAAGAGCTACCAGACCTTTCTACAGGATCACTGCTTCAACAAGACCATCTCATCTGGACTGCCACTACCACCCTGACAGGGTGTCAGGTTGTATTCTGACTCTGTCAGTGGTTTTTTTTTTTTACTATTAATTTTCTTTTACTTTCTTTTATTTCTTTTCCTCTTATTAAATTGTGTTTCTGACTTAGAGTCTTTCACTGGTTTTGCTTTCAAACCAGCACAAGCCCACTGCCACCACTGCACAGAGCTCTGAGAAATGCTCACATCTCACAGCTCCTGCTCAGGGTGGTGAGAAAATCCATCCCAGACCGAGAGGGCTGCAGGCGAAGGGATGAGATGAAATGTGACTGACAGGGAGACAGCAGCCAGCAATGCTCAGCCGAGTGAAAAGGCAAAAGAAATACAGGAATAGTAAAACCTCCCCATTTGTGTTTTAATTGGGAGGGGACCTAACAGGCAGTTCTGGTGCTGCGGGCAGCCCCTGGAAACGTTAACTCTGCTCTGTGCTGGAGCCAAACAGGCACAACACACACACGGGGCCCTTTGCCTCTAACACTGTGCCACGGGAAAATGAGACTGTGATCTCCTGTGACATGAGGATGAAATGAGGTTGTCAAATCCAGTCAGGGTGAAGTGGCTGGGAAATATTTCTCTGCTCTCTGGTGCTGAGGTGGATTTTGGAGTCAGTGTCCTGTGCCTTTGCTTCCCTGATGTTTGTGTTCCTTAATTCTACAAACAGCCTCTGGAGGTGGGAAAGGCAAGGCCTTCCTCCTCAATCCACTCCATGCTCTGGGAAGGAATTCAAGACATTGAACCCAAACTATTGAACCCCAAGATATTTTGGCATTGTAATCCCAAATGTTCAGCTTGGCTGCCTTCCCCACGGCTTCAGTCCCTCCTCCCATGGGACACCTCGTGAGCCAGAACATCCTCTGAGGGCTTCACCAGGAGATTGCAGGGATTAATGAGCACTGAAATGTCTGGCTGAAATAACCCCACAATTACAAACTATTGCTACTGCAAGAGTCAAATTGAAGCATCTGAAAATCGTCTGGCATGGAATGGGAAATCCCATTTTTGGTAGCTTTTTTTCCTTCTCTGGTCCTTCCAGCAGTTTGAAGAGACTGTGAGGAAGGAGCAAGTGACAGAGACCTAATGAGGAGAAGAAAATGTCAAGCTGAAGGAGAAAACAAATATTGAGCCAGCCTCCAAGAGAGCAAATCTGTCTTTTGGAGGTGTAGCACCACAGTGATCCCACACACCCTGACCAATGCATGGCTAATTTGTTTATTTATTTATAAATTTGGGGGGTTGATCGTGTTTGTTTAATTGGAGGTGTTGTACCTTAGTGATCCCACACCCTGACCAAAGCATGGCCAATTTGTTTAATTATTTATGTAAATTTGTTTCTTTATTTATGTATTTGGGGGGTTGATCGTGTTTGTTTAATTGGAGATGCTGTACCACAGTGATCCCACACACCCTGACCAAAGCATGGCCAATTTGTTTATTTATTTATATAAATTTGTTTATTTATTTATGTGTTTGGTGGGTTGATCTCATTTGTCTAATTGGAGGTGTTGCACCACAGTGATCCCACACCCTGACCAAAGTACGGTCAAATTGTTTATTTATTTATGTAAATTTGTTTATTTATTTATGTATTTGAGGGTTGATCATGTTTGTTTAATTGGAGGTGTTGTACCTCAGTGATCCCACACACCCTGACCAAAGCATGGCCAATTTGTGTATTTATTTATGCAAATTTGTTTATTTATTTATATAAATTTGTTTATTTATGTATGTATTTGGGGGTTGATCATGTTTGTTTAATTGGCGGTGTAGCACCACAGTGATCTCACACACCCTGACCAAAGCATGGCCAATTTGTTTGTTTATTTATGTAAATTTGTTTATTTATGTATGTATTTGGGGGTTGATCACGTTTGTTTAACTGGAGGTGTTGTACCTCAGTGATCCCACACACCCTGACCAAAGCATGGCCAATTTATTTATTTATTTATGTAAATTTGTTTGTTTACTTATATATATGGGGGGCTGATTGTGTTTGTTTAATTGGAGGTGTTGCACCACAGTGATCCCACACACCCTGACCAAAGCGTGGCCAATTTGTTTAGTTATTTATGTAAAATTGTTTATTTATTTATGTAAATTTATTTATTTATGTAATTTTTAAATTTATGTATGTATTTGGGGGTTGATTGTGTTTGTTAATTGGAGGTGTTGCACCTCAGTGATCCCACACCCTGACCAAAGCATGGCCAATTTGTTTATTTATTTGGGGTTTGATCACTTTTTTTGTGGTGATTTCAGAGAGGAAAGGCAACTTCTGCTTTCTGTCCCATGGCACAGAAATTGTCTCCTCCTGGGTTTTTTGGGGGATTTCCTGCCCTGGGTGATCCCTGAGGCATCTCCATTCCCACTCAGAGGGGAGAGCCTCAACAACAGGAGGTGCCAGGTTTTGTGCCTGGGTTTTTTTGGTTTTGTGTGTGTGTTTGGTGGTTGTTGTTTTGTGGGTTTTTTGGGTTTTTGGGTGGGTTTGTTTTTTTTTTTTTTGGTTTGGGTGGGGTTTTTTTGGATTTTTTGGGGGATTTTTTTGTTTTTGTTTTTGTGGATTTTTTGTTTTATTTTGCTTTGTTTTTTGGGTGTTTTCATTTTTTCCCTGCCACCCCAGCTGGGCTGGGGGGATGTCCCGGTGTGTTCTGCACTGTTTTCATCCATCAGGACTGCACACGTGGAGCTGTGCAAGCCTGAGTCCCTCTCCAGAGGCTTGTCCTGCCAGCAGTGAGGATGGAGCCTCTGTTGGGGTGCAGATTAATGAGATGTTGATGGAGCAGGGGGTGAATCCCCAGAGCTGAGCTCAGCACTTCACTTGACAAAAGAGCTGTGAAAACGTGGAGTGCTCCGAGCTGAGGCAAAAGCTGAAATAAAAAATTTTTGCTCAGCGGTGAGAGCATCATTAAATAACCATCATTAAATAACCATATTTTTACTGATCCAGGCTGGGAAGAATGGAGCCCTGCCCTCTGCTCTGCGCTGCCAGGATTTCACAGGCACCAAGACAAAGGGTGGGGTGAACAAAGTGCAAGTGGGGCTTGCAGAACACCAGAATATCACAGAGTTTTCAAAGCAGCTCTCACTTCATTAAAGGTGGAAAAGACTGAAAAGCCCAGAGTTTGAGAGAGTCAGAGAGCTACACCTGGAAAAACCTGCAGGACTTGACTGACAAGCTCACTTCTCACAGTGCTTGGACATCAAACTGCACCGGTTCCATCAGTCCAGGAGAAAACTGGGGAACTCCGTGGGCACTGGAACTCTGGCAGCCCCCACAGTGAAAGCTGAGATGAGAAATACTCCGGGTACAAAAAGCAGGGGGAAGTTTTATCTCTCAGAGCTCTTGTGGGGACACTTTGGTGATGGGGACAAGGTGCTCCTCACATCTGGGGGGCATGATGGCACCCCGGGACTGCAGCTTCTTTATCTGCTTCACTCTGACTGCAGCACTGATGTCCTCAAAGATTTAAAATGCTCAAAACAACCTGGCAAGCTCTGCCTTGGTTTTTTCCTTTTCAGGAGTAGAGAGCTGTTAATGATTGAAGTGACTTTCCCAGCCCAAAACCAGCCCAGAAAAAACAAAAAAACCCTGCAGCTTTTTAAATCTTATTTTAAGGGAGATTATAATAAAATTACAGAATGGTTTGGGTTGAAAGGGACATTAAAGCTCATCCAGTTCCACCCAGGGACACCTTCCACCATCCCAGGCTGCTCCAAGCCCTGTCCAGCCTGGCCTTGGGCACTTCCAGGGATCCAGGGGCAGCCACAGCTGCTCTGGGCACCCTGAGCCAGGGCCTGCCCACCCTGATGTAAATTATTTCTCCCTGATATTTGGTCTAAATCTGCCCTCTTATTCCATGAAATATCAGAGTTCTGCAAAAACCATGGCAGAAGAGAGGAATGAAGAGAGGAATGGACGTGGAGGTAGAAACCCAAGGATGGAAAACGAGGCAGAGCTGGTGAGGACAAGGGAACTGCTCTAAGCTCTGCTTTGAGGTGATGGCATCACCTTTTGTCACCTTTTGTCACATGGCACAAGTGGCTGACTCCTGTTCCTTGAGCCCTGTGGCTGCAGCACCACCAGTGCCACCAGTGCCTCCAGTGCCACCGGTGCCACCAGTGCCTCCAGTGCCACCAGTGCCTCCAGTGCCCCCAGTGCCACCAGTGCCTCCAGTGCCTCCAGTGCCACCGGTGCCACCACTGCCACTAGTGCCACCAGTGCCTCCAGTGCCTCCAGTGCCTCCAGTGCCTCCCTCCCACCCCAAGGGGCACAGCCACTGCCTTGCTGATCCCACGGGCCACCAAACACGCCCAGAGCTGTCCCCTGGCTGCAGTGACACAGGGATGGTGGTGTTTAGCTGTGATTTCTGTGCAGCAAAGCTCAGTGACCTCCCGGGGAAGAGGGGGTTGTGTTTTATTTTCTTTTATGCCAGAGTTGGGATTAAATGCTCAGACAATGTTTCTTGTTCAGATCAGGTGTTTATTAATTCTTATCTCTGTTACAGTCTCACAAACCATGAGTTCTACAGCACTACAAACTAAAAATGGCCCCCATCTCTCTCTACAAGGCCTTTTAAGGATAAACTGTCCAATTCAGAAATGACACCTCAATTATTTTGAGTTTTAACCCAATAACCAATCACCCCTGGCCCACAATGCCGACTTTTCTACCCAATTACAAAATCCCACCCAGAGCCGTGGAGAAGAAGGTGAAAAAGCAGGACTGGGCTCTGCCCTAAATCCTCCACCTTGCTTTATAGATCTATTCCTGTATTCTAAACCCTTCAACTCTCAGTTTTGCCCCCTGTGATATCACACACTTCTATCCAAACTGCACACCCACAATCCCAGTGCTGTCACTCAATATTGGGAGCTTCTCCACGGCCTCAGGTCAGTGCAGTGTTTGCTTGGGGGTCAGTGCCTGGCAGCACAGAGAGTCTGAAATTCTCAGCCCCCAGGGTTCCAACAAGAGGGGACAGACCCGAGGAGCCAGGGGAGGGCTGGGGGGTCACCCTTCCCTGGGGGACACCTTTCCACCTTTCCTGGGGGCTGCATCCCGTCCATCCCTCAGGGAAAACGCCCTGTGGGGTTGTGTTCACGTGGGGCAGGCACAGCTGGAGCTCAGCAGGGACAAACGTCTGTGAGAGGAAACAAACCCAGAGCAAAGCTGGATAAAAGTGCAATGACACCACACGGAGCTCATCACCCTCTGCACCTGCTGGGGCTTGGAAGGCAACCAAGGGAAAATCTTCTCAGAGGTTTTGCTTTTGGCATTCCCCTCCTCTAACACGAACCTGCTCCTGAAAGGAGGCCCCCACTTCCTGCCAATCACCAGGAAAAAAACCAGGGCTGTGAGTGCTCTGTGCAGAGCAGGTAGCTCATTTCCATGCAGAATCAATATAATTGCAAATGGAATCATTGCTGCTGAGGGAGCTGAATTTAATGGGGTGTGTACACGCAGGAATGCGTGTGGGCTTGGCAAAACCTACACAGGGCTCAGTCTGACCTCTGGAATTGATCAGGAGCCCCTCTGTGAACAGCAGCAGACTGAAACACAGGCACACACAGCTGCACACCCCAAATATCCTGTATATTATATAGATATAACAACCCAAACACAATATGTATAAAATAACCCAAATGTGTCACACCACAGATCCCTCCAGTCCTGTGAGTGTCTCACACAGGTGGGTCAAACTACAGATTTCAGGTGTCTTGATGTTAGGTACCTCAAAGTGAAAGTTTTCTGAACCCACACTGATCAAAGGTCAGCTTTGTATGAAATTCTGTGAATTCTCTGTGAATTTTCTGTGAATTCTGTGAATCCTCACGGCCCATTTGTGGATCCGTCAGGAATGCTGCCCAGCTTGCTCAGCTTCCCAGAACACAAATTCTGCTGCAGGGTTGTCGCCCTGATTTTTCCAGCCTTCTGATTGTTCTCATACTAGAGTCAGAGTTCTCACTTTCTCACACTTCTTTCACATAAACAATCCATTGTTTTTACAACACTATCGTTGTTTACATATTTTGTATTAAGAGGAGAATCTTGATGGATAGTCTGTTTGGCCAACACGGTGGAGAGGTGGGCATTCCACCCTCCAATCCTCATTTTTGTAAAACTATAAATGATGAAGTTTCAAAATAAACTCTTTCTTCAAGCTTCTCCTCATCCTCACTGAAAGCTCCAGTCTCTGTGTCATCATTTTGTGTCCTATCGTGACACAGGGTTATGAATTGTGAGTTCTCACCCCTTTTTTGTCCCATTTGCCACTTTCCAGCCTTGGGACAGTCACTCAGCACCACCAAAATCCTCTGAAGCCATCCTGGCTATTCAATATTTTACTGATCACTGGTCTAAGAACCCTCCTGTAGCCCTGATTTCATGTCTGAGATGTTCTGGTTTCTGAAATTCTTTTCCCAGGTGATTTTCTGTAAATAAGAGAAATGTTTTTGCAGCTGTACCTGTGTTATTTATTCTTTCTCACAGGAGGGGCTTCCTCTTGACGTCCCTCTGGTTTGGCCAATGTGATTGGAGAGGTTTGCCTTTGTTTTACACAGACTGGTCTGTGTAAAATGGTATAAAAGGGAGACACAACCCTGAAATAAAGAGTCATTTTTACCCTTCTGAACTTTGGAGTCTGTGGTGTTGTGGTGTAAAACAGCATCACCCTCCAGTGGGGGATAACTCCTTAAACAAAACAATTCCCTGCAAGCCCTGTAAGGAAGGCCTTGGGAACAACAGGAGGTGCCTCTGTAGTGAACAACAGGGCTGCTGTAGCTTTTCTGTAATTTTACATTTAACTGAGACAGTAGGACACGAAATAAAAATAGTTTGACTCCAGTTTTGACAAAGACAACATCAGAAGGGTTTATTTACAATCTTTTTGTTTCTTTTATAGCAGCTTCACTAAAAAAGGTGTTCACTGGTCAATGGGACTGACACCCCTTTCCATTGGTGAAGTAATAGGAAACAACAGCTGGGGAAGATTGTTATAGGAAAAAACCACTGCCCACTTAGAAATGTTTTGGGAAAAGGAGAAAGATGTTTTGGGAAAAGAAACTGTTGAAAGTTTTCCCTTGGGGAAGGAGCTAGGAGTGGTTAGCAAGCTGAAATTCTCTCAGGCTCAGAGATATCGAGCCCACATTTAACCATGAGCTGTGGCAGGAATTATTCCCCACCGAGCAGCAAGATCTGCTCCATCAAACAGAGCACAAAACTCTGTCCACCAGTCAAAGTTGCTGCTCAGCTTCAGCCCTGGAAAATTCTGCTTCCAAAGCAGCTCTGCAAACGTTGTGCAAAGGCAGAGCCAGGCAGAAAAGTTCCTCCCCACAGCCCTGATCCCACAGGAGAGCAGAGCTTGTGCCAGAGGGTGCAGCCACAGTACACAGAGTGGGGATGACTTTAGGCAGGTCACAGGAAATCTGTAGGGTTTTATGTTTTAAATACTTTGGTTTTCTTGTTTGGGTTTTCTTTGTTGTTGTTGGGTTTTTTTGCTTGTTTGTTTGGGTTTTTTTGGTTTTTTTGTTTGTTTTGTTTTTGGGTTTTTTGGGGGGGGTTTAGGGGGTTTTTTGGTTTTGGGGGGGTTTTTTTGTTTGGATTTT
Organism: Acrocephalus scirpaceus scirpaceus; assembly: GCA_910950805.1. Classification (NCBI taxonomy): domain Eukaryota; kingdom Metazoa; phylum Chordata; class Aves; order Passeriformes; family Sylviidae; genus Acrocephalus; species Acrocephalus scirpaceus. The sequence continues at coordinate 2,710,341 of OU383782.1, forward strand.
TTTTGTTTGCTTTTTGGTTTATGGTTTTTGGTTTTTTTTTTCTTTGAAGTGGATTGTGCTCTGAAAGTTCCTTAGGGTGAAATGAACAGAGCACTGCAGCACTCCTCCTGAACCTTCCTAAGATATTTTCCTAATCTTCCACAGGGGATGCTTCACCTTTCTACCCCTCTTCCCCTCTGTTTTTAAGGGAAAAAAATGATGTAATTAAGACCTATTATTTGTGAAACTATAATTGCAACCCTCAAATCAATTAACAATAAGGAAAATCATGCATTACTTGGCAGTCTTGTGTCTGTGGTGATGCTGTGCCTAAAGCTGAGGATGAGGAGCCATTCAAGGCAGAATTGGTGCAAAACAGCCCTGGTTTTGCTCTGTCTTTGCCCCTCGTTAATTTGAAGTGTTTTTTAGAAAACAGACATCATGCAATTGCAGAGGTCACGTTTATCCCAGTTTTTTAGCTGCAGTTGCAAATAATTTCACAGAGTCCTTACACTCCAGGGCTAAGGAGGGAATTGGTGCTCAGAGCTGGACTCCCACATTGCTGAGTGGATTTTAGGGGGCAGAGAGGGGCAGAAGCTGCCCATGGTCAGTGTGGGAGCACTGCTGAAAGAACCACAGACACTGAAAGAACCACAGACACTGAAAGAACAACAGACACTGAAAGAACCACAGACACTGAAAGAACAACAGACACAGGTTCCTGCAGCAACAGCTCCTCAGAACTTAAATCAGGCATTTAACTCACTTAACTCATTAATATTTGTTCACAAATATTAATTCTGAACCTGTAGTCATTTAGTGGGCTTTGCTCAGGAGTTCGTTTCTGGGCTCCCTGTTATCCTCACACAAGTTTTGCATGCACATGCCCACATTTATAACTAGAAATGCTTAAAAAGTCTCTATAAAACATTTTTTCTACTGGTCATGGATCTATGGCTGTGTGACAGGGTCAGAGGAAGGCTGGACACACTTGGGACGTGGGTGAACTTTGGTTTTTAGGGCTCAGCTTGTGGGTTTGAGTCGGACACTACGCTGGGGAATGAATGAGAGCAGAGTCCCTCCAGTCCACTCTGGCAGCACTGCCTCCATCACATTCCCAGAAAATCCCCCAGGGATTACAACCATGGAACACCACCACTGGATCTGGTGGGTTCTGGTAGTATCCCTAATTCCTTAAGATTCCCTGCAGGAGAGCAAAGACTTCACTGCCAGCTGAGCTCAATGCTGGTATTTAACGCCCAAAAATGATGGAAAGTCTATTTGCTACAGAAAAAGGAGAGGGGGTCTATCTGCGCCCATCAAACATATTTATTGATTGACAAATATATAAATTGAAAATCAAGATTTAATTTAGCCAGGGGAGCAGCGAGTGCACATTTTCAATGCATGAGAAACGCTGGTATAAATCAAACTTGGAACTGAACCCTGCTATTACTCGAAAATAACTGTCCAATATCTCTGTGATCTACAGGCAAGGAGCAGAAAGAAATAAATGTGCCTCTGAGGAATCAGGGCAGCCTTAATTATTTTCTTGTAAAGGGTGTATTTCAGTGCTGTGCAAGCAGCACTTTCAATAAAGCAAAGGAATGCAATCATTCAGTGCTGGTTTATTTATTTATTTGGGACTTACAAGAAGTATTTTGCCAAAAATCACGGCAGGCTTTGGTTTCTCAGGTTACCTGCACAGTCTCTTGAGTTAAACACTTATTAGTGTGGAAAACTGGCCAGGAAACATCAGACAATGCCTCTGAATACAAATCATTTCATAAATATGCAAGTGGTGCCTCAATGTGACACTTGGCTCGTCTGAGGAACACTGATAGACTTAAAAAATAAATAAATTTAAACTCCATCAAGTGTGAGCACAATTTAATTTAATGCTTTTCACATTGAAGGCAAAACTATGACTTTGGTGGGTTTGTAATGTTTCAACTCATAGATAAAATAGAATATCCATAGCTTGGTATAAACAGGGTCAAGGGCAAATAGTTGGGGGGAAAAAACCAAGATCAAGGCAAGGAACAGATTTAATGATGCTGCCACAGTCAGAAGAAGGAGAGAAAAAAAGAAGAAATAAGAACAAAAAAGAAAAGAAAGAACAAAAAACCCCACCAGGTAAAGGGGAACCCAGTCCAGACTGGGGGTCTCAGTTTGGTCTGGTTAGTTTAGAAGTATGAGGAAAATGGATTTTTTTTCCCCTGAAGCTGAATGGGTGAATCCTCCTAAGACAAAGTGCTGTGCACATGGAGGGCTCAGGGGTTATGCCCATGGATCACAGCCTGAGTGCCAGGAAAAACACCTTCAGGAAAAGGAGGGATAAAGAATTGCAGTGCACTTTTAATTATTTTCCAGAAGTTATTTGGATCAAAATCACATTTAACAACCAAATCTCCCTCGAGCTCAACTTCTCTGCCTTGCATCCACTTTGCTGTCCAATACACTGCCACAAGAAGTCATTCTCAAGGTTTCACATCCACAAAATCACTTTGAAAGTATCAAAAATGACATTTTCCTGGTCAAGCCTTACTGGACTCCGAGCCAGATTCTTAACTTGGTCTTGGTGGATTATTTCTGTGCTCAGAGGCATTTATATCCTCCTCAATCTACTGCCAGCTCTGTAATTCCCTAATTCTCTTCGTTTCATGCTGGCATTCCCTGCAGGACTGTCACTGCAGACCAGTTTGGAAGGATTGACAGGAAATACTGAAATGTCCTCCCCTGCTCCATAGACAACTGAAACACACTCTGCAGAGAAGAACACACAGAAGATATATAAGATATTAATAGATAAGATTAATATATATTAAGATACATTATATATATATAAAATATATAATATATAATATATAATATATAATATATAATATATATTATTATTGTTATAATTAATATTAATTGTAATAATTAATATAATATATAATATATAATATATAATATATAATATATAATATATAATATATAATATATAATATATAATATATAATATATATAATATAATATATAATATATAATATATAATATATGATATATGATATATGATATATGATATATGATATATAATATAATTTATTATTATATTAATATTATATTATTATATTGATATTATATTATTATAATAATATATAATATATAATATATAATATATAATATACTATATTATTATATATATAATATATAATATAATATATATATTATTATTATATATAATATATCTTAATATATATTAATCTTATCTATATATATTAAATTATATATATATGTATATATAAATTTAAATCAGATTTTACGCCTTAAACCAGGATATTTTACCCCCAAATGAGTGTCCACAGAAGCCTTGTGGAATCACTGTGGAGCTCAAACATGGAACAGGCTCACTGAGCAAGGTGATTTTCCTTCTCTGTGGTTGTTGTGAAATAAAAAACCTCAACCACCACCAGGAAACACCTTATTCTCTCAGGGAGGTTTTGTAGAGCTGCAGAGAATGGGGGTTTAATGACTTTGGTTTCTATTTCCTGGCATTTTGTGTGGAAAATTAGGGGTTTAATGACTTGGGTTTCTATTTCCTGGAATTTTCTGCAGAAAGTTGAGGGTTAAATGACTTGAGCTTCTATTTCCTGGCATTTTCTATAGAAAATTGGGGTTTAAATGATTTTGGTTTCCATTTCCTGGAATTTTCTGTAGAAAACTGAGGGTTAAATGACTTGGGTTTCTATTTTCTGGCATTCTGTGTGGAAAATTAGGGCTTAAATGACTTGGGATTGATTCTATTTCCCAGCATGTTCTGCAGAAAATTTGGGGATAAATGACTTGGGTTTCTATTTCCTGGTATTTTTTTTGTAGAAAACTGGGGGTTAAATGACTTGGGTTTCTATTTCCTTCCATTTTCTATAAAAAATTGGGGGGTTAAATGACTTGGGTTTCCATTTCCTGGTGTTTTCTGCAGAAAACTGAGGGTTAAATGACTTGGGTTTCTATTTCTGGGCAGTTTCTACAGAAAACTGAGGGTTAAATGTCTTGGGTTTCTATTTCCTGGCATTTTCTATAGAAAATTAGGGGTTTAACGACTTGGGTTTCTATTTCCTGAAATTTTCTGCAGAAAGTTGAGGGTTAAATGATTTTGGTTTCCATTTCCTGGAATTTTCTGCAGAAAATTGAGAGGTAAATGACTTGGGTTTCTATTTCCTGGCATTTTTTTTTTTTTTTGTAGAAAACTGGGGGTTAAATGTCTTGGGTTTCAATTTCCTGGAATTTTCTACAGAAAACTGAGGGTTAAATGACTTTGGTTTCTATTTTCTGGCATTTTCTATAGAAGATTGGGGGTTAAATGACTTGGTTTCCATTTCCTGGCATTTTTTTCAGCTGTCCCTGCACACTGGTGTCACTTTATCCTGGCTCTGACCCTGTCCCAGTGCCTGCCAAAGGCCCAGCAGGGTGAGGTGAGTTCAGCTGGTTTTAGGTCATTTTGTTGCTTTTTTCCCAACCTGGAAATGAACCTGGAGATGATTTTAGTGAGGAGGTGATTTAAGAGTGGATCTTGATCTGCAGCCCTTCACGGAAAGGTGTCCCTGTGGAAAGATGTCCACAAAAGCCCATCCCCACAGGGATGAATACACTTTTATGGGTTTTAGGAAATTTTTATCAGAATTGATAAAAAGCACCAATTAAGAGGAAAAATGGTGGTTTAATTTCTCCCCGTGTTAAGGCTCTTCTCTGGAGCTTTCTTTCTTGTATTAGTTGTACTTTGTTTATGAAAATGTGGTTTTGAAGAGCTGTTTTTGGCCTTGGTTCCCCAAGATGGTAGAGGGGATTTGTATTTCTCAGGGTTTGGAGTTCTGGAATTTGTTTTGGGTTTTTTTTTTTTTTTTTGCTTAGGGAAAGGCCATGGAATATGAGCTACTAATACTAATTAAATACTAATACTAATAGGCTACAGAACTACAGATATAGGTGTGCAGAATGCAGGGAACATATAAAAGAAAAAAGGCAAAAAAACAAATGGCAAAAAACCCCCAAAAGGCAAAAAACCAAACCACCAGGCTCACCCACAAAGCACAAACAGCATCTCCAAAAGCATCCTGACACCTGAGAGTGGCAAAGGGTGATGGATAATTTTCCTCCTCATTAATTTCCACCTCTGTGTTTGGCAAAGAGAAAGCAGGAATCCAATACCTCACTTAAACCAATGAGCACATCAATTTAAACTCCTGGGTGTGGCAGCAAAACCCACTGCCTTTTTTATAATCTGATATTTCCAGCTGGCATTTCAGATCAAGGGAACGAAGGATGATTTTTTTTCTCCCTGGTGCTGTGTGAGGGTGGTTTGGTGCCAAACCCAGCCCACACCGGTGTTTCTCTCTCACCTGTTTGTTTGGTGTTATCACAAATGGGTTTTGGTGTCACCACAAATGGGTTTTGGTGTCTGCTGGGCTGAGTTACCTCCTAAAAACTTGAGATTAACCAATTAGAAGACACAGCAGGGAACAGAGGTGGTTCCCTTCTCTGAAACACCCCACTGCTGGTATTTTAGGGGAAAATTGAGCAGCAAATAGCTGAAACTGGGAAAATTAATCAAACAGAACCAAATAACTCAGTGCCAGCAGAAGATGGAACTGCACAGAGTTTGTTTGGGTGGGAGTGAATCCGAGTGTTCAGGGGGTTCAATAAAAGCAGGGATACACCTGGAGGAGGAGGGTGAGGTTTTTATCTTCTTTTCTTCGTGTTAGAACCAGGATTAACACAGTTTTGTGTTTGAACGCAGATGTTTTTTAATTCTTATCTACAGCACAGTCTCACAAACCGTGAGCTCTAACTGGCAAGGTAGAAAATGGATGTCTCTAACTCTTTCCAAGGTTATTCAAACATAAGCTATCCAATAACAAGGTGACACCTATATTATTTATACTTTTAACCTAATAATGACCACCCAAGGTCTGCAATGCAAACCCTTTTCACCCAATTACAAAAAAACACCCAAAACCAAGAAGAAGAAGCATTTAGACAATGCCTAAAATCATCCATTTTGCCCCATATATTACTATATGCTAAAACCTTAAAATCTAAGGTTTTTTTACCCTTGAGGTGACACACTTCTATCCAAACTGCACACCCACAATCCCAGTGCTGTCACTCAATTTTGGAAGCTTCTCCACGGCCTCAGGTCAGTGCAGTGTTTGCTTGGGGGTCAGTACATTTTAGCACAAAAATCCTGAAATTCTCAGCCTCCAGGGTTCCAGCAGAGAGAGTTCAATAGGGAGGTGCAGAATTTCCTGGCACCTCCCTATGGCACTGCTGGCTCAGGTCCTGTTCTCATGCCTGAGGGAATTTGGGAGGGAACGAATCCTCCTCCCCTCAGGTAATTTCCTGGCAGGTGAGTGTGTAACCCCCAGCAAGGTGTCTGAGGTGAAATCTGGACATGCAGGATGTGAAAGCACGGGGATACATTTCCTTTCTGACCTCAGCACACCTCAACACTTCCCTCAAACACCACAAAGTCGTTTAGCAGTGTCACATCCCATTATGCACCTTGTTTACTCTGGGACATATCCACTGGCATTTCTTATCTCTTTTTTTTTTGTTTTAATCTAGTTCAAAATCTCAGCACAAAGAGGATATTGAAAATTAATGCACGGGCAACTATTTTCATTCTCGGCACGTAAAAAATTACACAAGCACCTTAAAAAGCAAAATAAAGCTGATAAGTTTTTTTCCCAGAGTTTTCCTTTTGCATTCATTTAAATCTAAGTGGGGAAAGGCTTCATTTACATTACTCTCAGCTCAGGTGGCCAGAAAGCTTCCACAGATAAAAGTTCAAGGCTTGTGCATTACACTGCAGGTGTATCTGAATTTTTTTTCCTCCAGTCTGCTTTCTGTTGATTTAATCAAGTTGTCCTGAATCCTACTTTTGACCCTGTAAATACTGCTTTGAGAGGAAATACACATTTCACCCCTAAATCATACAGGAGTGAAGAGCATTTTAGAATTATTTTTTGTCAGGGGCCATAAAAACTTTGGAAAGCCATGGAGTTACCTATTAAAAATATTAATTAGCTTATGTGACTATTAAATCTCTTCCATCCCCTAGAGAGACCAAGCCACCCTTATTTGTGGAAATTACTGCTGAAGTTATAGAGAAGTCAGCCTTCATTGGTGGCAATGTGGAAATAATAATATAGAAATAAAGCTCAGCCAAAACCATTTACTGGGAGCCATGGGCCAAAGGAATAAATGTTGATTCATTTATTTATTTTTAGGAGGAGACACGCAACAAAGTGCAGAATATGAAAAACATCCTGATTCCACCCAAGGGCAAACAAACCTTTCCCTGGAGTGCAGCAGCACAGGAAGATGTCCAAGGGGAGAAAAATAAATAAACAGAGCCAGCCAGGGGAAGGCTCCTTCGAGCTGCACCTCATTTATTGCAGAGCCAGGCAGCCCAGGAGATTTTGCTCCCTCATCTGCAGCAGCCTCTCAGCAGGCAGAGCTCTGGCTAAACGTGGTTTTTTGTGGGACAAAACCACTCTTGCTCTTTGCAAAGCCAGACACCAAGCTCAGAAGGGCTCTTGAGGGTTTGGAGCAGCCAAGATGCTCAAACAGCAACATAATCCTTTTTTTTTGGCCTAGACACAAAGAGAAAACATCTCAGAACCAAATTCCAGGGTGGCTTTGTTGCAGCTGGACATGAAATAAAGATGATAGCAAATCCTCAGAAGGCAAAGAAAATCAGAAGCTTTATTTTACAATTCTTCCCCTATTTTATAAGATACTTCAATATAAAAAAATTATGATTGGTGCATAGGAACGACGCCTCTCTAATTCCATTGGTTTAATTACACAAATAGAAAACACGAGCTGGGCAAGAAATGTTATGAGAAAAGGTAGTTATTAACACAAGGTTGTTTTGAGAAAAGAAACCGTTGAAAACTTTCCCTTGGGAAAGAGCTGGCAATTGTTAGCAAGTGTCCTGGTCACAATGTAAATTGTGCCCAAGGTTTGTATTCTATCCCCATGAGCCCTTGGAGCCAAGGTGGGGCAGTGTTTTCCTTATCTTCTGTTAACGAGCCCAACAATGCCTTGCCCATGACTCACAGATAACTCCAGAGTTATCTCTGGTTCATGGGCCATCAAGGACCCACTGCAGGACTCAGAGAATGAGATCAGCCCATGGGGAGATGCTCCGCCCAGGGGGAGGAGCCAAGCATTCCCACCTGGATAAATCCAGGGTTTGGGACAGCACAGGCAGCTTTTATCCACTGGACTCCCAGAGGAGACAAGAGCTCCCAGACCTTTCTACAGGATCACTGCTTTGACAAGATCATCTCATCTGGACTGCCACTACCACCCTAACAGGGTGTCAGGTTGTATTCTGACTCTGTCAGTGGTTTTTTTTTTGTACTATTTCTTTTATTTTATTTTACTTTCGTTTATTTCTTTTCTTTTCCTCTTATTAAATTGTGTTTCTGACTTGGACTCTTTCACTGGTTTTGCTTTCAAACAAGCACAGCAAGCTAAAAAATTCTCTCAGCCTCGGACATATCAGGCCCACAGGCTTCGGCTCTCACCAGGTCACTTAGAGCCAGCCCAGGTTTAACCCCAAGGGATTTTAGGGCTGGGGCAGTGTGGGCAGCAAAAAAGTTCTGCTGGAATGGACCACAGGGAATTTCAGTGCTCAGCCCTGAAAGATTTCTCATGGCTTGTCTCAGGACCACACTTCCAAGCTCTGTCTGGTTTCTCCTTTATAAAATCTTCTCTTTGAAATGGTTCCCCTGCACAGGGCTCTGATCTCTCCATGGCAGAGCAGCTCTGATGGATTTTTCCGTTCACTTTGGGGGAGTTTCTGGGATTTCCAGCAGTGCAGGAATGGCAGATGGCGTTGGATGTGGTGTTGTGTAATCAACAGAGCCCTGCAGAGATTTGTGCCATCCAAAACCCACTCAGGACACTTTGGTATCACATCTCCCAGTGAACTGGAAGGGAATGACAAGAACAAACACTGGCAACCCAAATTATTCATCACAACCAAAATCTTCCTCCACAAAAGGCACAGAATCGAATCAAAAACTCCATGAGAAGTTTTTCTGAACTGAGGGACACCATTTTCAGTGGTCCCTGCCTCAGACAGTGCCCTAAGATTAAAAAAATATCATTTACAATGCAAGATATTATCTAGCAGTGTATTTAAATAGAAAACTTCATTGCACTGCCCCAGCAACTTATGTCTCACACATAATTCCTGTAAAAAGGAAACAACCTAAAGATGATGGAAATATAAGTGAAAAAGTGAGAGCTCTGAGGTTTTGGGTTTTCTTATAAACCATATTGCTGTTTGTTGAAGAAGAATGAATTTTGGTTCAGACCAATTTAAGCAATAAAAAAAGAACAAAAAAATAAAAATTAAAGTATTGCAGAAATCACTTTGGAAGCAAAACCTGGCCAAAAAGTCCCAAACTCCTGAGACTGTATTTTTATTTTCATTTTTATTTTCATTTTTATTTTCATTTTTATTTTCATTTTTATTTTCTTTTTTATTTTCTTTTTTATCTTTATTTTTATATTTATATTTACTTTTATTTTTATATTTATTTTATATTTATAGCTTTTATTTTTATCTTTTATTTTTATTTTTATCTTTTATTTTTATTTTTATCTTTTTATTTTTATTCTCTTGGAGAATTGCCATTATAGTGTTCATTTTGTGGATGTACACATGCTCAAGGGGGGGCATAGACAGCACAGGAAACACATTTTTTTGCTTTAAAACCTTTAGAAACTGTGAGCAGCAGCTGGGTAATGCCTAGAAAAACCTTTTACTTCCTTAAATCAGAAGCAATAAAGAAATAGTCCATAAAGGTGGCCAGAGATGATAGCTTAGTAATTTCTCAGGGTCATTTTTAGGATGTAAAATTGAGGCACTTTACAGAAAAACTCCAATAGAGAGTTTCATTTCATTTGCAGTCCTGCTGGGCCGTTATCTGAGGAGAAACAATACCTCAGACGTTTGGCTTAGCTCTTAATGAAACCAAAAATTCGAGACCTGAAGGCCACCACGCAGAAGGTTTTAATTTCATTATTAGATACAAATCCAAGTGCACTGGCAATTTCTTTGGGTGCAGCTGCTCCAGGGTGAACCAAGTCTGACAGGAGAATGGCCTCGTTAAAGGTTTTAATTAAAAAGGCAGAGCATGGAAGAGGAGAACGGGGAGAGGATTTTGCTGAGTTCTCCTGAAAAGGAGAGGCAGAAGCTGCACGACCTCCACAAAATGATCAGAGCAAAAGGAGCTACCCTTTAGGTGCAGCCCAAGCTGAAATTCCAAAGCAGAAAGCCCTGGAAGAGGGTGGGACACAGCAGGAAAATCCCAGTGACCGCCCCAGGGCAGCTGAACGACTGTGCTGGTTTGAAAGCAAAACCAGGGAGAGACTCCAAGTCAGAAACACAATTTAATAGGAGGAAAAGAAAAGAAGTAAAATAAAGTAAAATAAAATAACTAACAGGGTGTCAGGTTGAGTTCTGGACTCCCAGAGGACAAGAGCTCCCAGAGCTTTCCACAGGATCATTGCTTGGACAAGAGCATTTCATCTGCACTGCTGCCACACACAGATCTCAAAGAGCTCAGGTTGATGTCTCAGGATGTTGTAGTCTTGGGAAAAACAAACAGAACCCTCTTCAGAGAACTGGTTTACTCCCAAAATCTGTTTTAATCCCCAAATTTTCCTTTCAGTCACCACCTCCCTGCTCCTTCCTGCCTCCCAAAGTACTGTGAAAATGAAATAGAAATTACTGAATTTATTTTAATTTTGAAAAGAGTTTCAAGAGCTTGTAAGTGTATCTATGATACTTTAAAAAAGGATGTTAAAGCTGTATATAAGTCAAAGCCCCTTTTATCTATTATGATGTCTCATGCAATGTGCTACAGAGTGGCTGTGTGGAATCATTAATTTATTTTTTTCACTTACACATTATCCAGGAACAGAAATCAGTGTTCCTGGTATTTCTCAGCTACAGAACTGCACCCCAAAGCACGGGAACACAGAATTCCCTGCTTAACAACCCCCAGCTCCTGGTAACTCCATTCATGTGGGGTTCAGTGTGGAATTCCAGTGGTTCTGGATCTCCTCTCACCAACACCACATAGAAAATGAACCTCCAGGTTAGCAAAGAACCAACTTTTATTTGTTTTTTCCCCACAAAAGCTGTTTGGAGCACAATTGAACCCAACAAACATCTCAACCTGCTGCATATTAACTCCTAAACCATCAATGGGGTGAGTTCTGCCCCTCTGCTGAGGGAGGATGTGTCCCGTGCAGAACAAAAAGGGACAGCCTTCATCTGCCATGCCTGAAAAGCTTTGGGGATGAGGATTAATTAGCACGTTGAGCACACGTCTGGGGCCGAGCAAGAAGCTGCAAAAACCACAAAGAGATTTCTCTGTGCCCGGCTCCTCTCAGCTTTTCAAAAAAAAAAAATCTCACACCAGTGAATTCACTGAGAGTTTAACCAGGGCCTTCATCTGCACTGACCAAGAATTTCTCAGGGGAATGTCCCTTTTTAGTTATTATCCAGCAAAAGGAACTGAACTCCTTTGGTGTCTGCTGCAATTTGCCCTCTCAAAGGAAAAATTGTGGTTGATGACACCTGAACCAGAGCAATTCCAACCCCAGGAACTGCCCAACCCCTGCTGAAAGTTGGATGTAAAAATGGACAGGAAGAGCAATTGTGTTTGTTTGTTCACATCTGGCAACCAGTCACGAGCTCAGAGAACTTTTTCAGCCCCAAAATTTTGTCAGGATGGAGAAAAGTCCTCCTGCTTGTAGATTCATGACCCTATAAACAAAAAAAACCCCACAACAGGATCCTCTGTCCCTGTCAAAGAATGGGCTCAGAGGCAGCCCAGGCTCTAACAACGCTGTTAGAAGTGAATTGCATCACTTAGCAGGGAAAGTCTCTTCCATTTTAGCTCAAAATGATATATTTGAATTGTATACAGAATAAAACGACTTTTTTCTTTTTCTTTTTTTTTTTTATTTTTGGATCCCCTCCACACCTAGTTCTTCATTTTAAGCTTAGTGAAAACAGCACCAAAAAAAGACACCTTTGTGAGTCCGATTTTTGCATTGGAGAAAAGTAAAGTTTTTTGTTGATCTCTGATCTTTACCATAATTTTGATTCTGTGGAATCAGAGCAGAATTGTGTAGCTTGGCATAAGGATGAGCCTGGATTCAGGGAACCTTGCCTTTCTTGCTGACATTTAATATTTTAGGCACCTCAGACTGTTGTGCAATGAGGGGGGAGAGGATGCACTTGTGTTTTCTGCTCCAGAGGTTTTCTCCCCTATTTCAAGTTCTGTTGCAAGGTATATTTAACCATAACTGCATTAGAAATGAGAAATACTCCTACTTTTGGAATTTGCTTAATTCCCCTCCCACGCTGATGTGAGGAGGAATTACAAAGCTTGATGTGTGACTGAGGAGGGCACATCCAGAGGTGACACAGCTGATGGCAAGTGACACTGCTGAGGACAGTGTGTGCAAACCCACTCATTTCTGTCCCTCTGCTTCACCTCACAAATATTTTGTACAGCAAAACTTTCCGTAGCAGAAGCACCATAAAGAAATAGAGTTTGAGGGCTTTGCTTCCTTTGCAAAGGTTTTCCAAGCTACCACCTCCTCCAATAAAATGTGCACCCCAGATGTTGATGTTTAATATTTATTTAGCACATGCATTTTGTTCTTTTTACCAGTTGGGAAAACTTGCGATTGTGGGATGGAAACTCTTCAGATAAACTCTGAAAAAAGCACAGGAGAAGTCAAATCAGTGGCATCTGCGCAGCACCAAGGAAGAAAAACATTTGAAATCACTCACAGCCTTTATTTATCCACAGAAATTATTCCCACTTAATCTCTGAGCAAGAATAATGACAAAGAAGAGAGGGACTTCATTGGAGCTCTGAGAATGGACGTGGAAAATGATTGTGCTACCAGAGAACGGGGTGGTGGAACAGAAAACCCTGTGGGGTTGTTGCTGTGCTGAAATGCACACAAGGCCCATTGTCCTCTCTCTCCAACTCCAGCTGAATTATTCCTCTGATATTTTGCTGCACCCCCAAAAGCCTTTCAAAGCAGGAACATTGCTGGAATGTGCCAGATAAGAATAGAATCACGAGCAGCGCTCGGCGAGGGTGGGCAGGAACAGAAAAATCCCATTGTCTAAGGATTCAATCTATTCACCGGGCTGGGGAAGGTGTCAGAACACTCGGGAAAATTCATCCCAGCAGCAGGGCTGCAATCAGGGAGATGCTCCAAGGGCTGGGGAGGGACAATAAAACGGGAATCACACCTGGGGGTGGTGAGGGAAAGTCCATTTAGAGTCCCCAGTTCTGTCCCCAATTCTTTCTCCCAGCAGGGCTTCTCACCTGCCCAGGGGGAACAGGGGCAGAGGGGCCAGAAAGGATCAGGAGAGGCCTCAGGAATGGGAATATTTGAGAATTCTGGTGAATCCCAAGGTGTTTCAAGGAGAAAGTCAGTGGAGGCATCTTGGAACCCTGGGCACTGAGAATTTTACATTTTCTGTGCTGCCGGGCACTGACCCCCAAGCAAACACTGCACTGACCTGAGGCCGTGGAGAAGCTCCCAAAATTGAGTGACAGCGCTGGGATTGTGGGTGTGCAGTTTGGATAGAAGTGTGTGATATCACAGGGGGCAAAACTGAGAGTTGAAGGGTTTAGAATACAGGAATAGATCTATAAAGCAAAGTGGAGGATTTAGGGCAGAGGCCAGTCCTGCTTTTTCACCTTCTTCTCCACGGCTCTGGGTGGGATTTTGTAATTGGGTAGAAAAGTCGGCATTGCGGGCCAGGGGTGGTTGGTTATGGGGTTAAAAGTCAAAATAATTGAGGTGTCATTTCTGAATTGGACAGTTTGTGCTTAAAAGGCCTTGTAGGGAGATAGAGCCATTTTTCACTTTTTTTAGCTAGAACTCACAGTTTGTGAGACTGTAACAGAGATAAGAATTAATAACATCTGAGTCCAAACACGAAATTCATCTCTCGAGCATTTAATCTCGGCTCTAACACAAAAAAAGAAAAAAACCCCACAGAGGCAGAGCTTTGTGTTGGTTTTCACGAAAGAAGAATTCCATGAAGTTTCTCCTGCCCTCACACAGGGGGTGAGTTTTTCCCAGCAAAGAGATGAAAATTTTGGGATTCAGCAGCAGCCAGCAGGGATCTCCCTGGTCATTCCCAAGCCTTCCCAGTCCTCGTGGTGTACCGGGATTTTTGCATTTCTGGGATGATTCTGAAAACCAATCTGCAGGAGCCAAGGCAATCTCAGCTTTCATCAAAGACCTCGTATGAATTTCTAACCATGCTAATTGCAATTTAAAAGGTGTGAAAGCCACATCTTCAAAAATTGTGTCCAACAAGTCCAGCAGTATTTTTAAAATTATGAACATCTAATTTTTAAGATGTCCATTTTGAGAATTCATAATTTTGGAATTCAAGTAGTGATGCTCTTTTGCTATATCACCCCATCTGACACGACCTATTTTATTTTCGTTCTACATCTAAATTTTAATTTGAACAATGAAATAGAAATTACTGAATTTATGTTCATTTTCAAAAGAATTTCACGCTTTTAAAATATCTATGATACTTTAAAAAATGATGTTAAAGCTAAATATAAGTCAGAGCCCCTTTTATCTCTTCTGCAATGTGTTAGAGTGGATGCATAAAATGCATTAATTTTTTTTTTCCACTTACACAATTTCCAGTTACAGAAATCAGAATACTCCTGGTATTTCTCAGCTACAGAACCTGAATCCAGATTCACACACAAGACATAAAAAGAGGCAGCCAGGAGAGAGCAGATAGTGACTCAAGAGCACATTCCTTGAATATTAACCATAATTTTGAATTTGCAGTCTCCCAAAATTTTGTTTGCTGTTCCTCAGAGCAAATATTTACAGAAATAATAGAAGGATCTGCTGGGAACAGCACAAAATATTCCCAGCGTGGTGCTGCAGGAGCTGTAGGAAGTTCCTCAAAGCGTTTTTGTGTGTGCCTCCAGCTAAACCAGAGTGTTTACACTGCAAACAGCCTCATGGAGGATTGCAGGGAAAATTCATCACCTCAAGGCAACTCAGAGGAATTCTCAGCTGAGAGAAGCATTTCCAGCATTTCCAACAAGGAGGGAAATGTCTTTATTTGTGTGTGTTCATGGGAGGATCCTGTGCTGGACCAATGGATAACCCTGAGATGGAAATTAGAGACATCTTGGAATTCTCTAAAAATAAAAAATACAGGATTTCCACGTTCCTGACGTCCATGGAAAACAGCCCCCACACAGAGCTGGAAAACAAAAATTCAGAGAGAATTCTGAGGAATTCTGAGAATTCAGAGAGGAATTCTGCAGGTCTGCCCATGATGGGAAAACTTCCTGTGCAATTTTATGGGTGAATTATGGCATTTTGGGGCTGCAGGCTTTGGGGTCCTTGCTGTGGCCAATGGGGATGGGCCTTAAAGCCTAAACTTGAGGAAAGTCCAAGATCTGAGCACCAAAATGGCCTCTTAAGTTTGAGGACACTTTGGTGATACTGCCCACAAAATTCCACTTTTAAAGCCATTTCAAAGGTGCTGCAGTTACCAAATTCAGGTTTTTTATTTGTTTGTTTCCATTCCCACCTTCCCTACCAGGTATTCCAGTTAAGAAATGGATCCTTCATCAGCTTTTCATGTGTGCCCTAAATAAGTTTGGTCCTCCTGGTGTTGGAAGGAATTAGGCTGGAAATTTTTCCTGCTTTTCTGGGCGGGTGGGAGCGGCTGGAACCAGCACAGGACACTTGGCAGAGCTCGTGTTCCACTGCTTTAAGGACTTTAGTGCAAAGGCTGCAGGCAGCAGGCAAAACACTCAATATTTTAGGATACATTTTATAACAGATCAATAATCAATATTTATAATGAATGAATAAATTTGTGATAAATGCACAATAAATGTATGATAAATGTACGATAAATGTACAATGAATTTACAATAATTTTACAATAAATCAATAATTTTTATTCATTAACAACTTTATTATTAATGATAAATTATTAATAAATTAATAATATTTGATTGAATATTAAAATTATTTATTATTAAATATTGAATATCTTTTAATTAAATAGTTGCTTGATCTGACAACAACTCCTCTGCATCTCCCTCCAAATTGCAAACACTGTAGGGCTCATTGTGGTGATTTATTGGCCTGAATTTTTTGTCTTGAAGACTGATTTCTGTGGAGTTTCTAACAGTTTCTAACTCCATTAGAAGTTGCAGCTGCTGCCACCATTATTCTGATGAGTTACCTTGAATTGTTTGGAAGAAGACAATTATCATCCCAGAATTTTTGGATTTTCTTTCAGCCTCTCTGGCTCCGTGCTGACCAAGCTGCCCTGACAAACTTCATCTGCTCTTTGATTGATGCTGAAGAAATTGTAATTCCTCCAGCTCCTTCCTTTCAATCTATTCCAGCTCAATTTAGGTTTTTATCTGAGTTTAATTCCTGTCTTATCACCCACATGATGCCAAGCTGGTGGAATTGTACAATTTGAAGCTGGCCTGTGGTTTTCTGATACCACAAAAAACCCCAAACCAAACATCCTGGGCTCAAACATCCACATGTTATGAAAAATTTGAGAACAGACTAATTTCATTTTTTTTTATCACAGCTGTCTCACCCTGCCCTTCTTTTGCTGATTTGCATAGAAAATGTCCCTGCATCTCTGTTTAAAAAAAAGTGATTTTTGTATTGGGGTTCCAAGGCACAAAATGCACAAATTCCCTGATTTTGGGGTTTTTTTCCCCACTTTCCATCCTGATACAGAGTTGGTGCTGAGAAAACTGAGTAACTTTTGTTTCCCCTGCCTCACTTCACCTTTAATAGCTGCAAACCTTATTAATGACTAAGAGCTCACAGCAAGGGGCTGTGGCCAGAGACAATTCAGCAGCTCAATTTTCCAAGGATATTATGAATAAAATAAAATACAATAAAATAAAATAAAATAAAATAAAAAACCAAAATAAAATAAAATAAAATAAAATAAAATAAATTATAAAATAAAATAAAATAAAATAAAATAAATTAAAAAATAAAATAAAATAGACATTAGCGATCTCTTTCAGGTTGCAAAGTCAAGCACCAAACAAAGAGGAAGTGCTGGAATTAAACTTGCCTGCAGAACCTTAATTTGGCCCTTTTCTGCACAAGTATTATGATATCGACTTTAATTACATGAACACAGCCTATTTTTTCCACATCTAAATGCATAGATGTGCAGATTCTCAAGCAGTTGACTTGATTACAAGGATGCATAATATAAAAGTTCAATAGTCTATTGATATTTAGTCAGATTGCAGAAATTCCACATATTCATGGCAGCAGCTGACTGTATCGGGAGACCATGCCAAGAGCTGAACAAATGAAATCAGATTACTGCAAATGACAAGGAGCAAATAGCCAGGAAAAATAAAATAAAATAAAATAGTAGGGCCATAGGAAAAAAAACAAAAACAAAACCAAAACCAAAAAAACCCAAAAAAACCCCCAACAAAACTAAAAAAACCCTAAAAAGAAACAAACAAACAAAAAAGCCCCAGCATGGTGAACTTAGACAACTGAATTAGGATCAGCTAGAACAAAGCAGGAATTCTAAAGGAGCCCACAAATGATATTTAGTCTCTCCTCTGGTCCCAGGAAAACGGAGTAATCAGCACAGAGCCACTTGATATTGGGTAAGTCCAGAGACTAAAGCACGAAAATGGGGTCAAAGTAGAGGTTTGAAATACACACAAAATATTCGAGCCGACATCTTGGCCTGTAGGTCTTCTTCTGGCTGCAGAAAAAAAATAGAAAAAGGTTAATTTGAAGGTTAGAACTAACCTTGTTCTGGGGTTTTTTTTTCCCCAGAGCCCAAAGCAGAGCTCATGGCCAACATGTCACCTCGAATATCCTTTACTGTCTCAGCTGTGAGGTTTAGATTAACCTTTCCTATTAAATTTGGCAGTCAGGATGCCAGTGCTCCGAAGGTTTTGCTGCAGTGTGAGGAAGCTGGGCTTGATCTGCTTTTAATCACTGGCCAAGCCAATGTTGGTGGCAACGCTTCCACCTTTTTGCACCTCACAGGGAATAAATCAGGGCAGAGCTGGGCTGGTACCTCTGCAAACTAAAGCCAAGGAGGGAAAGGCTTTTTTATTCATGGATTTATTTTTCTTTTTGGTATCTGAGGGAAATGTTTGGAGATACAGCAGCATTTTCATGCTCTTTTCCTACGTGCTGCACATTATGATGCTGAGTTATTAATGCATTTTTGCATTTCTGGGGTGATTCTGAAAGCCAATCTGCAGGAACCAAGGGAATCTCAGCTTCCATTGAAGACCTCGTATTAATTTCTAATTAATTAATTTAATTAAATTAAACCGAGGTCCTGCCTCTGTTTGCTGGAGAAAAGTTCAGGACCAGACCTCAACACTTGGCCTTGGAAATTCCATACATTGCAGAAATTCTATAGATATTCAGATAAGACTGAATATTCAATCCAATTTTCAGCAAAAACAGATTTGCCTTTAATACATCCCAGGTTGTTCTTTGTTGTTGTTGTGGGGTTTTTTGTTTGTTTTGTTGGGGTGGATTTTTTGGGGTTTTTTTTGTTTTGTTTTTTGGTTTGTGGTGGTGGTTTTTGTTTATTTTTTTCCTGTTTTTTTTTTTTTTTTTTTTTTTTTTGTGGGTTTTTTTTTTGGTTTTTGGTTTGGTTTGGTTTTTTTTTTATGGGTGATTTTCTTTTGTTGTTGTTTGGGGATGGTTTTTTTTGGCCATTAATTCCACAGCAGATTCTCTTCCGTCCTGGTCCCATCCCTTTCAATAAACAGGGATACTCAGAGTTAGTTCCAACTTAAAAGCTACAAGTTGGTCTGAACAACAGGTTCAGACAGGAAAACTTAGAGAGGTTGTCAGTATTTTAATTAAGGTTATTTCTGTGCATCTTTGGTGATGTGAGTGTATGGAGGAGCTTTTTTTTTTAATTTCCACACAGAACTTCCCTCATTCACACCCTGACCCCCAGAGCAGAGCATCCCATTGGAAGTGCCTGTGTCCCCGAACCTTTTCCTAGGCTTTTCCAGGCATTTTACAGCACATCCTGGTGGCTTCAGGACTGCTGGAGCCAGCAGCGCTCACCCCTCATTTCAGGGGTGAAAACACAAAATACAGCACAGCCTCATGGATGCATTGATGGTGGAGTGTCTGCCTGCCTCTTCTCGAAGCAAAACGTGGGATATTTTTTTTATTTATTTTCCAGCTTTTATTTCAAACTGCTGAACCGAGCCTCCTGCTAATTTTTCTGTTGGATGAGAGAGTCAAGGAGAATTTGCAGCTCCTTCTCATGGCTCACAGTGCACAAATATAGTCCACAGGGAGGGAGAGCTGCAGGGAGAAGCTGTCAGAGGCAGGGTCAGTGCCCTGGTGCAGCAGAGGCAGCACAGGGAGTGCCCAGGGCATTGCTGCGCTCCGTGTGCTGCAAGGGGATTTCATTTGGGGCAATTAAAGCCAGGGAGAAAAGGGAGGAAGGTCAGGAAAAAGCCAGGAAATTTTGCTACCTACCTATGTTCCTGGTTTGTGCAGAAATGGCTCCTGGCTGTGCTGGTGTTGCTCGCGTTTCTCTGGTTTGAAATGGGAGGTTTTGGGGAAGAGTTGCATGAACCCAGGCACCCCAAATGGATTCTTTCCCTGTGGGTGACAGAGCAGGAGCAGGGATCACCAGTTCAGCTGTGCTGGAGCAGAGTCAGGCTGGTGGCACAGGGCTGGAGCTGCTCCGTTTGCAGTGTGACAAGCACAGCTTTGAGGCCCCTGGAAGGAGCCTCATTTACTCCTTTCCAAAGGACTTTGAGGCTGCAGAAGAAAAGGGAGGAAGGTCAGGAAACAGCCAGGAAATTTTACTACCTACCCACGTTCTTGGTTTGTGCAGAAATGGCTCCTGGCTGTGCTGGTGTTGCTCACATTTCTCTGGTTTGAAATGGGAGGTTTGGGGAGGAACTGCACTAATCCAGGCACCCCAAATGGATTCTTTCCCTGTGGGTGACAGAGCAGGAGCAGGAATCACCAGTTCAGCTGTGCTGGAGCAGAGTCAGGCTGGTGGCACAGGGCTGGAGCTGCTCCGTTTGCAGTGTGACAAGCACAGTTTTAGAGTCCCTGGAAGGAGCCTCATTTATTCCTTTCGAAGCAAATGCAGTGAGGACTTTGAGGCTGCAGGAGAAGAAAAGGGACGAAGGTCAGAAAACAGCCAGGAAATTTTGCTACCTACCCCCGTTCCTGGTTTGTGCAGAATTGGCTCCTGGCTGTGCTGGTGGAGCTCACCTTTCTCTGGTTTGAAATGGGAGGTTTGGGGAAGAGGTACATGAACCCAAGCACACCAAAGGGATTCTTTCCCTGTGGGTGACAGAGGAAGAGGAATAATCACCAGTTCAGCTGTGCTGGAGCAGAGTCAGGCTGGTGCCACGGGCATGGGGCTGGAGCTGCTCCGTTTGCAGTGTGACAAGCCCTGGAAGGAGCCTCATTTATTCATTTCCAAAGGGCTTTGAGGCTGCAGGAGTTGGGGTGGCTGCAGGAGTTGGGGTGGCTGCAGGAGATGGAGTGGCTGCAGGCTGGTGCAGCAAACCCTGGGGCCTGTCTCTGACATGTTCCCTGCAATTGAGCCTTCTCTCCTTGCAGGGATGTCCAGAATTCCATGGGCAGCTCTGACTCAGGCTGGAGCAATCCCACGCTCTGCTGGGATGGTGCTGGCAGTGCCACCAAAGACCCCAGGAGCAGGCTGGCCATGGAACTGTGCCACAGCCAGCCCAGGCCCTCCCAGTACTCACTGCAGGGAGAGAGCAAAGAGAGCACCAGGTGGGTCATTGTAGGGCATGAAAGAAAGATGAGAGACTCCAAATATTTCAGAAGGCAAAGAGCTTCTTTTTTTTTTTTTTTTTCCAGAAAAAAAGCTTTATTGTCTAATTCTTACTACCTTTTAAAAGGTGTTCCAATACAGACTGAACATGATTGGTGAATAAGAATGACACTTCTCTAATCTCATTTGTTAAACTAGGGAAACAGCAAAACACCACCTGGGGAAAGATTGTTTTGAGAAAGCAGAGTTGTTTGCCAGGATTGTTTTGAGAAGAAGCTTTCTTGAGATGTTTTCCCCTTTCCCTGCAGCTGCTAGCAGGTTAAAATCTCTCAGACCCAGAAATATCAGGTCCACACCAGGTGTTCCTGCTGCCTCCCTTCAAAAGCAAGGAATGGAGTCAGGAATCACTTTGGGTTCATTTTTGGGTTGGTGGTGCCTGTTCTGTTTGAGGGGGGCTCTGTGCCCAGCCCTGCAGGGGTTCTGGGTCCAGGGATCACCAGGCAGGGAACAAAATGTTCCTTATCCCGTCAGGGAAAGCTCTGTCTCTGCAGAGGAAGAGACTGCAGCTCCTGCTCACTGGAGCAAGGATTCCCAATCTCATTTCAAAGACCTGGACTTAAAAGGATGATGAAGAAAATATCCCAAGTACTCCCATGTGCTCCTTCTTGTCACTGATAACTCAAATCCTCCGTCCTGCCTGTGGATCCCAGGCCACACCACAGGTGCCCAAAGGCTGGCACACAACCTTTTCCTCTCTACTGCAGCAGGAATTTTATTACTCTCCCAAGACAAGACTTCACTTTCCTAACTAGCTGAGAATGACATTTTTATGGGATTAACACTTGCAATAAAACGCACCCCTGGCTCTAAAACTCAGTTTGCAGCACAGCGTAAACGAGATGTGACAAAAGAAAAGATGAGATATTAAAAAGATGAAGAAAAGCTTCAACTCCAGCCTCCCACAGCTCCATTAAACGTGTGGCACTCAGTCTCCTGTCCCACAAAACACCAACAAACCTGTCTGCCCGTGGTTTTGGAACACATCACCTCTGATTTCCATCCCAATCCCATCCTTTGAGGGCCTCAAAGCCAACATCAAGGGTTGCCTAGCGACAGCACTGAGCCCCGTGGGATCATCCTGCTTCTGCATTGAGATTTTGGTTCCCAAGGATGCTCTGGAATAAAGGACACTAGTAACCCTGTTTTATTAATTAATGCTTTTGCTGGTCTGAAAGTCACACCACATTTTTTTGCCTTCCAAAAAACCCATTTGTCAGCTCTCTCAGGGAATTTGGGAGCAGCACGTGGCACTGGGTCCAGCAAAAGAACCACAGGTTTCAAACAAACAGGGTCTGGAGATCTCTAAATCCACACAAAAGTCATTATTTGCCACGAATTATTGCTGGGTGTGACAGAAAAAAAGCATTTCAGGTTGAGGAGACGACTCCAATACCACCTCAACTCAATGAAGGTGTTTTTAATTAATTCTGTTCCACTCTTGCCATGAGTGTAAGGCCCAGGAGCTGTTTGTTACATACAAATGGATCACTTTAAATACAGACCAAAGGCAGAGGCAGCAATATTTTTGTCCTTAAGAAAACAGAATAACTCTCCTGGCCTAAATGGAGAATTCCTGTTTAATCCTGCCCCAGCCATGAGGCATCACCAGCTCAAAGATACAAATAAAAATCCTCCAGTGACTGAGGACAGGACATCATCCCCCTTTGCTTCTGCTGAGGACAGAACATCATTCCCCTTTGCTTCTGCTGATCTGAACAGAGAAGTCATCACTGTTGAGACAATACTCTTTTTCTTCTACTCATATTAAAATGCAAAATTTGGGCAAGAAAATCCTGGGGCTCTTAAATCCCATGGCCAGCACAGTAAGAATCAATGAGACAGAGAATTTATAGACCTGCAAATAAATCAGCAAGGTGTGAGTTACATCCTAGAAATGGGCCTTCATTTGTGTTTGGGGAAAGTTTTAGGATATTCCTACTCCTCCATCTCCCGATGGCTGCTCAGGTGAGAGGTGATTTCAGTCCAGGAGTTGGAGGATTCTCCTTCCAGCAGGTTGAAAGCTGCTGCTGTGCAACTCACACCAAAGTGGGTTTTGAAGCCTCTGTAGCTGAGCAGGCACTCAGACCCAAGGGCAGGGAGGGGCTGGGAGCTGGGCACGGCTCTGAGGAGGGGGACAGGGACAGGATGGCTCCTTCCAGCACTGTGGGCCAGGGGTTCACATCATCTGTGCTCCTCTCATGTGGGTGAACACTGACATATTCCCCCACCCGCCCCCTGGGCCCCTGTGGCTACCTCAGTTCCCTTAGAGGCTTTGGAGGAGTTTCTCAGGGGACAGGGTAAAAGATTCCAAGAGAGGCTCTCACCCCCTAGGGTCAGTCCAAGGCTTTATTCTCGAAGGGTTCCAGGGCAGAGAGAGAGAACAAGGAAGAAACAGGACTTTATCTAGGCTTCAGCTCAGGAAAGAGAACTGGACTTGAGCCAGTAGGGTCAAGATAGGAAGGAAGGGTCAAACTACATGGTCACAGGGGGTCTCTGGGGAAAAACCATTCCCCAGAGGAATACAACAGGATACCCCACTCCTGAGCCCAGACTAAAGCCCAGACTAAAGGCTAAGCCTTGCCCAGGTGCTCCTGTACTGGTGTCAGACTGCAGAATTTCAAGGGTATCCATACCAAACCCCCAAAGCTTCAGCTTGGACTGGTTTTGCAGTAGCAGTGATGGAAGCATTCCGAGTTTGATAGGAAGCAGGATTCCATTAATTCCACACAGGAATGGATTAATTCCTGCTGAAAAATGACTGTCCGTCCACGCCCTTAAAGCTGAATTTCAGCCACTGAGCTCTGCAGAGCTCTCCCCACACAGATTCCTGCCGCCTCTCAAATTAAACTTCGCCTCTCTGCCTCTGCTGTGGCTGCCAGGAAACTGCAACGGGACCTCAACTGGCTTTGGGGAAGGCTTCAACCTCCATCCCAAAGGAAGCAGCTGGCACCATTCCCTCTATTTTCGTGGCAGAGGCAGCTCTCTTTCACCAGCGAATCCCAAACAGAACAAGCGGTTTGACAATTACCGCTTTGAACAAATATTTCCAGCTCCGCGCAAAACACCGCGGCACAAAAAGAAGCAAACTTTCAATAAACAGAAAATAGATGATTGTTCTCAAATGACAGCTTTCCGTGCTGTTTATCCCGAAGGATCCTCGGAGCTTATGGAGTATGAAATAAATTTGCCGCTGGTTAAAAATGTAAATTCTTTAAATACATAAAACCCTAATGAAAAGGCTTGTAACATTTCCCTTTTCCTGATTCCCACTTTTCTCTTTTTATCTTCCTAGAAGAAGACGTTGATTATAATTACAGAGGAGACTAAAATGTAGGCTTGATTTTGTGTTTAAAAAAATTTGGGAAGTGAAAGGAGCTCTCGGTGTGATTGGGTGTGTGCATGTGCTTCCACACATGCATGTGTGGCTGAATTGTGTCACGGCATTAAAAAATACATAAAGGAACGGATAAATTCCGTATTTAAATGCACATAATTTGTGGAGAGCACACAGAGCAGAGGCTCTGCCAATGGAGA
Source organism: Acrocephalus scirpaceus scirpaceus (assembly GCA_910950805.1). Lineage (NCBI taxonomy): Eukaryota > Metazoa > Chordata > Aves > Passeriformes > Sylviidae > Acrocephalus > Acrocephalus scirpaceus. The sequence goes on from OU383782.1 coordinate 2,734,846, forward strand.
TGAGAGTGAAAAGCTCCTCTGAGCTTCCAGCCCCTCTTTGGTGCCTGCAAAATGCACAGGGATGCAAAGGGGCTGAGGCTGCTGTCCTTGGGCAGGGTAAGGATGGAGGGATCAGATCCCGTTATTGTGGAAGAGGTCAAGTTTTTCTCTGGAGTTTGCCACCCAGATCCTCCTCTGCTTCTTTATTTTTTAGTGAAAAGAGCACAGACACAGGAACCCCCACAACAGTGGGTTGTTTGTATTTTTAGTGAAATTCCTTGCAAACTTTCTGTCTTTTTTTCTAAAGAAATACTATTTTTACAATCAAACAAACAAACAAACAGTGGAGGAAAAAAACGTACCATCACTTTTCTTTAGTTATGACAGAGACAGAAGTACAAAAGGAGCTCTGATGTTCATGTGGGCTTTAATTCAGATTCAAATTGTGCTTTATATAAAATTCAGGCATTCTTCATGTTTTATAAGTTCTTTGTGAGGGAACTTTGACTTACTTGCCTGTCTAAATTTGCTCTGAGCATGAAGCTCAGGCTGACTCTGGGGCTAATTCAGGCAGCCAAGGTAAAGCCTCAGTCAGGTCTCACCCCAGGGTCGTGGCAGGGGAACCAAAGTGCTTAAAAATGCAAACCCACAGTCACGTTTCTGTGCTGGATGTGGCATTTTTCACAGCACTGTTCAATGATACGGAATTCATTCCATTTTCCTTTGCATTAATGACAAAGGAGCTGGGAAAAGTGTAAAATAGTCTGAAGAAAACTAAAATACTCATTGCCCACTTCACATTTTTATGTGTCTCTTTTTTGTTAGGACAGGAGATGCTGAAAAGCTTTTTGTTTTTGTTCTCCAAGTGATTTATTTATGTGAAGAATAAAATGGAAAGGTTCTTCAGAGGAACAGATACTCCTGATCTCCTACTAATACTATTCCACAGATTGAAACCAGTGGGAAATTGCCATAAAAGAGCTATTACAAAGATTACAGCAATTCTAGGGCCGTGATTTCCAAAGGCCTTGTTCCAGCTTTGAGCCCACAAAAGGATTCCAGAGTTTCCCCTGACTGGAAGTTTTCGACACCTTCCTTCCATATCAGTTTTCTTATGTCAAAACATGACAGGGCAGCTTTTCCCTCTGTGAGAAAAGAGACTTAATTCCTATAAATGCAGCACCTTTCATAGGCTGGCTCTTCTCTCCTCAGCCACACATTTTCAGAAACCTTTCAGTAATTCCTTGCCTCAAGCCCTCTGTTCCCTTCTCTTATCCACTTGAACTTCACCAAGTGCAAAGACTCCTGGGGGCACGAGGAGAAATGAGTGTCAAAACCTCCCAAGATGCATTTCCTCAGCAACCCGAGATGAATCAGATAAATCAGTTCTCAGATATTTTCAGATGAAACCCCGGCTGGAGAGTTTGGGAGGATGAGACTTTCCAGCCTTGCCTCTGAGCTCTGCTGGGAGCAGTGCGTGTGGAGTTTCTCAGGCTCCTTCTCTTCCCACATCTCATTGTTCCCGTGCCAGAAGAAAAGAACCAGAGGTCTATTTTTAGGGTAGGTTGTTCCAGCTAAATCCATCCATCATCCCCTGAAGTTATTGTACGTGGGTGAGCCTTCTCCTTTCCTTCCAACCCAGGCTACATTTTACAAATACAAGCTGCAGTTCAGGCAGGACCCAGCTGATCTGACTGTTCACAGAGGGATATGGACAGGCTGGATCCGTGGGCTGAGGACCTTTGGGGTTTTTTGCTTTTAGTTAGTTTAGCTAGCTAAGGCAGAGAAGCTTCCTAGACTGTTTTTTTCTCTTTTTCTCAGGACTGTTTAAACCTGCTCCAAACTGAAAAACCCAAAAGAACACCAAGAGCTTGCACCTGCAGCCCACCAGAGCCTGGACCCCCAGAAAGAATGATAAAAGACTGAGAGAGCTGAGATACCCACAGCAAAGATTTTCTAAATTTACCATCTCACTTCAAAGCAACAAAAGCTTCTCTTGTTTCATATTATTCATTCTTTATGCTTGTAAGCACTTTGTTAAATAAATAGCTTTTTCCACTTTTCTTCAAAAAAGTTATTTCCCAAACAAGTTAGAAAAAGAGTTATTTACTTCCCAAAGAAACCCTATTCAAAAGTTTTCTCCCAAATTTACCCTAAACCAAGACATGGTGATGCCTTGGGCAGGCTGAGCTGGAACAGAGACTGGGCAGAGCTGGAGAATAAAGTAGGGATTTATTGAAAGGCCTTTAGGGTACACCTTGGGCAGGACAGGGCCTGGCCAGGGCTACACCCAAGGTGGACCCAAAATAGTCACAAAATGGACAAACAGTCACGAGGTCTCACACTTTGATAAGTTTTGGTCCAGTTGCACATTGGGGTTTAATTGTCCAATCCCAGCTCCAGGCTGTGAGCTCCCATCCTTCTTGTTCCTCCCTCCAGCCACCCTTGTTTGTGCTGTTGGGCTGAAAGTTGTCCTTGGTGTGCAGCAGGACAAGGATTTGTTTTGTGTCCCTGCTGTGTGCAGAGAGCTGAGTGACCCTGACTGTGAGCTCAGAGCTGCACCCCTGGGCAGCACAGAACCTGAAAATATGAAAGGTAAAACTTCAGGCATGAAGGGTCCTGCCCTTGGGTCTGCTGCAGACTGGGGGATGAGGAGCTGGGAAAGGCCCTGGGGGTGCTGGGGACAGCAGCTGGACACCAGCCCAGGTGTGCCCAGGTGGGCATGAGGTTGGGCTGGGTCAGGAATGGAGAGGCCACAGGGCCAGGGCAGGGATTGTCTCCATCCCACAGGAATGGCCCCTGTGGCCATTGATGTTCACATCAATGCAAAATTTGTTTCCAAAGACATTTGCTGGATACAGCGTGGTTCTGCCATTGAGGTGTGCATAGACCTGCATGATCCCATAGAATAAATGAAACCATGAATTAATCTGGATCCTGAGCCAGCAGGACCAGCAGGCAGTAGCAAAGGTTATAATTTATATTGTCCAGGTTGTTCCAGTGCCCCCTGGCCCTGCTGAGGCACTAGCCCAAACCCTGGGGCAGCTCTGGGCCCTGAGGGGCTGCAGTGCCCAGGGAAGGGAACGGGGCTGGGGAAGGGAACGGAGCCCCAGGAGTGGAGCTGGGAAAGGGCTCAGCCTGGGGAAAAGGAGGCTCAGGGGAATTTCTGGCTCTGCACAACTCCCTGACAGCAGGGGATGTAGTAAAGTCAAAATGGATCTCCTCTCTCAGGGAACAGGGGCAGGACAAGAAATGGCTTCAGCTTGCACCAAGGGTTGAGGTAGCACCTCAAACAGAGGTTGGATATTGGGAAAAATTTCTGCACTGAAAGGGTGGACAAACATTGGAAGGGGCTGCCCAGGGCAGTGGTGGCATCACAAACCCTGGAAATTTTCCGAAGACACTTGGATGTGGCACTCATGGCCACGGTTTAGCGGTGTTGGATTAAAGATTGGATTCAGCCCTCGAGGTCTTTTCCACCCTTCCCCATTCCATGATCCCATTCCTCAGCACACCCCTGGAGCTGCACACAGGATCCTTCACAGGTCCTAAATTACCTGATTTGCCCTTCCAGTTTCTATTGTGAATTCACAGAAAAGAGGCAGAGGGAATTTTGCACCCTGCTGCTGCTGCTTGGAAGTCTCTGCACGATGGATTTGTCCAAGTTATTTCTGTTAAAAGCAGCTATAAATAACCTGCATAATGCCTCAAGAGTGTTATGGAATTATTGGGAGTTTTGCCTGATTAGAAGAAATAAGAAGTAAAAAATCTCTGAGGAAGGAGCTCAGGATTTTACACAGCAATAAAGAACCAAAAGTGAAGGGCCATATATCTATTTGTGGGCTTAAAAATTAAGAATTCACTCGAGTGTTTTGCTCAGCTGGAGATAACTTTGTGAAATAATATTGGTCCTTATTTACCCAATACAAAAATGGCCACAAGATGTCTTACCTCACACCATGTGTGAGTTTCATCAGAACTTTTTTTGCTATCGAATATTTTATTCAATGTTCTCACCAAAACCTTCTTTATTCCGTGTGTTTGGGTTTCACTTTTCATGCCCAGGATCCAGAAGCAATTCCTCAGGAGCTGTCTAGAGAAAAAAGAAAAGGTGGTTTTAAGGTAGAGAATAAATTGCCAAAGATTGGCCTTGGGCACTTCCAGGGATCCAGGGGCAGCCACAGCTTCTCTGGGCACCTTTGGCAGGGCCTCCTCACCCTCACAGGGAAGAATTTTGCCCAAATATTTAATCTAAACCCACTCTCTGTCAGCTTGAAGCCATTCCCCCTTATCCTGTCACTACAGGCCCCTGTAAATGTTATAAAAATGCACTAAGGAAGGCTGTATATTTTTCCTGGAGCCATCACTTTGCTCAAGTTTTTTTGTCTCCATCCATCCCAAAGCTTTTTTTTCATGGATTCATTGAAAGATGAAGGTTTGCCCACCTCCTGACTCTCAGGTGAGGTTTCTTTGGAAATCCAAGTTGCAGGTGAGGCAGGAACGCTCCGGTGGCTCTTAGGCTGCCACGTCCACTGATGTTTTACTTGGTGAACAGAAATTTAGGGCTGGACTCATGTCTTGAAAACCTCTTGGAGTTTCTTTTTTCCCCAGCACAGAGTTAAAGCTCCTCACACTCCTCCTTTTTCACCTGAGTGGTGCTGCAGAGTGATTTCAGCCTGCGATAACAGGATGAGATGAATCTCACTCCTTTTCACAAAACCTCAGTCTTTAATTCTCTGTTGCTGCCAAGTCAGTACAACAGGAGGAGCTTTTATCACCTGGGTTTCTGAGCTGTTTGTTCTGTTTGGAATCCAAATTATGCCGGATTTTGGGATGGTGGCTACCTACTGGAATAGTTTCCATAGGGAGCCTTGCATTCCTGTGCCAGAAACACAGGAATTTTCCTCAGCTGAAAAGCTTCCTGCTGAAACCCAGGTTTCCATTAACTCCCATAAATGGGGGCTCTCAATGTCTTAGTTTGGAAGTGTCTGGTGTCTGCCAGGGAAAAACCAGAATGGCTTTTCTCTCTCGGAATGGAGAATGCAAACCCCCTCCCTCTGAATTATTATAATTTTGAAATTAAGGGGATTTCAGGTAAAGATATGGGAATGGGAATAACAGTTCTCTACCAGGAATATTAAAAATGTAGTAGCACAAAAAAGCAAACGAACAAAAAAAACGAAAAAACCACTGACAGGGTCAGGGATACGACCTGACACCCTGTTGGTCAGGGTGTTGGGAGCAGTCCAAATAAATCCTCCTGGAGTGACAGATGTGGTTCTGTTGGAGCAGAGATGATCCTGCAGAAGGGTCCAGTGGTGGTGAGATGGGTCCAGTCTTCCTCTGGGAATCCAGAGGTGTCTGCCAGGGGAAGCTGGAGCTTCCCTTGGAATGGAGAATGTAAAGCCCTTCCCTCCAAATTATTATAATTTTGAAATTAAGGGGCTTTCAGGCAAAGATATGGGAATAGGAATAACAGTTCCTAGTTTTTTACTAGGAAAATAATTTTTAAAATGTAGTACCAAAAAAAAAAAAAAAAAAAGAAAAAAAAAAAGAAAAAACAAACAAAAAGCCCTAAAAACAAAATCTCCACTGTCAGAGTCAGAACAGAACCTGACACCCTGTTGGTCAGGGTGTTGGGAGCAGTCCAAATGAACCTTCCTGCAGTGACAGATGTGGTGCTGTTGGAGCAGAGATGATCCTGTAGAAAGGGTCCAGTGGTGTGAGATGGGTCTGGTTTTCCTCTGGCAATGCAGTGCACACAGGCTGTGCTGCTGTTCTGAATCCCAGGTTTTATCCAGGTAGGAATGCTGGGCTCCTCCCCATGGGATGATGTCATTGTATCAGCCCTGCAGTGAGCCTGGATGGCCCATGGACAGCAGAGATCCCCTGGAGGGAGGAGGGGTCCTGGAAGGGATAAAGAACCCTGCCCCAGCTGGGTTAACAGCTGCTCATTAACAGGACACACCCAGCCCCTCCCCCTGGAGTTATGAGATAAAGGAAAACGCCTCTTCAACAGTTCCAACAGATGGGAATAGAAAACATCTTGCATTGAACCCAAGACACTGGGGAAGAGCTGTCCTGATGCCCTCTGCAGACACTGACCTGAACCCGTGCCCTCAATGGATATTTGATGAGATTATCAACCACTGAGGTGTCCTGCCAGGACAGATTCCAGCGCAGTCACTGATGCAGGAAGATGCTGTTTTATTGTGGATAACGTGGTGGTTTTAATATGGCAAAAAAGTTACAATTTACAGTTAATCTAAGCCAACCAAGAGCATCAACGACATAAAAGATCATGACCTCTCAATCTACTCAATTCTCTGAGGTAACCATTGTCTAACCACGGCCCAGTGAACACTTTTTTGTATAAATTTGAACAGTTTAATCACCCATCAACACCACGAGTCAGAATTCTCCTGTTTTGCCTGACTCCAGGCCAGAGTTCAGGAGCTGAGGGACGAGTGAGCACCGAGTTCACCTTCCCAGCCTTCAGAATTGCCTAAGAAATGCCTGGAGAGAACAAACTCCACAACCACCAGCACCCCCTGAACCTAAAAGTTGGAATATTGACATATATTTGCCAATATATATTAATATTAATATTAATATATATAGGCAAACATATATATTTTTATATATATATAAAATATATATATTTGCCAATATATATTAATATATATAATATAATATAATATATATATATATAAATATATCAATATTCATATATACAATATATATATTTATAAAATACATCATTTCCAAATAAGAGGGGCTTGGTTCCCTCCCTGTGAAAGGCTCCAGAAAGGCTGCCCAAGGACACAGCCACACATCCCAGTGCTCCCAGTCCCTCAGGAGCTCAGCACCTGTTACCAAGCAACTGGGGAGGCAATTTGGGAGCAGGCAGCACCCTCAGCACCCTCTCCTTGCAAACCTGTCACAGCCCCAGCCACTCAGTGCAAATAATCCTCTCCACAAAGGCACGAGGTTGATGTAAGAAGATTATACATTTCCAGAAATAAAACTGCTTCAACACTTCTCTAATCTATAGTTAGGGGATGTTCAGTGTATAATTTTCCTCACAACCACTGGATACTTAATGCAACAACTGATCAGGCCAGAGCTGTTTCTAGGTCAGAGGCAGAAATCTTTTCAGTGAATTCATCTCTTGGTCAACAGTTGTTCTTCTTGCTTCCCCAGCTCAGCCTTGGCTGCAGGAGGGTTTTGTCCTACTTGAAAACTCCCAATGAGCTCAAAAGTTATTCCTAAACACACATTACGTGGATTTCCATGGATATTGATGGGTTTAATTTACAAATTGGCTCCCTCTGCATCAGTCCTTGAAGATATTATTCAGTTTATTGGGGGCAGTACCTGGTTTGTGGTGGGCAGAGGCTGCAGGTTTTTTATGGGAAGCAACTGGAATATTTACTATGGGAAGGGGAAGGGACCCCTCAAGCATTGCCAGTGAAAACTGCAGGTAACAGCTGGAGTTTAAACAGCAAATAAAATGATATTAAAGAACTGATGGCACACTGGCTCAGACAAGTGAGAAACCAAAATACTTTGGGTCATTAGACAAGTGACATTTCACTGCTCAAACACCCTTTTACCTGAGCAAAATTCACATATCATCTGAAAGAAGACATCTTTTGCTATCTATTTACTATTAATTTACTGTTTTTCACTGTTTGTTGCCGATTTTCAATGGTTGGGTGTGCTCAGACACGCAGACATTTAACCAGGTGAGCACTCAGGCAGCGAGAAGAGCCTAAAGGAACAATTGCCAGCAGGAAAAAAAATCAAATTACAGGGTGGTAGGGGCTTCAGACAGCAAGCAGAAATCAACTGAGCATCTCAATTTTAGCACCGTGCACGGTCAGTCAAGGTTTTGGAGGCTTTCACTTAAGGAGTGATAGAAAAGGACAAGATTGGCTTCAATCTGCTTCCTCCTCTCAAGAGAAGCTGCTGTCATTTGAAGGGTTCAAAAGGATTCCAACAGCACCAAGTGCTTTCCCAAAAACAATATTTGTGCTCTGCAAGAGCTCAGCGTGCTGCCTGTTATTGCCAGCCTCACACTGATAAGAGCTGCAGGAAATCTTTATCTAAACCCACAGATAACTGGACAATTGTAATGCAGAAATGAAAAAAATAAAATCGGGCAGTCAAGGCCTAATCAAGGTTTTGAGTTTAGACTGAAAATCCCTCACTTTTACTGAGATGTGTCTCCCATCAGGGACAGCACAATTAGAGGTGAGCAAACCACAAAAGAAAAAAAAAAAACCCAACCCAAACCCTCCACCTGTGTCCAGGCTTTGGGTGATACTCAGAAAGGTTTTTAAAGGATGATGGGTTTTTCCAGAGCAGAGCTCTCCACTTGATTTTGGAATTTACAGACATTTCTGAAGAGCAGGGTCTGGAAACCCCAGCTCACTGAGCTCAAAGACCCTTTAGAACATCTCCCAGCCAAACCCCATTTTTAGTCAAGGACCTAAAAATAGGATATCTCTGCTCCTCATGCTGGTAATTTTCTGCTTTTACCAGGAGATGGGACATCCAAACACAACAGGGCTGTCCTGGGGTGGCTTTGAACTAACTCAGAAGCGTTCCAGAATTTTTCTTTTCATGAGGGTGGTGTAACAGCAGATTGCCCAGAGGTTGCAGGGGCTTTGATTCCTAAAAAAAACCATCCCAGAGCAGGCTGGACGAGCTCTGGGCAGGTGTCCCTGCCCATGGCAGAAATGACCTTTAGAGCCCCTTCCCACCCAAACCAGGATTCCTGTGCACAGCAGCCTCTGGGGCTGTGCATTCCTGTCATTATAATGCACATTTAATTATGAAAAATCTCTGTCTGCATGAGTTTAAACAGGCATAAGAATTCAAAAATCTCTGGACCACGTCAGGTTGAGGGCAAAATTTGCAGCTCCAGCTGGGTCCAGGAGAGCTCTTACAAACCCTCCACAACCCACTGCAGATAGACAATCAAACCTAGCCCAGAAGCACCTGGGCACATCTCCCTGTTTTCAGAGCTCTGCTGAATTAAGCAGGAATATTCCCACGAAATCTCTTAAGCAGATTTTCCTGAAGTCACCAGGAAATTTTCACAGAAAGCCTTTTCCAGACTACTCCCCCTGCAGATTTCCTTTTTGGATGTGTTCATCTGCAGAGCCACCAGATGCATCCCTGGGAGCACCAAGGAGCCTCCCCTGCCTGGGAACCCCTCCCCAGTCCTGGTTTTGTTTGGAATCCCAGCTCGGGGAGTGTTCCTATTAAATGCAAACCTGTTTAGGTGGAGCTGGGGGGGATTTAAAGTTTGTTTTTCATAGACCAGATATGAGGAGGCCAAGCTTTGGGCAAAGCCTCTCCTGTTCCTTCTGCACCCGCAATCAACCATGGCAGGCCCCATAAAAACCCACCCCACACCCTGTAAGGCTTTTGCATGGCCAAAATAATGCAAGGAGTAGATCCCTTTCCTAAAAGGACTTCCAGGAAGGGCTTTCAGTGCTGCTTCAGGCACGTAAATGATGTGTAAGGCCACTGGAGCCAGCTGAGGTTTGTAAAACTTGCAGTAAAATGCACCAACAATCAGCCAGTGTAATCAAGCTCCCTAATCAACCAAAATAGCTTGAAATGCACCACAACCACCTGTTACAAATCAGGTTTTGTTTTATTTTTATTGCTTTCTACTCAAAACTTGGGGAGGTGCAGTAGAAGAAAGAACCAGGCAGGGAATTGCCAAAGCAAGGCCAGGTATTGATGGATTTGTGGCTAAATGAGGCCAACACTGCTTGGTGAATAAAGCAAGACCCCTCTGGGGTGTTGAGACAGTCAAGAATCTGAAAAGGAAAAGGAAAAAAAGAAAAAGGAAAAGGAAAAGAAAGAGAAAGAGAAAGAGAGAGAAAGAGAAAAAGGAAAAGAAAAAAAAGAAAAAGAAAAAGAAAAAAAGAAAAAAAAAGGAAAAGGAAAAAGAAAAAGAAAAAGAAAAAGAAAAAGAAAAAGAAAGAAAAAGAAAAAGAAAAAGAGAAAAAGAAGTGTTCACTGTGCCACCATTACCTCACAAAGACTTTTATTTCCCACACCCACCTCCCCAGCAGTTAAACATTTGAAAGGACATCAGAGAACCCCCAAAAAGCATCCCTGGTGTTGGACTCCTTTCAGAGGAGTTTGCAGCAGCCTTTCACCCCTCCAGGTTCAATTTTGGGCCAGAAGGTGGAACCACATCAAAGCCCCCAGTCCCTGAGCACATTTCCTCTCTGGCTCTGCAGACCTGGGGCTCTGCTCTGCTCTCTGCAGCCTTTTCTCTCCACAAACCTGGGTTTGAAACTGAGCTGAGCACATCCAGCCCTCCTAAAAGGGTGGGAATGGGGTTTGGGCTGCAGCCACGCCAACCCACAGGGCCTCTGTTGATGCTTTAACTTTTAGTTTTCATATTTTCAGGTTCTGTGCTGCCCAGGGTGCAGCTCTGAGCTCACAGTCAGGGTCACTCAGCTCTCTGCACACAGCAGGGACACAAAACAAATCCTTGTCCTGCTGCACACCAAGGACAACTTTCAGCCCAACAGCACAAACAAGGGTGGCTGGAGGGAGGAACAAGAAGGATGGGAGCTCACAGCCTGGAGCTGGGATTGGACAATTAAACCCCAATATGCAAATGGACCAAAATATTATCAAAGTGTGAGACCTGGTGACCGGTCAGCCATTTTGTGATCATTTTGTGCCCATTTTGGGTCCATTTTTTTCCCATTTTGTGACCATTTTGTGACCATTTTGGGTCCATTTTGTGCCCATTTTGGGTCCATTTTGTGCCCATTTTGTGACCATTTTGGGCCCATTTTGTGACCATTTTGGGTCCATTTTGTGCCCATTTTGTGACCATTTTGCCTCCACCTTGGGTGTAGCCCTGGCCAGGCCCTGTCCTGCCCAAGTTGTACCCTAAAGGCCTTTCAATAAATCCCTACTTTATTCTCCAGCTCTGCCCAGTCTCTGTTCCAGCTCAGCCTGCCCAAAGCATCACTAATGGTCACCTAATGGCCATGAGCTGCCACAACCTCAGATATAAGCAATGAAACCTGTGGGAATATTTTCAGAATATCAGGCCCATCCCCTCTTTGATGACAGCCCTCACACACGAACAGAAACAGAGAAGATTTGGGTTTGTATTTTTTTTTCCCGGGAAGGAGATCTGTGCATCTTGTGTTTTGCATTAATGAGCCTTTGGAATCATCCAAGGGCTGCCTTTTTTTCCTGCCCATTGCAATGAAGGATAAAGAGGCACACGGGGGAAATGAAGGCCCTTTCCTGACACTTGTTTAAAGGGCTGAGCTATTTATGTGCCACCGGGGAGGCATTCATTGATTTCCCAGAGATGAGCTGGGTAATGGAATTCAGAGATTTTCACTTGGAGCCCCTGGGTGAACTGCAGGTCATGAATGGCACAGAATCACCCCTCTGCAGCAGGAGCTGCCTGATCTCACCTCATCTTGCATCCCCTCTCCCAAACGAGCCCCAGATTGCAATTTCTAGGATGGTGCCTCTGAGATTTCTATTGTCATCAAAATTCCAGAGGAACATCCACCAGGAAATAACTTCCTGCTCGCCAAAGCCCTCCACAGCAGGGCTTGAATTAAAGGGGAAACTTGTCTGACTCAGTCAACTAATTATGTAATTAAAATTTCCTACAGTGCCCTGACATTCCATTCTGTTGTAATGTATGGGGAAATTACCCAGCTTGCCACAGAACTTACATTTTGAACAGCATTTACTGGATTTTCCAGCTCTCTGTATCTGGAATTAAACATATTTCAGGAGCAATTAGTGAGTCTATTTAGATTTTCAGCACTGTCTGCAATCATTTCAGCACCTTTGCTCACCCTGGGAGGAAAAGGAGGTGGAAGAGGGAGGGAGACCCAGCCCAGGCTGTGTGGCTGAACGTGACCAGGGGTTTATAAAAATTAATCAAGGTGGGCAGGGTAGGAGAATCCCAGCAGCTCTGCTCAGCAGAGGTCAAGGTGTCACACCTGGATCATTTAAAATGTATTTTCCAAGTTATTCCTGCAGTAGTCCATGAATGGAGAGGCTCCTCTGGTGCCCTTAATGCTTCTCCACCCTCCCCAGCACCTGAAAGGATGATTCTCGACCTCTTAAAGGAGCACCCACTCTCAATTTATATTTTTTGGCTGATTTGTGGCTCAAGTTCTCTGTTTTTGACTCAACCCCATCATTTGTTGCTTGTCCCCAGCAGAGTCACTTCTCTACAGTGACATTTTATATTTGAATGTTGTCATGGCACCATTCATGGTCCCTGAGCTAAATTAACTTTTGGCTTCTTGTCACTCTTTGAAACTGGGAAGTTGAGGACAGGGTCAGGTTTTTTTGATTTTTGATTTGATTTGAACACCCAACATCCACGCTGCCCAGAAACTCTCAAATATGTAAGGAAATGGGACAGAAAAATGGTCAGAGTTGACATTTTCCTTCTTTCTACACCCCAAACAACCCCTGCAGCACATGAGGCTCTAGGAAGAAATCCTGAAACACCCAAGATGATACAAAAACCCCAAATAAAACCTTGCCTGATAGAATGTTTGGGTTATCCACGGGTTCTGCATGGGAATTTCTGAATTACCTCACCCCCCTTTTGCTGAGGAGAGTTTAAGACACCCTGATTTACAAGGGAAATGTAAAGATTTGGGTTGCCAAAGCTTTGTTAGAGTGACATCCAGTGGCACTGGAAGTTTTCTCGCTTGTGGCAGCACAAAGAGAGAAATCTCTGTTTGAGCAGGAGCAGCTGAGCAAACATTTCTGCTCAGGACCAGGTCAGGGACCAGGACAGGAGAGGAAAATGCATCAGCTGAAATCTCCAGATTAAAGTGGGACATGGAAACTGAAATTTACATAAATTACCTGCTGGTGTAGAGAAAAGCAGAATTCTCTGCTTGATTATGGAATTTACGGACATTTCTGAAGAGCAGGGTCTGGAAACCCCAGCTCACTGAGTTCAAAGATTTTTAAAAAACTCCATTGATGCTATAACCACACACTCTGCTGGGACAACACCTGGAAAACCTTCTGTCTTCTGGCACAGCTTTTTAATCCAGCTGTGCTGACAGAAAAGACATCAGAACCTCAGAACCACATCCCTGTGCACATCTGTGCCCCAAGCCCTGCAGGAAGGAATCCACCTCAATCGATTCTTTAATGACCAGAACACCAACAGGGAGATGAAACACTTCTCCAAGAGGACACACTAAAAACAGGAAAGGCTCCAGCCTGAGGCAGATGTCACAGGCCAGAAAGGAGGCACTGGAACAACTTGGATGATATAAATTATAACCTTTTCTAGTGCCTGCTACTCCTGCTAGCCTAGGATCCAAATAAATTCACTGTTTCTTTTTTTTTCTTATATAGACAGGTCAAATCTCTCAGCCAATTCCACCAGCAGGGCACAGTTCAAGCAGGATGGCAGAACCAAGCTCTGTCCAGCAAATATTTTTATTTAAATAAAAATTTAAATAAATTCAATCAGCAGGGCACAGTTCAAGCAGGATGGCAGAACCAAGCTCTGTCCAGCAAATATTTTTATTTAAATAAAAATTTAAATAAATTCCACCAGCAGGGCACAATTCAAGCAGGATGGCAGAACCAAGCTCTACCCAGCAAATATTTTTATTTAAATAAAAATTTAAATAAATTCAATCAGCAGGGCACAGTTCAAGCAAGATGGCAGAACCAAGCTCTGTCCAGCAAATATTTTTATTTAAATAAAAATTTAAATAAATTCCACCAGCAGGGCACAATTCAAGCAGCATGGCAGAACCCAGAAAATATTTTTATTTAAAACAGATTTTGCACTGATGTGGAGAACACACTCCCACCTGAGCCCAGTTCCTTGGTGCAGTCTGATGCTACGAAGACGAGCACAAGAAGGACAAAGAGGGAGGATCTGGCTCAGTTTAGAGCCTGGCAGAGGATTCAGGTTTCACCCATTGCCAACTCCTCTGATCCTTGGAGCTGAGCTCCCCACTGGGAAGGTGTTAAATCAGACCCCATCCCTCCTAGGCTGATGGGGTGTGCTTCCTCTGTATCCTGGTCTCTAAATGCTCCAAAAAACATCTTCACCAGGCAGCCAGAGAACCCAAAACGAGCCCTGGGCTGGGAGGAAGGGGCCAGGTTTGAGTTTTGATGGTGGAAAAAGGAGGTGAAACCAACGCCTGCCCCAGCAGGGGCTGATGCAGCTGCTGGGGCTGCCCAGAGCCAGCACTGAGGGGGCAATTCCTGAGGCAATTCCTGCTGTGGGGCAGAGAGAAGGGGTCAGTGCCAGGCCAGAGGAAATTTGGTGTTTTGAGCACCAGCTTTTCCAAAGGAGCCACTGGAGTGGAGAATCAGAACCGAGGTGAAACAATGGGTGAGACAAAACCTGAAAATGAGCAGCAGAACAGACCAATGGATTTCCCTCTCTCCCCCTCCTTTTCCCCCACACAGTTCTTGGCAAAACAGGGAGAAAAATGTAGAAAAGGTATTGGGGGATGACAGAATTATCACAGAATCATTTTAGGTTGGAAATGTCCCCTGAGCCCAGCCACTAAAGCAGTCACAGGTAGAAGTGACAGTAGAAAATGTAGAAAAGGTATTGGGGGATGACAGAATTACCATAGAATTATTTTAGGTTGGAAATGCCCCCTAAGACTGAGCCCAGCCACTAAAGCAGTCACAGGTAGAGGTGACAGCAGAATTTAGGCTGAGCCTCCATCAGATCCACTGGGATACACAAGAAAAGAAAATATTTCTGGTCCAACAGGTACAGGACAGTGTCCTCCAGCTGGTGCTTTAGACTCTCTTTGTCCTGCAATTTTAATGGTGCTGAGGAGCCAAAAGTACAACACAAACACAGCTTAACATCCAATGCAAAAATTGCTTCAAAAGACAAAAAATTGCCGAAGCAATTTCAAACATTTTTCCGAAGCAAATGTTGCTCAGACAGACAAATCTGGTTCTGACACGCTCCCCAAAAATAGCCATGTCAGCCTCAGAATTTACATCTACATAAAGAAGGTAAATGAACCAGGCAAATCGTACTGCACAGGAAACAAATGCCAAATATTGCTCTTAGCTTTATCTTGTGAGTCAGTGGCTGCTCTGGGAATGGGGGCACTGAAATAAATAGTAGCACATCCTCGGTGCAGTTGGAACATTCCAAAATGCCACGGAGCTGTCAGTCTGCATGTCAGAACCGATGTGCAAGCTTGTCAGGAGAAAAGCAGGGGGAATTTGGGGCTTGAAATAGTCACCAGCCTCGCTGGTTTGTTGGTAGCAATGGAAGCAAAAAAAAAAATCACAGAGCACTTCAGATTTTCCAGTACTGGTAAAGAAAGTTCAGTAATTAATGATACAAAACCCACAAATTATCATGTTGTGTTGGTGTATTGCTGAGTCCTCAGGCTGTGGGTCGGGTTACACTCCAGGAGGCTGAAATACAAAAGCTTTGAGGGGGAACATCAGAGGTAGGATCTGCAAATCAGCTGTGCTGCTGTAATTGACTTCTCGTGTGAAATAGTAGGAGATACATATTTATTCTTGTCTAAAAAACAGAAATACTCCAGTCAGAGGTGACAGGACAATTTGGATTATTTGAGGATGTTCAGGGCTCCAATCCCAGGCTAGACTTGGAAGCATCAACAAGGTTTAGGAAAAAAGTGGTTTGAGAAAGCAGAAGAATTTTGACTGATACTGACAGAAACTCAGCAATGCAGCTCCTTTGCAGGATCCCAGAATTCCCAGGGCAAACCCTGAAGGTCCAAGCTGGGGATTTCAAGGAATTCCCATAAATTCGAGCTGAAGGCCTTGATGGATCCAAAGGTCCAGCTGCACAAGTCCTGACTGAGAAACCTCTCAGAAACCAGGATGGGCTCTCAGTTGAAGCCTGAGTGGGAATTATTCCTCAGTTGCCTCATTTTAACCATTTCCTGGCCCATCTCAGGTGTTTTTTTCCTCTCTCACAGCTGCTTTTCAGCCCTGCTCACAAAGAACACATAGAGACAGGGAAGGTTTTGCTTCAAATGCAAGCACGAGCACAATTAAATACAAATTGCACTTTGTTCCCATTTTGCCTGCTGGTTTTCACCTGCACCTCACCACCTCACATCCAGATACAAAACTGTCTGTGGGTGTTAATTACACCTGCTTCTAATTAAATAGGGGGGTTGCTGTAAATGTTCTGGTTCCCAACAGTCCATGAGGAATCTCAGAACCATGGCCGAGGATGGGCTGGCAGTGGGGACATTTTGGTTGTGCAGACTGGATGTTCTTCAGAAATATTGGGCAGGGCTCAGACAGAGCAAGAATAAAGTGAGGAGAAAAAAATTTAAAAAAAAAAAAAAAAAGGTCAAATTTGAATTTGACTTTCCAGTTTCGTGTAGCCTGACCTGAGCAACAAACCCAGACGTGAAATTTTTGGGAGTGGCCTTTCCTTGCTTGTCATCATTTCCCCTCACACCACACGTTATTCCCCATAATTTAAACATCTACACCAGTCTCAGCAGCAGCTCAAGGCAGCTTCAGCCCGAAGCTTTATGGATATTTAAGAGAGAAATTTCTTTATATCTTCTTGTAAAGACTCCCTGCGTTCTTTGCATCGTGATTCAGATCCAAGGAAACCTCTCCTGACCCTCTGTCTTCCAGCTCTGGGGACAAACAGATTTTGTGCTGGCATGTGCTGCCACCTAATGATATGGAAACCAAGACTTTGGGAGGAAAAACCTCAGAATTGCATTAATATATATATATATATAAATTCAGCTGAAGAAGGGATTTGTAAATTTTATCACCTGGAACGGGGAAGGGTGATTGCAGGTAGGAGAAGCTGAGGGTAGAGCTGGGTGTGAGGGGGGGATTGGATCCAAAGCCAGGCTCAGACTGCCTCTAACCAAAAGGTGTCCCCACAGCACCGCAGGAATTCTGTCCAAAGGTTCCTCCTGGAGCACCTGCAGCCCCAGGGCTGAGGTTACCCTGCCCCTCAACTCTGCCACAGCAGCACAGGGACCTTCCCCGGGGAGCTGCTGCCTCCCTGCCCTGCACAAGAAGCTTCCTACAATTTCTGCTCTGAAATAGAAACTTTCAGCTGGGAGAAATCTGATTTTTGAGTCGGATTTCGCTCACCCTGTCCTTGATAAGAAGGAATAATCTGTCTGGGATAATTCCATGTCAATGCAGCGTGGTGGCTGCTGCAGGAAGCAGAATCCCAGCGTGCAGAGTTCCCTGAGTTTGGGGGTTCCTCAGCCGGTTCTATCAGCCCATGAAATATCAACATTTATTTAGTAACAGATCCTGAGAAGCAGAACCACATTTCCTGCCCCCAGTGCTGCTCTTCCCTCCATCCTGCCTGCAGATTCTTTCCCAAAACAGAGCCAACACAGCTTCCCATAGGTTGGGTAATTTCATACGAAACCCCCACGCTCTGTAAAAATACAGGTAAATTGAACTCCTTCAGCTGCATTGATAAAAATTTATTTTACCTTGCTACAACAACTCAAAGGACACTTAACAGGCCAGCAATGCACAATAGGATTAGTCCAGGCTAAGTGTTACATTCCCAACAAAAACACACTTGGCTTTGTCAATATCTGCTGAAAAAAACCCCTTTAATTCCAACAATTTTAAACCTCTTCACTTGAATTAGCCAAATAATTACGATTTTTTTAATTAGCAACAGTACTGTAATACACAGAGCAGGCTTACAATTCAACCTGCAGGGGTGGGGTGGATCAAAGAGGGGTTTGAGGAGACTGAGCTTGCCAAGGGTGGGAATAATTGAGGAAAAACTTGCACATCCTGTGAATCTAAAACCTGCAAAAATTTGCCAATTCTGATCACAAAAAGGCCTCTGAGAAAACCCAGAACCATGTGAAAAAACCCCAAAAACTCCAGAAGCAGCACTAGAAAACCAGTTGAAAAATAAAGCTGCCACTACCTCCTTCCACCTTCTTCTCTTCCCATCACCTCACTCTCCTTCCCCAGCCACGGTCACCACGTGCAACCAAGTTAATTTAATTAATCCACTTAGCTAATAGCCTCCAACAGCCCTTTCCCCTTCTGCTCCAGGAGCAGAGGCTGCTCTGGCAGCTGAAGATGTTGAAGGGGAAGCTCAGATGTAGAGAAGGGGAAGGACAAAAGTGGCGAGGTGGGAGAAGAGGAATCTGTACCCTAAGAACCCAAAAAGTTTCATGTGAAGTCTCAGGAAAGAGCTTGGCAAACAAGCAGAGACTTCTAAGCGTAACCTGGGCTGGTTTGCTGGAAATAATATCTAAAAAATAAGCAGGAAAAATAAAAAGCTGATTTAATTGTCACTTACATCACCCATAATGCTTTCATCCCTGCAAGCAGCACACAGAGGTTCCTTGTTCCTGTTTTATCTTAATGGGCTGGTCTGCTCTTATTTCTGCTTTCTGAGCTGGTCCCGAGTTCTTTGGCTTGAGATTTTTGCCTGCATTTCAATCCAGACAAAAAAGCTGATTTCACTGGGAAAGGAAACCAAAACACCAAAACCAGGCAAGCTGATAAAGGCCAAAAGAATTCCTGGGCAGGTTTCTGTTGGAGTTTATACATTTGTTCTTCAAAGGTGATGTAGGGTACACCTTGGGCAGGACAGAGCCTGGCCAGGGCTACACCCAAGGTGGACCCAAAATGGGCACAAAATGGTCACAAAATGGACACAAAATGGCTGACAGGTCACGAGGTGTCACACTTTGATAAGTTTGGTCCATTTGCACATTGGGGTTTCATTGTCCAATCCCAGCTCCAGGCTGTGAGCTCCCATCCTTCTTGTTCCTCCCTCCAGCCACCCTTGTTGGTGCTGTTGGGCTGAAAGTTGTCCTTGGTGTGCAGCAGGACAAGGATTTGTTTTGTGTCCCTGCTGTGTGCAGAGAGCTGAGTGACCCTGACTGTGAGCTCAGAGCTGCACCCTGGGCACCGCAGAACCTGAAAATATGAAAGATAAAACTTAAGGTATCAGGGGCAGGCTGGGGGGAGACCTGGGTGTCTCCAGAGCAGGCAGAGCTCAGCTCCTGCTGCTCCACAGAGGGCTGTGAGCACAAACACAGCCCTGACCCCCCTGTCACGAGTCAATAACCCACAGAAAGCCTCTTGTCAGGAAAATTAATCCACAAACACCAGAGGTCTATGCCCAAAAAGGAGTCAGAGGAATCCTGTAACTTTATTCGAATAAAGGGAGAGGCCAGGGGCATTTCCCATGAGAGTCTCTTAAACTGTTAGAGGACTCAGCCTTTATTTACCCTCATTTCCTGGCCCCATTTCCCTCTGTCTTTCCCCACGGAGGTACTTGAGAGGTACAGGCTTCCCAAATCACCCAAGACAGACCTCCTGCTAATGTATACCCCCACTTTTTCTTTTCCTATGGAATTTCTGGTTCTTACCATTGCTTCTTTCATCTCTGAGCCTCCAGCTTTAACCACAGTTGCCTTGTAAAAACTGATCCCTCTCATTCCTTCCGCCAATCAGTGGAACCCTTCCCAAAGCTCCTTTCACCTCTCAGTACCTAGCTTTATTTACCAGCAGACCCCATGTTGTGCTGTCTTTTATACAGCTTTTACAAACCTCGTGGGAAACTTTGATTGGTTAATAATTTTCTTGTTAATTATTCTATTAGTTAGTAAAAGGGTTTTTTACTTGTCCATCAAATCTATCTGTTCTCAGGTTGTTTACATATTTTCTTTACTGGTTCTCATGGGACAAATCCCTTGTTATTGCAGGTGCATTTGTTTTTTCTTGTGTTTTATCTTCTTTTTATTTGCCATAGTTTGGATTAAATGCTCAGACAGCATTTTGTGTTTGGACTCAGATGTTTATTAGTTCTTATTTCTATTGCAGTCTCACAAACCACGAGTTCTACAGCACTTCTGCTAACAAACTAAAAATGCCCCCATCTCTCTCTCTACAAGGCCTTTTAAGGATAAACTGTCCAATTAAGAAATGACACCTCAATTGTTTTACTTCTAACCCAATAACCAACCACCCCTGGCCCTCAATGCCGACTTTTCTACCCAATTACAAAATCCCACCCAGAGCCGTGGAGAAGAAGGTGAAAAAGCAGGACTGGCCTCTGCCCTAAATCCTCCACCTTGCTTTATAGATCTATTCCTGTATTCTAAACCCTTCAACTCTCAGTTTTGCCCCCTGTGATATCACACACTTCTATCCAAACTGCACACCCACAATCCCAGTGCTGTCACTCAATTTTGGGAGCTTCTGCACGGCCTCAGGTCAGTGCAGTGTTTGCTTGGGGGTCAGTGCCTGTGAGCACAGAGAGTCTGAAATCCTCAGTGCCCAGGGTTCCAACAATTCTTCACCCTCAGAAAAGATTGTTGTGTTAAAGGAACTTCTCATCTTTAAAACAGCTTCATATGGGAACTTGCAAATTCCTTGTTGTCTGCACTAGAAAGAAATGACAGTTCAGCCTTGGCTCTGTCCACACCACGCCACTGCTGCTGCCAAACTTAGCCCTGGCCCTGGAGGGGTCTGCCTGAGTCGCTGCTCTTTGCTCTTCTGAGCACGGCGTGCCTCCATGGCAGAGCTTCCAGCCCTTTGGGAAGGGGCAGGGATGATTCATCCCCGAGGAGCAGGGGGGGGAAGGAAGGAAGGAAGGAAGGAAGGAAGGAAGGAAGGAAGGAAGGAAGGAAGGAAGGAAGGAAGGAAGGAAGGAAGGAAGGAAGGAAGGAAGGAAGGAAGGAAGGAAGGAAGGAAGGAAGGAAGGAAGGAAGGAAGGAAGGAAGGAAGGAAGGAAGGAAGGAAGGAAGGAAGGAAGGAAGGAAGGAAGGAAGGAAGGAAGGAAGGAAGGAAGGAAGGAAGGAAGGAAGGAAGGAAGGAAGGAAGGAAGGAAGGAAGGAAGGAAGGAAGGAAGGAAGGAAGGAAGGGGGTGTTGGTGGCTCTCAGCGTTCCTCAGATGATGTTTTACAACAATATTGGAGAAAAGCAGCTGTGCCTCTTCCAGAGTAGAATGGAAAGGGGATTGAGGGGCTGGATTAACCAGCACACTCCAATATTCTGCCATTAACCACTGCTAGCAAGGAATTCTTGACTATCCTTAGGCTTCTCTTCCTGTTTAACTGGAATGCCACAAGGACTTCCTAATTCTAAAGCCATGGAGCTCATCACAGTCTGGAAGGAGCCTCTCCAGCAGCTGACAGCAACATTTGGGAGAAACAGGGGCCTGTCTGTGGCTTCTGGCACAGAGGAAAGCAGCACAGAAGCACCCAGGGCTGACAGAGTCAGAGAGGAGTGGAAAGGTTTTGTCAAAGTCCATTGCACATTTTTCCTTATTAGAGCCAGGCTTGGGTAGTCAGGATGAGAAAGAGCCTTTAAGAAAAGAATTTAATTTCCTGTGTTGCAGGCTGCTGTATGAGGGGGTGCCTCAGGGGGCAGGAGCAGAATTTTTCATGAGTGTGTTTTGTATTAAAGCAAGATTTTCTCCCTGTACATGGGCAAGAGATGTAAGAAAGGATCATAGAAAAATTTGGGTTGGAAGGGACCTTAAAGCTCACCCAGCTCCACCCCCTGCCATGGCAGGGACACCTCCCACTGTCCCAGGCTGCTCCAAGCCCCAATGTCCAACCTGGCCTGGGACACTGCCAGGGATCCAGGGGCAGCCACAGCTGCTCTGGGCACCTGTGCCAGGGCTGCCCACCCTGCCAGGGAACAATTCCTGCCCAATCTCCCATCCATGGCTGCCCTCTGGCAGTGGGAGCCATTCCCTGTGTCCTGTCCCTCCATCCCTTGTCCCCAGTCCCTCTCCAGCTCTCCTGGAGCCCCTTTAGGCCCTGGCAGGGGCTCTGAGCTCTCCCTTCTCTTCTCCAGGTGAGTTCCAAGCCTGGCTCCAGAGCAGAGGATCCAGTCCTTCCATCATTTTCGTGGCCTCCTTTTGGCTTATTCCAACAGCTCCACATCCTTTTTATGCTGGAGACCCCAGAGCTGAACACTCCAGGCACCCAGAAGAGCACAAAAGCACAAAATCAGAGCACAAGAGATCATTGTGGGGGCAGAGCTCTGGCTGGGAGTGAGGCCGTGGCTGGGAGGTTATTTCAACTCAGCAGCTGGAAAATGCAATTGCCCTCTCTGTGGCATCTCCCTCCAGCAGCAGCATCTGTCTGGGCAGGGAGCTGGGGGCATGGGGAGCTCGGCTGGGACAGGGTTTCCATCCCCAGCAGCTCCTGAAGCCACTCCCTGCATGGCTCTGACCCTGCCAGCAACACAAAGGGGCCCCAGCAAAACCAGCCATGGGTGTGAGGGAAGGGGCAGCAGCAGGAAAGTGGTGGCTGCTCTGGAATTTTGTTAATATAAAAATTATTTATATTTATATTTATATTTATATTTATATTTATATTTATATTTATATCTACCTATGCTTTATATTTTAATCTATGTTTATATTTATATACATATAAATAGATTATATATTATATTATAAATATATTATATTTATATTATATAGATTTTTATATGTATTTTACATATAAAACATATATTTATATGTATGTATATATTTTTATACTTTTATATTTTTATATTTATATATTTTTATATATAGATTTATTTATATATCTTTCTTTATATTTGTTTATATATTTGTATTTTTATCCCTATTTATTTATATCTATATTTTATAGAGACTTTAGATATTTATATTTCATAACAGTGACATGAAGTTGTGACCTCAGGGAGCTTCAGTTTCTCTCAGCCACGGATTTGCTGCATGGCCTCGAACAAGTTGTTAAATGTCCTCTTGTTTCTCAGTCCCCCTCTTCACATCAAGGGACATTTGTCTGCTCTACCAGGGAAGCTGTGATTATTTAATTCATGGGGGGAGTGTCATGTAAAGTACATCGATATAAATTAAAATACACAGAATGGGGTTTGCCCATTTCCTTTAATTTTTAAGAACAAAGTAAGTAGACGAAATCTTGTGCCCTTCGAAACCAAACAGAATCTTTCTTTGCGTAAAATATTATATAAACCTTAGCGGTTGTTCATTTTTATTGTATTATTTTTAATAATTCTGCAAATATTTCAGAAAAGGACAGTTTGTTCCTACTGCATAAAAAAAATCATCACCATAGATCTGGGTTTTTTTACATTTCCCCTTCATATAGTTCCAAAAAAAACCCCAAACACAATTAGGAAATTTACCCTCCCGCTTCCCTCCCCACAAAAAGAAAAAAAAACAAAAAAAAAAGTGGGTTTTTTTTTTTTTTTTTTTTTTTTAAATCAGTAAAGTGTTAAAGAAGTCAGATATTAGGAGCACACAGAGCACATCAGTAACACGGGGATGCTTTAGAGCACGGCAAGCCCTGCATGAAGCACGGGTGAAATGTTCATAGCAGCACCAGCCCTCCTGGAGAGGCTGGGACCAGGACTCCAAAGGACTCAGACAAACCACAGGGAACACTTTTTCTCCTACAGCAGCGTTTATCCCGATCCCAATGATGCTTTAGGATTTTAGCTTTGACATTTTTCAATTCCTGTACTGCATTAGTGCATAATTCTAAACTCCATATCAAGTGTTAGTTACTGTCTTCAGGTTTTGGTCAGACAAAATAATTCATCTGGGTGTGAATCTCAAGGACACCTCAGCGCCTCAGGGCCCAAAATGTCTCAATAAAAGTGAATGGGGAGGAGCAAACTGGGGCTAAATGACTTCATTACCTGAAGCTGTAATTGGAGCATTAACCAATGATATGTGAATGGACCAAACTGAGAATTGTCTGAAAAACTCGTGGCCATTGTCCCATTTAATAAATCCCCACTTTATTCTCCTAACCTTGCCTAGCCTCTGTTCTAGGGAGCCACTCCACAGGAAACTTCAGTTTCCTGTCCCATCTGGGGTGCCAAAAACACCCCAAAACACCAAGGGGTCACCAAGGGCTGCCTGGGCCTTGTGGGGTCACTTTGTGCCCATGGATGCCCCAAGAGCAGGGGCTGCACTCCTGGCACTGCCTCAGAATCCTGACTGCTGAGGGAATGGTGCTGAAATCAAAGCCAAACACAACCTAAAGGTTCTCAGGAGTCCTGAAATCAAAGCCAAGCACAACCTAAAGGTTCTCAGAGGTCCTGAAATCCAGGCCAGCACAACCTAAAGGTTCTCAGAGGTCCTGAAATCCAGGCCAGCACAACCTAAAGGTTCTCAGGACTCCTGAAATCAAGGGCAAACACAACCTAAAGGTTCTCAGAGGTCCTGAAATCCAGGCCCAGCACAACCTAAAGGTGCATCTCCCTTCACTGATCAGAAAAATATCTTCACATTCTCCCTAGGAGGGGCCATAACCCACCCCAAGGCCCACGTGTGGCTTTGGGGCCTTGGTTCTGCAGCCTGGGAATATTTCCTGATGTTTTAGGAAATAAATTTCATAAATGTTCTGATATTTTAGGAATTACCTCAAATATTTGTTTATTTTAGGTATTTCCTAAAATATTCCGGAGCTGTTGGGACTTCCAAATATGTGAATTCCTAAAATTCATTGTCAGTGTCAATTCAGTTTCCTCATTGTACATAAATCAATCTGTGGTTTTAATTCTGGGAACATTTCTCTCCGATGGAACTTGGGGAGTTTTGGCTCCCTCTGAGGCACAAAATGATGGATCTGTGCCTTCCTAAATCCAGGTTTCTTCCAAATGTCCTGCCCCAAGCACCTCACAGTGGAGACACGCAGACAGGACTCACAGGATTTGAAGTCCTCTGCTAGGCTTCCACCTTGCCACACACGAAATAAACCCCTACAAATAAGATAAAGTAAAAATGAAATGGCACTATTAGATTTAATGAAGTGACGTGACACAAAGCAGTTCCATAAAAATGCTTTTTTTTTTTTTAAGAAGTAACAGCAAGAGCTCAGAGAAGTGCTGACTGCAGGTACAGTTCAAGCCAATATTCAGATGTATTTAGTGACTTTTAGGGAAATAATTTCTTGAGAGAAGGTCAGGAGCCATTTCTGTTCCTGACAGCTCCAGGTGCTGTGTCTGAGCTCCAGTGGGTTGGAGTTGCAGAGAAGGCAGCAGGTTTTGTGACATTTCCTCTGGGTTGTCTCTTGTCTCTTCCCCCAGATCCTGTGCAGTGCACGATGCTCTTCCTCCACAGGTTTCTCACACAAGCATCAAATAACAAAAACAGGCCAAGGAAAAAAGAAAGTCCAGAACAAACAATAGTGTTTGGAATGTTATCAGGTAAAAAAACCACATCCTAAGGCAGAGTTGAGGGGTTTGACACTGGGGCATCTGCACACCTCCTGGAACAACCATCCAGCAGCTGCATCCACGTGCAAAATCAGCTTTAAACCCAGGGAGTCAAACCAGACCAAGGCTTGCCGTGACACACCCAGCACTGCTCCCTCTGTGACACCGAGGGGTCACAACCCCCCTGAGCAAATCCTTCCCCTGCACCACATAGAAATGACCTCCTGGGACTCCTGCAGAGACAAAGGACAGCACCCCAACCTTCTGCTAAAGGAATTCCTGCTCTGACTTCAGTCCAGGCCTCCATCCCATCCCCAGCAGAGTAATCGGTGCCTGATCTGAGGGGACCTGGAAAGGACCTTGAAGAGCAATCAGAAGGCTCTGAGTTGGAAGGACCATCCAGTCCAACTCCTGGCCCTGCACAGGACACCCCAAAACCCCAGCCTGTGCCAGCAGAGGAGCTGTGTAGTGCTACACATTGGCAGTGTAGGATCCTGGGTTCCTTTGGAGGGGGGTGAGTTGTTGTACAGACAGAGAGAGCCCTAAACCTGCTCCTTTCCCCTCATAACACCTCCAGCTCTGTGAAATAACCTTGATCTCCTGTTGTAGGAGCACAGACAAACATGGGTCACACCAGGGAGTGGGAGGTGCTGGCCAAAATTCAGGAGCAGCCACCCACGGAGGAAAACTGAAAGGTTTGGGAGGTCTCCTGAGGAGCACACCCTCCCCGAGACCAGGAACTTACAGCAGCAAAATTCAGAGCCCTTCAGAACCAGCCTCCATCCAATCTCCAGGAAAACAGTGGCTCAGGATGGGCCCATTCCACATTTCCAGCCCTTCTGGAGCCAGTGGAGGGCAGAGGGAAGGAGGTGGGAGCAGCTGAGTCGCCGTCGGCGTCACCAAACTCGCCCTGAAAGGAGATTTCCTCCCAAGCAAACCACAGGACAGGCTGGTCCCCTTTATATACACACATGGACAGCTGAAATGGTCTGAAATGCTTACAGGTTAGAAGGTCTATACAACATTACACCTGCCACAAATCAAAGTAGAAAAGTTTTACAGCACATTATACAGGTCCCTCTAAAGTCTAAAAAAAAACATTGACTGGAATCACCATATTACAAGAAGTCATCACTAACAGACCATAGAATACTATTTCTTTTGCTTTTACAGAATCATTACGGATAGAGTAATTTTAAAAAATCACTTTTTAAACAAGTATACAATTTTCACTTTAAAATTAACTGGTTAATAAAATTCTGTGCAAAACAAGCCAGCCTCTATAATTAAGTGAATTTATTTATTTCTTTATACAAAAAAAATAAAACAACCAAAAAAAAAAAAGTTCTTTCAGAAATGTGTCTCCTTTTCTGTGATGGTGGAAATGGTGCCATCTCCTTTCAGTTTGGCATCGCAGTCATTTATTGCTGCAATGTAGGCTCCTCCTCCCAGCTTGCCTCGCATTTTCAGGTCTGAGCTAGGTGTAATCAACTTCCTGAATTTCTAGAAAATTGGAGAAATTGGAAATCATTACATTTCTCTTGGTCACAGGCACACCTCTCTTTAACAGATCCATTATAAAAGGCTTTTCTCCTCCATGTCTTATTTCCCTGTTGTGGGCACATCCTCAGACCTGCAGGCTGCACCGTTCTGGATAAATCCCACCAGACCAAAGAAGGCAAAGCTCAAACCAAAGTGAATTTTTATGCTGATTTAATCATCCCCTTTCACGACGACACTCAGCGCTGTGTCTGTTCTGCAGGTACATTTTGTTTCTCATTTTATCATCAATAAAAAAAAAGCAAATAAACCAGTGACAGCCAAGGTGTATTGAGCTGTGATAAAGAAAAATATATTTTCTCTTTCCTAGCAGTGACATCCACAGCAAGGTTGCTGCTCCCAGCGGGAAGTTTGCTTCCCAAGAAGCTCCCAGCTGTGATTAAAACAATCCTCTTGTCGTCCTGGCAGGGAAAAGATAACGACCTGTCTGCAGTGCAGCTCCAGCAAAGTCTGCTCACCTGCAGGGACAGGTAGGGCTGTTGCATTGAGGAAATATTTAGAGTTGTGCAGACTTCTTTTTTTGACTCTCTGAAGGCAAATAAATCATGGACAATTCACTTTTGGTTTATATACCCAGTAAAGGTTTCCCAGGCAGTCTCCAGGCTGTGTTTAATCAGCTGAGTGGAGTCTTTGCCATATGGACAAAATGAGGCTTTTCTGCAATATTGAAATCCCAAATGGCTGGATAAGGTTTGTATTTTTGTTTCTTCACTATTGCTTCCCTCACTGCCTTTCTTTGGAGCTCCCACAGAAACGAGCAACCTTCCAAGCTTAAATTTGATCATAACCTCAGCCTAATCTGACACCAAATGTCAGAAAATTCCACTGAATCTTTTTATTTGCCTGAGTTTCTCATTTAGAAAACTGAAACTAGGAAAAGTGTCCAGAAAATAGAAATGTTGGCAACCTGGAGAAAGTCCTGGCAGCACAAATGAAAACCATGGGAAAAGGCAGCTGAGCTGAGGGAATGGCTGGTACAAACCTCGAGGGATTTGGGTGATGTTACAGACATTTTAAGCTCCAAATTGTGCTGGGACAGAGCACCTTAAACCAGTAATTTTGGTTAGTTTACAACTGGCAGGAAGAAAACCCAACAGGAATGCAGAATAAACCAGAGAAAGTTCAGAATTCTCTTTCCAGCAGCAACTGCGAGCCCTAACCCGGGGAGAACAGGGATGTGGCACTGCTGTGGTGATTAAAGGATGCAGGTGGGAACTCCCAGCCCCTTCCCAGCTCTTTTTCCAGCATCAATGATCTGCAGAGATCTCTCACCTCCATGAAGGTGCCTTCTGTCTTCCAGAGCTTGATGCAGATCCAGAGCGGGATGCAGACCATGGAGGAGAGCGCCATCATCCACCCGATGCCGTAGCCCCAGTCAGGGTAGATGTACACGTTGTTGTATTTCAGGGGCTTGTACTTCACCAGGAAAAAGATGAAGATTCCCTGAAACAAGCAGAGATATTGTTAGAGGTGTTTGGGAAAAGCCTGCATGTGTAACAAGGATTTTGTGGACATGATTTTCTGAGCCTGAGAGAATTTTGGCTGTGCTGGTTTTGCCAAGGGAAAGCTTTCAGCAGCTCTCTCACTTCCCAAAACAGCTTCTGTAAATAGCTGCTCTTCTCTCAAAACATTTTTAGGTAAACTGTGTACTTTTTCCATAACAAAACCTCTCCCAGGTCTTTTGTTTCCTATTTCTGTTACTTAATCAAAGGAGGGAGGTGTCAATCCTATGGACCAGTGGGGTCCCTTTTGTAGCACAGCATGCTATAAATAAACTACAGAAATTGTGAATAAAGCCTTCATTTGTCTCCTAATAACTGAGTAGAGTTAATCTATTTCGTGCCCTACTACGACAGCATTTGGCTGAGTGTTTAGGTCAAGCCAAGCTCCTGTTTTTTTGAAGCTCTTCACTCAGAGAAAAAAACCCACCAGCAACATCCTTTTTTTTGTACAGCTTAAATAACACTTCTCAGAGGCTCCTGCAGGAACGAGCCACCTTTCAAGTTTAATCCTATTTACCTCTTGATGACAATAAACCCTGCACTTTGATGGCAAACAGCACCTGGGCAGGAAAGATAAAGTTTTGCTACAGTGAACGAGCTGTGATTAACACGAGCTGGGTTTTCTCCAGCCTGTCAGGATGAAAAAGGAAAGCCAAAATTTTTGAAGTTGCTTTAATCCACTGTGTGTACCCGCAGTTTTGCAGGCCAATGCTTTCACCCTGCCAAAACCCCTAAAAAAATCTGTCTAAATTTCTAATTGAGCAGCTTGGGCTATTTCAATGTGGAAAATAGAGGAAAAACTACCAGGTAATTTTCTCCAAAGTGGTAAAACGAGTGCACAAGAGCAAATGGTATAGAGGTCATCTCAGCTTTGGTGCAAGTGAGTCAGAAATTCTCCTGAGTTTGCAAATGGGAACCTGGATCTCGAGGTGCCACAGCCCCTGTGGTTTGCAGTGGCCATCAGTGGAGTGTTACACAGCTGGAAGGGCTCTTGGCATCTAATCCTCAATTTTAGGGGCAATCAGATCGTGCTGCTTTTGGAGCTTTGTCCCTGTGACGCTGCCACCGATCTGCAGAGCTGGCACCAGCTTCCTTCCCCTCCTTCATGCCCGTGGGATGGGCTTTTGGCCTCTCCTACTGCTTTTAAAAGTAAAAAATATCTTGTCTCCTTTGGAAAATGTCCACTCCCTCCAAAGAGAGAGGAGAAAGGAGGGGAAAGAAAGGAGGAGAAAGAAAGGAGGAGAAAGAAAGGAGGGGAGAGGAGGAGGAAAGGAGGGAGAAAGGAGGAGGAAAGGAGGGAGAAAGGAGGGAGAAAGGAGGGAGAAAGGAGGGAGAAAGGAGCAAAGGACCCAGCACAAGTCTGGAGGAGCTTGAGCTGTGTGTGGCACACAGAGTGGAATAACTACAGGGAAAAACATCTCTTGTTCTGGCAAATGTTCATTCAGGGCCCTGGCGCTATTTTTTGTTCCTATGATTGTACATACTAAGATTTTTCACAGAATATTTAACAACTTTTACAGACCCTACAGAGCAGGCTTTTATTTGAAAGACGCTCTACAAATCAATAGGCTTTTTTCTCGACTCTCAGCAGCAGCAAAATTATTAAAAAACCACATATAGAACCCCCTCCTTATACCTAAACCAAGTTATTTGAACATTCTGTACTTACTGCACAAATACCTGGAGTTAGGACCATCCAGCACCACTTAATCAACGACACAGGTTTGTACCCAATCATGTCCTCAATGTTCTCATAAAAGCGATTGCTGCCTGCCCAAAAAACAAAGGAAAAGCAGATGCAGAGTGCACATGGAAAAGGTCGTGCAGGTCAGGATTTAAAGCAGTGGAAAGAAAGTCCAGGCAGAGCTGGGAAAGCTGAAGCTGCTCCTTTTTCCCTGGAAAACTCCTCCCTGCCATTGGCCCTGTGCTCGTGGCAGGGGTTGATAGAAAATTACTGTGCTATAAAAACTGTTATTCAGCTTCACTCAGTTCATAGCAGATCAACATTTCTCTTATCAGAGAGGGAGGTTTGATTAGTGTGGCACAAGCTGTCACAAAGATATTATTATATAATATTATTTATTCTATATAATAAATAATATTATAATAATAATAAAATATATAATGATGTATATTATTATATATTATATTATTATATATTATATATAATATTATAGAAATACAAATATATAATATATAATAATATATAACATATTATGTATCATATCATATTATATTATTTAATAATTTATATTATTAAATTTAAATATTGCTGTTAAAATACAACATTTCATTTAGCCCTCCCCTCCTTTCACCTTCACACCTTGAGTTTGGCTTTCCTTCAAAGCAAGTATCACCCTAATATATTCTGCTTAGTTGGTTTATTCTTTTAAATGTGGAATCAGATTTTAAACAATCAGTTTGCCAGTGAAAGAGTATCTATTTTATATATCAATATATTTAGATGCTACAAGCTCATGTGTGAACCCAAGGATAGCTGGGCACTGATCTGCAGTTCTACACTGTTTTACAAACTGAAATTATTCAGAATGTGCATCTTTGTGGAGAAAAAGACAATTATGACTTTTTGGGGGAGCATGGGAACATGGAGGGTCCCATTCCATAAAGGTCCAAGGTTCTCACTTTGCTTTTGTGCAAATAAAAAGCTTTGGTAAGAAAAATAAGAGCAATTTTTATCACTCACCGTACACCCAGCCTATGCAGACACACTCAAATATGGCAACAAAGAGCAGGCACATCCCACTGGCTGCATAGGAGTCAAAGAGCTGAAAGACATACATCCCACCCTGGAAGAGAAAACAGCAAAGGGGAAAAAAATATTGGGTTGGCACCAGGAATATTTCATAGCAAATCTGGTTTAATTACACTGTCAAGCTGTTGGCTCTCTGGCAAGCCTCCTGCTCAAGTTGGCTCCTCCTTGAACAAAGAATATTCATTTCTTGAGTTTTATTTTTTTTTTTTTACTCTGCACTTCCTTCAGGGTGGTAAATCTGGAGTGGAGAGAAGTAAATTTGATTTTTTTTTTTCCAAAAATGCTCTCCCAACTCCCTGATTTTCCCTCCATTTGCGATCACATCAAGCTGTAGATATCCCCAGTTTTTTCTGAGCTCCAGATCCTGGTTCTGTGTCTGTGTTATTAATATGTAAAATAAGTAATTAAACTGTGGGGAAAGAAGGTAAAATTGTAGCTACCAAAACCCCTCTGTGATGGTGTAGGGACTACAAAATGTGTAAAGTGACCTAAAAAGTGAGAATGCAGCTCACGGACTTTAAGCCACATGACTGAAAAAAAACCCCTTTATTATTTGTCACAAAGAAAAAGAAAAATCATCCAATCAATAACATTATGGTTAAATAATTAAAATGATATGGATAATATTACACTTTTTTTGTGAGACACTTAATAATTTATCCCATCTGCATTTAATATTTGAAATAATGGGGAGGAGGAATCCACAAGAGAGCATTTCAATGGAAAGGAATTCTAAGGAAGGAAAGAAGAGCTTGAGATGAGCCCCTCACTTGGAATTTAATTGTATTTGGGGGGTTCATGTGATCCATTACATCTCAGACAACTTTCTGCAGATGGAAGAGAATCCTAAAAATAGGAGGAAAACTAAATTTCTACTGCAAAGTCATCATGGTGAGGCTCAGCAAATACCTGAGCAAAATGCAAATTTTGAAATCAAAATCAATAAATCAAAGTGAGTACAAGGTAAGGACAGCAAAACTCCTGGAAGGATAATCCTGTATTAGCAGGAATATCACTCTTCATGTTTATATTTCTTTTAGCCTGTATATCTTGAAAATATCTCTCAGTGCTCTGCCCAACACATGCACTGTGGAGGGGATATTCCAGGATTTCCCGTTTTACATAGTGAAGATGATTTATTTCACTGAGAATAACAATGATTTACAGGTAAATATAAAGTTTATAAGCACATAAATGTTCTGTTTACTGCATTATTTCACACAGAGCATCATATCTCTTATCAGAGAGGAAGATTTGATTAGTGAAATTAAATATTAATGTTCCAAGTTCCAGATTATTACAAAAATTTCTGCTCAGAGATTGGCTGCACTGATTGACGTAACTGGTGATCTGGAAACCAAAGATGGTTCAATTTTCTCTTTTCACTTTACTTCATCTTCTTTATTGTTCTTTCCAATCAAAACGTGGTTGTTCCTGCCCAGGGTAAGCAAGCAGAAACCATGGTCAGGGTGTGTGGCTGGAATTTCCTTGCCTGTGCTGCATATTTTTGATTAAAACATTTCCTAAGCTCAGCTGCTAAAACAAGGCAACTTTTCCCATTTCAGATGTCACACGGTGTCATCATAGGACACAAAATAAGGGGAGTTGACTGCAATAATTCTCAGGAGACAGAAGAGAAAATGAAGGCTTTATTTACAATTCATCCTGCTTTTTTTATAGCATGCTGATCTAAAAACCACATTATTGGTGCATAGGATTGACACCTCTCAAATTCATTGGTTAAACTACAGAAATAGTACACAACACCTGCAGAGAGGTTTGTTACGGGGAAAAGAACATTGTTTACTTAAAAATGCTTTGAGAAAAGCAGTTATTTACAGAAAGTTGTTTTGGGAAAAAGGAAAAACTGTTGAAAAGTTTCCTTTGGGAAGAGCTAGCAATTGTCAGGCTCACAATGCAGGACCCAAGAACAATCTCTCTCATTTTGTTGTCATGTTCCTGACAGGGAAATTCCTCTGTGGTAAAGATTCTCGTGCTTTATCTGTCGTGATTGTGTGTCACCCTGTTTTTTCGAAGCCTTCTTGGAGTCAGAGTTCTCCCACATTTTACCAAAACACGATGTGTTGTTCACATTCCTTCTTGGAGGGGGAGAAAATTGGCAGACTGTTCACCTGGCCAGCGTGGTTGAGGGGTGGGATTTCATCCTCCAATCCACTCTCACTTCAAAAACCTATAAATTCTGAAAAACTGTAAATAAAATCCCTTTTTTGCCTTGGGTGACCGAGCGTGTGTGGTGCGTGCTCCTATTGTGTCCTAGTGATAGTATTGGGGTTAAAATCTTAGCTGCTTAGAATCAAGATTTCAGGGGAAAGTGGAAAAACTAAAGCGGGGGGTGGATGGAAACCAGCAGGCTAGCAAAAATAATAGTCATGGGCTAGGTAGCTGGCTTTGCTTTGTACAAATTAACCAACTATGACTATGCGTAAATGTAGCTATTAAGTGTAATTAGGACCAACCAAGGGATAACGTAGGAATATAGAGAACAGTTCTTTCGAAACTCAAAGTCTTACGTTTCAGTAGAATCAATAAGAAGAATGGAAAATATTGAAGTTAATCATTGATATTTCATGTAACTAAAAGGTATAAATTGTAAATCCAAATGTATCTCCACAGAACCAGGATTTGGGTATCGAACCCCTTGGTTCTCGGGCCCAAAATAAAAAGCACTGCATAGAGCCATGCTGCTGTGACTGTATGTTTTTATTCCTACGCTAACACTAGCATGACAATTGTGAACAGAAATCCTTTTCCTGGGAGCTCTTACCTCAGTTAACATGATGAGGCCCAGGAAGTAGGAGACGACGGAGAGGCCGAGGATGAGCAGCTCCCGCCTGTAGCCCC
The DNA here is from genome assembly GCA_910950805.1 of Acrocephalus scirpaceus scirpaceus. Lineage (NCBI taxonomy): Eukaryota > Metazoa > Chordata > Aves > Passeriformes > Sylviidae > Acrocephalus > Acrocephalus scirpaceus. Next base: position 2,768,758 of record OU383782.1, read on the forward strand.
TGCGGAACACCTTGGGGTACATGTCCACCACGGCTGTCACGATGCTTTCCACACACACAAACTGCAACACAGCACAGCACAGACCTGCTGAAACCTGTCTGCTCTGCTGCCAGCATTGGGATTTGCCACCTGGCACTTCAAACATCCTCCTGTGCTTCCATCACAGAGGGTGGGTGGGCTCTGGGGACGCTCCATATGCACAAGCTCAAACTGAGAGGAACATCTCCCAGTGAAAAAGTCCAAAGTTATGGATTTCCACCAAATTCAAACAGCTGGTTTCTCTAATATTATCCCAGACTGCGTTTGCCCTGAAGCAGGTGGATTAAATGAAAATTAAACCTTTCAAATGCAGCTTGAATGGGAATTAAATAATGTACAAACCCTTCAAGGGGTCACTCTGGGCACTTTTGCCAATTTTGCCATGAATCCTCCAACCTGCTAAAGGAGCAGCAGGGTTTGGGGGAAGTTCTCTCCATTTACCAGAAGAGAGAAATTCCCCAGAGCTGTTGAGTGCCCAAGCCAGGTACTTCTAACAAAGGAGGGCAGGGACATGGTCAGTGTCTCTAAACAGCAAAAAAGGCAAAAGGCCTGAGCTTCTGACTCAGGGCCCTGAAGCAAGGTTTCTAAAACAGGCCCCAAAATTAATGCCCCAAAATAGACATTGGAATGGTCAAGAATCCAGGAGCTGCTCACTTAAAAAAAAAAAAAAAAAAAAAAAGACTTTTAAGAACCTGTTAGATCATTACAAAGATCAGTTATTGAAGCATTAAGTTTAATGGTTGGAAATGTCATGCAGAACAAGCACTGCTGAGCTTTAGAACCATGAACTTTCTGAACCCAGTCATGCCAAGGGCTGAGCTGCATGCTAAAAATCCCAGGCACTTCACGTTTTCCTTCAAGCAGCTTCTGCAATTTTTACAGTCACACAGGGACAGCGACTTCTGTGCTGCCCCTTTGCTGCAGGATATGAGTACACAGTCCTTGCTCCACTGTTCTGCAGTAAAAATACACCATAGAAAATTACATTATCACTATCTGATATTCAGCTTCAAAATTCACTGCAAAGTGCTTTAAAAACGGGCTGGTCTTTTACTGAAGCGTAAATTTTAATCAGCCCTCTTGAAGTTCAGACTGATTTCCATGTTAATAATGAAAGCTGGAGTCAGGCTGAACCAGCCTTTGCAGTGAATCGTGAAGGAATATCCAGCATCAGAACTAAGATTTAAAATAAAACATTTAAAATGTTTAAAATAGAACAACCAAAATTTAAAATAATTAAGTTAGGGTTCAGGCTGATGCTGTTTAGGTGTGATTTCCGCCTGTTGGGGAGGCTAAAAAATCTTGGAAATGGGGTTTGTGTGATTTCCACCTGTTGGGGAGGCTAAAAACTCATGGAAATGAGATTTGTGTGATTTGCAGCTGATGGGGAGGCTAAAAACTCGTGGAAATGGGGTTTGTGTGATTTCCACCAGTGGGGGAGGCTAAAAACTCGTGGAAATGGGGTTTGTGTGATTTCCACCAGTGGGGGAGGCTAAAAACTCGTGGAAATGGGGTTTGTGTGATTTCCACCTGTGGGGGAGGTTAAAACTCGTGGAAATGGGGTTTGTGTGATTTCCAGCTGATGGGGAGGCTAAAAACTCGTGGAAATGGGATTTGTGTGATTTCCACCTGTAGAGGAGGCTAAAAACTCGTGGAAATGGGGTTTGTGTGATTTCCAGCTGATGGGGAGGCTAAAAACTCATGGAAATGGGGTTTGTTTCATACCTGACTGTCCAGGCCCAGGAAAATGAGCATCATGAAGAACAGAGCTGCCCACAGAGGAGACAGAGGCATCATGGTGACAGCTTTAGGGTAAGCAATGAATGCAAGTCCTGGCCCTGGAAAGGAAGAAAGAAATGCCAAGTTTAGATTTGTGGGGGAGTTTGAGTTCAGCTCCTCCAGAGCAGCCTGAGCCGTGGGAGAGCAGCATTGCTGACACCCAAAGCGTGGCTCAGGCTGAGCAGGCTCACTCAGCATCACTTCTCAGCCTCTTTTATCTGGACACAGACATTTTCTCACTTCTCCTGCTCCCTTCCCCACCCCTCTGAGGGAGCTGAGGGAGTGGAAGCAGCGTGGGTCAGTCAGGGCAGCCCACCACAGCCTGATTCTTCTGTCATGGCAGAGAAGAGGAACCAAACCCAAGACTGAACACCTCGACAAACTCTGCATCTCTCACAGCCTGAACAAGTGGTGATGAGGCTTCTCAGAAATGGCACAACCCTGCCTGCACCCTGGCCAAAGGATGCTCAGCCTCTGCTCAGACATCCCAGTGCTTTGTGCTCCCCTTTTTTGTGTGGATGTGCAGCACCACAAACATCCCTGAATAAATCATAGCTCCTGTGACTGCCTTATGTAACTCAGGAACATCTCCTGGAGTCTTGATTTTCTTCCCAACCTGCTGCAAGGCAAGCGTTGGTTCCCATCCTGCTCTGTGACATTGGCTGCATATTTAGAGAACTCTTCAAAACAGAACATTTTTGTAACAGCACTGGCAACTTCTCAGGTCTGCTAAGACACCTTCTCACCTTGCTCATGGTTTTTTCTGTTTTTATTTATCAGCTGCTTTTTATGAACCCAGCCAGCTCTAAAGCAGGACCACAAAGGCTCTGTCCCAGCCAATGAAGAACTCTGTGCTCCTGCTGCAATAACCTCAGTGCACACCTGCCACACCCTGCTGCTGCTTCATTTACAGCAGCATTTACAAGCTCCTAAAATGAAGTGCAAGCCAGTTGTATTGGGGGATTTAGGGAAAGATATTTTCCATGAGAGCATCAGTGAAACCCTGCTTGTTTTGCAGTTTTGCTGGGATTAACTCCATCAAAGTCATTTCTCCTCCTCAACAGCTCAGCATTGCTTTGGGGGTTTGTTTGTTTGTTTGTTTATTTGGTGTTGTTTTGGTTTTTTGGGTTTTTTTGTTGTTGTTTTTTGTTTTTTTTTTCCTGGGTAACCTCCTGTTCTTTTTCTTCTGCTTGAGGATGTTACAGCCACAAAAATGTGGAGTAACTTCCATTGGATGCCCAGCTCCAATGGTGCTTATGCATGGTTAATTTTTCATGAATCTGGGCCTGTGTGCCTGTCTGGTTTCTCATTTTACCAGCTGCAGCTTTTGTTCTTTAAGATCCTTTTTCTTTTTTATTTTTTTCCAGAAGGAACAAATATTTGTGGATTGCAGTCTGTCTCACTGAAAGAAGGTGGAATACAGATGAGGATTAACACAACTGAGTTTATCTCTGCTAAAGAACATTCTGGATGCTCAGCTGGAATGAGTTTGTATAGCAGGGGCTCCTCAAATTCATGAATTCAGTTCTATGCACAGCAACACTCATATTTTTCACATACAAATGTAATGGCCACAAAAATAGTTCAGAACTCTTCCTGCAGCAGTTGTTCCATTGAGTCATCTCATCTACAGACTGAGAGCTGTGACCACGTCCTCTGGGCAGTTTTTGTTCCCTCAGAAATCTGCTTTGGGACCTTACCTGATTCTGCAACTTCTGCAATGGGCACGCCTTGTTCATAAGCCATAAATCCAAGAACTGAAAAGATAGCAAAACCAGCAACAAAGCTTGTGCCACTGTTCAAGCAGCAGAGCATGATGCAGTCTCTGAAAATATAAATAAAAAACACTGCAGTTGATCTCCAGAGCTGGGCTTCCCTCCATCCGCTGAGCCAGAGGACTGACAGAACCCTGGGCTGCAGGAATGGAAAGCAAATTGTTCATTCACAGCAAGGTCCCAACTCAAATTATTCCTGAGAGCAATATTCCAGGAATCAGCATGTGCAGGAGGACACCAGAACATCCTTGCTGTTGTTTTAATTGCAAACCTGTTGCAAATCACTGGCTGTTTTCCTGTAAAGTCTTTTAAAAATACATAAAACTATACAAACATGTAAAAAATGTTAAAAATGATTTCTCCAGAATAATTATGCTAATAGATTCCAGAGGGTATGAACTCATTAATAAACTCTTTTAAAATGGTAACATTTGTTTCCTAGAGGGGGAAAAAAAATTCCTGTGGTCTGATCTTAGCTCCTTCTATCTCTGTTAAAGAACATTGGCAAAATATATTCATGCAAAATACAGCTGCAGTTTGGGTTCTAGACACATTGAGGAGGCTGTGGGAATGAAAAGCACTGCACACAACCTGGAAGGGTGTGCATGCCCAAAAAAGTGTCAAAAAAGAGGCAAAGGCAGCTCAGGGACAGAGATCTCACACAAACACCCCCCACAATTCAAACCACGACAAGGACGAGGCCAAGGTGGAGAAGGATTTCTTTGCCCAGGCTGGAAACGTCACAAGAGTCAATCACTTTAAAGAAAGGGAAGATCCTCTTGCAGAAAGGTGTGACTTCCCCCAGAGCCAGGGAAATATACAATATTTTGTTGTTCCTGCTGCTCTGACAGCTCCCCAGGCGTGGCAGAGGATGGGGCAGCCCTGATTTATGCTGACAGCCACTCCTTGAAGACTGCTTGCCACGAGAGAGCTGTGTACTTGAGAAAGCAATAATCTAACCCAGATAGCTGAGGTAAATTAGGGAATTAATTAATATAGAAATTAATAAATAAATTTCTACCCCACTGAAGGCAAGCCTGGAGCTGCCTCGAGCCCATCCCTTAATCTGCTTCATCCCCAGCCCACTGCGGCTCTGAGGCAAATTTTTGTGCAAGTTATCAACAAGAAGAAAGGGCCCTGTAAAATCCAGCAAGTTCTGAATTCACAGCTTCAATAATTCAGTAAAGGATCACGTCTTGGCCACAGATCTGCTGCTGAGAATCAGAGACAATTCCTACTTCAAAGCCCTGCAATTATTCCCTCAAACTTCTCTGCTAATCTCCCTGCTTGGCTGTTTGTCTCAGTTAGGTTTTTTTTTATCCTGTAACATCCCCTCATCAGTTTTTGGAGCTCAGAGTGAGGTGAGCAGTTCCAGCACCTTGTTCCTTCACTGATGAGCCCTGCAGTGTCTCCCACATCTGTCCAAAGCTCTTCTGCCACCCCTGGGACTCACCTGAGCTCCCTGGTAGGGAGCTGCAAAGCCAAGGATCAGCTCAGCCTCTGGGCTGTGGGAGCTTTGGCTCCCTCTGATCACCTCAGCTACACTTCATTTTAACTATTTTACTTTAACTTAATTTTAACTATTTAATTTTAACTATTTAATTTTAATTATTTGATTTTAACCATTTGATTTTAACCATTATTTTGGGAAGGTTTTATGTTGTCACAACCATTTCAGAGTAAAAAATAATCTCTGTGGCACAACATCTACAAATTGCTAAAATATGCCCAGCAATGAAAAAGAATGAATATTCCCATTTGTAGTGGAGACTCAGACATGGACATGGACAAGTGTAGTGATGTTCACACTTCTTTCCTGCCTGGGGTGTCTCTAACACTGCTCATTTGCAGTGAATTTTTGCTGAAAATACAATTCTAACCTTTAGTGATTTGCTTTTCATATGAAATTCGCTCCGTAGTTATGCCCAGCCAGGCCAGTTCTACACTTCAGACGTTTTAAAGCAAAATAGCAATCCAAAATAAAGGACTGAGGAGCACAGAGGCCTTTGTGCTTTGCAGAGACACAAAACAATGAAAAATCAGCCCCTTCCTGACCTTCTCAGTGAATTCCAGCTCTAAAGAGCTCTGGAGGGGCTCTCACCCCACCTCTCTCACCTCAGCAACCGGTGAAGTCAACACCAAGAAATTAAAACCGAGTGTGATGAAACCTCGTTGATAAGAGAGGTCAGAAAGATGAATTTTATGATCCTCTGGGGGAAAAAAAGAGAGATCCTGCTGGGGGGGGATGCAGCCAGATGCTGCCTCCCCTGGGCACAGGCTGTTTCCTTCAGGTTAGATTTGGTTTAGATAATTCCTTGCTTCAAATGCAGCCTGAACAAGATATTGCAATGCAAGATATTGAAATGCAGCCTGAACAAGATATTTCCTTCAGAGGAATGCTGTGGCACGGGAGATTTGAGAGCTGCTGGTTCCTGAGTGGAGATAAAGGCTGCTGAGGAGGGGCAGAGCCCAGCTGGACAATCCCACAGAACAAGGGGATCCCAGGGATCTGCACTCTCAGAGAAGTCTGTCAAACCACAGCCCTGTGGTATTGAATTTCTGAACGAGCCAGATGTACTCAGCTCTACAAGGGTTCAATACCTGAGGGTGTCCAGCACCTCACAGAAAATGGCTTAAAATAATTTGCAAGATGGCATGGTTGAGTGTGTCTTAAAGAAGCAAAAAGGTTTTAATTAAAGAAGAAAATAATACAAAAACAAAGAACAAAGCTGAACACAGTGTAGGGACAGGTTGCACACACCTGCTAAAACACCCTGAGCATGCACTGAGAAGCCTCGTGCTCTCCCTGAAGTATTGAACAATTCCGGTGGGTTTTTTGGCAAACAATAGAAATATTGTTTTATAGCCCAATAGAAAATAGCCACATTTGTGAGGAACAGCTAAAGAGACTCATCAGTGTTTTTGTCTTGGCACTGAACCAATTACTGCCAGGACACCTAAGACATTTCTGGGTCCTTTACCTTATAAGAAGAGCAAGGGGTGAGTGTTAAACCTTTCCCTGTATGGAAACAGCTGCTCGGGTGTGGGGTGCATTCCTGCACTGTAGTGCAAAGGATCTGCAGGATAAGTACACGTTTCTCCAAGGAAATGGGGAAAAGGGGATTTTCAGCCCCTCCAGCCAGTGAGGCTCCTGTTCTTTTCAGATAACACCACTGCTGGAACCCTGGGCACTGAGAATTTCAGACTCTCTGTGCTGCCAGGCACTGACCCCCAAGCAAACACTGCACTGACCTGAGGCCGTGGAGAAGCTCCCAAAATTGAGTGACAGTACTGGGATTGTGGGTGTGCAGTTTGGATAGAAGGGTGTGATATCACAGGGGGCAAAACTGAGAGTTGAAGGGTTTAGTATATAGTAATATATATAAAGCAATATGTGGGATTTAAGCCATTGTCTAAGTCCTTCTTCACCTTCCTCTTCTTGGTTTTGGGTGGTTTTTTCTATTTGGGTGAAAAAGGTCTGCATTGCAGGCCTTAGGTGGTCAATTATTGGGTTAAAAGTATAATAATATAGGTGTCACCTCATTATTGGGTAATTAGTGCTTGAAAGACCTTGGAAAGAGTTAGAGGCATCCATTTTCTACCTTGTTAGAGCTCACAGCTCATGAGGCTGTGCTGTAGATAGGAATTAATAAAGAGTCGAAACACAAAACTGCAACTCTTGTTCTTAATCCTGGCTCTAACAAGAAGAAAAGAAGATAAACACCCATATTTTAATGGTGCCCCGTGTGAGGATCGAACTCAGACCTTCAAATTGTGGACATGATTTTCTGAGCCTGAGAGAATTTTAGCTGTGCTAGTTTCCCAAGGGAAACTTTTCAGCAGCTCTCTCTCTTCCCAGCTTTTCTCTTTTTCTCAAAACATGTTAAGTAAACAGTGCCTTTTTCCCATAACAAAACCTCTCCCAGGTTTTTTGTTTCCTATCTCTGTTACTTAACAATGGGGAGAGGTGTCAATCCTATGGACCAATGGGGTCCCTTTTTAGTGCAGCATGAGGTACAAAGAAAGTAAACTGTAAGTAAAGCCTTCATTTTTCTTTCTCTTCTGCCTTTGGAGAACTATTGGAATCAATTTAATTCATGTCCTACAAAGACAATGAGACTCCCCACCCCAGCTGAGTGGTTCCATCCCCAGGGAGGCAGTCACAGACTGAACACAGCTCCTCTGGGGACCCTTGTACAAATAAACCTCCAATTTCCCTTCCCTTGGCTTGGAAGGAATTTTTCCAATCCCTCAACTCCTGGTTTTCAACCCCCTGTAGTTCAAGGGATTTTTTCTGCTATAGGAGGAAAAACTGGAGGGGGGATTGGGATCCATTGATTGTGAGACCAATGAGTTTTAAAACATCAATGCTCAGAACCTTTGGAAGGACAACATGATTTTTTTATGTGCACCCTTGGCAGGAGGACATCAGAGCCTGACTGGAGCCCAGACTGATTTCAAGTGAAAGGAAAACTTCAAATTTTTATGAAAACTTCACTTTCTTCCAAATTAAACTCCTGCCAATCACCTGAATAATTCAAGGTGTGCATCGCTTCTCCTCTCCCTGCCTGACGGGCAGGACACTTCTGGAAATTCATCCTGCCTTCCTCCAGGAGCCCCTGGCATCCCTCCAGTGCCCTCCTTGCCTTTATGGATTCCTCAAGGCCCAGCTGAGAAATTCCCATTTCTCATCTCCTCCTAGACTAGAAACTTGACAAGGGACAAATCCTCAGGTCTTAAAAGTTTTGTCCATGTGTGAAATCACTCCTTTATCTCCTGCTCCACATGGGAACACGGGAGCTGACCCTGGGCTTGTACCTGGGAATGGATTTGGGATTCTGAGCTGGATAAAAATCAGAGGGAACATCAGAACACCTGTCTGCCATTCCTGTGGGGAAACACTGCCTGCTGATGGCACTGCCAGGGCTTTCACCTTCCCAGAGGAGTCACTGGGATACAAACTCTGGGAATCCAGGGAGGAGTTGGTTTTTATCTTTTTCAGTGAAAGATGTAAGGACGATAAAAACTAATTTCCTATTCAAAGACATGAAGTGACTTTTGCAATTCATTTACCACATCAATGAGTTAAACCAGGCTTAAATCTGAAATTCACAAGGGCCACGTGCAGTCCAGACTTTCCCATTTCCCACTGAAATACCTCTGGCCATTATTTTCCTGCAACTTTCCCTTAGGGAAAAATGGAGTAAAACAGAGCTGAAAATGTCAATGTTAGGATCAGACTGTGGGGATTGCAGGAGAAAAACCCCCAGCTTGATTTTACTTTTTTAAAGCTCTGGTTAGAACACAAAATTGTGGTTTGCACATCAGAGCTCTGTTCATGCCTTGCCCTGCCCAGCTCAGCCACGTTCTGCTCTTCACTGCTGTCCTGCCCCTTCCCCCAGACTCGTTAAAAATCACACACCAGGACATCTATTAACATTTTATCACACATTCACGTCCATTTCCTAGCTGGGAAATTTGGGAAATGTTTTGTGAAGGGGATTGTGGGGCCTGGATGGAGTAAAAGGAGTTTGGCTGCAGCATCCTGCTCTGGAGCTTCGAGCAGAGGTTTTTTTATCAGCTGAGCTCTGGGTTCAGGGAGGAAAAATCCCCCAATCCAAACTCCTGCTTTTTGCAGTGGGTTACAAAACCTCAGGAAAAGCATTCCTGCCCTCCTTGAGGCACTGGCAGTTTCCAGTTGGGATACAACAGGAAATAAACATAAATAAAACTGAATAAGAGAGGACAGGAGTGGTGCCTTTGCTACAGCATGGCTTGTGCTAATTAGGGAAAAGGTTCATTACCAGAGCTCTGAAGGCTGGAGGGGACTCACACCACTCTGCAGCAAAACATTTTGTCTTGCTAAGACACGGGAAGAAGGAGCATTTAGGAGAATTTCTTAAAACTGCCTCCTGATCTCACCAAATAAAACTGTAATTTAGAATTGAAATGAATTTCAGGGGTTGGGGATGGTTTGTTTAGGGTTCTTTTGCTTTTCGACTGTGTTATTTCCTCTACAGAAAAAAAGAGATTTTAATTCTCTGTCTGGAGATCTTAATGGAGTCACTACAACCAAACTGTCCTTGTAGGAATTTTAAGAAAACTAATTCAATAACCGTGGATTCCAGAAGAAAAAGTAGTGCTCACATTGCTGCCCATGCCAGTAATGTGGTAATTTTGTGTAAATCAAATCCTTTGGGCATTGACCCAGGAGAGATGAAAACCTCCTGAAGTCATTGGCAATTCCCTCCTTGGGAATATGGAGATAAGCCATGAAATGCTCCCCATTCCCTCTGGGTTGGGGCCTGCAAACTTCACAAAAGTTGGGGAAAAGTGGCAGTCAGAGCACAGACCAAAACTGAGGTGATTTTTAATGATAGTTTTTGGTAGCACTTTTAGAAAAACAGCTTAAGTAACGCACATACATTCAATTATACCAGTCTGAAATCCTGTGGTTTTACATGAAATTTGTATCTCTGTGTGGCCTGAGGGGTTGTGGAAGGCTCAGATTTGACCAAAAGGGATGCAAACACCACATTTTGGAGCTGAGTTCCTCCAAGAAACATTCCAGATCTCTGTCCTACAAACACCTTGTGTGTGCTTATAGCTATCCACGGAAAAAGGAAAATTATTCCAAATATACACCCAGCAGCAGAATCCCAGCATGGAAGGCGTTACCTGTAGCAGTTGTTGTTGTAGTTGTTGTAACTCCCCAGGGCTGTCAGGCACCCCAAGCAGATGGCGTAGGAGAAGAAGATCTGAGTGCCAGCATCCACCCACACCTGGGGACAGAGAGCAGGGAGAGCCTCAGAGACCCAGCCAGGAGGAACCACCCTCCTGCCAAAAATACCGGCTGCAAACCTGCACAGGTGCCTCGGCAGGTTGAGAGGGGCTGGCAAAGCTTTTACAAATCACAGCCTTAAAATAAGAATGTGCTGAGAGGGAAATTCCCCATCCCAGCTGAAAGTAGAGAATTCCTAGAGAAGAACCTCACCCATTAAATTCATTAATTGCTTTTGGATAGTTTTAGTAATTGCAGCCTAAATAGAATCACCTGCATTTATCTCACTCCCCTTGGGCAGTTGTTTATTCAAATCTATAAATTTAGTGTGAATAAATTCTCTAAAGACAAGGTGTGCCATTCCTAGATAATACATAAATTAAGCTGGGGAAAGAAGGGACAATTATCCAGGGAAAGAAGGGATAAGTTATCCAGGGAAAGGATGTTTTTAGCAAAATTGAATGGACCCAACAGGCACAAAGTTACAGTTCTGGTCACTGCAAAATCAACCAGGAAAAGTTCTGTAGAGCTCAACGAGTCAGTAGCTTTGTGATGTCATTGAGAGAACATTTATATCCTAAAGTGACGCAAACACTTTTAAATCAGAGAAAAGGAAAAGGAAGTGTGAGTTGCCACAGTGAGATTCTTCTCCTCAGAGCAAGCTCAGAACATTAATGAGCAGGTTAATTTTTCTTTAAAAGGAACAAAGCAATTTATTTCACTTGGCCAGTGTGGGTGTGCTCCCCCTGGAGCTGAAGGTACCCCTTGAAGTCCTGGTTTTAACATGAGAGTGATATGGAGAACCCAAACCCACACAGCTGCAATCCAATACATTCCTGCTGCTGTTTTCCTGGGATAAATGCTCTCTTGAAGTCCTTTGTTAAAGCAAAGCAACCAAAACACCAAACCTGAGTGAAAATCAGAGGCAGTGGCTGTGCAGCCATTCCCTGCTGCAGCTGGAGCCAGGGAGGAGGGAACACAGGGAACAATTTCAGGACTAATAACAGCCATCAAACCCTCCTAAACACACAGAGGGGATGTGTTTGTTTTGCATCTGATCAAGTGAGACCTTGCTCTCTGGAGTTGTTGAGTGTTTCTGTTTAGAAATAACATTAAGATCACATTTGATTTACATCAGAGGCTTAAAGGGTTTCGTTGCTGTCACCCCGAATAAGACACAGCTGGTTACATCCCAGAGCTTCACCAGCGCTGAGGAAAAGCTGCACACAGAGAGGCTTTTGACAGACAGGCTCTTTAACAAGACTGGAAGCTCCCAAAACCTGTGAGGAGCAGCGTGGGTCAGCTGAAAATGCACCGTCTGCTGGGGCCCAGACAAAAGCTGGGACTGGATTGGCACACGGATCCTTCCCTTCCCTTCCCTTCCCTTCCCTTCCCTTCCCTTCCCTTCCCTTCCCTTCCCTTCCCTTCCCTTCCCTTCCCTTCCCTTCCCTTCCCTTCCCTTCCCTTCCCTTCCCTTCCCTTCCCTTCCCTTCCCTTCCCTTCCCTTCCCTTCCCTTCCCTTCCCTTCCCTTCCCTTCCCTTCCCTTCCCTTCCCTTCCCCCCAGAGCTGCAGGGCAGAGCACTCAGAGCAGCTCCCACAGCTCTGATCATCCCTGGAATTCCAGTCCTGCTGGAAGTGGGGGCAAAGGAGAATTGTGCTGGAAGGGAGCAGCTCAGAGCTGCTGGAGCAGAGAGCAGAGATCACATCCCTGTGGAACTCCTGTGCCCAGACAGAAAAGCAGATCAAACTCTGGCCACCAGTGATGCTCTTTCCTTCAAAGGAAACAAGGACTGTGACATCCCACAGGGATTCAGCCTAAAAAGTGGCAAACACTCCTTGAGAAACATCTGCAAGGAAACATTCACAGATTCTGTAAAACTGGGGTCAGACTGAAGAGTGTTTTTGCTGCACTCTATGACATCAGTCTAGTAATTCCCTCAGAACTTAGGGCTGATGTTTAAATAGGAATGGAGAAGCAATTTTATTGCTGAATGGAATAATGCAATCTGTGTAGCTTCTTTCGGGTTGTCTGCTGAGAGGACAAGTGACATTTAATTTGTTCAGGTTTCTAAAATGGCAAAAAGCGACCAGCAACGTGGCAAACAGGAACATAAATTTAGAAACCACAGGTAGATTTTCTGTGGCTGAAAAAACTGTGAGAGCTGGACTAACCCTGGTGTGTATTGCCAGACTGTGGGCCTGATATTTCTGTGTCTGAGAGATTTTAGCCTGCTAGCAGCTGCTAACTTTTCCCCAAGGGAAAACCTCTCAAGAAAGCTTCTTCCCAAAACAATCTTGGCAAACAATTATTCTTTCTCCAAACAATCTTTCCCAGGTGATGTTTTGCTGTTTCTCTGGTTTAACCACTGGGATTAGAGAGGTGTCGTTCCTATTCACCAACCATGTTCAGTCTGTATCAGAACAACTTATAAAAGGCAGTAAGAATTAGATAATAAAGCTTTTCTATGCTCTTTGCCTTCTGAAATATTTGCAGTCTCTCATCTTTCTTTCCTGTCCTACAACGACCAGACATGCCAACACTTTAAAGCCCTCAAGGTGACATTTCAGATCAGTTCTCCACCTCCTTGCATTGGAGTCCTGTAAAATTAGGATTTGGGGTTTAGTGTGTAGTAATACACATGAGTTAAGATGGAGGATTTGGGGTGTTGCCTTTGTCCTCCTTCTTCACCTTCTTCTTCATTTATCTTCATAGGTTTAGGTGGTTTTCTGTAATTGGGTGAAAAAGTCTGCATTGAGGGCCTTGGGTCAAAACCATAAATAATATAGGTGCCACTTTGTAATTGAGTAAAAATCTCTTAAAAGACCTTGAAAAGAGTTAGAAGCACTCCACTTTTCCCTTCATTTTCTAAGAGCTCATGGTGCAGTGAGTCTGTAAATACTGTAAATGGATAAGAATCAATAAACATTCCATGCCTGAACTCAACATCCCAGGTCTTTATCCTGACCTTGGCAAGGAAAAAAAGAAGCAAAATCCATCCCATCCTTGCCCCACCAGCCAGGGAACAGCTGACATTTCACCTCTGACTGCAGTGCTCACTTTGCAGCTGGAGAGTTTGGTGAGGTCTCAGATTTTTTGTTAGTTTATGTCATCCCAGTTTGGTCATTCACAAAGGGCACCTCAGGGGACATTGTTTGTCACAGTAGGACACGAAAGGAACACACGGGCTCTGTTCTAGTTCACAGGGAAAGCTGTGACTCTGACTTTAATTCTCTGACTCCAAAATATACAGTATTTCTACCTAGACCGTGGATTGGAGGTTAAGGTTGCTACCTTTCTAACCACACTGATCAAACCAAAAATCCATCCATTGTTCCCTCCTCAGGAGAGGAATGAAAAACATACTCGTATCCTAACATAAACATTACTTCTATTTGTAACACTCGAGTGAGAAAGAATTGAGAAACGATGAAAACACCAGAAAGCTGAAAAATCAGAGCTGCAGTTGTTCCCATTCCAACTTGTAATGGGCACGGATGGGCTCTTGTAGACACCAATCCCAAACCCAGGTGCCACCCAGGTGCCACCCACCCGGCTCACAGCCACAAAACCATTTTGGGATATTTCTGGGAGTGCTGAATCTGGTTTCATGCAGAAGTTGTTCCCCTTCCCATGCAGGGCAATGACATTCTGATGGGCAGGGACACAGAGGCAAACCTGGGACAGCAGCTGGGACAAAAGGGGACATTTGTCTGGAAGGTGACACAGCTCAATCCTTTTCTGCATGGGTAAAGTCCAGAGGAAAGGACCAGGACCAGAGAGCACCCTCCTGGTCCTTTATGAACTTTGGACCTTGAAATCTCTTGGGTCAGTAATAATTAATTCAATTTGGCACTCTAAAACTTGGGATTGGAACTATTTTATAGTTTCCATCAGCTCCTACCTTAAAGGATGGAACTAGACATTTTTAGCTTTTTTTCCTCTCTTATAAAAAGCTTCCATGCCGAAATAAGATTAAAATTAAAGCACAAAACCACTGATAACTAACCCTAATATTTGAAAAATTGCACTTTGAAAGGACAGAACCTTACAAAACAATAAACAGGAGCATTTTTCTACTCAGAATGGAAAGTGCTGCTTTGCAACATCCAGCTCTCAAGTTTGAAGTCTGTCTGGGTAACCTCCACTTGGCCTTCTTGTGGCAGGTCTGGGACACAATCCCCATTTCCATGAGGGTTTTCTCTGCCCAGGGAGATGAATTGAGCTGGCCCAGCACAGGATGCTGCTGTCTGGAGGATCCCTGGCCTCCTTTGTGGCTCATGCAATGAAGGCAGGGTAAGGAAGAAAGAAGGGGGATGTGCTGTAGTGCAGACAACAGAACCCTGCTCTGGAGAATTAAGTTCTTTTCATGTCCCTGCCATAAAGTTTCTGTGGGATGTTATGGCCATAAATCACTTCAAGCAACCTTTTCTCACATGTTCCATGGCTTGGCTACCCCTTAGTGGGTGTCCAAAGAGAAGGAGAAACTTACTGAGCACTCGCTGCTGCAGATAAAGTGAATTAAAAGTCACTTCTTGAACAGCTAAAGAAACCCCACAGTTTAACAAACCAGCTTCAAATTGAAAATCCTCAGAAGAGTGACAGCCCCTCATTTTAGTCTCAATATAAATGTCTTTCTGTCAGTCAGATGGGGTCGTGCCATGCACTGAAAATAAAATAAATGAGGTGTCTGAGCACGTGGCCAGTGCAGAAATAAGTCCCTTTGCAAGGCTGAGCCATTTCTTTGTGATGATCAAGCCTCCTGCAGTGAATTTAGAGGGCCAAGCAAGGAGTGAGAGGGATAAAACAAAATATTGCATAACTGTCCTGAGATGAGCTCAGTGCCTAAACAAAGCAGAGACCTCAGGGACAACCTGGGATGTGTTGATGTTCATTATTCCCATCATGCATGGAATAAAAAACAAGGAAGGAGTCTGAAGGAACATCTCAAATTCCAGGGGTTTCTCTAACTTTGTACCTTCCCTTTACTTTCTGTGCTCTCTGGATATATTTTGAGTGAGCTATAGTGCAGCTGTGATAAAATCTTTCTGTGGATGCAGAAAGACACTTTGACTTTAACTTTCTCCATGACAAACAGCTGAATAACTCAAACATTTTTTGTAGTTGTGTAAAAAAAAGTTTTAAAAAAATTGTGTAAGATTGTTCCATGTCTGGGCAACATGGGAAAATCAGGCAGCTATTTTCAGTCTGATCCTCCCAAAAGACAGGCAGGGCTTTTAAAAAAAAAAATTAAAAGCAAATTATTTTAAAAAATTAATAATTTAATAATTTTTAATAATTTTTAATAATTTTAAAATTTTAATTTAATTTTTTTAATTTAAAAAATTTAATATTTTTTAAAAAATTTAATAAAAAAAGGGCAAATTATTAAAAGCAAATATATTCTGTTGTCACCTGAGAAGGTCCATGTCACAGCCCAGGGGCTGCTGTGCAGCCTCTCTGCGTTACCCACACGTCCCCCCTCCCCTTTTGGCAGCATTCTGAATTTCGTGTCACGGGTTTCTCAGTGCCACCAGCCCCTGTGACACTGCTCAGGTGACAGTCTGGGCTCCAGGGTAACTCCTGAGCTGCCACATCCAGGGGGCTCCATAAAAACAGGAGCACCAACGGAGCACCAGGAGGATTCTCCCAGTAAATCAAATTAATGAGTTGGGTTTCTGTCTGTCCTGGCCTTTCCTGCAGCCCACACTGCTCTGTTTGCTTCCTTGAGGGTTCCTGTCAAAATCAAAGGAATTAATTTCACTTGAAACCAAGCACTGGCTGAAATCTGCATCCCAGGGGTGTAGCATCATAAATATCCACTTTTTTTCTTTTTCTCACTCTAAGCAGTGAGGTTGAACACCAAAGCCCAAAGCATCCTTAATTTCAGAGTGTTAATGACAATCCCATCATGAAGCACTGCCTGGGAATGTGGGAGAGCTCACAGAGCAGTTAAAACCTGTGCTTGCTCTTTAAAACACGATGATCCAAATGTTGACAGTCATTTATTTCCCATTTTGTTATCAGAGAACGAGCAATCACTCCAGGTTTTCTTTTAATTTAAATTATTCATTGCTTTTTGATGAATCTCAGCAGTGTTTGTATTTTAAAAAGCAGTTTGCCTTTGCTTTCAAATGAGAATTTTAAAAATAAAGCCGTGGCTGTCAGGAGATAAATGAAATTTCAAGGTTAGGGCGTAGAATAACTGCAGAATTTTATTCAAAAATGCCTGAATAAAACCACATGTTTCCAGATTTGGATGTGACAGGACTGTAGGAAACCATCAAAATGGGAGGTCCTGACCTTGAGGTAACACCTGCACTTAGAGTGACCTCATCAGACACGGGGCAATTAGCAACAGGTTTAATTATGAGCACGAATAGGAGCTTTTGGAGAATCAAAGCTTTCAAAAGTACCTGCCTGAACTCTCCCCGACAAAGGCTTCCTTCCTCTCCTCCGGAATGAGGTGGGAGAGGTTCAGGGAGTGCTGCCTTTGGCAGCTCCAAGAAGAGCTCAGGAAAATTTCTGACACTAAGCTATAGGAACCCCCCAAAATAAATGCAAAAAAAGAAAAACCCCCCAAAAACCCCACACCAAACCAACCAACCAAAAACCATGAAAAACCAAACCAAACCAAAAATCCCCAAACTAAAACAGGATTTAAAAAATGTGGGTTTTGATAGCTTTGGGAAGAAGCCAAAGTTCCAATTTCACCCTGTGCTTTCATCTTTAATATCCTGGGAAGTTCTTTCCTATCAGGGAATCATTCAAGCTGCTTTCAGTGCAGGGAAATGACAATTTTTGGTAGCACTGGGACACCTGACTGGGAGGAGCTGGGATTGAAAACCAGGGGGAATTTCTGTTTTCACCCCACAGAAAACGTGAGGTGCTGGTGCTGGGAACCTTCCCCAAAATTCAGGGTTCGCTCTCATGGAGAATCAGATCCCACCAGGGTGTGCTGGCCTGGCTGGAGTTCCCCACACAGCAAGCTTTAATATTTTCTGTTTTTCCAGTCCTAGATCCCAGGTCTCTCTAATAAAGGATGAGTTTATCCCCAGGATGAACTTTTGGTGACGCCAGGGAGCTAAGAATTATTCTGCTGTGATGTGCAATGAGAAGAATCGTTTCCTAAATTGCATTTTATTACATTCCTCTGCTACAGGTCCCATTGTTATGTGTGTATATAAATGTATTTCCAGGAATAATAATAATATAGGTAGTAGTGGAGGACTGAGCATTTTACCTCTGATCTTATTCCAATAAAGTGATTTTTTTTCCTGCCTTTTTCATTATAAAGAACATTCAAGCACATCACAGCCTCCTCTGTTGGGCCTGGTGTGGCAGCAAAGGGGAGAGTGGGATGAGAAATGGGCTGCACAAACTGGGAGGGAGGCAGCAGATCCACACCTGGATGCTTTTCTTAACTCTTCCCATGCTCCTCAAGCTGAAAAACGTTTTATATTCAGGTGACACCCTGCCACAAAGGCAGGCAGAGATGAAATTTGGGTATTTTCAGTGCAGGATGGGTGGAGAAGAGGCTGAGGCACCACATCTGCCCAGCCACCTTCGGATTCTGCACAAAGTGCAAAACACAACTCCAAAAAATCAACCCAAATCCCTGTGCAAAGGCAGGAAAAATAAAACCAGCCAGTTTGCATTGACTCTCCAGTCACTCTCCTGCAATCAAGTGAAATTTCTTCTTAAATAGCAGCGAGCACAGAAATCAGCTGAGTGTCTGGGCTGTGCAGCTGCCAAAATACGGAATTCAGAGGTCAAGGTTCTGTTCTATTTGCAAACCAACCCAAACACTTGGAGGATGCAGACGTTGAAAGGGAATAAATCCATTCCCTGCCTGCTGTTCCCTGACTAGCACTGCACTGATTATTTCTCATTCCTATCGATCCCGCAGGCAAAATCAAACAGGGAAGAATAAACTTTATTATCTTTATTTTCCCACCTTGTCAACACAGTTGTTGTACCTGCACAGTTCTTCATATTTGACTTAAAAATAGTCAAATTTTAAAATTTATTTGACTATAAAATAATCTTGGTAAATGTCTAGTTTTTTTTAAAAAAAACCACTACAAATCTTCTGAACTGAGGTAATTTAAAAGACATTTTGTGTTTAAAAATCAGACAAAAGCAGTTATTTCATAAAATTAAACCAGTTAATCCCCGGGGTCCCAAAGAAACGTTTTTTTTGCTGTGGATGAAAATACAGTTTTCCACTTGGAACGAGAATCTTGGAACAGCCAGTGAGTAGAATAGACTGTTATAATACAGTTTTAAAGCACAATATTATTTTAGCTACAGAATATTATTTTAGCTTTAACTCAGGTTAAAGCTCTGAGAATTTATAGGATGTTCCTCACAATAAACGACTCTGGATGTCGCTGCCTCAACAAATACAATCTCTGATACAACTTACTCCTGATATATTTATTTCCCGATGAGTATAGCCCTTTGAAAGTCAGCTTTCAATGTCTTTTATCCTCTCTGCGTTTATTGAACCTCTGCTAGGAGAGTGAATGCAGAAAAACTCGGATATAGATCAGACCCTGCACTGAGGATGCGCCTGGGGCTGCTTGAAGTGGCAGCACTTGTGACAGCCATTGATGTAAAAGTGTTGGTGTGATGCTGGCCAAGTGAGGCTCAGCTCCTCCAGGCTCCTCCAGATGGCAAGAACAGCCCAAAAATATCCCTCAGTTATCCCCAAGCTCCCAGGAGTTGTGGCTGAGGGCAAAGTTGGGGTGTCTGGCTGAAGAAAATAAAGGAAAAAAAAAAACCCCACTGGGTCCAAGCAGCCTGGCACCAACCACGTTACCTAAAATAAAAAAAGCTCTTTAGCCCCTGCCCCCTGTCCCCAAATGCCTTCTTAGAAAAAAGAAGAAATAAATTTATCTCTCCCAGCGCAGTGGGAAATGCCATTAAATGGGGAACTGAACCCAAACAAAATATGAGCTGTGCCCTGTGGGGAAGCAGCCACAGAAACGGTGAGGTTTGGATGCAGGAGTGAGCCTGTGGCTGAAGTTTATACCCAGGGCTTCCCAAACAACACAGCCTCTGAAAGCAGAGCCTTCATTAGAGCAGGAAAACACCACTTAAACGGCCAGGCAGAAAATGGCTGAATTAAGCTCTTTCTCCCTCTCTTTAATGGTAGTGATTCTCAAAAGCTCCAAAGTAGGTTAGGGGAAGAATAAAACAGCTATGTTTCTAATGTCTACCTGACAACAGCTTTTGTAGGGGTGAATAATTACATGAAAATCACTTCCTTTCCACCTCTCTTTGGGATTTCTGTGGAGTTGCTAGGCACTCTCTCTGCTACCTTCTGCTAATGTCACTTCCAGAGGGCTGAATACAGTAAATTCATTGGGAGAATGGAAACTCGGGAGAAGAGGGACCTAAATACTCGGAGTTTTGTTTATTCATTGCTGCCTTTGGAGCCCGGCGCTATAGCTGGGATCACTTTACAGGTATTGAGATGCTAATTTCCCCAGGGCTCGGTGTCAGCCCAGTTAAAATGGGACAGGACCTTCCTCCACGCTGCAGCCACACCAGTTGCATGTTCCTGTGGCAGCATCCAACGTGGAAAACCAAGTTTTCCTGGAGCAAAGCAGGCTGGGGATCCTTCAGGGACTAACAGGAGCAATTCTTTTCCTGCCTCTTGCTGCTTTTCATGAGTGGAATATTCCTACGCTCCTTTATCCAAAATTTGGGGGTATCTTGGTTGCCTTGGTGGGATTCCAAAAGGAGCAGCCACGAGGTTGTAGTTCCTACACAGTTGTATTTCCCTGAGTAAATCGGGAGGATGTTCACAGAGAAGAAGGGGCAGAAAATCCTGGCACAGGTGCCCAGAGCAGCTGTGGCTGCCCCTGGATCCCTGGCAGTGTCCCAGGCCAGGCTGGGGGGGTTTGGAGCACCCTGGGACAGTGGAAAATGTCCCTGCCCATGGCAGGGGTGGCACTGGATGATCCGTAAGATCCTTTCCATCCCGAACCACTCTGTGATTGAACACAGCTTAAAAAAAGAGAAAAATAAACTTTATCCAATTATCCCTCTCCACTGCAGAGTGCTGGCTGAGGAAACTGGGGCTGGAATGTTCCCTCTGGAGAGCAGGGATTGATGGAGCTCTGGAGGCTGAGAATTCCAGGCTTTCTGTTCTAAAAGGCACTGACCCCCAAGCAAACACTGCATTGACCTGGGGCCGTGGAACAGGCTGCCAAAATTGAGTGACAGCACTGGGATTGTGGGTGTGTGGTTTGAATAGAAGTGTGTGATCTCACAGAGTGAAAAACTTAGATTTAAGTTTTTAGTATCTAGTAATATACATGGGGCAAGATGGAGGATTTTGAGCGTTGTCCAAGTCCTTCTTTTTCACCTTCTTCTTCTTAGTTTTGGGTGTTTTTTTCTAATTGGGTGAAAAAGGTCTGCATTGAGGGCCTTGGGTGGTTATTATTGGGTCAAAAATATAAAAAATATAGGTGTCACCTTGTAATTGGGTGATTAGCACTTAAATAACCTTGGAAAGAGTTAGAGGCATCCATTTTACCTCCATTTTCCACCTTGTTAGAGCTCAGAGCTGGTGAGACTGTGCTATAGATAAGAAATAATAAATATCTAGGTCCAAACACAAACCTGCAACTCCCGTGTGTTAATCCCGGCTCTAACACGAAGAAAAGAAGATAAGAAATCAACACGGGGTGAGTGGCTGTGGGAAGGGCAGCAGCCCAGCCCAGAGCAGGGTTCTGGGAGGTCTCAAAGCATCCTTGATTTCCAGTTCCAGTCTCAGGAGCCTCTGATTCTCCTTGACTCTGGCCTTGTCTGATTTCATCCGCAAAGTCCCCTCACTCAGGCACAGCAGGAGACAGGGAGATCCAGGGGGTTTGAATTCACCTCCCTGCCAGCATTTTCTGAGAATTCAAACACCCTGAAATATTTCCATTAGTTTAGTTCTGGAGCAGATGGGATGAGATACCAGGCAGTGTAAGGTACACAGAACATCCCAGAGATATTATTCATATAAAATCATTTATAGCCTTATGGTAACATGGTTTCTCGGATCCTGGGCTGCATAGCCTTCCGAGATTGCGGATGTTTCTTTTCTTCCCAGCCCCATGCCAGAAGAAGGAGTCAGGATGTGTCCATTTAGGTTTCTCAAGGTTGTTTATTTCTTCTTATCTAGTACATTTTGTTCTCACTCGGCTTGGGTGCTAGCTACACCGCTGCCCAAGGCTGTCTGCCCAAGGCTGTCTGCCCCGCTCATGGGCGGTCGTAATCTTTTATACTGTGTACTACGTGCTAGTTGTTTTTACTATTATACCAATACCTATCACTTTTATTAAACAGTGCACTTTCACCCTAAACCAATCCAAAAGTGCCACCACCACAGCAGAAGATGGAGGGCAAGAAGAAGAAGCAGAAGGACAGGGACACGCCCAAATTCCTCCATCTTGCCTCCTTGAACCCCCATTAAACCCCAAATTCTATATCTACACCCGGTGATAAAATAATACTGTTCTAATTGGACTCTTGTGGTTGGTCTCTGGACCCTTGCCAGGGTCTCGGATCACCCAGGGCACTCAGAGAGATGTCCTGGGTTCCGACAATGGTTTTGGGGGGGAAATGGTATCTGGAACAATTTTGTGTCTGAGTGATGGGAAACAAAAATTATCTTGAGCAGATTGGGAGCTTAACTTTGGAAACTGGCAAGGTGGGAACATTTTTAGAAAAGTATTGATATTTAATCTCAATATCTCCTTTTAAAAGGTATGCATAAGAGGGAAAATATCATTAAATCCCAATATCTCTTGGGAGCAGCACCTTTTACTTCATTTATTCATTTCTCTGAAGTGCAAAGGTTCAGGGCAGGAGGATGCTTTGCGTTGTTCCTCTGGGATGTTCTTGGGTATGGAAAATCATCCCACCCTCTGGGAAGGTAAAACCACTGCCTGCTGAGCATCCCCATGGTCCACTTTGCCTTCAAACATCAAAAGTTCTGCCTTCTCCTACACTGTCACTGCATAAAGCTTCAGGCATTTGGAAATAAAATAAATTTTCTTTTTCATTCTGTGTGTGGTGTAGAAAAAGCACAAAGAATAACCATTGCCTTTCTTTCTCTTCATATTTAATATATTTCCATGTCTATTTCAGATATTTTCAGTGTCCCAGAGACACCAGAATTTACCAGGTCTTTTAGGCAGCCTGTTAATGTCATTTCCTACAAATGATAAATAAAGATGCTCAATTTTTGTTTTAAATAAATGCAGGAAGTGCAGTCAACTAATTTTTAAAATGAGGGTGTTGATTAGAGTTGCACTTTACTGAAACACGACCAACAAGTGCTCTCAGGATGAGAGATCTGGCAGCTCCCACATCCACCAGAACACTCACAGGGGCTTCAAAATATTCACACTCAATTCACCTGAGGCACTGATGGGAGAGGTGACCCTGATTAATTTCTGCACTGCTCTGAATCCAAACCAAGAGGGTTTTAAGGCCTTTTTTTCTTCAAATATTCTGTCTGTGTTACATTTGGCAGAAATCAGGGCTCTGGGGTGGGTTTGGCTTTTAGGTTTTCAGGAGATTTAGCAAAGGCAGTGAGGTTCCATCTCCTCTCACCAAGCTGATCACTTCAAAATATCCAATTTTTATTACAGATCTGCTCAATTGTAATATCCCAGTGACAAAAACCTTTCTCCAGCAGCTTATTTATTATTTATTATTTATTATTTATTATTTATTATTTATTATTTATTATTTATTATCATTTATCCTCTTACCCCCTTTAGTTTCTCCTTCACCATCCTTGAGGCCTAAGGAACACTGGAGATGCCAAATGCAGCATCCAGCCCTGAACTATTTGCAAAGGGGAAATGTTCTGGTTTTGATCATTATTCAAAGGTTTCCTTCAGAAGTGAAGAGGAAGAGACTCTTGGGTTATACAACATGGGGTGAAATGTCATTTAATCGAATTTCTTTAAAAGTAATAATTCTCAGGGATTCTTTTCAAGCCACCTGAAGAAGACTTATCCATAAACTGCACTTGTAACAAAAGATCTAAAAAGAACAGCTCAAACCAGAAGAAAACAGAGTTATAGAAGCTCTGAGGATAATTTGATCTTAAATTCTTCCTTTTCTTGAAAACAGCCTAAACCTTGTGTAAATATCTGATACCAAAAGAGTGGGTTCAGTTTATGTTGGGAAAACAGAGCTCCTGCCTGTGGAACAAACCCTTTGCACAACCAAAAACATCATTTTTCCCCAAAACTCTGCAGTTTCCTCCCTTCAGAGGAGCCCATTTTCTCTCTGTTTCTTATATTAGGAATGAAAACCACTCCGCTGGGGTTTTTCCTGCTCTTCAGGAATCCCCAGGGATTTTCAGCGAGCCCTGGAGATCCCAGACCACTCCAAGTCCTGAAGGTTCTACCCAAAATCCATATTTCACCTCGAACAGCTTTAATGTCTAATTCATCAAAATTCATCAAAATGTCTCCGTGTAAGGTAAACTCATATTTGGCACTGGGCAGTTTTAAAAAATAGAGAAAAGGATGCTCAGAAAAGAAAGAATCTGCTCAATGCCTAAAATTTTGAAGTTCTCTCACTACTGAATACTCAAAAATTTTGCATTTTTGCACTTCAAATAGGTGAAGCTTCTGCAATGTTAGGGCACAAAATTCAGAGGAAATTTTCCCATCAATTTCCAGGAGCCTGGGTTTTTTCCATGCTAGATTTTGTGGAATTGGAATTCATGGAAACAAGAAATGCAGCACAAAGACTGATTTACTGGCTTCTTTTGCTTGCAGAAATATTTCTTGAGCTAAATTAAATATGTGAAGAGTTAATATATAAATATATTCTACTACTCTAAGGTAGTATTTGGCAAATTACAGGCTTGAGGACACAATATGCAGAGTAAAAATTAAAAAAACCCTCATCACCTACATTATAAAGACCTTAAAATTGAGCTGGGTTGGAATAATCAAATGCATGCTATAAATACTCATCGAAATAAAAAAAAAAACAGCCTGCAGGAATATATTTAAATTTTCTAAGCAGCAAATCAAAGTTTGTCTCACCAAACTGTGCTTGTTAGAGCTTTGTTCCCCTCAGAAATCTCCTGGACAAAACAATTCCCTGGCTGCCAAAGGAACCCTGAAGGTGGCAGTGGGGTATTAGGCCAGTTGGAGAAAATAGGGAAAAATAAACTGAAACAGAGACTCTCCCCTTGGATAAACTGCCACAAGGACAGAGAAGTTCCCTGCTGAGATCCCTGCGTGGCCTTAGGTCACCCGAGGTGTTAATGGTGACTTTGGGTCTGTAACAAACACCCCCTAACTCCTGATCAAAGAACTTTCTTCAGACAGTTTCTCAAGGGATCTCTGGGAGTGCTTTGGTTTTGCACACCAATAATGTTTTTTTTCCCCAGGTTGCATCCTGCAGTGAGCTCCAACAACTCCACTGAATTTTTGGGATGAGGATGGGACAGGTGCCAGCAATCCAGGGCAACACCAGCCCTGGTGGAAACGGCTCTGCTAAAATCTGCCCCTCATGGTTATACATTGCTTTTCTTGTTTGTTTGTTCTTGTGTTTTCTACAGCAGCAGCCCCAGCACTTGGGGCAGTAAAAATTCCATTGCCACTTTCTCAGATCAGGTCAGATCCCTCCCTCAGTTGCTCCTCACAGGGATTGGGGGAGCTGGGCTTGTTCAGCCTGGAGAAAAGGAGACTCAGGGGTGCCCTCATCACTCTCCACAGCTCCCTGAAAGGTGCCTGTGCTCAGCTGGGGCTGGGCTCTTTCTCCAGGCAGAACAAGGACACAGCTTTGAGCTGTGCCAAGGGAAATACAGACTGCATATCAGGGAAAAGTTTTTCACAGAAAGGATGATAAAGTATTGGAATGGTCTGCCTGAGGAGGTGGTGGAGTCACCATCCCTGGATGTGTTTTAAAGAAAGCCTGGATGTGGCACTGGGTGCCAGGATTTGGTTGAGGTGTCAGGGCTGGGTTGGACTCGATGATCTTGGAGGTCTCTTCCAACCTGGTGATTGCGTGACTGTGAATTCTGTGATTCTGTGGTTCTGTGAATCTGTGATTCTGAAATTCTGTGTGTTTCAGTGATTCTGTGATTCTGTGACTGTGAATTCTGTGATTATGTAATTCTGTGATTCTGTGGTTCTGTGATTCTGTAATTCTGTGATTGTGTGATTCCGTGGTTCTGTGATTCTGTGCTTCCTCCATGTTGGGGAGAATGTCATTAATGCTGAGTTACATTCCTCCTGCCTGCAGTTCCTGCTCACACACCTCTGCTGTCAGAGCCTGCAGGTGATGATGAGGAAATCTGTGTCTCCTGCCTCCCTGGGAAGCAGAGGAGCTGCCCAGCTCCCAGCTCCAGCTGCCCCCAAACCCAACCCAAGCCCGGAGGCGAGGGGAGCTGGGTTGGGCAGCACAGCCCTGCCTGAGGGCAGGAACAGCTCTCCCCTTCTCAGCCACCCTGGCACGGTGCCCTGGTGGGCACCTCCATGCTGGAGCCTGGCCCAGCTGCTGGAATGGTGCCACTGGCAGCTGCATCCTGAAAATTGGGAAACCAGTGGAGTTTCTGTAGCGTTACCAGTGCAGAATCCACCTCGCTCTCCCTCCACAGCCTGCGCCCTCTGTGCCTTCTCTGCTTGGGATTGGAACCAGGACAGAAGCTGCTGGTAAAGGTTAGAAACTGCAAACAAAAAATAAACTCCCCTAAGAGATATTATTGTTCCTAGGGTGTTTTAGATGCTCAGCAGGCACGTGGTTGAAGGTGAAGGAAGCCTGAGTTTATATTCAAAAACACTTTGGAAAAATCTGTCACCAAAAGCTCTTTAGAAACCTGAGCAATTGTGGTTTAAGAAAGTCACTGCTGGAAAAATCTCTAGGGAATGACCTCCTGGAAGGTCCTGGGGGATTGGCAGACCATGAGCCAGGAGTGCCCTGGAGCAGAGACCAGCAGCTCCCGGGCTGAGGATGAGGAAGGTTAGCAGCACCCCGAGGGAGGTGGGTGATCCCTTTCCTCTGCCAGACACCACAAAGTCAGTGCTGAATTCTGAGTTCTTAAAACCCAAATCATAAAAAACAGGGACTTACCAGAGCCCAGCAAAGAGCTGTGATGGGTTTTGGGGTTTTTTTGTTAATGTTGGGATAGAGATATGGGAAATGCTAAGTTTGGATTTGGAACGTGTATTCTTTATAATTTATCTATAGTATTTATAGATTTACGTATAGATTTATAGATTATAGATTTACTGTGAGCTTTTAGAAAACTCAGGTAAAGTGGAGTGCTTTTAACTCTTTTTAAGGTCTTTTAAGAGATTTTTACTTAATTACAAGGTGATACTTATATTATTTATGTTTTTAACTTAATAATGACTACTTGAGGTCTGCAATGTGGACCTTTTTCACTTAATTACAGAAAACCACCTAAACTCATGATGAAGAAGGAAGAAGAAGGTGAAGAAGAGCAAAGACAAGGCCTAAAACCTTCCATCTTGTCTCACATGTATTACTATATACTAAAATCTTAAATCTAAGTTTCTAGGACTCCAACAAAGGGCCACAGATGTGATTGAGGGACTGCTGCACCTTGAAAAATGTGAAAGGTTTGAGAGGCGGAGGGAGCTGGGACTGCAGGGGTTAGAGGAGAGAAGAGTCAGGATTGCTGAGCATAAATAAATGTGTATAAATAAATACCTGATGGGAGGGAGTACAGGACAGGGCGTCAGTGCCCTCTCAGAGGTGCTGATGGAAGGACAAGAGGCACAAACTGAAACACAGCTGAATTTAAATTTCAATTCCTGCTTAAATTTAAGAAAATCTCATGGAGAGAGTAGTAAAACCCTGGAACAGGTTGCACAGAGAGAGCATCCTTGGAGAGCTCAGATGCTGACTGGACACAATCTTTGGTGGGGTTTGCAGTGCTGGATTTGTGGTTGGACTCAATGATTTGAAAGATCTTTTCCAACCCAAGTGATCCTGGGGTGGTTCTGGCTGAAGCTGCTTTGGGGGGTTCTATTCAAACAGGGATTTTCTGACCCTCTGCCATTTGCTTGACTTTAATTTACGCTTTATTTTGCAGCAGGGACACAGAGACTGCCCCAGCAGGGTGGACACCCCAGGACAGGGAACCTCCCAGGGAAAGCTGCACAGAAACCAGCCAGAATCCCAAGTTAAATCTGGACTCTTGTGTTCAACAGTTCACAATCGGCCCATCCGTAATTAATTGAATTAATTGATACTTTCAGCCTCCCACATCCTCCAGCAGCGAGTTCCACCATTTAGTCATTCATGGTGTGAAAAAGCACATTCTTTTGTGTTTCTCTAAACCCACTACATCTCCATTTTTATAGACTTTTGCCAAAGGCGAGGCAGGGTTCCAGCAGGACCTCCTGAGTTCCTGGCCGAGTGCCACCCGAGCAGGGAATGGTGCCTTGGCTGGGCAACCAGGAGGGCTGGGCTCCATTTCCAGGTTTGACAGTGTGTAAAAGCTTTTTTCCTTTATATTTTTTGCCTTTTCACATAAAAAACCCCAGTGACTGTTGGGTGTACAGTGCCCTACACTCCTATTGAATGAGCATCACAAGTAAATACAAATCTCTGAGCAGCCACTCCAAATACTCAATTTTCTGCAATACCACCAAAACCATGGCCCAGCTTCCAGTTATTATCCACTAAGTAACTCTATTATATTTGATTTATTTAAAAAAAACCCCAATTTATTGCCTAAAGACCAAAAGGAAAAAAGTGAAAATGTTTTTAATTTAACAGAAATGTCTCTAGATAATTCCCCAACTAAACCCAGTGTTTAATAAACCCATTAAAAAGGCCAAGTGACAACTTCTGACCCACCATTGTGTCACACAAAGAAAAACTTAATTGAAGGCAGCATTGATTTCATGCTGCCCACAGAACGGTCTAAATATTGCCCTTCACAAGCAGAATAAAAACCGAGTGCTTAGGCAGGATAAATACTAAAGACACAATTAAAAGTTAATTATCTTTCCTAAAGTAACCTCAAAACAGAGAAATGAAATCTGGGGCAACGCATTGCTTCAAATATTGGTAGTGACAATATGGGTCAACAATCCAAAAGGACAGACAAGGAAGTATTGAATTTTGTTCTAATTTAATCTCATTTCAGTCACTCAGCCTTCCTCAAAGCTGCAGATGGGGATAATCCGAGGCTAAAGCAGCAAAAATTGGCTCAGAAAACCATGAAAATCCATAAAGTTAACCTGGAGCATCAACCACTTTATTAAAACATCCTTTTTCATTTGAGCACCATCATTTCCTGTTTAACAAGATTTAATAGAATGGAAAGGATTGAAATCACTATCAAGACATGGAAATAAAACTATTTTTTCACTTCAGCTGCAGGGGATACTTATTTAGCTATAAACACATAACAAAAACGTCTTCAGGCAGCTCAGAGGTCACACACTGCCCTTTTTTTATTGTTGCCAAAACCAGATGTTTGGGGAAAGATTACAGCAACACATCCCAAATTTAATCTAGGCAGTTAAAATGCATCCCAGTTCAAATGGCTGGAGCAAAATTCCATGGGAATGCTCCCCAAAGGTGGCTTTCTCCTGCCATTGTCCCCACAGGCAGCCTGGGTGTCCCCAGCACCGCTCCGACCCTGCCACACGCCCCGGCCGGGGGTCACAACGGGCCAAGGACACCTGGAGGGGCAGCCAGAGAGGGAAAACCAAAAAATGTCTGCAAACACCACGTCAGGGTGGAGGGGTGGGTGGATGGATGGACGCATGGATGGTTGGATCCATGGATGGATGATGGATGGATGAATGGATGGATGGAGGGATCTATGGATCCATGGATGGATGGATGGAGGATGGATGGATGATGGATGGATGGATGATGGATGGATGGCGAGATGGATGGATGGAGAGATGGATGGATGCTGGATGGATGATGGATGGATGGATAATACATGGAAGGATGGATGGTTGGATGGATGAATGGATGGAGGATGGTTGGATGGATGGATAATACATGGATGGATGGATGGATGATGGATGGATGGATGATGGATGATGGATGGATGATGGATGGATGGATGATGGATGATGGATGGATGATGGATGGATGGATGATGGATGATGGATGGATGACGGATGGATGATGGATGGTTGGATGGACAGATGATGGATGGATGGTTGGATGATGGATGATGGATGGATGGATGATGGATGGATGGATGGATGGATGGATGGATGATGGATGGATGGATGGTTGGATGGATGGATGGATGATGGATGGATGGATGATGGTTGGATGATGGATGATGGATGGATGACGGATGGATGGATGGATGGATGGATGGATGGATGGTCGGATGGACAGATGATGGATGGATGGTTGGATGATGGATGATGGATGGATGGATGATGGATGGATGATGGATGATGGATGGATGATGGATGGATGATGGATGGATGGATGATGGATGGATGGACGGATGATGGATGGATGGATGTGCCCCCTCTGAGCACAGCAAACCCGAATGAGTTCCACCATCACTCATCTCCCTCAGCCAAAGCAATTCCAGGGAGCACATGAAGGAATCCACCAAGGCCACCTCACCACCGAACCCTCAGCAGATCAGTTCCGTGAATTTGTTTCAGAATCCATTGCAGTGACCTCCTCTGAAATGCAGGTCACAAAACCTTATAAATTTATTTACTACAGCCTCAAAGACTCCAAAACCACATAGACAAACTCTGCTTCTTTTTTTTCCCTGTAGCCTCATCCTCGAATTCCACCAATGATAAAGTACTGAACAAGCACCAGCCATTAACTTTAACACTGCATTGGCTTGTAGAATATTTAAATTAGCTTTAAATCCATCTCTCCCCTGTACTCCTAGTTCTTTGGCGGGAATTCCACAAGCACAGCTACTGAGGGTGTGGGACCACAACACCCATGAAGGAATTTGGGGTGGTACCTCAGGGAGAAGAAGGATTTTGTGGCCGCAGGAGCACAGCCAGGACAGCCCTGCAGGGACGATAACTCAGGGTGGCCCAGCTGCATCTGCCTCGGAGTTAATTGCTGCTGAATGGTGGCTGGAATTTGCTTGGAAGCAAACCAAGGGCTTGGCACCCACCCAGGACTGTGTGCCAAGAATCTCTGAGATTACTCCAGCAAGCTCAGAGCAACAATTTGTCCCATCAATCTCTGATTTTAAGAATTAATTTTTTCTTTAAAGGGGCATTTGGGATTTGTGGTTTTTCTCAGATATGATTCCCTGACAGTTTAGGGAGTTTCACATTCCTGGCTAAGGAGCTACTGACAGCACCCAGGCAGAAAAATCAGAATGAGCTCCCCAGATAATTCTTTATAAATAAATACAAGGAGGGATCAAAAAAGACAAAGCAATAAAGCAAATTTGGTTTAGACCTTCAGGCACAAGTTTGTGTTCTCTTCCCAGTGACAGATTTGTGTGGGCGAAGTTAATTGAGAAAACAAACAAAGCACTGGTGATGTCCTGGGCTGATTTTAAAGGCTGAAGTGTTCAAAGAGCTGATTTAGGGGTGCTTCCAACCCCAAACCATCCTTGGTGCGGGGTCTGTCCCTCAGAATCACTCCTTGCATGTTCCCCCTCCATGGGAAGGACTTTGGCTCCTGCCTGATCCCTCCAACCTGCAGCACTCCCCACACAGAATGAAAAAAGACAAAAAGTGGTTTGGCTTCTTCCTTTCCCTTTCTCACTTGCTGCCAGCTCACTTAGTGTTGCAAATTTTGGAAATATGCACTCATCTCTTACTTTTACTTGCATATGTATGGCCATGGAACTCAAGTAAAAATTAAGCCTGAGTATAAAATTAAAAAAAACCCAAACAAAAAAACAAACAAAAAACCCAACAACAAAAAAAAACCCGAAACAAAGCAACCAACCAAACCAACAAAAAACCCAACAGAAACAAATAAAACAAAACAACCAACCAACAAAATCCCCGACCTAAACTACTCAAAAACTAAACTTAAAAACCTACAGTTAAGTGGAATTTTAGAAAAAAATACATTTACCAGCAGTATACCTGTACTGGGAATCGTTGTCTGCTCAGTGTCAAAGCGCACAAGAAAGTCAATTAAACCCCGTGTTATTTAATTTCTGATTCACTCAAGCTGAGGCATCTCTACTCTGGCTCTTGGGCATTCCAAGTGCTCCACAGGGGCAGGGCAAAAGGAATTTCTGGGGCTGATGGTTTATAGGAACCTAAGCACAATTCCAAGGCACGTTTCCCTCCCCATGCTGGAAGAACAAGCCCTGCTCAATACCACGACCCTGGACCACCTCCCCTGTTTTGTTGTGAAGATCACATTACCAAACAGGTAATTTAAATTTGTGAAGATCAAATTACCAAACAGTAATTTAAATTTGTAACCCCTCCTCCTCTGCCTCATTTTCTGCCTTCCTCACCAGTAACTCACTGAGGGCTGCTTCTCCCCAGCAGGTTTTTCGGTGCTGCCATCATTCCCCACCTCTGTTGTGCTCTCCTTCATGGCTGGATAAACAAATTCCCTGAGCCCCCCAGGCTGGGAAAGGACCAGGAGCTTTTTGTGAGCATCCCCCAGAGCGCCCATGTTGTTTTATTATTTTACACAGAGGGATTTAGAGCATTTTAAAAGCCTGAGTTGTTTTTGGAGTGGCAGGAGCTGTGTACCCAACCGGTGAATTTTAGTAAACAAGCCACTCAACATTCACTGGAATTCTGCTGTGAGCCTGAGCCTTTTTCAAGGGAGCTGGGCAGTGGAAAACCTTGCATTTATACCACAGAGCTGGCAGAAACATAAAGTAAAACTGAGATTGAGACAAAAAAAAGGCCTAGGATTTAAAAAATGCCATTTAGAAACCGTATTCAGGACCTTACTTCTTGACATTTGGGCCTACTGAAAGTACTGACATTGATCAAATGTCTGATTTTGCTGAGGAATGAAGCTTCAATTTCATTTTAGTTGCAAATTTGTGTGAAACGTAAAAGCATTTGGCCAAAAACTGGAAGGTTATTTTGAGAAGCCAAATGTTGTTGCAAAAGCATTTGCTTTTTAATTCCTAAACGAGATTTTGTTTCAAAATGTAATAATAAGTAAAAATAAAGAAGTCAAATGTTTAAAATAAAAATACTTTTTAAAGCTCTGGTCTGTGTGAAACATTTTCTGTTTGTTCTGCTAAAATATCAGTGTGCAAACAGAACTGGGGTGCAGAATCACTGAGAACCAGATCCCATTTCTCATTTTTTAGGGGTTCAGCTGCACTTTTTGATTCAAGTATTCTCTGGAACTGACCACAAACAAGTGAGAAGTCAGTGAACCCTCACCCCAAACTGCACCAATATCTGCAGATCTCCTGCCAAATTCATAACACATTTTCTCAATGCTTTTCATTCCCTCTCTGGTTGTGGCACCCAAAATTTTTCTTCTCTTTTCCTTCTTTGCAAACACAGATTTCAGCAGCAGTGTGGGGTTGGCCCTGGTGTGACAAAGCCCATTTTATTTTCTGTGTTCCCCAGTGGCATCCAAAGCTGTTCCTGCAGCCAGGATTCCGGGGAAAATTCTTGGAAAAGCCCAGTTTTATTGAGCCTCAGTTTTTAAAGCAGCTGCCCCTAAAAATCCATATGGGAAAATCTGCATGTGGAAACTGAGACTGTGCACACAGCTAGGGAAGGCTTTCCTTAAAATATTCATGGTCTTCCTAGGAATTCCTGTATTACAAAATTTTCTGGGTTTTAATGTGAACACATGAAAATTTATCTCTTCAAAGACTCATTTCAGAGGAAAGAATAAGAAGTCACATCATGCACCACAGCCAACTGTGAAATTAGGAAAATGTTGATTTCCCCTCCTGCCATTTATCCTCACGGGCAGTTTTGGTGATTTAACATCACTGTGAATGTGTGGGGGTGTGGAGGGACAAACAATGGGAGGCACAGAACTAAAACTGGGACAATAATCCAAGAAATAATTCAACAATCCAAGCCAGCCCTACACCAACACAGTGGAGTTACTTTATCCATGAGGAAGGAAGAGGGCGTAAATCCCATATTTAAGGCCAAATGTCACACGAATTTTAGTAGGTACCAAAATCATGGCAGTAAATCCTAAATGGAAGCACCTTTCCAGCCTCACCCCGACCCCGGAGCGGGGCATCTCTCCCAGGGCAGGTTTGGGAGCTGCACACCCCACTTTCAGCAGATGTTTCCCCAGCCTTCTTTTTATTGGGTTATTCTGAGAGTTCAACTGTTACTCCAGTCCCAGGGTGGAAATAAAAAGTTTCAGAAATGTCAGGGGGATTAGAGAGAATTTCTTTGTACAGGTCTTAAAGAATAATCTTTAGGAGCACTCAATTTTTTAAAGAGCAGATTCCAGGTTTTCTGCAGGCAGCACGTCATTCCACCACTGTAGTAATCTTATCTTTTCCCTTTTTCTCTCCTTCCTCTGGAATAATGGGATTAAGAAGAATCCTACTAGCAGTTCCTAAAATAGCTCTGTATTTCCAGTGCCTCTATTCATATGGCATCATGAACCCACTTGTATCACAGAAATAACACAGAATATTCATTTACTTCACTCTCTGACTGCCCCCACTGTGTGCAAGCTCCCTAATTATTATTTCCTCATTAATACCCATCTGTCACTTAGCATTTAAATTTATCAATTCTAAATTTCCTCTGAAATATGTACTTTTAACAACAGCTTTTCTCTGCTAGAAGACTGGACTTGTAAAGCAGCTGACAGAGTGAAGCCATTGATATTATTTGTAATCCTTTAAACCCTCCAATTTAGGCAAAAAATGCTTTTAAAGTTTCTCTTGTATTTCTTTTCAGGTTCCATCACGAGGGCAGTGGGAAATCTCTGGCTGTCATGCCCATACTCCGAGTTAATGTGTGGATCCTGTCTCCCTCCAGTGGCAACTGCACCAGCCATAAAATCTGATATTAAAGTGCAATTAGAGCCTCTCTGAAACTCAGATGGTGCCTCTGCACTGCCAAGGTTGCTAAGGGGATGCAGGGACAGCAAGAGGAGATTCCACGTGGCCCAGGAATCCCAGAGAAATTCCAAAATCCTTCCAACAGGTCTCTTCTCACTGCCCAAACCTGCTCAGCTTGCTGCCACTTGTGTGGCAAGAGCAAGAAACACAGGGAGAAACCATGGGGAGAAGGAGGCAAATTATTTGTTCAGGGCTTGAAATAACACCCCAAAGCCATAACTGGAGTTCAGAAAGCACATTTGCCACGTAAAATTAACAGTCACAACATTAATAGATAATAAAGAAACCAGAGTTGCTTGGTGAGCCATGAGAAGGTGAGTTATGTGCACTGACACCAAAAGTTTGTGTAAGGAATTTGGATTGAGCCTTTCCCACAGAATAGTTCAATTTACCCAAAACCTTTCCACCTAAATTTACCCAAAACCTTTCCACTTAAATGTACACAAAACCTTTCCACTTAAATGTACACAAAACTTCTGCACTTAAATATTCCCCAAACATCTTCACAATACAAAAACCAATGTGGTGAGCAAATATTGAGCTGCTCCAGCCACCACAGTTTGGTTTTTTTGTCCCAGGAGAAGCCCCTGGGTGTCTCCATCCCATCCTTTTGGAATGTGTGTTCCCAACAAGATTCCTGCCCTTTCATTTAATTTGGGATTTGTTGCTCTCCCTGCTCTTTAAAGCCACATAATCTGCAGTGCAAAATCTGCAGTACATATGAAATAAAATAATTCCTCCTTGGGGAGGTTATAAATTGTAGGAAAAATATCTCTAAGCATCACTCTGGGCTGTACCTTGAATTTAATTCCTTACAATTTCAAACCTCAGTAATTTGTAATGCTGGTGCAAACAGTACACTTGGAGAAGAATTAATTCTTGAAAATTTAAAAAAGTTTAAATTTAAGTACGGGATTTCTACCCAACAGCAACACACCTCCAGCAGCAAGACTTTTTCCTTTCACTGAGAGACCAGTTTGAAATTTAGATTATTGCTTTTTCAAAGGTCCAGGTAAAGGGGGAGTTGTAGTTCTACAGATAATAAATTCAGCTGAAGGTTTTCACCCTTGCAGCCTTTGTAGGGATTTCTGACTTTCACTCTTGTTTCAATTCGCTGCAACTCATGTCTGGTTCAGACTGGGAATACCTGAGGAAACAATCCAGAGAATGGGAAGGAGGTGGGAGGAAAAAGAGTAAATTCCACACCCTTGGCAGAACTGCACAGGTGTGATAGGAGCTGGACATCTTCCTCCTCTCATTGCTACTATGTTTTCCCAGTTAATTTCTATTTTTTAAAATTGTTGCCCAAACTCTTATGAAAGTCAAAAATTAAATCACTGAAGGGTTTGCTAACTTATTGGTGTCAAAATTCTGGTAATATTCAGGATGTTTTCACCTGTCTCTGAACCATTTTTCCAAGTATTATCCTTAAAAACTCACCAGTATTGAGGACACCCTAAGGGAGCAGTTTCTCATTCTACTGCAAGTTTTTACACTTAGGGAATCATGGAATCATTAAGGTTGGAGAAGTCACATTTCAAAAAAAAATATAAAAGCATCCAAAAATTCTCCAGCAATCAGAGAAATTTCATTGCCAACATCTGAAAATGCCAAGGTTTCTGTTGTAAGGAGCAGCAGGTTTAAATGCAGGGCTGGTCTGAAATCCACTGCTCAGCAACTTGGATTTTCTGTGCATGAAAGCACCCAAAAATGAAATCCCAATTTCTTTCACAACCTTTTTATTTTTTTAGAGAAAGCAGAGCCCTAATATTTATAATATTTTTGTTTGGATGCAGCAGTTTGCTTCACTCTCAGAGGCAGAAAAGAGGATTTTCTTTTGTCTTGGAAAAGGCTTCACTGGCCTCGAGGTGGCGATAGGATTGTGGATTCCAGGGCTGCAAATCCTAAAATTGGATCAATCTGCATCATTTCTTCTTCCTAGAGCAACTCAGCCTCCCTAAATTTTGGAAATAAAAAGTTAAGGGATGAAACATTCTCAGAATGCTTTTGCAGCTGGGTTTTCAGGTCAGGATTTAAGGAAATGTCACCTCACACTGATCCAGTATTCCCAAATTTCTCTCACCTGTATATATATTGTAATTAGACTAATTGGAAAGCAATTGTTTGCAGTTTTGGTGAGCAGGATCTTTTTAAAAGAATATTTTTATTTATGTGCTGAAACAGATTAATATTTTATTATGGAGGGGAAAACCACCACAGTAAACTCACGCTAATCCAAAAATTAAGCAAATGTAATGAAAAATTACAATTTCCAGGGAGAAAAAACCCATGTGCATTTATTTTAGAGTGACTTTCTACCAGAAAAAAAAGTATTTTCTCTGAAAGAGATGTACTAAAATGTTCTTTTTCTCTACAACCACAGATGAAAACAGCCTAAATGCCACACAGGAAAAAGTGGGTTTTGATCCAGAGGGATCTTAGTAGTAAAAAATCTCTTTGGACTAAGTGGCTTTTCAGGTGAAGCTGATGCTCATTGCTGTGCATTCATGTTCTGGTACTCATTTTCAAGAAGGAAAATCCAGTGGGCTTCAAGCCAAAGTCAGGCAAATCTCCATGCCAAGGAAATTTATGGGGAAAATCCTTCTGGAAGCCATTTCCCAGTTGTCAGCTGCACATCCCAGCTGCCTAAAAGTGAATTCTCCTGGCTGAGCTACCAAAGAATTGCAGAAATGTTTCTGCCACCACAAACCTTATTGCCATTTTAACGTTTTCCCATTGCAAGTAAAAGAAACCTGAATCAATTTATGTGTCATGGGTTTGATCTTCCTGTACCTGATTCACTTGGCCTCGTTCCTCAAGCTCAACACTGATGTGAGAGTTTATTAGAGATAAACCTGTACTCTTTGCACAGAGAAATGGAGATTTGTCCAAGATTTTGGAAGTCAGCTGTTCAGAGGAGTGTGCAATTCTGTCTGTGTTGATAGATGCTCTCACGAACATGTTCATTAAAATAATTCACAATTTTAAAATTAAAAAAACCCCAGCAACTTGGCCAATTTTTAGCATACAAACATAGAATAAGCAAGAAAGCTTTAGTCTGATTTTCCTCCCCTTTTTAACAACCCACTGTTACAGCAGGGGTTAAATTGTTGTGATTTTCCATATGATTATCCATACTGTCACTTCCTGACCCATCCAACTGCTACATCTGCCACTCCCTAAACTCCTTCCAGGCACAAATGTTTGTAAAATCCTCTTAGAAAGAACCAAATGTTTTGCCCAGAAAGGCTCAGTGAGCACCACACACGAGCACAATCACAAATTGAGTGCCTTAAATGTGTCCAGGGACAAGCAGAACCATCCTCTGAGCCGGGCTTGCACACAAACCCCATAACAATCCCATTAAGTTGCCGAGGCAGCGCTTTTGTGGCAGTTATAACTCAGCAAAGATCCCTCGTTTAAGCTACAAACAGCACCTGTACCTCCCAGATTAGGGCAGAGGGATGTATTTCAAGCTCATTTGAGCATGAAGATTGTTGAGACCTTTTTGTTGATGAAGGAAAACACTTCTGAGGTTTAAATAGAGCTCCAGACTGTTCCAGCTTCCAGTGATGCAACACACAGGGATTGGTAGGAGCTCTACACATACTCAGGACAAAAAAAAAAGGTATTTTCAGAGTGAGAGGATTGGGGCTGCTGGAGAGATAGGAAATAAAAATGAAATGGAGACCACAGCCCTTGGAAGCTGAGGGGAGCTGCAAAGATGAATAGCTGCTCACAAAGCTTTAACCCACCATGGAATGCAAATGGCACAAAGACAAAAGAGTGCAGAACTTCAAACTGAAGTGAGCCTAGAAGAGAAACTTGATTTATTTAATTCTCAGTAAACACAGCTGGCTCTGGGGCTCAAATACCCCTCTCCTAATGCAGACCCAGCACCCTCCCTGAAATATTATCGAAATGGGCCTGCAGCTGAGGAGGAAAACAAATTCTGCTGGTACACATGATTTATGCTGTGGCATTAGGGAGTAAATCCATGGAAATG
This sequence comes from Acrocephalus scirpaceus scirpaceus, assembly GCA_910950805.1. NCBI lineage: Eukaryota > Metazoa > Chordata > Aves > Passeriformes > Sylviidae > Acrocephalus > Acrocephalus scirpaceus. The sequence continues at coordinate 2,807,165 of OU383782.1, forward strand.
AGTACACATGGAAACTGGAAGCACGAATCTCCAGGAAGTTTCAGTTGTTCTCCTTGGCAAAAAGCTCTAGAACCAACTGACAAGAGGTTTATGGAGTGGGGGAGATTATCCTAATATTTGTGGGTTTGAACATTAAATTCTACATTTCCATAAAATGGACAATGCCTGTATATCCATCTTATTACCATTAAAAGTTGCACTAAAGCTGAACCAAAGGCTATTTTATAAATAGAACTAGTTGTGCCAAATTCTGGTTTTTAAGTCTGAAGAACTAAGCTTCCTCTATTTCTTGACAAGTGACAAGACATTGCACCCATTAGTCTGAAAGCTTTCTTCGAGTATTGAGTTAATTATTCTGAACAACATATTTCAGTTTTGGTGGAATGACAGTTTTTTTCTACACAAAAATAATTCTCTAACACCAATGGATACTGCAATTTAATTATGTGCATTGGTGTTCACCATCTCTGTTAAGGCACATTTTACTTCAGCTTCTTTCCACTGAAAGGTGTTTAAAATACAGCTGAAGGACAAAAACTCACCAGTGAAAATCTCCCTGCTGCTGGAAGGAGGAATGGGCTCCTGAAAGCATTCCCAACAGGAATTCCAGCCCCACACGTGTGGGACAGACAGACAGACAGACACACCCCACGTGTCTGCAGCGCTTTGTGCTCCCACCAAGGCCATGGGCTTTGCAAATCGTCATGGCAACGACATATTTCTGTACAAGTGGCACAGGATAGTAAACAGGCATATAAACCCTCCTTGGAGCTGCCAATAATGTCCCTTAAGCTGAAAATAATGTCCCTTAAACTGGCGTGGCCTCCCTCAAAGACAAACACGAGCAAGGGTGTCGGTGGCACGTGGGAAATCCACAGGCAGGGTGAAATCCTGTTAAGAGCCTCCAGAAAAGCACTGGGCAAGGGAAGGAAGCAGCTCCTGAACAGCAGGGCTGGCCCCTGTTCTGCTGGGGGAAAGGCTGGGGGAGCTGGGGCTGAACAGCCTGGACAGGAGAAGCTTCGGGGTGACCTCAGTGTGGCCTTGTAGGTCACACAGGAAAGATGGAGAGAGAGTTCTTAAAAGGGATGGAGTGACAGGAAAAGAGGAAATGGTTTCACATTGACAGAGGGCAGGGATGGATGGGATACTGGGAAGGAATTGTTCCTTGGGAGGGTGGGAGGTCCTGGCACAGGGTGCCCAGAGAAGCTGTGGCTGCCCCTGGATCCCTGGCAGTGCCCAAGTGATGCCTTGGGCAGGCTGAGCTGAAACAGAGACTGGGCAGAGCTGGAGAATAAAGCAGGGATTTATTGAAAGGCCTTTAGGGGACACCTTGGGCAGGACAAGGCCTGGCCAGGGCTACACCCAAGGGGGACCCAAAATGGGCACAAAATGGGAACAAAATGGACCCAAAATGGCTGACCAGTCACAAGGTCTCACACTTTGATAAGTTTTGGTCCATTTGCACATTGGGGTTGAATTGTCCAATCCCAGCTCCAGGCTGTGAGCTCCCATCCTTCTTGTTCCTCCCTCCAGCCACCCTTGTTGGTGCTTTTGGGGCTGAAAGTTGTCCTTGGTGTGCAGCAGGACAAGGATTTGTTTTGTGTCCCTGCTGTGTGCAGAGAGCTGAGTGACCCTGACTGTGAGCTCAGAGCTGCACCCTGGGCAGCACAGAACCTGAAATACATGAAAGCTCAAACTTAAGGCATCAGGGGCCAGGCTGGATGTGGCTTGGAGCACCCTGGGACAGTGGAAGGTGTCCCTGCCCATGGCAGGGCTGGCACTGGATGATTTGTAGGGTCCCTCCCACAGAGACCTTGCCCAGGGTGACCAAGTTCAGAGCGCTGCTGGGAAGGCAGGGCCACCTGCAGCTCCAGCCCCACACCCAGGGGTGAAACACCAGCTCAGACTGGGCAGGACAAAGCCCTGCCACCCCTGTGCTCAGACAAACACACATCAGACAATTCTAAAAGGAGTTTGGACAGTCGGGGCTCAGCTGGAACCAGGCTGAGTTGCTGGATTCACGGCAGACTGAGCCTGTTGGAAGGTGCAAACAAATATCTGGGACTGCGCCAGAGAATCCTGCATTTCCCTGTGTTCCAGAGCTCATTTCTCCCATGACCTGAGGCCACCTCTGCTGGAGGTGCAGTTGGAATTCCACAGGCAGCACTGGCACCCCTTCCACAGCCCTTCCACCTCCCATCCGTGCCGACACACAACACAAACACTGTCCAGTCCAAAAGTCACAACGTGATCAAATTTTCATCTAAAATTTTCAATCTTTTAAAATAATCTTTTTCTTTCTGTTTTGTTTTCCTTTTTTTGGTCTGTTTTTGGATTTTGGTTTTTGTTTGTTTGGGGTTTTTTTTGTTTTGTTTTGTTTTTCTGTAGAACTATTACTTGTTTAAAGCAAACATTACAGCTATTTCAGATGCTCCAAGGAAATCACCTGAAGGAGCCCCTCTATTGTCTTTTGCAACAAAATACATGTTTAAAGTAAGCAGAGATTTTAAAAAAATCATGCTGACACATCTCCAGTAAGCAGATTAAAAAAATTCATTTTGACAAATATTCCCAAATTCCTTTCTGTCTGCTTCTCAGGATCCATTTAATAATGTAATAGCCTCAGGAGAAACACTGTGTAATGTCTTTTACAGTGCCAAAGCAGATCAGTAAATGCTGTCTGCAACCTGTCAGGTTCTATAGAGATTGTGTCATTTCCCCCCCTTCAATATCACACAAATGATGGGCAATAACTGTTTTATTGCAATCCTCTGTCACTGGAAATTAAAAAAAAAAAACAAACAACATCTTAATCCATAATTTCTATGTTCCACTCTACACTGGAAACAACAAAACAGGCAGATTTCCTGGTTTGAGCACTTCATTCCTCCTCGGTTACATGTCCTGCTATAAAGACAGCAATCATCTGAATGAATAATTTCTCTGTTAATGCTGCCTGAGATTTAGATTTGGAACAAGCAAAGAACCAAAAAATGGATAAATCTCAGTTATATTTGTTCCCATAGTACCGGTGGCAACGCTCCTGTCCCTCAGTGGCAGAAGCACCAACTGCAACTGGCTCTGAAAATCCTCATTTATCAACCAAGGTCCTTTCCAATTTAAAAAATGATCTGTTCCAACACACAACACGGCTTTAGAGCCCTGCCCCCAGTCCCACATCTTCAATTCACAGAATCACAGAATCATCAGGTTGGAAGACACCTTCAAGGTCATCGAGTCCAACCTGTGCTTCAACACGTCAGCTAACCCATGGCACCCAGTGCCACATCCAGGCTTTCCTTAAACACATCCAGGGATGGTGACTCCACAACCCCCATGGCCAGATCATTCCAATACTTTATCATCCTTTCCATGAAAAACTTTTTCCTGATATCCAGCCTATATTTCCCTTGGCACAGCTTGAGGCTGTGTCCTCTGGTTCTGTCAGTGCTGCCTGGAGAAAGAGCCCAAGCCCAGCTGAGCACAGGCACCTTTCAGGGAGCTGTGGAGAGTGATGAGGGCACCCCTGAGTCTCCTTTTCTCCAGGCTGAACAAGCCCAGCTCCCTCAGCCGTTCCTCACAGGGTTTGTGTTCCCAGCCCCTCTCCAGCCTCGCTGCCTCCTCTGGACGCGCTCGGCGCCAATGAGGAACAACTCCCCAACACAACCACCTGTGTTCACAGTTCAAAACCAAGAAACTCCAGCAGTTTTTCCCCGTCAGAAAGGCAAAAAAACGTGCAGCCCCTGGTCCTACCTGTGGGTCGGAGAGGCGGGAGATGTCGGGGTAAAGGTAGAATTTGATGCCCTCGGAAGCGCCGGGTAACGTCACCCCCCGAATGAGAAGGATCATCAGCATGATGTAGGGGAACGTGGCTGTTACGTACACAACCTGTGGGAGGAAACACACATCAGAAAAGGAATTTTTCTCCAGCTGCAGCAAAACCACCTTATTTTCACATCTTAGTGAGTGCTTTGGCTGCCTTTCTGCAGGTGATTTTTGTCCTCCAACCATATTCCCTCCTAAACTCTTTGGGTTTTGTGGGAGAGGTCAGCTGCTCTTTTTTATAAGCTCTCTGTAAGTGTATTATTTCCAAACACAGGTACTCATGATAACAAGTCATTAATTATATCTATTATAACAATAAAAGCAATGGATTCTCGGTCACCCCAGAATTACTAAACTGATTTCTCTTCAGACTGCTCTGCCTGCATGTCTGGGTTTCAGGAATAAGCATTTCATCAAGCCCAAAGGTTAAATTCTATCCACATCTCCTTGGGATTTGATAGAGAACCTATATCTTATAAAGAACGTTCAGGCAAAACTTTGGAGGTGCTGAACCCCAGTAAATTCTGTTTTCACATACATGGCCACATTTTTTTTTTTCCAGAAATCAGTTTGTTCTCTGCATGGGGAGCAAAGGAAATGTGCAAGAAGCCACATTTTCCCAAGGAAAAATGGAGCAGAATTGGTTCTGTTTCACAATCCCAAACCTGAGACCAGGACATGGCTACTGAAATTCAGAGAAGGATTAAATGATAAATTCCATGGCATTATCAATATTTTCTTTATGTTACAACCACTTGAAATTTAACTCTCTGTAATTCCCTGTGGCCATTTGCACCTGTGAGGTGTTACTCTTACACCTGCCTTGCACCACCCAAAATTAGTTAAGCTGCAAGAATGGAAAAAATCATTTGGTGAAAAAATACAACCTCAAAAATATGCATTTTAAACTCAGGAGTCCAATATCTGTCTCCTGTATAAATGAAAGGGATACATCAAAGAATGGACCTGTGAAAGGATTCTCAGACATATTTTTGTAATTAATGAACTGAAATTGGGTTTTCAGACTATTTAACCCCAAACATTTAATGAGCTCCTGTGCCTCATCAGGTACCCTCAGAAATGGAGGAATTTGAATTTCCCAGGAAATGGAGAGCACCAATCTGTTCCTACAGATCCCAAAAGCCTGAATTGATGAATTCCTAGCTCAACACAATGCAAAATGGGAAGTTTTATCCCAGTGCTTACATTGCTGACTGTTAGTGGGAATGCAAACTGCTATGACTGGCTGAGTTCAAGCAGACTTTGCCTCTCCACGTTTGGGTTTCAAATAAAAAAGGATCAGCACTGATGGGAACTAAAAACCAAACACATGGGATGGACACGGTCCTGCTCTCAGCCTTAAATTAAGTGGAAAGGATGGAGCAGCCAGATAATGGTTTTCATTTATTCAGTTCTTTGCCAGCTATTTTATCCTAGTTTTAAACCAAAAGCTGCATTTACCAGAGGGCAGTCAGCAGACACATCCATTTGATGGCACTGAAGGGCTTCCACCTGAATATCAGTAATATTTCCTTGCATTTCCTTCCTTCTCTGCACTGCTGTGCAGCACATCCCCTGCTTCCTGCACATCCCACCACTGCCTGGAACGTTCTACCTGAGCCAAAACTGTGATCTGGCAGAGGCAGGCTCCATCCAGGTGGTGTTGGAAGGATTTCCTCTCTCCATCAAGGAAAAGCCAACCCCGTTCATCCCTGCAGCCAGGAGAGCCCGTGGGAAGGGATCTGAGCAATCCCACAGCAGCAAGGGCTGCACACACAGCCTCTCACAGATATTTTGGCCATCAGGGCAGTTGTGCCTCAGCTTTAGAGGAACCAGGGCTCCCCCTGCTCTCTGTTTGCCATGCAGAAAGGGGATAAAAATAAAGCTCGGTATTTCTGGCAATAAATACCAACACAGACAAAAGGGACACCAAGGAAGCAGGAGTGGGAAAGGTGGAAAGATCCCTCTTTCCTGACCTCATGGACACTGCTGATAACTGATCACACAATTCCCGAGGCTGAACAGCTCCAGCTGCTCTTTTACTGCAACAGGTGAGTGCGCTGTGCTGGGAGAGAGCCATAAATTCCCATTTTCTCGCCCTCCCCAGAGCTCCCGAGGTGAGGCAGGATGGGGAATTTAGGGATCAGTGCCATTATTAGCATCATCATCACATCTGCTGGGCATTAAAAGTTTCCTGAATTGTTTTCTTCTCTTTCAACACATCGAACCTCTCTGAATATCAATGTGAACACAACTGTTCCTAATTACACCGCATCCTGTTTTAATTGACTTTAATTGCTTGGTATGTTAATTTGCATCCCAATGCTCGAAATGCTTTTTTTAAACCCTTGTCAGAGCCATGCCAATGTTTAAGCAGTTGGAAACAAAATAAAAAATTTCTGGCAGGCGAGTTTTTGCACCAAGTTCTCCTCTTACAATGTGGCTGAAAGAAAAATTTACAACGATATTCAGACGTACAAGTGGAAATGCACCCAACAACTCTGAACTTTGCTTGGGTGCTTAACTGAAAGCACATTGGAACCAAAGATCCTGAGAATGGATTGAGAATGGATATTTTACTGACTGCTACAAGCTTTAAGTATCAAAGAATTCTGATAAATAAGGGAATAAGTTGAGGACCATCAAGTACTGGAAATTTAAACACCAAAACCCTAAAGAGGCTTAGATGTCACTCAAGGTTAATATATAGATGTGGAGGTACCTATGAAATTATTTCATCAGTGAGGTATCATAAAGATATTGAGAACTGAGCTAGATTTCAGTTTCATCTTTTCATGCCTAAATATCCTAACAGCACAAATATGTCCCTGTGTGTTCCAGTTTGTCCCCTGGGGCTGTTGCACTTCAGGTCCTCACTGAAAGGTGTTTTTCTGAACACTGCAGGCACATCGTGCTGTGGGGTGAGAATGAGAAATTCAGGATAACCCTGCTGAGAATAAGAAGGAAAATTTCCCTGCAGTGAACTGAGCCCCAACCCATGGAAACTCAAAGCCCCAAATCAGATTTCTTTGGCCAAAGCTCCTACAGGACACACCAGCCTGAGCTTCCTACACTTCCTCACAGCAGCACCGAGCAGTGAATGTTCCTCCTCTGGCTCTTGCTGAGAACACAGAACCAAAATTCCTGAGCAAAATAGGGTTTGGAGGCCAGGAAGCTGCTGGAATTCTCCCCTGCAAGCTGCAATGTTGAAGCTTGTTTGTACCGTAATGAACCAACTGCGTTTGATAAATGGGATAAAGTTTATCTTGGTGCTTCAGGAAATCACTGGCTTGTTGATCCCTGTCCCCTGATATCCTCTATTGCCTCACTGGGCTGTAAAAATGAGGAATATCAATGGAAGAATTGCCAGAGATTTGCCAGAACTCACTATCAAAGTGTTCATGGAAAATCAGACCTGCCCCCATGCGCTGCTCATCCTTATTTTTCACGGAATGTTTTCATCCTGGTGTCATTTAACCTCTTTTTTTATTTATGTATTTATTTGAAACGATGAGCATGGAGAACCAGAGTGAAGCCCCCAGCTGTGCCCACACTGCACTGCACTCCTGGGTGGAGAAACTGCTCAGGAACCAAAATTTCACAGAGGGAAGTGAGAGGGGAAAGAGCAATGTTTATCCAGGAGAACATTTTGGCACAAATACAGGAATATCATTATCACACCCCTGCCTGGCAGCTCTGCTGACTGAGTAGACACACCCAGGAACCCCCAAATGGGGCAGGATTTCCACCAAAAAGTTTTAAATTGTCCCGCAAGACACACTCAAACCAGACTTGGCCTCACTGGTATTTGCCAGTTTTACAAATTCTGACTTCCTAGATGATACCAGCAGATTATAAACACAATAAAAAAAATTCTTTTTCTTTTTTAGTTTTTCAATTGCCATGGGATAGTGTAAAATATTCCATGCAGCATTGCTTGGAAAAGAGGTTTTTGTTCATCTGACTCCACACCATCTATGGAGCTACAAGTGACAATTGAAAAGGGAGATTTTCCACATTCATTGGATTTACAAAAAAAATGGTGTAAAATGGTATAAAGGAATGACAGCTGATTCACAAGGTTTTTAAAAGCACGTCAAAAGGGGAAAACATTCAAGGTCCACGTACATTTTAAAGCTAAAATTTCATATGCAGAGAAATGAAAGCAAAAACTCAACAGAACACCAGGTAAGTGGATTTGTATAATTGGAAAATACAAGGAAAATATGGAAATATTGAAAATGGAAGACGGAAAATACAAAGGGAGAGGGTTAGAATCAGCAAAATAGCTGATTTTTCTATTTTCTCTGTGTATTTTATAGACTTATTCAGCATCATCTTCTGTTTGTCATCTTTGTTCATCCACAGATAAACAGAATAATTCTGGTAAACCATCCTTAACCAAATTGCCCATGGATTGCAGAATTCCTTCTAAATTACCACTGAATCATGAGTGAGTGCAGACAGCATCACCCTGAGCAGGAATAAATTCAAAACCCAACAGCTAAGAACATTTAATGGGATTTGAGGACTGAGAAATAAGCAGCAAAGAGGGAAAACTCATTGGGAATGAAAATTCAATGAGATGAGCCAGAAAAGAGGGGCCAGGAGAGGACACTGGGGGAAGGGACGGGAGAACCTGAGTGACCACAGGGAGCCAAAGATTCCAGATGAAATAATAACTGCAGAAGGGAACAGTTCCAGCACACCCTGAGGTCACTGCCTGGGACACACAAGAATCCCTACCTGGCAGAGCTGTGCCAGTCCCAGTGTTTTTCCACACGGTGGTGAAGGCAATAAATAAATCAATGAGAGCCTGAGCCCCGCTGGAATTGTTTCCTTCACAGTGAAGTGAAGACTTCGCTCCAAAAGTCATTGGGTGAATTTCAAAAAACCAACAAAACCAAAATGCTCTGTTTAATTTTGCTTTGGCATTCTTTTAAGTGAATGGGTGGAAGGGAGATCTCCCTTGAATGAAAAAAGCTCCAACAAGCCAAAGTTGTTATTTAGAAGCCTTAATCCCATGTTAAAAATGGATGAAAAACCTGTTTTCTGTATTTTTTGCAGCACAAATTATCCTTTACACTGGGTCTGACTTTATACACTTTTCAGCACTTCCCAAATTCCATTTCAAATATTCTGTGTACAAAAAAAAAACCTGCCTGCCTGTAGCCAAAAGTTCCAAAAGAAAGACCAAAAGAAAGAGAAGTTTTGGTGGAAGGCTGGATCAAAACTGCTCTGTTAGAAACCCAGGGACGCAGCTAAAATTGGAAAACAATGAGAAAGCACCGAGGGCAGACAAGATCCATGCACAGCAGCAGCTCATTTTCCCAGCTGAATTGAGTGAATAATTTACTCCCATGATGAGCTGCTTCTCCCCATAAATATTCCTTAAGCAGTAGCAAGTTTTCTAAACATGTGTTATTTCCCAGCTAATTCCAACAGCTGGATTTGTTTCCAGCTTGCCCAGGAGCATTAAAATCAAGATCTGTCTTCTTTCTGCTAAAATTGCTCTTCAGGCTTGGTGGTTCTTTTCATGAGGTCTCCAGACCTCCTACTTAATATAAAAAAAATCAGTGTACTGTCTAGGGCTAATGTAAAGATAGATTTTATTGTATTTGAGTAAAAATTCTCTAATTAGTAGATCTTGCCCCAAAACATTCATTTGTAAGACTGGCAACAGCAGAATATGCAGACATATCCAAAAATGCCAATCACAGAGACCAGAACACACAGAAGTGCCCACATTAAACACAGAAACTGAATTTTGTCCCATTATTGCAATCATTTATGTGAGCACCTTTTAGCACTATAAGAAAGAAATTAAAAATAAGTAAATAATGATGGCAAATAAATTTATAAATAATAAATTATTATAAATAAATAAAGGCAAATGCAGATAACCAGATTAATTCTTGACACATGCACAGCTTAATAATGACCTAATCAGGGACAAATAATGTGCCAACAGCTTCTAAAAAAGGGGAGTGATCCTAAATAATGGGCTGGATCCTGAAAAAATGACTTTAAGTCACAGCTCCTTTTATTTCAAGGATTCATTCTAGCCTGAATAGGCCTTGGTCAAGTTCACAGTACCAAACTCACAGTAAAATTTACACGTTGTACAAATCAGCTCAGATTTTGGTGACTGCTCTGAAGTGTTTTTGATGTTCACAAGTGAATCCACACTAAAGAAGGATCAACCTAACTAAAAGCTGAGCGACTGTTGGAAATGTTTCATTAATGTTATTAAATTTTTGCTGTCAATTAATACCAAAAAGAAAAGCATTTATCTATTTCACAGATCAATGTCTATAGTAAATACAACTCAGGAGCTCAGTGCCTCTTCCCAGTGCTTTCCCAGACTCCAAAATTACATTTTCCACCCTCAACGTTAATCCTCCACTCGCCAACTGTTCTTAGAGGAGCCATGAGGATGAAAAAAGCGAAGGCTGCACCAACCCTCAGCCCCAGCACACCCCGAAATGTTCTCTCCATTTGTTGGGAAGCGTGTTCCTCACGTTGGAAATGTGCTCTCCATTTGTTGGGAAGCGTGTTCCTCACGTTGGAAATGTGCTCTCCATTTGTTGGGAAGTGTGTTCCTCACGTTGGAAATGTGCTCTCCATTTGTTGGGAAATGTGCACTACCACGCTTCTCTCACAAAAACCCCAACAGTTGTAAACACAGCGTGGCCCAAAATAACTCTGGGAAGCAGGGGAAGGTCTGTGGTGGAATTTCTCAGAGGCAGAAAGTTGCAGAAAACCTCGAGCAGTGAAATTTGGCAAGCAGGCACAGCTCTCCCAGGGGAAATGCAAAATGAGAATCCTGATACTAAAATCGTGGTGTTACCATCCCTGGCACCTGGAAAGGGTTTGCCGGAGATTTTGTCTGTAAAATTTGGGGTTGGAGGAGTTTTTACATAGAAAAAAATCTTGATTGAAGTTTATTATTTTATCTCCACCACTAATGGCAGTGATAAAGCAGTGAAATAACAGCAACCTGTAACTATAATGTGATTTTTTGTTTAACACTCAAGGGCACAAAGAGGAAGAGCTGCCCCCTGGGTGTGGGCAGGGAGAGGAGGACTGATGGGGAGGAAGAAAATTTCAGCATCCAGGCTGAGCTCACTGCTGCAAGCAAAGTGTTTATGTAGAGCTCCCATCAAGGAGCGAATCTGCAGAGCCACAAATATCTCCGAATTAAAGACTGCTATTTAATCAAGGAAAAGTCAACTTTAAAAACCAATCAGGAAGAATTTTAAATAGAAATTAGGACTAATTAATCAACTGAGGGTTGGGGGTTTTTTTTCCATTCTATAAAGGTCTTTAAAATGTAGAAGCTTTTACAAAACAAAGCTGTTCCTTTCCAGAACCTTCTAGGATTTTCAGACCTCTCAATGCCATCTAGTTCACCTTCACAGACAGACCAGACACTGAGTTACACACATACCCAGAAGTTTGCATTTTGCTTAAAAAAATGTGTAATATGGGATGACAATTATTCATAGCAACCCCATTTGTGTAAAAATAATTCGGAATTATTTTACTGAATTTCTGAATTTCTGAATTACTGAATTTCCAGTTGTGTGATTGATTTCACACAGGCAGAAACAGGGGTTCAATAAGACATGAATTGGAATTTTTACCTATTCCAGACAGACCTTCCAGTTCTCACTCCTTAGGTCCTGACCCATCCTAAAAATGTTTCACCTTCGAGCAGAGAGAGATGCAAAGGTCAGAACAGGGTAGGAGGTGATTTTTCCTGTCACTCCAAAATGTGTAAGATCTTCAGTGTGCATTGGAATGGACTCAAAATTTTTGGCCAACTCCTTCTCCTGATTCAGGGTTTGTTTGCCCTCTGAGTCTTCCTGGAGAACACAAAACTGGGTTTCCTGGAGGAGTGTTGTCCTCATGGAATTATTGAATTCCTTTAAATCATTAATTTCAGTGAATCAACATTTTCCAGTAAAAACTGGGATTTACCAGAGCATTCCTTATCATCTCCAGCTTAGATTCCTGCTTGATTTTCCTCTCTTGTCTTTAAAAAAAAACCCTCAAACAAACAAAAACGACACAAAAACACATTCTCAAATGAACATCAGCACTGAAGTGTACCAAAAAAAAAAACCAGCTGGATGAAGTCTGGGAAGTGGAAGCCATGCTGTGACCAAAAGGATTCTAGGGGAACTATAATCCTTTTTAATTGTATAATAATTAAACAATATTAAATAATTAAACAATATTATAAACAATGTTATAATAATATAACAATAACAATACAATAATAATAATAATAATAATATAATTTTAATTATCTAATAATTATAGCCAGAACTCTATTCAGGTGGCCCCAAAATGTAAAAGGTGTCAGTTTAAAGATTAATGTGTCAGCCAGGCTCTGGTAAAGAGAGACTTAGGAATTGTAGCCAGCATTTGAGAAGTCATCAAATAAATGCATAACATTTCAAATAACTGCAAAGATTAAAAATACAAAACATTAATTCAATGGTAATAAGAACTTTCCCTAGAATTTTGCACCAAAACTGATCATATGTGAAGCTTCTTTGAAAATTACTCCACCAACGCTCCAAGCACTCCAGCAGGTTTGTTAGTGGCCATTTCTAAATCCATCAGTCACTTCTGCAGTGTTCTGGGCACCACAGCACTATTTTATCTTGTGCAATAAATGCTGGGGGAAACCAAAAATATTTCTAAACTGGTAGGCAAAGATATCCTACAGCACACCTGTGGGCCTGACATTTCTGGGTCTGAGAGATTTTAGCCTGCTAAAGTTTTCAGTTAGCAGCAGCTAACTTTTTCCCAAGGGAAAACTTCTCAAGAAAGCTTCTTCTCAAAACAATCTTGGCAAACAATTATTCTTCCTCAAAACAATCTTTCCCAGGTGCTGTTTTGCTGTTTCTCCAGTTTAACCGATGGGATTAGAGAGGTGTCGTTCCTATTCACCAACCATGTTCAGTCTGTATCAGAACACCTTATAAAAGGTGGTAAGAATTAGACAATGAAGCTTTTTCTATGCTCTTTGCCTTCTGAAATATTTGGAGTCTCTCATCTCACCCACACCTTTTTATCTTTTGATGATTTTGTAATTATGGAACTGAAGGAAATGGGGCAGAGCTCAGTGGGGCTGGGGCTGCAGCTTCCCCTGGAGGGGCAGGACAGGGGCAGCTCCAACCTTTGCTCCCTGTGACAGGGACAGCTCCAGGGAAGGGCTGGAGCTGTGTCAGGGAGGGTCAGGTTGGAGATCAGGGGGGGTTAATAAGGGACAAAGTTAAGAGAATTTCTCTGTGGTTGTACCAAGAGGGGGAGTTGGGGGAAATAGTAAAGGTAAGAAGACTTCCAGAAGTTGTGAAAGCAGGCCCCAGAAACAGAAAGAGCAGAGAACTTAGAGCTAGCTGCAGCTGCAAAGCCTGAAAGTAGAGAAGATACAATAATAATAATAATAACAATAATAATTTTATATATTTTTATATATATATATATATATATAAAATATTATACAGCAACCAAGGACATGAAACATTAGTTTGAGTTTTTAGACTTGGCTAAGACAGACCTTAAGAGTGCAGAAAAATATGCCTAGCAAGATAGTAAAAAGTTTTAAGTTTAATAATGGAATATTGTGTATTGTTAATAGAAAGCATGCAAGCAAGCATTGTTTGAAGCAGGTGTAGGTGTGCTTTTAGTGATTGGCAGAAAAATTGTCTGTGAGCTTTAACAATTTGCTATTGGCTGGAAAACTTTTTAAATGTCCTGTAACAAAGAGATCTTTGCTGCTGGCAGATTTTAATCCTTGGAAATACCACTAGCAGTTCTTTAAAAAAAAAAATCTAGACAAAGGGAATCAGCAGAAAAAAGAAATAACTTTCCAGCAGTGAGAGAACTTCTCATTTTTCTGTCCATTTTCAGTATTTTTCATCATGCTGCTGGTGAGCTGTTACCATCTTTCAATTGTCTCAGGCTGTACTGAGGCTGATGCTGCAATAAAGCTCAAGGAACATCTCCCAGCAGTTTGTGAAAAACACACCAGGGGAAGGCTCTACCCCAGAGGGTGCTGGGCACTGCCCAGGCTCCCCAGGGAATGGTCTCAGCCCCGAGGCTGCCAGAACTCCAGGAATATTTGGACACTGCTCCCAGGGATTCCCAGGATTGTTGGGAGGGATAAAGTCGGGACTCAATGACTCTTGTGAGTCTCCCCTAACCCAGGATATTCCCTGATTCCATGAACTGTCTTGTCCCTTCCAACCAAAACCATTCTGTGACTCTGTTGGGAAGTTCAGGACGTTTGCAGGAGAATAAAGAGCTCACATTTATTTGGGCAAAGGTGTGTTTGTGTGCCCCAGGGTGACAGCCCAGCTCCTGTCAGCCACTGAGGAACACCAGCTCCCATCTCCACGGTGACAGCTGAGCGATGGGTGCACCATGAAACGTTTGCAATGCTATTTGTGCATTGAGGATAACAGAAATATGATAAATAGCCTCACCACCCAAACTAACAAGCAGGATCATCACCCCGACCCTGATTCTCCACATTTCCCTTCCCTGTGGCTACTCCATCTCTCCTAATGCAGTCAGTCACACCTTGACTGAGGGCTCATTGCTCTGTAATTTCCCCTCTAAGCAGCCTCTAAATGCAGCAGCTCGATCACCTCAAGGCTGACTCGTAGGACACCAACCTGACACTGCTGCAGTTAATTTGTGGGTTTGAGCAGCTTTGAGGTGTGAGAGGAAAAGGAGATGTGATGCACAGAAAAAATGAGAGGGATCACACCATGAAAACCTCAGGCTGGAAGGCAGGGTGACTTGGAGTACGTGAGTGCTGCAGATTTATTTCTCTCTCTCAGGGAAATGCTTTGATCTCTCAGCTCTCCCTTCATCCCCTCAGCCCAGCAGAGACCCCTGGGGGGCTGCCCTGTGGATGTAAAGGGTCTCTCCCTGGGGAGCAGAGACCTCTGCCTGTGCTCATCCCTCACTGGGAACCCTGAGATTCCATCCTCAGCCAGGGACACACAGCCCAAAGCACAGAAATCCCCCCTGACCTCGACCACTGCCATTCCCCCAAAAATATTTTACACCCACAGGAAGGAACCCACAATTTTTTATCCCAGCTAATTAAGAGCAGAGCCTTACACTTTCTACACCACCACCACCACCTACTAATTGTCCAAAGTGTCTCCTTGCCATGGCACAATCAAGCTTACACAGGATGTTTTGAGTTTCTCCTCTTTCTTTTTTGAAGCACACAAGTTTTTTTTCCAGCAGCAGGAGTGAATAGCAGGTGCACAGCAGCCAAATCCCTCCTGGGGATGTGTTTTAGTTACCAGCCCAGCACCAGCAGCTGCCTGAGGCTGCCTTTGTTGCTCTTCAGGCAATTTATTTCATTAAGCTTTGCCGTTCTTGGGAGGGAGTTTGGGTCTGAGCCACGGGGGCTGACACTGGGGTGGGATACAGGACTCGAGTTTGTAAATCTCACAAGAACGGCCTTGTAAACAAAACTTGTACTACAAAGACATCTTCACATTGCAGATAAAGGCAGAAATCTGGACTTTGCTGGCTGCAGAAAGCAGAGGCTGCCTTCCCACTGGCAGGAATTTGGTTTAATACAGCTTTGGCACACGGGGTCACGGGCATGGATACCTAAAATTGCAATTAAGGAGCCAGCCTTTAAGCTGGATAGATTGGCAGGAGCTGAGGACAAGCTACCTGTGTGAGAACAGGGAATTGTAGCTCTTCTGTTTCATGGGAAAAACCCATGGAATTGGAGCAGCACTAGGAAAGTCAGAGCTATAAATGTTTGTGCATCCAAACTGAGGGACCCTGTGTGTTCCTGCAGAAGAAAAGGTGCAAAAATATCCCAAATACACAAAGCAAGACCCAAGAAAAGCAATATTCATTGCAATTTCTTTGTAGAAATTCTGTATACACATAGAGCCCAGAACGTGGCACCCACACAGTTTTGGGAAATGCAGCTTTGGAAACCCCTCGGGTGTAAATCCCAGTGCTGTGCACCTGAAGGAATAATATTTTAGCCCTGACACGTGCATCAACATTGACAACAAACAGGAAATTTGGTATTTTGGCTCCTGTTGGATGCTCTGCTGCAGGGAACCATTCACTGATTACAGGGAGGGGAGGAAGAGAATGGGTAAGGAAGGGCAGGTTCTGTGAGGGAGGTGAACCATGAAGAGATCTGTAGAGGTATAAATGGAATAAATATTCAGGAATAAATATAGGAATAAATAGGACTAGGAATATATATATAAATATATAGGAAAAAATGGCTGGAACTGTCACATTTCTAAAGTCCTCTGTTGGGTCAGTAATAAACTAGAAGTTCTTGGTAATGGCAAAAATAATCTTTATTTGTTACCTTGAGCCAATTAATACATTTTTTCTACAGGGATTGCTGTGCTCATCTGTGACTTTGGGCTTTCCCTTTAATTTTGCTGCAATTTTCCCTGTGCTGCCACAGCAAACATCACAGCTGGCCTTCCATCCTCTGCTTCTCCCTGCCCCTTCTGCTTTTTCATGCTTTAAGCTCACAGAGCAGGTGATTTCTCTGCCCAAAACCTCTCACACCTGCACTGCCCTGAGTGCTCTCAAACACTTTTCACTCACTTCAGCTGCAGAGCAGGGCTTGGATCCACCCTAAATATTCATATAAAAGTGGATTTCCCCCTAAGGTGCAGCTGGGAAGGACTGAAACCATGAGGACACGATTTTAATTGGAGTTTCCTATAGGAAAACCACCGAGAAAAAAGTACAAAAAATCTAATTTTTTTTTTTTTTTGAACAAACCCAAGGTGTCCTTAAATGCTCAGAGCACAGGAGAGTGGAAAAATAAATAGTTTAGGAAACCTCACACAGAGGAGGCGGAGAGCAGGAACTCTGCATGCATCTCATGAATGTTCTACTTTCCCCCTTTGAATACAGAGATCAGCCTTGGCCACGGTTAAAGCCTCACCATGAAGGGCCATTCTTTGCTGTTACTTCAGCCTAAAACAAAAGACACTTCAGGAGATACAATCCTTGCTGCCCAGTTCCTTTTCCTGGGCTCCTACAATGGGCCCTAGTTCTTTTTTTTTTTTTTTTCCCCCCTTCCACACATCTTTCCCTTATATTTTTTTGTTTCTGTCCTTTTACTCCTTCTTTCTGCCTCATTGAATCCATTAAGGCCTTTAGATGGCCTGCTATTGAGAAATAAATTTTCTTTGGGGCTAGTGACTGAGTTTTAGCTGCTGGCAAGCAAGGCTTAACTCCTGAGGGGAGGGAAAATGATGGGTAAAATAGAATAAAAACTCATCTCTGAGTTTGGGGTCTTCAGGCACACTGGGTGCCTTGCAATGCCTTGCTCCTCAAGGAAAAGGAATAACCCAATCCCAGAATTTTCCCCACTTCTCTCATGTGTTAATCTTGACACACCAAGTTCTCTTTCTGCTTGTATTTCCCAGCAGATCCATAAATTCTCTTTTTTGGGGTCCATATGACAGTGATTTTTTGCACAAATGGGAATTAAAACGCCCCAAGAGAGGCCTCTGACCTCAAGAGAAACTCTGCTATGAGAGAGACTCTCATTTAACACAGAATTACCCACAGTCAAAATATAACACACTAAACTACCTACAATCAGAAATATAACACACAGAATTATCTACAGTCAGAAATGTAACACACAAAATGACCCACAGTCAAAATATAACACACACAAATACCCACAAACAGAAATATAACACACAGAATTATCTACAGTCAGAAATGTAACACACAAAATTATCTACAGTTAGAAATGTAACACACAAAATGACCCACAGTCAAAATATAACACACACAAATACCCACAATCAGAAATATAACACACAAAACGGCCCACAGTAAGAAATATAACACCCAAAAATCATCTACAGTCAGAAATATAACACAAAATGACCAACAGTCAGAAATATAACACACAAAACTATCCAGTCAGAAATAAAACACACAAAATGACCCACAGTCAAAATAAAACACACAAAATGGCCCAGTCAGAAACATAACACACAGAATTACCCACAGTCAGAACTACAACACGCTAAATCACCCACAGTCAGAAATGTAACACACAAAATGACCCACAATTAGAAATAAAACACACAAAATGACCCACAGTAAAAATATAAAACACAAAATGACCCACAGTCAGATATACAACACACAGAATGACCCAGTCAGAAATATAACACAAAATGACCAACAGTCAGAAATATAACACACAAAACTATCCAGTCAGAAATAAAACACACAAAATGACCCACAGTCAAAATAAAACACACAGAATGGCCCACAGTCAAAATATAACACACAAAATCACCCACAGTCAGAAAAATAACACACAAAATGACCCACACTTAGAAATATAACACACAAAATTACTCACAGTCAGAAATAAAACACATAAAATGACCCATACTTAGAAATTTAACACACAAAATGGCCCAGAGTCAGAAATACAACATACAAAATGACCCACAGTCGGAATTATAACACAAAAACCTACCAACAGTCAGAAAAGCAACACACAAAATGACCCTCAGTCAGAAATGAAACACACAGAACTATCCACAGTCAGAAATACAACACACAGAACTATCCACAGTCAGAAATATAATGCACAAAATGACCCACAGTCAGAAATACAACACACAGAGCAACCCACAGTCTGAAATACAACACACAGAATGTCCCACAGTCAGAAATATAACACACAAAATGACCCAGTCAGAAATACAACACACAAAATGATCCAGAGTCAGAAATATAACACACAAAATGACCCAGAATCAGAAATATAACACACAAAATGATCCAAAGTCAGAAATAACACTCAAAACTACACACAGTCGGAAATATAACACACAAAACTACCCACAGTCAGAATTAAAACAGAAAATGACCCAAAGTCAGAAATATAACACACAGAACTACCCAGTCTGAAATGCAACACAGAAAATGACTCAGAGTCAGAAATGTAACACACAAAATGACACACAATTAGAAATATAACACACAAAGTGGCCCTCACTCAGAAATACAACATACAAAATGACCCACAGTCAGAAATATAACACTCTAAACTACACACAATCAGAATTATAACACACAAAATGACCCACAGTCAGAAATATAACACTCCAAACTACACACAATCAGAATTATAACACACAGAATGACCCACAGTCAGAAATATAAGCACTGTTCAGGCCTGCTCAAGGGGTGGTAGATAATTTCACAGCCACCAAAGCCAAATTCAAACCAAGAAAATGAAACTTCACCTCAGAACCAGGACAAAAACCCTTGGGAAGAAAGGATGAAACCTTCAAAGTTCTGAGTGTGACATAAATCATTCACAAAATATAAAGAAATACGAGATGGAAGAGTGTGAGAGGGGTGCAAAATTAATTTATTCTGTCTGGAAAATGAAGTTTTCTGGGCATGTGCAGTGAAACATCCATTAACTCTGCTCCCCTGCAAATGCAGGTGGAGGAGGGAGCAGAACTATAAAAACAGAGCTAAGGGGGAATATTTGGAGTTCAGAAGTGAGAGGTGACACCACACTCAGCCAGCAGGGCCTGGGAGCTCCCATTTTGCATTTTAAATTGTTTACAAAAATTCTGGGCATTTTCCCTCAACAGCAAAATGAAAAATAAATTATAACCCAAATTTATTTTTGTTTTAGTTTTATTTTATATATTTATTTTAGCAGTGCATGGTGTAGGGTTTAATTTGTTGGAATAAACTCCCAACAGGTCAGGTGTATATTTTATATTGAATTATTCAGAGCTGCAGCCTGGGACAAGTGGTCCTCAAAAGCATCATAAAATGAAAAAAAAAAAAAAAATAAAAATCAGGGCTCTCTACCTTTAGTTACACCTTGTTAAAATGTGAGTGTGAATTAATGATACTTTAGTACATTTCCTTGGCCACCTCAATTATTCATTATAAATGGTCCAATTTTCCGTGACTGTTTCCCGTCCATCACATTCACAGATTAACAATGATGTCAAAACCCCTTTTCAGGACATTTTTCTGTTATTGTTAATAGGATTCTGTGTCAAGATGTCCCAGCAAATGGGCTGTACCTGTTCTCTTTCATCTCTGATTTTTTGATAGGTATAATTAACAGAGACTTCCAAAAATTTGCTGACATTCAACTGGCCCTTCACTGCCTTCAGCTCAGCCAATCAAGGTGAGGATTAATTAACCAGTGAGGAACGGTGCAGTGCTGCAGAGGACAGCAGCTGTGCAGTCAGAAAGTGAATTTCAGAGAATAATTAAGGCTGGGAAAGGCCAACCCTTAAACCAGCTCTGCCAAAGCCAATGCTGTCCCAGGTGCCACATCCACGTGTCTCTGAACATTGCAGGGATGGTGATGGAACCACGGCCCTGGGAGCCTCTTTGTGGGCTCAGTATTTCTGAGCCTGAGGGAATTTCAGCTTGCTAACCATTGCTAGCTCCTTTCCCAAGGGAAAACTTCAACAGTTTCTCTTCCCAAAACATCTTTTGGTAAAATCACTGCTTTCTTATAACATCTCTAGGTGAACAGTGTCCTTTCTCATAACAACCTCTCCCCGGGTGTTGTTTCCTATTATTTAACCAATGGAGACAGGTGTCAATCCTATGGACCAATAATCTGCCTTTTTTTAGCCCAGCATGCTATAAAAGAAACTGAGGAAATTGTAAATAAAACCTTCATTCTTTCTCTTCTCATAACTGTGTGGAGTCAATCTATTCTGTGTCCTACCATGAAACCTCTTCTTCTGTCTGATCACCTTTCCAGGGAGGAAATTTTTCCTGATATCCAACTAAACCTAATTTTTTCCTGGTATCCAACCCTGCAGCCTGGGGCCATCTCCTCTCATCCTGTCCCTTGTCCCTGGCAGCAGAGCCTGACCCCAGCTGGCTGCACCCTCCTGTCAGGTAATTTTGGGGTCCTCCCTGAGCCTCCTTTTCTCCAGGCTGCACATCCCCAGTGCCCTCATGAAGTTCATCTGAAACCCCTCAGACTGATCACGGCTTTAAATGCACTCAGCAACCTCTACAGGACTCTGGTCTAAGGTTTGGTTTTTTGGGTTTTTTTTATGTAAATGTTAAATGCTCAAACCAGGAAATATCTGAAACCTCTCAGACTGATCACGGCTTTAAATGCACTCAGCAACCTCTACAGGACTCTGGTCTAAGGGGGTTTTTGGGGTTTTTTTATGCAAATGTTAAATTAAATGCTCAAACCAGGAAATATCTGAAACCTCTCAGACTGATCATGGTTTTAAATGCACTCAGCAGCCTTTACAGGACTCTGGTCTAAGGGGGTTTTTTTTTATGTAAGGGTTAAATTAAATGTTCAAACCAGGAAATATCTTAAACCCGTCACACAGATCACAACTTTAAATGCACTCAGCAGCCTTTACAGGACTCTGGGTCTAAGTTTTTGTTTTATGTAAAGGTTAAATTAAATGCTCAAATAAGGAAATATCTGAAACCCCTCAGACTGATCATGGCTTTAAATGCACTCAGCAGCCTTTACAGGACTATGGTCTAAGGTTTGGTTGGTTGTTGGGTTTTAGTTTTTTTGGGGTGGTTTTTTTTGGTTTTTTTTTTTTTTTTTTGGGGTTTTTGGTTGGTTTGGGTTTGGTTTTTTGGGGGTTTTTTGGGGTTTTTTTGTTTGTTTTTTGGTTTTTTTTTTAATGTAAGGGTTAAATTAAATGCTCAAAACAGGAAATATCTGAAACCCCTCAGGATGATCACAGCTTTAAATGTACTCAGCAGCCTTTACAGCACTCTGGTCTAAGGTGTTTTTTTATATAAAGGTTAAATTAAATGCTCAAACCAGGAAATATCTTAAACCCCTAAGACTGACCACGGCTGTAAACACAGCCAGCAGCCTTTACAGGACTCTGGTCTAAGGGGTTTTTTTATGTAAATGTTAAATTAAATGCTCAAACCAGGAAATATCTTAAACCCCTCACACTGGTCACAGCTTTAAATGCACTCAGCAGCCTTTACAGGACTCTGGTCCAAGGGGTTTTTATTTTTATGTAAATGTTAAATTAAATGCTCAAACCAGGAAATATCGGGGGGTTGAATGGGTTCTAACTGATTTTCCTAAATGTAACCTTTGGAGAACATGACAGGTTAAGGCAATAGGCACAACTGGAGGAAAAAGAGAAAAATAATAAATACAAAAGAGTGAAACAAGAACTGATGCCCTCATTTGCACATATTCGGCCCCAAATCCTGCTGCCTGTGGTAGCTACAGCAGCAGAGTTGCTCCTTTGAGGAAAAAAAGAAGTTCTTTGCTTTGCTGTGGTGTTTGTAACTTTTCCAGTGGGACTGTGGCAGAAAATGAAACCCTTTAATGAATAATGAAGGTGACAAGGACAACATCAGAGCCCCTCATCCTTTTATGTTCATATTCAACAACCACACCACCAAGAAATCTTGCCAGGTCATCTCTAAGGGTTTACAACCATGAGCTGCAAACTGAACAGCGTCTCTTTAGAGTGGATATCCTGGGATAAATCAGGTGAAAAGTCACGAAGGAGATCCTGTGCAATCACGAATCTGATTTTTTTTTGACTTTCAGGACTATTTAATCAAGCAGCTCATGTTTATGTAGAGAGAGGAGACACATCAAAGCTTTTTCTGAGCAAAATTTTTGCTTTTTTACAGCAAAATCTCCCAGCAGAGCTCTCTGGGCTGTGGTTAACCGAGCATCTGCAGAGTGGAAAGGGCTAAAAAGTGACAGACAGAGCCACAATATTATCAAAAGCCTGATGAGAGCTTCAAGACTTTTGCAAATTTGATTATGACCTGGAAAACCAAGCAGATTTATTTTAGATCAACAGCTTTTGGGTGTAACATCTCTGGTCCCACCTCTCACCATCACCCTCTGCTCCTGGGGCAGCTCTGAAATTTATCAAACTGAGAGGCAGCTCCAAGCCAACACCTCCTAACACCAGCAAGAAGTGGAAATTCAGGGAACTGAGCACAAAGGGAGGGAAAGCATCAAAATATTCACAAGTCAGAATCAGACAGAATAATGTTCAGTGATTATGGGATGTCGAGTAGTTGCAGAAAATGTTGAAGAATGGGTTCCTGGGAGGTTTTTCTCTCTTGCAGCTGGTTCTGCACAAAGAGAAGGATTTCTCATCACTTATTAACCAGTAACTAGGGGAGAAGTAAAAATCACTGTGCAAGAACTCTTGGAGTGTAGCTGTGGCAAAAGAATATTTTCATGATGGTAACAGGAACCCGTTCCAAAAGGCCCCAAATATCTGAGAATTGTCCTCAGTGTTCATACAATCAGTGGGATATTCCAATGCTCAATAAAATCCTGGAGGAACAATATTCTTTTAACACTTCACATCAGAAAATGCTGGTGTTGAGTCATAACACAACAAAACCTCATCTACAGTTTAATTAGTGTGCTGTGGGTGGGGTAAAACGTTCTAATATCAATAAATTAAAAATGAGAGCAGGACTGTGGGGGTTGTTAATACTTTTGATTCAACTTTGCCTCATCTGCAGCACAAAATTCTGAAGCACATTAATTCTGATTAGCTCTCATTCCCACTCGAGGTGTCCAGGCAGGAAAGCTGGATTAACTTGAGTCTATTAATTTAGATTATTAATACAGAAGTCTTTTCAAATCAATAATTAGAGACACTCAAACCCAAGCTCTGTAGTGGCACAGGTGATACAAAAAATGGGTTTGATCTGGGCTGGATAACAGAAATGTAACAAGGTAATAAAGAAGGAATAATTTATTACCAAAATTAAATACTGTAATGAAGCAACATGTAGGAATTAATTGATTAATGACTCACATCAAGAGGGAAGTTAAGCATTGGAAGAGATTTCCCAAGACATGAGCAATCCCTGTCCTTGGAGGTTTTTCAGATGCAGCCAAACACTGAGACAGCTCCAAACTCAGCGCTGAACATCCTCAAACTGAGGAGTTTCACCAGGGATGTTCCAAGGTCCCTCCCAACCTTCCCAGTTTGATAAATCCAACCCCTGCCAGGGTTTCAGCCCAGAGATATCAGCACAAGGCAGGGATGTGTCGATGCACCCAAAATTTAAGGAAGAGCAGGAAAGAAGACTTAAAATACTTTTCTAGAACTTTAAATCCAGCAGGCTCCTCCCTTCGGAAGGAATTGGGAAGAAGTTGCAGAGACACAACTGAGCCCAGTGCAATAATTTGTTTGCAAAAACTCCCACGAAAATAAAAATAAAAATAAAAAGGAAAATATCAGGGTTACTGCCTTCAGCAAGTAATTTAGGAAAAATACGTTGGCAACTACTGGTGTTGCTCCCTCAAAGTTTAAATCACAAGGACTTAAATTAATAAATGGATAATCAAGATCCCTGAAAGAACAGGTTCCCTTCTACCTGAAGCTTTCATTAATGAAATAGGAAGATCAAAAGATTAGGAAGACTCAGCAGCTCTCTGTACGTTATAGAAAAGTCAGAATTGTCACACCCAGAAATCAAAAGTATTTTGGAAAAATCAGATACTGAACCGAACCTAATGATCAGAGACTGGAATGATAATTTAAATGTTAAAAAAAAATTAACTTTCTTCAACCTTCTAGATAGTTCTTACCTCATCTTTGGAAGAGTTTTATCTCAGCTACTGAGAGCTCTTCTCCATGGGGTGGAGATCAGATGTTATCAAGCAAGTTTCAAAAGACACATCAAGTTGTGGTGACGCTGCATTGGCAGATTTTTCTCCTTCTGATTTTGAGTTTCTCACTGAAAGATCCTACCTTTTGCATATTTGCAACATTTGAAATGTGAAAGCTGGCACACAAATATCTTGGGATCTAAGGTTGGATAATTCAGGGCAAGAAAAGCTTGAATAATTAAGGACAAGAACCTCTGAAAGGGCACAAATCCATTTCCCCTGAGAGCTGCCAGAATCACCTGGATTTATTCTGCTATTTCACATCTGCTGGGATGGGAAATGGAAATGCTTTGTGAGGAAGTGATGAATTTCAAGAACAGTAATGGAAAAGTTTGGAACATCCTGTTAACAGTGTAATAAGCACTTCCTCTGGAGTTAACCTTTATGTTAGTTTTAATATATTTAATATCCTGAAATATTAAACATTCATGGCCCGTGGTAGTGCTGGTTGGAGAGCAATGGGGTTATTTTATAACAGCTCTTAAGGCTTGGATTCCTTTTCCACCACACATTAAAATGCAGAGTGAAAAAGAGGGAAAGGGTGAACCAACCTCCTGAATATTTCACAAAGCACAAGGGTGTGGAGAGGAATTCTCTCCTCACCTTCTCCATCTCACCTCTGATTCCCCTGTCATCCTTCTCTCCACTATCCTGTCCCGCAGACACCTCCCTTGGAAAAAGTTTCAAAGGTGATAAAACTTCAAAAAGTTTTTCACATTGAATAAATGTGTTTTTTCATTGAAATTATTCAATCTAATTAAAGTGTGTCATAAATTGAACAGACTGTTATATTATTATAATAAAAAGCCCAGAAGTCAATTTCAAATGTTTCCTGGAAATGAGCATATAATAAATTCAGTTCAGTGGGAAGGCTTATGGATGAGCTCGAAGATGAGTTTTAGAAATGGCATTAGATTGGAAATGAAACCTTCAGCCCAGAAATCTCCTACATCATTTATATTTCAGAGCATTTCATCCCTTTGTAACAAACCCAACACCTGAGTGCTGCCTTTGGGTTTTTTTGCTGCTCTGGGAAGGCAGTGCCATAGCCCAGATTTCCAGAGACCAGGCTGGAAAAAGTGGCACGTAGAGGAACAAATTAACAAATAAATAAATTAATAAACAGTAAATGTATGCCCAGGGGAAAAAAAAAACCTGCTGGGAAAAGAAATAATCGATATTGGCCAGGACAGATCCTCACTGAGAGCCACGGACCCTCTGGAAAGGCAAATTTGTGGGGACCACAGGGTCCCCTGAAAAATGTGGGAATTTGCCAGTCCTGTAAATCCCTCAGGAATCTGGAAACAGAAGAGCTGCTCATGGCAAACTGATTGAAATGGTGCAAATATGTCATGAGTCTGCCCCTTACAGAAGCCTGATCTAAATGTTTTAAGCTTGAGCCCTCTGAGCTGAATATTGGGTGTTAATTCCCTTTTCTTCGCACTTCTGTTGCAAGGGTAGAAGTTATTTCTGCTTGTTGAAGAGTTTATTATCCCATTTCATGTGCCCAAGGCAGGCTGTTCCTTCCCAGGCTGACCTCATCAGAGAGGTGGTTATCAAAATCATGCTGAAATAAAATCAATTTATTCCAGCTACCTAAGGCTGAGGGTTTAGCTAAGCTATCAGAAAGAGCAAAAAGAAAAGGTCAGACAGGTTATCCACCTGCACAGCACAAGATCTGGTTCTGGGGAAATGCTATAAGCTGAAAGAATGGAAGAACAATAAAGTCTTGGATTTTATACTTCAGAAATGTAAAATAAATCCTTTTAAAGTCACTTCAGCCCCTTGTGAACCCAGGATTGCTCCCACTGCTCTTTCTGCGAGCGCATTTGGCCCAGCCTCGCGTGCAGGCACACACACGCAGCCACAGAGCACCCTGGGGCACATTAAACCATGCTAGAATACATTCCCATCCTCACACATTCCTTCTGATGGAGAAAAATAAAAAAAAAAAATCGGTTTTGCTCAGTTTCATTTCTTCCCTGGCAGCTGCAGCCCCTCAGAAAATGCTCGTGGTGCCTCCCTGGAGCGCCCACGTCAAAGATGTGAGGACATTTATCTTGTCATTCCCTTACATCACTGAGACTTCTCCAGATTCTTCTCTTTAGGATTTTTTCCCCCTCCTCTAAACTATTCCTTCTCCTCTCCCTGGGCAGCATTTCTCAGCATTTTCTGGAGGGAAATCTCTGCTGGATGAGAAAGGCAGCACCAGCTCGAGTGGCACAGTTGGCAAACACCCCCAGGAGCAGCAATTGGGAACAGCCAAAATGTTGGGAGCAGGACAGATGTGTGCAGCTGACACAGCTGGAAAATTTCACTCTGATGTTTTCTAAGTTTCAAAAATCCACCACATTTCAAATATTTCATTTATAAACGAAGGTCACTAAAATGGAAACAAAAAAAAACCCCAACCACAACCCAAACTAAGTAAGAAACAATTGAAAATTAAATGTTTGAATGGATCAATTTTGTTCCTGGTTTCCTTTAGTTCCAGCCTGAGAAACCAGCGCTTTTTTTAGATCCTCCCTCTGGATCTGTGGCTCTTTTCCTCTCTCAGTGTGGTTGATTATTCAGAGATTCTCCTCAGAGCTGTCTCTGATCCCACTCCAGGGGCAGCTTCTCCCTCCCCCCACGGCTCCCTCTCCCTGCTCCCAGGACTGAGTGCCATTCACTCAAAAAGTCCTAAATATTTTTCTTTTTCCCCATAATACACCCATCTTGCTCCCTCTCTGAGTGCTTTCATTATTTCTGCTCTTGGTGTCCAATTCATATTTCCAAATTCTCTTTTTATGTGCATCAAAACCTCTCAGTGACTCCTTTGTGGGACTGAGAGTTTTGACTCCTGAAGTTTGAGGCAAAATCCAAATTTGGCAGAATTTGTGCACAGAAATCGACACAACCTGGTTTCAGAATTTAAGGGCTGCCCAATAAAGCTCATTAACAAAAATTTTGGGTTTGTTTTGCTAAATTAACAAAAATAAAACAAAACCACCTAACAGAATTAGAGAAAAAACAAATCACGAAACCAAAAGGAACAAAAAAATGCAAACAACTCTTAATTACAATTAATTTTGCTATTTACACACCCCTCAAGTGTAGCTCCTCATGCATGTGAAATTCTCCTGTTCTGATGGAAATCAATATTAATCAATATTAATTAATCAACACTAATTAATAACTATTAATTAAGAGGTTTGGAGTGCATCACATCCCAGCTTTGAGGAATTCCAGCCTCACCTTTCCAGTGGATTTGGTCCCTTTCCAGATGCAGAAGTAACAAATAGTCCAAGCAGCCAGGAGGCACAGGGCGAGCTCCCAGCGCAGGTTCCCGATGTGCTCGATCCCGTCGGAAATCGCCAGCACCCTTCGTCTTCCATGGAAAACAAAATAAGAGGGGAAAAAATTATAATGTTGAGTTAAAACGGCACTGAAATACTGGGATAAAACTGAATTAATTTTTAAAAAATGATAATATTGAAGAAAACAGTGTAACGTGAAAAACCAGGATAAAATTGAATTAATTGCAAAAAAATTATAATATTGAGCTAAAACAGCACTGCCTATGAAATACTGGGATAAAACTGAATTAATTACAAAAAAAAAGATAATATTGAAGAAAACATCATAACATGTGAAAAACCAGGATAAAATTGAGTTAATTAAAAAAAAAATTTATAATATTGAGCTAAAACAGCACTGCCTGTGAAATACTGGGATAAAATTGAATTAATTACAAAAAAATTTATAATATTTAGGTAAAACAGCACTACCTATGAAATACTGAGATAAAACTGAAATAATTACAAAAAAAAAATAAATATGATAATAATGAAGAAAACAGCGTAACGTGAAAAACCAGGATAAAATTGAATTAATTGCAAAAAAAATTATAATATTGAGCTAAAATAGCACTGCCTATGAAATTCTGGGATAAAACTGAATTAATTACAAAAAAAAAATTTATAATATTGAAGAAAACATCATAACATGTGAAAAACCAGGATAAAATTGAGTTAATTAAAAAAGAATTATAATATTTAGCTAAAATAGCACTGCCTATGAAATTCTGGGATAAAACTGAATTAAGTACGAAAAAGGAGATTATAATATTGAAAAAAATAGTATTAGAGGTGAAAAAACCAGAATAAAAATGAATTAATTAAAAAAAATTATAATATTGAGCTAAAACAGCGCTGCCTGTGAAATACTGGGACAAAACTCAATTAATTACAAAAAAATTTATAGTACTGAGCTAAAACAGCACTGCATGTGAAATACTGGGATAAAACTGAAATAATTACAAAAAAAAAAAAAAAATATGATAATATTGAAGAAAACAGCGTAACGTGAAAAACCAAGATAAAATTGAATTAATTGCAAAAAAATTATAATATTGAGCTAAAACAGCAGTGCCTGTGAAATACTGGGATAAAACTGAATTAATTACAAAAAAAAAAGATAATATTGAAGAAAACAGTATAACATCTCAAAAGATAGGATAAAATTGAATTAATTACAAAAAAATTATAATATTTAGCTAAAATAGCACTGCCTATGAAATTCTGGGATAAAACTGAATTAGTTACAAAAAATTTATAATATTTAGGTAAAACAGCACTGCCTATGAAATACTGAGATAAAACTGAAATAATTACAAAAAAAAAAAAAAAAAATGATAATAATGAAGAAAACAGCGTAACGTGAAAAACCAGGATAAAATTGAATTAATTGCAAAAAAATTATAATATTGAGCTAAAACAGCACTGCCTATGAAATACTGGGATAAAACTGAATTAATTACAAAAAAAATTATAATATTGAGCTAAAACAGCGCTGCCTGTGAAATACTGGGACAAAACTCAATTAATTACAAAAAAATTTATAGTACTGAGCTAAAACAGCACTGCATGTGAAATACTGGGATAAAACTGAAATAATTACAAAAAAAAAATAAATATGATAATATTGAAGAAAACAGTGTAACGTGAAAAACCAGGATAAAATTGAATTAATTGCAAAAAAATTATAATATTGAGCTAAAACAGCAGTGCCTGTGAAATACTGGGATAAAACTGAATTAATTACAAAAAAAAAATTATAATATTGAAGAAAACATCATAACATGTGAAAAACCAGGATAAAATTGAGTTAATTACAAAAAATTATAATATTGAGCTAAAACAGCAGTGCCTGTGAAATACTGGGATAAAACTTTAATAATTACAAAAAAAAAGATAATATTGAAGAAAACATCATAACATGTGAAAAACCAGGATAAAAGTGAATTATTAACAAAAAAATTATAATATTGAAGACAACCAACCCTACATATGAAATACTTGGATAAAACTGAATTAATTACAAAAAAAGAGATGATAATACTGAAGAAAAACGACATTACTTGTAAAACAATGGGTTAAAACCAAATTAATTTAATTCAAGGACTTGTTGTTAATTACTACTGAATATACTCTGTGCTAAGGTAGAAAGGGAGATAAAAGAAAAAACCAAAATATTCCCAGTATTTTATATCTAGTTATAAATGAACAAATGTTTCCCTTTCTCAGGTCAGTGACAAAATTTTAATTTTAGAACAACTTTTCCTTAAAGTTAAAAAAAAAAAAATTGTTTGAATCAGTTAGCAACACAAAAGAGCCAAAAATAAAATACATCCTAAATAAATGGGGTTTTCAGTTTGGTTGGTTTTCTCCAAAAATTCTAACCTTTATTTTTACTGGTTAACCATAATTTTCATTAATTTCCTTTTATAATTCGAACAATACCATTAAAATATTTCTTTTCAAAACTTCAACATTTTGAAGCAACTTAAAGCAACAGATGCACACATGCATTCACATAAATGTTTTAAATGCTCAACCTGGAATAACCCATCCTGAGCAGAGATTTCTTTGAAATCTGTATTTCAAATAAATATAAATATAAATATAAATTATTACAATCTCAGACTTGTACTCTTCTCCCTCCACATTGTGGGTGAAAATGAATTAATTGATTTTCACTGGTTTCAAAATTGATTATATAATTAATGTCTACATAGGTATACACATAATTTAATTTAGTAGAAAAGTTAAGTATTAAATTTAAACCAAGCAAACTACACTTAAATATATAAAATAATTCCTCCTTCTGTATTTGGCTCAGTTATTGTCTGAGGCAATAAATTCAGAGATATAAAGTTTGATCCTGTAATTCCAGCCAATGAATTATAACGGTTAAATGATAGAGAATAGTTATATGAAAAATAGAATATTTATATGAAATATAGAATATTTATATGAAAAATAGAATATTTATATGAAATATAAATATTTAAATGAAATAAAATGAAAGAATGAAAAAAAGGAGGAATCTGCTCTGTCTCTGATGTCACCCGCAGCAGGTGAGGATGGAGGGAAATTCCTGCAGTGATGGGGTGGGAGGGGAAATGGAAATATTGAACCGTGGCCAGGTGCTCCAGGTGCCTGCACAGCTGCAGCAGCACCTGGGCAGGGGTCACACCCCCGGAGCTGCAGCCATGCAGGAAATGTGTGTTTAAAATTCCCTCTTTACCCAGGGAATGACAGAATTAAAAGGGGAAAGAAAAATCACAATTAAAACCCCAAACTCCAGAATTTATCTCTATATTTCCCAATTAATAAAGACAGATCTTTTCAGTGAAAAAAAAGAAAGGAGGCAGGAAGTCAAGACAAACTTTTTGAGAATTTGCTGCTTAAACGTAAAATTGCTGCCACCTCATCCACATTTCCTCCTCATCCATGAATTGGTTTTATTCTTCAAATATTTATTCTTCAAATCCTTATTCTCCAAATCTTTATTCTTCAAATCCTTATTCTCCAAATCTTTATTCTTCAAATCTTTATTCTCCAAATCTTTATTCTTCAAATCCTTATTCTCCAAATCTTTATTCTTCAACTCTACCACCAGCTAATTTGGGAGAGGAGTGCTCCAGCCCGGAGCTCCCTCACTTAGCCAAGGGCTGCAGAGTACCTGAAGTTCTGTCATCAAAATGCATCCAATGAAGAGAAGTGGCTTTTAATGAAGGGTTATTTTAATCAAGAAGAGGAAGGACATAATTGATACCTGCAAACAGCATCTCTGAGACATAATTACACAGAGAGGTGATGAAATACATCGTTAAAATTCAAGTTCTTCTCAGATGTTTGACAGATGAACGTGGAATTTTACCTAGGATGAAGTCCACCCTCCTCACAAATTCTCATTCAAAACCCAAATGAAATTCTTGGATCCTTAGATCATGTAGAAGAGGAATGAATTGCAAGAGAACCAGCCAAAAATTGGCATAATATGATTCAAAAAAGGAATAAATAATATAGGGCAATAAATAATAAAAGGCCTTTTAAAATAGTACATTTTTAAGATGAAAACAGAGACAAAATATTTGTGTTTGGGCCACAATTATAGTGAAATGGAAACCTTTTTCATTTGGCTATCTTTTCACACTAAAATAAGAATGAAAATAATTCCTTATGTTTTAATCAAACTAGGGTTTTTATGGTTATTTGGATTTATTTATGTATATGTGAACCTAAACCTGAATAAAATTCCTTTTCCAAAATGGGTGTGCGAGTCACTTCAGTTCCTACACTGTTCTTCCCTGCCCGAAAATCAGCTTCATAAATAAAAGTTATCTCTCATGACTGAAATATTTCACACACCAAAAGACGCCTCTGCCTAAAGAACATCATTTTTAATGAAGGAATTGAGATGAGGAATTTTAAAAGGAAATTTAAAAATTTAAAATTTAAAAAATTTTAAATTCCTTTTAAAAGGAACAAGTCTGTGGGAGCAGAAAGAGTTTTCTGGGTGTTCTGGAAGTCCCAAAGTCTCCTTTACCCACCCCAGACTCCCAACCTGACAGTGCTGTCAAGTGTCATACAAAGCAAATGGCAAATTAATGGGCTGGCCACAATTAATGATCCCTGCGGGTCCCATTTAAACCAGACACGTGGTGCCAATCAACGGGAACTGTCAGCGCCATAATGAGGATTTAATTACCCTCGAGTGCTGGGAATCCGCTTGGATTGCCTTTGTTCCGCCAGAACAAAGGGTTGGTGTTCTCCTCAGAAAGGGAGCAGCAACAAGTGCAGAAGTGATAATTAAAATATAACATAAAATGTGTGCGGAGAATGGAGCCAAGGAGGGGAAAGTCCTGCCCAGAGGCCAGCAGGGAAATCCCTCACAGCTCTCCCTGAAGGCAGACAGAAATTCTGCTGCTGGAACCATCTGAAACAGATGCTGAACATCTGATGGATGCAGCCACGCAGGAAATGTGTGTTTAAAATTCCCTCTTTACCCGGGGAATGACAGAATTAAAAGGAGAAAGAAAAATCTCAATCAAAACCCCAAACTCCAGAATTTATCTCCGTATTTCCCAATTAATAAAGACAGATCTTCCCAGTAAAAAAAAAGAAAAAGGAGGCAGGAAGCCAAGACAAACTTTTTGAGTATTATCTGCTTAAATGTAAAATTGCTGCCACCCTCATCCACATTTCCTCCCCATCCAGGAATTGGTTTTTGTCTTCAAATCCTTATTCTTCAAGAATGGATGAACTTTGGATAGGAGGGAGCAACCAGCATATGAAATTCTTCTCACAGAGCCTCAGTTCAGTCATATCTACCCCTATTCTTTTATAATTCAACTGAAATAATGGGAAAAGGGAAAACATTTTGGAAATATATGATTGTTCCTCTGAGAAGTGAGGTTGATGTACTCAGGGGTCAGGTCTTTGCTCCACAGCAGTGCAGCTTCTACCTCAAAGCTGCCATAAATGATAGAAAACAACAACAAAAAAGGTTGTGTAGCTTCCTCTAGACCTTCCTCCTCTTCCCTTACCTGCAAGATTCCTGCACTGCCTTGCTCCTCTCAGCTCCTCATGCACAGAATACAGAAACAAGCAGAAAAATCAGTGCTGAGTGTGCTCCTCTCTGATTTGAAGGAGCAAACATTTGAAGTTCTGCAGTGAATCTATAGCTCAGCTGCTTTGCATCACACTTGGGTGAAAAATAAATAATCTCATCCTGTATCACACCTTGTTAAAGCTGAACATCTTTAAAACCCCCTTAAATCAAATGAGAAATAACAGACATTTCATTGAAATATCTTGACTCTTTCTCACTGCTGCTACTTCTTTATTTGAAGAAATGATTACCAACACCATCCCTTGATAGATAAAAACCCAAGAAGCTGGGAGACAGCTGGCAGTACAACTGCAGGTAAGAATTTAAATTACTCCAGAACATCAGATCCCTGCTAGGTACAACCCAGTTTAAGCAGAATTTGCTGGCAACAACTTCAGGCTATGTGAAATTTCGCCGTGAGAAAGATTTGTCAAATCATTAATTACTGTTGGATCTCATCACAAACAGGAACTGATGAGAGTTGGAAGGTATTTATTGTAGGTATTGAGCTTGTTTTGCTGTTGTAGCTGTTTGAGGGGGAAATGTTTTGTTGTATAAAAATACTCAGCCCCTTGAACCCACCCAGAGCCTGGGAGAGAAGCCAAGGCATTGGTGGCACTTGAGCTTCTTGAGCAGAGCGTTGAGGGAAACAAACTCCACTGCCATGGGGGGGAGAGTTTGGAATCAAAGGTGAATTCAGACCAGGGCAAGGGTTTAATTCAGTATTAATTCTCCACAGAGTATCTTGCTTGTAAGTAGAATATTAAACCCCAGCCAGAGTGGGTTTGTGGTGTCTCACACTGTGCTTGAAGGTTTCATCACCTCTGATCACACACATTTAAATTGGTTAAAAGTTAGTCAAGATTCTTACATTTCTTCCTGTAAATAACACAGAATAAAAGCGGGGAAAGTTCCAGGAATCCAAGGAATAAAAGATAAATTTGGGTGGAATAATAGGGCACGTCTCCAGTCAGAAATGCTGAGGTTTGGTCACAAGGGTCTGTGCAGCTGGGCTGAACAAAACCATGACAAAATTACCACAGTGCAGATTAATTCCACTTAGAGTAACACATTTTGTAAGCCTGGCCTAAATCTCACTTGAATCTAAACATAAATGTGGATTAGAAAGAAGATAAAAATGGATAGTCAGGAACATATAAAGAAAAATATTTTCAGTACACATGAAATAATAAACCCAGGAAGAAATCAGACCTCGTACAAGGACCTTGTGCTCCCCACGTGTCAGGGACACCCCATTGCCAAGGGTTACCTCTGTTCTCACAATTCACATCCCTGCACGTGCAAAATTTACACAAAATTCGCACAGATAAAATCCCATGGGGAGGTGATTTCCACAGGTATTAAATACCTGCTGAAAATGGGACTAATTTGTTTGAGAAAGTGCTAAAAATATTTCAGTTTGGTGCCTCAGTGCACCTTAACTGTTCTCTCAATTCACATCCCTACACATGCAAAATTTACACAAAATTCACACAGATAAAATCCCAAGAGGAGATGATTCCCACAAGTATTAGATACCTGCTGAAAATGGGATTAATTTGTTTGAGAAAGTGCTAAAACACATTTCAGTTTGGTGTCTCAGTGCATCTTACCTCTGTTCTCACAATTCACATCCCTGCACGTACAGAATTTACACAAAATTCACACAGATAAAATCCCAAGAGGAGATGATTTCCACAAGTATTAAATACCTCCTGGAAATGGGATCATTTTTGTTTGAGAAAGTGCTAAAACACATTTCAGTTTGGTGTCTCAGTGCATCTTACCTCTGTTCTTACAATTCACATCCCTGCACGTGCAAAATTTACACAAAATTTGCACAGAAAAAAATCTCACTGGGAGGTGATTTCCACAAGTATTAAATACCTGCTGAAAATGGGACTGATTTGTTTGAGAAAGTGCTAAAAATATTTCAGTTTGGTGTCTCTGTGCATCTTAACTGTTCTCTCAATTCACATCCGTGTATGTGCAAAATTCACACAGATAAAATCCCATGGGGAGGTGATTCCCACAAATATTAAATACCTACTGAAAATGGAACTAATTTGCTGGAGAAAATGCTAAAACATGTTTCAGTTTTGTGCCTGAGTGCATCTTACCTCTGTTCTCACAATTCACATCCCTGCACGTGCAAAATTCACACAGATAAAATCCCACTAGGAGATGATTTCCACAAGTATTAAATACCTGCTGAAAATGGAACTAATTTGCTGGAGAAAGTGCTAAAACACATTTCAATTTGGTGCCTCAGTGCATCTTACCTCTGTTCTCACAATTCACATCCCTGCACGTACAGAATTTACACAAAATTCACACAGATAAAATCCCACTGGGAGATGATTCCCACAAGTATTAAATACCTCCTGGAAATGGGATTAATTTGTTTGAGAAAATGCTAAAACACATTTCAGTTTGGTGCCTCAGTGCATCTTACCTCTGTTCTCACAATTCACATCCCTGCACATGCAAAATTTACACAAAATTCACACAGATAAAATCCCACTGGGAGATGATTTCCACAAGTATTAAATACCTACTGAAAATTGGATTAATTTGTTTGATAAAGTGCTAAAACACATTTCAGTTTGGTGCCTCAGTGCATCTGAGAGGAAGAAGGGCCCCGCTGCTGCTGGAATTGCCAGAGAAGGGAAAGTTATGAGATAATTTTCAGCAGCCTTTCCACCCAAATTTGAAAACAAACATTCTGAAAGCTTACACACAATTTACTGGCTGTGGGAACGCTGGGTTTTCCTGGGAAAAAGCGTCTTTAATAAAATGTGAGGAGCTGGAGCAGGCTCCTGAATAGAAGGAGGATTAACAGCTGCCAACACGTTGTTGAAAGGAAAGTCCTGGGGTACTTCTTGCGTTATTTCATCACTTGGGAAGCTGAAGAACAGCTCCAACCTATTTGAGGAAGGTCCCTTCATGTCCCCACTTTGATTTGCAGCAGTTTCCAAGACACTTGGCTTTAAAAAACCCAACAACAAAGAGCACCCAAAGCGAGGAGCCTCTCGAGGGGCCTTGTCCATGGGGATGTGTCCAGCCAGGAGCTCAGGGGGTAAAATTCCCTTTTCCCTGGGCCAGAGCATTCTGAAAGCACAGCAAAGCCCTGAGCAGTGCCCCTGTGCAGAGCCCTTTATTTTTTATATATTTTGGTGCACTTTTATCCCTGCAGTTGCCAAACCAGGCCCATATTTACCTTGTGATCATCAGCTCAGGAGAAAAGGATTGAGATCTTTTCTATTTCTGTGCAAAAGTGAGTTTAAGTTTCTATCTAAAGATGTGTTTTCTCAATTAAAAATCTTTCATTGCACTTTATGCAATTAATATTTTCGTTTATTGAAAATAAATGTATTTCCTATCCAAGTGTGTTCAAGTGTATCCTGTGCAAACACCCAGCTTCTGACTCAGAAACTCCAGCAGATGTTACTGAAGTCTGAAAATTCAGTGTTCTAATTCCATGCACCAGAATCCTCTGTGGGTGCTTGAAGTGCCAGGAGCTTTCCCATGCCAAAATACCTGTCAGGAGGGTGAAACATTTCCCTGTGGCTAATCAGAGCTAATTGCTGTCTAATTTGGGAGAGGCAGGTCCATGCATCCAGACTGCATAACTCCAAGGTGGAAAAGAAACAGCTGAGAAGGAACAAATTGTCTTGAAAGAGCCAGAGTACACAAGATATTAAAGATTTGAGATATTCTTCACTGCCTTATCTACTTATCATGTAACTTTGGAAAATGATACTGATAAACTAAAAAAAAAAAAATCTATGCTGCATGCTAAATATAAAAGTGTGAAACCGAAAGGCTGGCAGCTTACTTTGTGAAAATCTTGGATTTTTTTTACCTAAGATAAACATATTTTATATAGAGCAAGGTAAAAAGAAAAACTATCCTTCAATAAAATGAACCTAAAAAAGAGTGTTGTTGATTCTTCAGTCAATTCATGACTGCATTTTTTGTGCTGGTTTACAAGATTTCTCTTCTCTCGTGTGGTTCATTATCTTTTGACACTGAAAATGTAAAGAATGGTGCAATGTGGTCTTAGAGAACAGGTATAGAACATTCTATGTCCTGGAAATAGCAAAGCTGGGAAACATTTTTCAGCTTTAACACTTAAATATCCTCTTCTATACATTACAGGACTGTAAAAGATAACTGTCAAGTTAAAGACTTTTTGAGTTTCATTTCATAAACAAAAGGTAATGGTTAGAAGATCACATACCTCTGATGAGGAACTGGAGCAAAAATGTGTGGGAGACCTCTCCCTTTTCCAGGAAGAGAACAAGTATTTGAGCAGTGATAACCTTTATGAGTTTTAGCCCCAGAGCAGCACAGAATCATTGAATGCTTTGGGTTGGGACCTTAAAAATCACCAA
The DNA here is from genome assembly GCA_910950805.1 of Acrocephalus scirpaceus scirpaceus. Lineage (NCBI taxonomy): Eukaryota > Metazoa > Chordata > Aves > Passeriformes > Sylviidae > Acrocephalus > Acrocephalus scirpaceus. The sequence continues at coordinate 2,845,064 of OU383782.1, forward strand.
AGTTCCACCCCCTGCCCTGGGCAGGGACATTTTCCACCATCCCAGGCTGCTCCAAGCCCCAGTGTCCAACCTGGCCTTGGGCACTGCCAGGGATCCAGGGGCAGCCACAGCTGCTCTGGGCACCCTGTGCCAGGGTCTGCCCACCCTGCCAGGGAACAATTCCTGCCCAATCTCCCATCCAGCCCTGATCTCTTTCAGTCTGAAGCTATTCCCACCTTTCCTGGCACTCCATCCCTTGTCCAAAGTCCCTCTCCATCTTTCCTGCAGCCCTTCAGGCCCTGCAAGGCCGCCCTGAGGTCACCCCAAAGTTTCTCTTTTCCAGGTGAACAATCCCAGCTGTGCCAGCCTTTCCTCCCAGCAGAGCTGCTCCAGCCCTGGGATCATCCTGGAGCCTCCTCTGGGCTCTCTGCAGCATCTCCAGGGCTGGCCAGGGCTGGCCACTGCTCCTGCCCTGCACAGAGCACTCACAATGTCAGAGTTCAGCAGGACACAGCTCAGGCTGCATTAAATCGGTTCTGACCTTCCTCCCACCCAAATTCCACAATCTGGATTGGCAGGAGAGGAGCAGAGACACTCTGGGTGCTGCCTGACCCTGCTTTGTCTGGCTGCCCTGAGGAGCTCGGAGATGTGACAATGACATGGGCAAGAGAGGCACAGTGACAGCACAAACACCCCCAGAGAGCAAATACCTGACAGAGATAACACCTACAAAAGAAATGATTCCTGTCAGATTTTCTTTCCCCGCCTCTGGAGTCTGATATTTGGGAAACTGGACACGGCCTGGTTGTGCCAGGTGTTTTCCCAGAGCAGGGATGTGGCAATCACTGAAACACCTCCAGAGCAAGCACAGCTCCAACTACAAAGTTAAACAAATCCCAGGGGATTTTTTGCAGATTTGGTCACTAAAAGTGTTTAAAATCAAGAGAGACTGAGTCTGGATGCCAAACTCTCCCTGTTAGTCAACATCAGCTGACACTTTGGCTTTTCTGGAACAAGAGCTACAGGCTCTGTGTAGTGTCCAAACCTCTCTTTTGAAGGTTTCATGGAAACTCTAAAATAGGAAATACACCCAAAGGTTTCAAAAAGAGCTAAAAATGGTCCTTGAAAGATATTGTGGATACCCACATGTACTCCCCAACCATCCGTGCTCAAGGATTAGAAAGAAGGGGTTCAGCTTTTAGAAGATAATCCACAGGTTACAGATTGAGAGAAATTTATTGCAAATCCTTTGAAGTGTGAGACTTCATTTCTGGAAATCCACTGAATTCCATACTTGGCTTGTTCCTCAAAGCAGCAGACAGACAACTCCCAGTGGTCACATTAGCAAGAATCCCTCAGCTACAGCATTATTCTGAAATATTTACTTCCTCCAGAAGATCCAGTGTGAATTATACAAAACAGAATGAATCATTCCTGCCTGAGCCACGTTTGCTGCTATCCAGCCTGGTTCCATCTCCTTAAATTCCTGCTAGGGTCAAACCTTGCTCCATTCATCACTCATTTCTACACACAGCCAATTAAAAAGTGAAATTAGGCTTTCCTCTGCAGAATTTTCTCTGAAATTTCTAGTACAGCTTGCAAAAAACTAAAAGAATGACACATTTCTTGTGTCTCATTAAGGTCAGTACAGTTATTTGACTGTTAATGTATATATATATTATTTTTTTCATTTTTATATGTTGTGTCTCTCACACTGAGACAATGAGGGATAAACACAGAACATCCCATTCCTGACCTATTTTCCTTACCCCTCTTTCACTGAAGTCATGGCAACTTCTCCTGAACCAGCCCCAAGGGTTTAATCCTGTTAAATCACTTTTTCTGCTGCTCCATTCACCTCTACTCTACAGCCTCTTCTCTCAATATATCAAATGACTCCTTCAGGCTTTTTTTTTTTTGCAATTTTCCCTTTTCTCCTCTCTGAAGAAGTCATCCAGCAACAAAAATCTCCCTTTTTATTCACCTTGAGTGGTATAAATTAGCTCAGCACACAGCACCAGCTGAGAACTGAAAGCACCCAGAAGAAATCAAGTCAAGCTGATGCCTCTCAGAATTTGTGTGGAGCCTTTTAGAAAACCTCTACAGTTATACTGAGCTTTTCACTATTAATTAAATGTTCATCAAATGAGAACTACTGCATGATCTTGTAAAACAGACCTTCAGAGTGAGTTCTTGGCTACAAATTCATGCAACAAATGAATGGTGATAAGCTCTTATCTCTTCCTCACAGAACAGCCAAAAGAAAACCATTACCTGACCAGCAAAAAAAAATTTAAAATTGAAAAAATCCTCTGTCAACATATTTCTTATCTCGTTGGCCCTGGACTAAACTCTAGTCACAAAAAAAAACCCCTAAGACATGAAAAGGAGCAGGGGCACAAGGAGTAAAGAATAATTCACAGCCCAAAAGGGAAAAAAGAAAGCTCCAAATGGACAGGAATTATTTTGGGGGGTCTCAATGCTTTGTCCACATTTGCAGCTCTTGGGTCTTGATAAAATATCATTCTGCTGTAGCACCTGGAAATTACAGAGTTATTAATTAAATCCAGGTTAATTCTGCTGGATCAAACTTTCATTTATGAACTAACACCTATGGACATCAGATATGAAATAATGAAGGAAGAGCTGTTGAAGGGATCTGGGGGAGACAGCAGTTACTTCCTTTGCACAGGACAGCAGTGCCCATATTGCTGCTTCAAGGAGCTGATTGATGTTCTGGAGCCTTCCAGAAGGCAATATTTAATGAGTTTCCTCATTTAATGAGTTTCTTTAGGAAGTCTTCCTGACACAGCAAAGGAATTTTGCTGCCATGTAAGAATATAGTGCATAACAGTGATTTTTTAAAAAAAAATGCATTTTTGTTTTGTTTTTCCAGCCTGTGCTCACTATGATTTTTGCACAGTAAAATCACCTCTGCTTTGAGCATTTAATTAGATTTAAAATCCCAAGCAACCACCCTTTCTGTTAACACCCTGAATCTACAAAGCCATATTTGGGAAATACTCTTTAAAAATGTCTAAACATTGTTTTTTTCTTATGATGATATTCTTTTCAAGAGCCAAAAATAGACAGAGGCTTGATGAATTGCATGGAAATCTGTCCTTTACACAGCATCCATGCTGAGATAGCCAAACCCCAGAGGAATGTGATTCCTGTTAAATGATGTTTTCATTACTTGTGCATCTCTAAAATCCCTCTCAAAGCCCTTCACATTCCCAATTCCAAGACAGGGAATAAATGCAATGAGCACATTCCTGGACAGCTGGAAATAAAAATCTCTTATTTACTTGGATATTTAAGGGATTACAGAGGTATGAAAAAATATGCCTTGGGAGAACTCTGTGTGATTTTTTGGCACATCCTGTCTTGCACATCTCTGTCCTGTGGTCAACCAGCAAAGAAAACAATTCCTGGAGTGGGCAGCTTTGTAAAACCTGGATGGGACTTTTCAGCTTGTCCCATGGGGAGCTACTGGAGGGGACTAATTGGGGTTTCAGGCAGCAAATGGCACCAGAAGTATCCTACTTTCAGTTTTCTAGAAGATTAAAAAGTGTGTGTGGATATTTCCTACTTTATTTTTTTTAGAAAATTTAGAAGTTTGTGTGGACACTTCGAAATTTCAGTTTTCCAGATTTAAAAGTTTGTGTGGATACTTTCAGTTTTCTAGAAGATTTAAAAGTGTGTGTGGACACTTCATACTTTCAGTTTTCCAGATTTAAAAGAGTGTGCTGACAATTCCTACTTAAAGTTTTCTAGAAGATTTAAAAGCTTATGTAGACACTTCCCACTTTCAGTTTTCTGGAAGATTTAAAAGCTTGTGTAGGTACTTCCTACTTTCAGTTTTCCAGATTAAAAAGTTTGTGTGGATACTTCCTACTTTATTTTTTTAGAAGATTTATAAGTGTGTGTGGACACGTCCTACCTTCAGTTTTCCAGATTTATGAGAATTCCTACTTAAAGTTTTCTAGAAGATTTAAAAGCTTATGTAGACACTTCCTACTTTCAGTTCTCCGGATTTAAAAGTTTGTGTGGATATTTCCTACTTTATTTTTTTAGAAGATTTAGGAGTTCGTGTGGACACTTCGAAATTTCAGTTTTCCAGATTTAAAAGTTTGTGTGGATACTTCCTACTTTCAGTTTTCTAGAAGATTTAAAAGTGTGTGTGGACACGTCCTACCTTCAGTTTTCCAGATTTAAAAGAGTGTGCTGACAATTCCTACTTAAAGTTTTCTAGAAGATTTAAAAGCTTATGTGGACACTTCCCACTTTCAGTTTTCTGGAAGATTTAAAAGCTTATGTAGGTACTTCCTACTTTCAGTTTTCCAGATTTAAAAGTGTGTGTGGATATTTCCTACTTTATTTTTTTAAGAAGATTTAGAAGTTTGTGTGGACACTTCATACTTTCAGTTTTCCAGATTTAAAAGTTTGTGTGGATATTTCCTACTTTATTTTTTTTAGAAGATTTAGAAGTTTGTGTGGACACTTCCCACTTTCAGTTTTCTGGAAGATTTAGAAGCTTTTGTAGGTACTTCCTACTTTCAGTTTTCCAGATTTAAAACTTTGTGTGGACACTTCCTACTTTCAGTTTTCCAGAAGATTTAAAAGTTTGTGTGGAGATCTTTTGGAGGCTGCACATAATAACTCAGGAAAAAGGGGATGAGCTGGTTTTATAACTGCCTAAAACCAGGTATAGCTGAAGGGAGGCCTTTCAATGGAAGAGTTTTGTATAAAACATGCAAAAATGTACATAAATAAAAAGAAAAATTAAAAAAACCCACTCAACAAACCCAGCAAACCAACAAGTTGTGAGAAACCAACAAACCCCTGGCAAAGGCAGAAGAAACATTCCTGGTTATTTTGGCTCCTGCTGCTCCTGGCTGGTTTGGCCAAGCACCACTGAGGTTTTGCTATTTCAGACCTTTAACTTTATAATAATTTCAGCCCTTCAAGCAAAATGTGCTCTCTCATGGAATTCTTTCCCTACAAGAGCAAAAAGTACATACATAGATACACAAGTCTGTAAACACACATTCCTACATTAACCAAAATAATGAAAATGTCCTTATTGCTACAAATAAAAAAGATTGACCATTTTTTTCAGCAAAATTGGACGTCTAAGCCAGCAGCTTCTGAAGATCATCGTTTTGAAGCATCTCACTCAGTTTCTGTGCATGCTGACCTACCATCAGCAACAGCCACAGCATTTCTAGAACTTTAACAATTGTGCAATTAAGGGTATTTTAATTAGCTCACGTATGACTTTTGCTACATAAATTTAATTTCTGGTTTTGACACTACTGCAAGCCAAAACTTGATTTTAACACAGGAACCAACCAAAAAAAAAATTTTTGCTAAAAATTCCCAAAGCATCAGAAAGTCAGGAGAATTTGCAAACTTGAAGGTCGTTTTTTCATCATCCACAGAGAAAGTCTTATGTACAACAGGAAATGTAAAAATCAAAACCCATGGATGTTCATCCACCTGGTTTAGGGTTCAGCCCCCAATACAGGAGAAATTGGCAGCATTTTGACACCCACCCCATTTGCTTTTTTTAGCTGAAGTCAGGCAAAGTCAGTGATCCTGAGGCAAGCCCAGACAGAGGCTCCAGACAGAAAAAAAGCAATTTTCATGTGAGCCCTTAGGAGCTGAGCAACAAGAGGAGGGTCTGGCAGGATTTAATGTCCTGTAAGACTGTTGGAGCCCTGGGCACTGAGAATTTTACATTTTCTGTGCTGCCAGGCACTGACCCCCAAGCAAACACTGCACTGACCTGAGGCCGTGGAGAAGCTCCCAAAATTGAGTGACAGCACTGGGATTGTGGGGGTGCAGTTTGGATAGAAGGGTGTGATATCACAGGGGGCAAAACTGAGAGTTGAAGGGTTTAGAATACAGGAATAGATCTATAAAGCAAGGTGGAGGATTTAGGGCAGAGGCCAGTCCTGCTTTTTCACCTTCTTCTCCACGGCTCTGGGTGGGATTTTGTAATTGGGTAGAAAAGTCCACATTGCGGGCCAGGGGTGGTTGGTTATGGGGTTAAAAATAAAAATAATTGAGGTGTCATTTCTGAATTGGACAGTTTGTGCTTAAAAGGCCTTGTAGACAGAGAGATGGGCCCATTTTTAGTTTGTTAACACAAGTGCTGTAGAACTCACGGTTTGTGAGACTGTAATAGAGATAAGAATTAATAAACATCCGAGTCTGAACAAGAAATACTGTCCATTTAATCCCAACCCTGGCAAAAGGAGATAAAATGGACACACGACACCCACAAAGGGCTGGTTCAGGGTGCTGCTGGATCCCTGAGCACTGCAGGAGCAGGCTCAGCTCACCCCTGACTTCTCAATGTGCTGGGGATTAACCACAGTGTGACTCCTGCACTCCTTTGTAGCCTGAATGGAACAGGAAAACCTCTCTTTTGACTTTGCAAGGAAAGGGTTTGTGCCTTTTCCTTTTTGCTGAGAGCAGCCCCTTTTCTTTTAGCCCAGACAAAACCAATGTTTCCTCTCACTAGGCTTTACTTGGAAACGCTGAGGATGTGTCACCCCCTCCAGAGAGTGACAGGCCAACAACCAGACCTCCTTGAACAGAGCACCAAGTTGTTGCTACACAGCCAATAAAAAAACTATTGAGGTGGAATCAGCCACAGAACCGTGGCTCCTCTTTCTGTCCAGCTCCCTTCCCAGGCACTGGAAACCTCCAATTCCTGCCCGTGGTGACAGACTGCAGCAGCAGCCAAGAGAACACACGGGCAGGGCTGCAGCCCCCACACCTGCCTGGCAATTTCCTCTCCTAGGAAAGCAGGAAAATGATGAGCAGAGCATCTCCCCTCTCTCCCCCAGGCTGCAAATGCACCCTCACCTGCAGCCACAGCTCTTTTCCACATTCTGTTTTAATTTATCAGGAATTAGCAGCTACCACTAATAATTATTTAAAGTTTAGACACTAAAAATTCTATGTGTCACACCTTGAAACTGTGATTATTGCTTTTTCTTAGAAAAATCTTAAACCATACAATTGGGATGAGGGGAAGGCCATGAACAGGAGAAAAGAGGTCAAGTCTCTGAATGCTGGCACCAGTACGAAGGGAAAAGTGGAAAGCAGGAAAATGATGAGCAGAGCATCTCCCCTCTGTCCTCCAGGCTGCAAACACACCCTCACCTGCAGCCACCTCTTTTCCATGTCCTGTTTTAATTTATCAGGAATTAGAAGCTACCACTATTAATTATTTAAAGTTTAGACACTAAAAATTCTATGTGTCACACCTTGAAACTGTGATTATTGCTTTTTCTTAGAAAAATCTTAAACTATACAGTTGGGATGAGGGGAAGGCCATGAACAGGAGAAAAGAGGTCAAGTCTCTGAATGTTAGCACCAGTACAAAGGGAAAAGTGGAAAGCAGGAAAATGATGAGCAGAGCATCTCCCCTCTGTCCCCCAGGCTGCAAATACCCCCTCACCTACAGCCACAGCTCTTTTCCACATCCTGCTTTAATTTATCAGGATTTAGAAGCTACCATTATTAATTATTTAAAGTTTGGACACTAAAAATTCCATGTGTCACACCTTGAAACTGTGATTATTGCTTTTTCTTAGAAAAATCTTAAACTATAGAATTGGGATGAGGGGAAGGCCATGAACAGGAGAAAAGAGGTCAAGTCTCTGAATGCTGGCATCAGTACGAATGGAAAAATGGAAATTCAGGCTCTTGTCTGTCCTTTGGAACACAGCAGCAGAGAGTTTGAAGAATAAAAAGCAAATTTTTATCAGTTTAGCTGCTTCCCTTAGAAACTGTACACACAGAATGTGGGACTTCTCAAGGCTGTGGCTTGCAAGGCCTTTTTGAGTAAGAAATCCTTTAATCCCCTAATTTTGATCAGTTGTCAGTGGTGCCTGCTCACTAAAATGAAGCCTTAGAACACAAACAGATATTTCTAAGCAGGAAAAGAAGAAAAGAGTGTCCAAACTGCCAGATCTTGCTGCACCTCCAGCAGGATCAGCCCATTTTCATTATGTAGCTACAGGGAGGTGGTTATCAATGACAGTCTCACCAAAATATTTAAAGTTTTCAAGTTTCAAGGGGTTCTTTGAAATGTACCAGAAGGAAAACAGCACCTAGGACCAGCTGCAGGATTTCTCTGAATCCTTTTTTTCAGTTAGTTTGTTTGAACACAGAAACAATCCATGCAAAAATTGAATTTTCACTCTCAGTGTGAGGCAGTTATCAAAGCAGGGAGAGAAGGATGAATTATCACAAGTCAGACTATTCCTGCTGAGGGAGCAAGGGAACAGCATCCTCTGGGCACACCTGAGGAAGGGTACCTGTGTAGTGGGTTAGGGAGCCAAAGAATGTGGATTCTATTTCATCTGTTGAAAGCAGTTTTTTTCTTTATCTCTTGTAACTCCAGGGGGAGGGGAGCAGATCCCTTCTGATAATGGCCCAGCTGTTAAAGCAGCTGGGGCAGGGTTTGTTATCTCTGGGGCAGGGTTTGTTATCTCTGTCACCACCCGTCCATCCTCCAGGGGAGATCTGCTGATAATGGGCCATGAAGGCTCACCAATGACATCATACATGACATCATCAGGGATATCTGCTGATAATGGGCCATGAGGGCTCACCAATGACATCACACATGACATCATCGGGGATATCTGCTGATCATGGGCCATAGAGGGTCACCAATGACATCACACACGACATCATCGGGGATATCTGCTGATAATGGGCCATGAAGGCTCAGCAATGACATCACACATGACATCATCCCATTGGGAGATGCTCCACCCAGTGTGGGCGGAGCCAACCGTTCCCACCTGGATAAAAACTGAGACTCAGGAACAGCTGAGGCATTTTGGGAATCCGGCCTCTCCACTGGGCTCTGGGAGGAAGACCGGACCCATCTCGCCACCACTGGAATTTTTTCTGCCCGATCATCTCCACTCCACAGAACCACATCTGTCACTCCAGGAGGATTTATTGGGACTGCTCCCAACCCCCTGACCAAGAGGGTGTCAGGTCATATCCCTGACCCTGTCAGGGTTTTTCCAGGACTTTTGTTTTGCTTGCTTGCTTGTCTTTGTACTACTGCATTTGCATTTTCTTTTTTTTTTATATTCCTATTAAAGAACTGTTACTCCTATTCCCATATCTGTGCCTGAAAGCCCCTAATTGCAAAATTATAATAATTTGGAGGAAAGGGGTTTACATTCTCCATTCCAAGGGAAGCTCCATCATTCCCTGGCAGACACCTGTCTTTCCAAACCAAAACAACCTGGAAAAGCTCCATGGCACTGCCAGGTGTCCTCTGGCACCTCTGCTTGTGGCTGAGTCCCTGCCTGACTTGAGCCACAGCTTTAGGAGTTGCCAAAGCTGCAGAAGCAGCAAAAGCTACAAAGATTTCAGCAGAAAGGCAGGAGGTTTGGTGTGCAATCTTCCAGCCAGCCAAGGATTTGAGTTTACTTCCACTCATGAGTAAATTTTCCACCAGCTGAGCCTTACACCCTAGCTGGTGGAAAAGTCTTAGCAGCACCAGGTAGAAGAGAAAAAATTCCTTTCCAAAGCCAGGAATAAAGATGTTTTGGGTCTGGTGTGTTCATTTACACACTTAAACCCAAATCCAACTTGTCCCCCTGCTCCCAGCCTCTGCTGGCTCTTAGAGAATGCAAATCCTGTGTGAAACTCAGCAAGCTGAACCTCCCCAGCACGAGGAATCCTCAAACTGGGAGCACTGGGCTTGAGAGCAACATAGAGCACTGCAAAACCACTGGGGAATCACTGAGTCTCCTCTTGTTAGGCTGGCTTTAATTAAAACCATCTGAAGATTCTGTGATCACTCTAAAAGGCTGTGGCAGTGGGATATGGCTGTGAAAGGAAAGCTGCAGCATCAGCCTGACGCTTTACAAATGCAGGATTGAGCTTCACATGTAAACAAGCTCACTCACAAAAAGCCAACAGGATCACTGTGCACAATAATTACCACTCTAATCCACAGATTAACTCAAAAAAAAAAAACCAACACACACACACAAAAATCCCACAACCCCCCAATTTTTTTTTCCCCACAGCCAACCCTTCACACAATAAATTGGCTTTATGTGGCCACGACTCAGAGGAATTTCAATGGCAGCCTTGGCATTGCAGGGAGCAAAGTGTGAAGGTTCTGAATGGTTGTTCTGAAGAAACCTGGAGCCTCCCCCTTCCCTACTCCAGCAACTCCAGCCTTTTTACAATTTGTTTCAACAAGTTTACAACAAGTTTATGGCTCCTGGCAGCAGAATTTACAAAATAATAAAGCAGCATCACCAGAACACCACCTCTGGCCAAGGGAAATAACGTTGCTGGTAACATTTATCTCCAGACAAATTAACTCTTCTAGGAATATTTACTTTGTATTAACTGCTCTGCGATCTGCTCTTTTTACAGCAAGACCCTGCTGTGCTTTTATGTCTGATATTTAAGACATAATTTAATTATAGTCTTAATTCCAATGACTTATTTCAAGGGAAAAATCAATCATGATTTTTAATAAAGCTCATTCTTCCACTTTGAAACCATTTTTTTGTTGTTTTTTTTTGGTTTTGTTTTTAATTTTGAAGTCAAGCAATATCATAACTACTCAAATTTCAAACAAGGCAACCACCTTCCTTAGCAGGAAGAGAGTACATTTATTTTCTGTGTGCAAAATATGCAACTCCAGTTTTGCTTGGACAAAGAAAGTAGATAAGTTTGATATCTTAAGTTATTTTGGCCAGAAAACTGTCAGTGTTACAAAAAGTTTGTCTGTGACACAATAAAGAAGGATGTTTCAAATAAATAACAGATTATTTAATTTACCTCTTCTTTAGGTGTTTGTGATTTTAAAAGGTTTGGAATCTGTATTTTCAACTTTTTATAGACAAGACCATAAAACCAGATAGAGAAAAAGCTAAATCTGATTATCCCTTCTAGTTTCATAATTTATTTCTGATTTGGACAAAATCAGGTAGGGAAATACGCCCCAAATTGAAGGGTTCAAAACCCACTGCGACTCGATTGCAAGCTGAGCTACAGAATCTTGTTTAGCTTCATTTTCAGAGATCTCTGAGAAGGGATGTCCTTAAAATGGATTTGTATGTGCTTCAAAATAACACTGACACAGGAATTCAGGCGATCCAGAGATGAGCACTAACAAAAAACCCACAAAACCATAGAAACGTGAGAGTATAAAACTTTGTGCCCTCCATAGAATTGAGCTAAACATTTCCTACTTCTCTGGATAACTGCAGTTACCACCAATGGCTGAGTTGGGAATATTGTTGGAAAATCACAGAAATGCAGGAGGTAAATTGGCTAATACTTGAGAAAATATATTGTTCACTTCTTTTACTAAGTCTTAATTCTCATTATCCCAAAACACCCTAAGAGATTTTTGCTAAAATAAAATGAAGCTGTAGCATTAAGGAATGCCACCTGACAAACTCTTGTTCATTCTGAAATATTTTCTGGTGGTTGATATGTTTTGATTTCAGATGTTAGGTGTTCAGATCATTAAAAAATTTAACAGAAAATAAAATTTCAGTTTTACCCAGAGAGTGTATATATCTCTCAAATGGTCCAGGTTTAATTTAGTTGGGGGGGAGGGGAGTGTTTTAATTTTAAATAAAATAGTATTATTTGCTGAAACAACTCATGAAGTCTAAGTTTACTGAGGTAGCAAGAAAAAGAGATTCAGGCAGACATCCTAAGATTCAGGGAAATTATGTCAGTGTAGACTTTTCCTATCCAGGAGTTTTAATTCCTCATTCTTTAAAGTGTAGCTGCTGCTGTTCAGAACACAAAACAGCCTCAGAATAAGGCTCTGTCTTAAAAATAAAATTAATGGCTCCTCAAGAAATTGTAGTGCCCCAAAATTGTGTAACAGGGTTTGAATGGTGAAATCACTCCGAATTCAAGGTAACATTCCATTTCTCTGATTGGCCTAACCCACACTACGCCCTGCAAGGAACAAATGGGAGGCTGCACTGCGCTGATGAAATATTTACAGTCAGAAAAAATATGTCACCACAGCAGCAGATCATCTTTTGCAGACATCTGATTTGCTTCCCTTAGTCTAGCTGGAAATCAGAGTCAGGGGGACAGGAGAGAGTTAAACTCTCCTGTTATTCTAGCTGAATAACTAACGCTTACACAGTCCTTTAAAAAATAATGAGACCCAGAAGCCAGAGTATTAGTTAGCTGAAACAAGGGTGAGGATGCAGCTCTCAAACTCCTGAGGGAAGAAACATTTGTGGGAAGAAAAAAAAAAAAAACAAAAGGGAAAAAAGGAATATTGTAAATCATTTTCTTTCTTTCTTTCACCTTTGCCTCCTCATTAGTATGGGTTGGAGGCTCTTTCCTCCAGCAGCAGGAGCCAAGCTCCCGAGCAAGTGGCACATTTTGTTCCATGTCCTTTCAGGATATGGAATTCCTTTCCTTGTATCCTCTAAAAGAAGAGTTAAAAACTCTCATTCTGCCCATGGCTGGATAAGAAAATTTCCAGCTGAACTCACCTCCCTAAGTGCTATAAGGTTACCAGGTATAAATGATCAAATCATTGCAAGGTAAGGAACAGTCTGATCAAATATAAAGTTTTTGTGCACTTACTCCCAGAATTCCATCACTGGAGAAGTGGCATTTTGTAAAGAGACTTGACTGCAGTTGCTCATGTTAAGCTTTTGAAATTCCACACAGTTTTCTAGAAGAGAACAAAAAAAGGAGTTTGTTGTGTTGCCGTGTAAGGGTGGCTCTTGTTCATGTCCCAGTCTGTGCACCTTGGGAAGCCCCCACTGCACACCACATCTGCTGGGTGGGGTTTGTGGGTGCCACAGCCGCTACTTTTGTGATAACCCAGAAAAACACCCATGAGGATTCTCCTATAACACTTCCCAAAAGCAGAGGGCCAAAAAATCACCTCCTGAGGGAATGGATTGGGAATGACAACGTGCTCCTACTCCAGCTGCTGGGTCAGTGGTTTATGGCTACAAATGGCTTATGGAACATGGCCAGCCATAAACTCCCACTTTTTCCTGGTGAGGCAAGTGGATATTTCCTCTGGCTCATCATCATTATTATTGTTATTATTATTATTATCTCCAGCACAAAGGCCAAAGCAGCTCAGCATCGTGGAGCGTTTGAGCTGGCCAAGCTCCTTTGCAGGGCTGCCAAAACTGAGACCAAAGCCTTCCACATCCACTGGGCCCAAAATTACCTCCCTGACAGAAACTGAGATTTCAGGCAGCTTTAGGTGTGCTCAAAGAACACTAAATGGCCAATCAGTGAAAACTGTGAAAGACACAGTAATGGGTTCTTGATTTGAGATTGGACTGTGCACATGGGATAAATGCTAAACCTTCAGGGATGTGGGAATGAGGGCACTGGGATGAGACCCTCCCCATGGATGTTTGGGATCTACAGACTCAATAAGCAGAGAATTACAGATATAAATATCAATGAGAGGCCAGATGCAGAGCCCTACCCCACAAACCCTTCTGAATGCACACCTCATCCTTCATGCAGGGGGCTACTTTACATGCATCAAGGATTATTTATCAAACTAAATAAATTTCCAGAAGTAGCTTGATGAACATTATCCCTCAACATCTGGCATTTAAAAGAGCAAATCCAAAGATCCACATTTAATGGTTTTTTTCCTCTCCATTCAAACTCCTCCCGATTTCATTAGAGTGAAAGAGCAAGATTGCAACCTGTCATCAGGTCATTCTCTGCTGCAGAATTCACTCTCTGTGCTCAGGGAGAATAGATATGATTGCAAATGAGAGGCTTGGGGTTTAGCCAGAAGATCCTACAGAATTAACAAATCCAGCCTTTTTCTGCTGATGTTATATTTCAGAGGAGTAAATGCTTTACAATGGCCTAACCCAGAAAGGTCCAAGGCAGTTTTGCTCCAGGTTTCCTTTCCCTTGCTGTGGTGGGATGAGATTGGCCAATTTCCACAGACTTTGCTACACCAATAGCTTTGTTCAGGACATTTCAATGTGTTAATCAAACACTTGGGAGGATTTTTATAGTGCTGATCTGTGCTGAGATCATACCTGTATTCCATTCGTGGCCACAGGACGCCCAGGGGAGCTCTGTAGTAAAGCAGTTGAACAAATAGAAGATAGCCCATGCTAAAATGATGATGTAATATACATTTAGGTGTGCCTCTATAACTTGGGTAGCATAGCCAATGCCTGGAGGAGCAAAATAAAAAGTGAGATACAACAGAAGACTTCTGCTTTTCAGGCTGTGTTTAATTTAAAAACAAATGCTTACTCTTAAGTACATTTAACTTCAGTTTTGATACAATTTATTTCATTTTATTTCAAGTTGAATGCTTTTTTTTTTTGCAGTAGAACACAGAATTGTTACCTTCAAAGAGAGGGCAAACTTTCCTCCAGCAAGTGATGCCTCCTTCACTGGTAAACTGCCCCAAGGCCGTCTCCAAGAAAAATACTGGGATTCCACAGCAAATGAAAAAGACCACGTAGGGGATGAGGAAAGCACCTGCAGGTGAATATTGAGGGGGTGGTGGTTAGGATGAACATTGGCTCCTCAGCAGCACAGGGAGGGTTTTTCCATGAAAAGAAAGATCAGCTGTGAGCTGTCAGGGCAGTGCAGGAAGGGTTTACTCCTGCCCCAAATATCCAAACTTAACCTCTAAGCCAGAGCCATGGACTGAACAGGCCAGATCGAAGTTCCTCAGCATAAAGTCAGCTCAGGGGTCCCTCAAACACAGAAAAGTGTGTTTGACTCTGCTCTGCTCAGCACCACATCAGTCTGCACCACCCTCCTTGCCTTTTCCAGGGAGGAAGAAGCAGCTAATAAATCTCAGAGGCTACAGATATTAAATCTGAGAAATCCTTCTCATGTTATTTATAGGAGCCTGATGATAAGGATTGTGAACGAGGAAACCAACTTCAGAACTACTTACAAGGACAGGAAAGCAGGGCTTGGCCTTATCAGCTGGAAATATTGATGTGCAATTCCAGGCAAATAACAAAACATCAACGTTTTTGTTGGGTGCTGACAGTGAACTCCAGCACAGGTAGTGAACCAGGAACACAAAGCAAAACCCAAGCACAGCACACCCACGCCCTGCAACAGCTGCTGGGCTTCAGCCACCCTGATGAGAAACTTGAGACAACTCAATCCACCTGCTCTGACCGGCAGTTTCTTTCATCTCATCACCAGGAGTCTCCTCCCTGCACCAAGAAATTCCCCCAGAGATGGATCCCAGGTGCCTCTCAAGCAATCCACAGGGGTTCCACAAAGAATGGAACACTTACAGGGCTTCTCTGGATAATTTAGTGGCCACTATCAAATCCAACTTGGCCTCTCATACACCCAATCGTTGTGAGTTTAACATGGCAACTTGTGGAAATCCAAAGTATCAGCCTGGACTGTTTTTCCAGCACTGTTCCAGCAGGCATACATCAGAAACATTGGAAAGCATCAGCATTCCCACCTTGCAAAAAGATCATATGCCAAGAAATACCTAATTCTGAACACACAAAGAAATTGATTTTCCTCAAAACCTGAACATCCACAACCTAAAATTATGGATGATTGTTCCTACACTCCCTGTTATGACTTGGATTGAGTGCCAGAGAGGTCGCACCTCACAAGTTCCACACTACAGCTTCTACTTTTATTCTGTAAAAAGCAATTTATTTCACAACTAGCTCAGATATTTACCACTGTCTTCCCCTAGCACACACCAAGAAGCTGGATGCATCAGATTTAAGCACTAAAAACAAACTCTGGTCCAACTCCAGCAGAGGGTTCCAAAGCCACAGGCCATAGACTGAGCCTGCATTGACTAAAACTGGTCAATGGCAAACGTCCCGTGGTGCCAGGACACGACCAATTAAATCACACAGACTAATTCTATTCTTAAAGAATACAGTGGTGATTAAATATGATAGTTAAGTAATTACTTCTTCATCAAATCACCCAAAACAATGATTAAAATTCTTTCCACTTCATGTCACAGCCTTAAAAATGATAACATCACCTTTTGACAAGCTGGCACACACCTACAAATGAGCACCTAAAGGTGGCTGTAGGAACCAAAAAATTACACACCAAAAATATATTCCTGTTATTTCCTCTGCCAAAAGTTCTCTGGGAACACTTTGCCCATCAACAAGAAAGGGCTGTGTGTATGATAAGCAGCAGGTTAACATTCAGGATTTGGTAGCAGCATTCTCTAAAGAGCTGAACTCTTGTTACCCAAGTTTGGCCAAAAGACAGAGATGCAAATAAAGGAACTTCCAATGATAAACACAACTGCAGAGCAGGATTTGTCTTGTAGAAACAGCACACAAAATGGGCTAAAAACCACCCTGAGCTCAGATAAGGAGGGACAAGGAATAGAAATTTGGCTCAGCAAACAAACCCATCCAAGAGCAGATCAGTGCTTATCAGCCCTGAACATCCTATTTTTCTTCCAGCTCTGTGTTTACACTGCCACTGACTCAGGCCTGAAGTGGGGAGAATGTTGAACCCAGTCCACAGAATTCTCAACTGAGTTTGTAATTTACTTTTCTCTCTCCATTGCTGCCCCAGTCACAGCTGATGTGCTTATTCTCAACTGTCATTTCTCTTATACAGTTTACAGTTGGCTATAAGCAATACGTGCCACATGTTATACTCCTGTAGAAGTTGAGTCTGCTCTTTTCTCTCTCAAATAACACCCATTTTTATATTTATTAGGGCTTGCTCTCTTCTTTGAGTAATCTGCAGTTTTGCATCTTCCCCTCCCTTGCTATAAGAAGTACTGAGGGAAAAAAAAAATGAACACTGAGGTATAAAAAATTTCATGTGACAAAGAAAATAAATTTAGTCTTTGTGGCAGTATTAGAAAAAAATACATCCATCCTCTCCAAAGTACACTGTTGTGACAAATAACGTGCTGCCTCCTTTTCTGTGTCAGACTAACTTAGTGAAGTATGCCTGGGTGTGTGTTCACATGCAGAAGACAGCGTGTACTACTATAGCAGAGTGCTGGCTTCTCCTGCATGAAAAACGCTACTGGAAAAAAAAAGTGTCAATTTACTAACGCAGGAGAAACTTGTAAAAATAAACCACGCAGTGTTTGGAGAGAAGGAAAGAGAAACACGATGATTTATCTTAGTTGTCAGATGTTTAATCCTTCCCTGCCTGCACATGCACTGAAATCCTGAACACGTATCTCTTACTAGTGCAATAAATCACTGCAACGCTTCCTTAACTGTTTAATTCCCATGTAAACCCACACGTGATGCCATCTTACCTCCTCCATTCTTGTAGCAAAGATATGGGAATCTCCAGACGTTTCCCAGCCCAATGATCTCCCCTGCCACGGAAAGCACAAATTCAACCTTGTTGTTCCAGTGACCTCTCTCGTGAACTTTCTTATCGTTGCTGTGGACGAGGTTGGTACTTGAGGCTTCGGGGTCCAAAGCATCTTCTGGCTTGCCGTTAATTATAGGAATCGTCTTTTCAGCTGTCATGACTTGTCAGCCTAGTGGAGAACAAAAGGAAAACACACAGGTGTGTGAAGACACTCGCTGGTACTGATCTTCACGACTGAAATCTCCCAGGGCGGCGTTGGCTTCTCGGTACCTACGGAAATCTGGGAGTGAAAATGATGGAGACAACTCCACAAGGCTGGAAAAGTTGTGAAGCGGGGGAAAGGAAAAGAAAGGGATGGGGGGAAGAGAGAAGGTTCTGTGCAAGGGAAGGAGTTGTTCCAAGCGGACACAGGTAACTTCCTAGCAGAGAGGGAAGCCTTTCAAAAATCCCTCCCCAGGCGAGGATCCCAGCCTGACTGCCCTACCAGAGGCCAGGGATCTGCCGCACCTTCCAGGCGCGCCCCCGAGCCCGGGAGCGCTCGGGGATGCGCGGCGGGGCTGGGATGGTCGTGGCCTGCCTGGGGGAGCGGGGGAGCTCCGGGATTACTCACCCAGGGCTCTGCCCGTGCCTGCGAGCCGGGGACAGGGGCCGGGCTGTGCGGAGCGCTGCCTGCGGGCGGATGCTGCGGCTCCGGGAGCGCGGGCAGGGCACGGCGGGCCGGGGAGGAGGCGTTCGGGATCCCCGGGAAGCCGGGAAGCCTCGTCCTGCCCTGCCGCTGCTGGCGGCCCGGCGTGGCTCGTAGGATGCTCCCCGCGCTCTGGAGCCGGAATTTGCAAATGCTCAGCCCTCCCCAGAGCGATGGTTTAACACCCGCCTCCCCCCTCCGCCCACCTCAGGCTGTCCCGCCAGCTCCCCCCTCCTCCTCCTCCTCTTCCTCCTCCTTCTCCTCCTCCACCCGGCATCACCACCGAGCATCCCCAGGCTGCGCTCCCCCGCCCCGCGGGCAGGGCCGAGCCCGCCAGGTTGGCAGCCGTGTTCCGCATCGCATCCCCGGCGGATCCCGGCCCTGCCCCGCAGCCCGAGGGCCGAAATTCGGGACCCGCATGCGGCGGGCACAACCCCGCAGCCCTGGGGACAGCCCTGCATCCCTCGGGCCGGGATGGGGGAGCGGGCACAGCCCCGCAGCTCTCGGGCCGGGATAAGGGACCCGCATGCGGCGGGGACAGCCCCGCAGCCTTGGGGCAGGGATGGGTCTCGGGGCCGGGATGAAGGACCCGCATGAGGCGGGGACAGCCCGGCATCTCTCGGGCCGGGATGGGGGCCTGGATGAGGCGGGGAGAGCCCCGCATCCCTCGGGCAGGGATGGGAGACCCGCATGAGGTGGGGACAGCCCCGCAGCCCTGGGGCAGGGATGGGGACCCACATGAGGTGGGGAGAGCTCCACATTCCTCGGAGATGGATGGATCCCGGGGCAGGGATGGGGACCCGCATGAGGCGGGGACAGCCCCTTAGCCCTCGGGCAGGGGTGGAGGAGCGGGGACAGCCCCTTAGCCCTCGGGCCGGGCTGGGTCCCGGGGCCGGGATCGGGACCCCCATGCGGCGGGGACAGCCCCGCTCGGCGGGGAGGGGCGCAGGGGCCCCGCCAGTTAAAAAAAGGAACCCGCCGGGAACAGATGACACAAAACTTCAGCTGGAAAGGGCGGCGGGGGGAGCCGGGGGACAGACGGGATGAAAAAATAAACGGAGGGGGAACGTTTGGGAAGTGTGGAAACAATGTGGGCGCTTTCGAGTTACAGCAGGGAAAGGCAGAAGCAGCCCGTGTGGGCATGGCTGGCTGGGGCCTGGCTGAAAATTCAAGCTGGAAAAGAGGCAAGAATAGGGGAAAAATTATTACAAATGGTTTTGTTTCTAAAATTCAAGCTGTAAAGGAGGTGAGAATACAAAAAAGAAATATTACAAATGGTTTTGTTTCAGGTTGAATCAAGCATTTCGAATAGAGAATTTTTTTTTTCTGTCTAACCCTCTCCTTTTTAAAATTTTTTGTAGGTCAGTAATTTTCACCCTAAGTTTCCAAACCCGAATTCAATACCTCTTCTTTCTTCATCTCTGCAGCTTCTCCTTGGCAAGTGGCAGCACCCAAGCCGGGTCCCTGCTTCAAATCTTCCCTGAGCTCCACATCTGCTGCAGCCACGATCAGCAAGGCCTTGCTCTGCAGCTCCAGGGGATGCACTTTGGAACTCACAGGCTCCTAAATCCGGGATCCTCTGCTGGAAATGTCCCAGAGACACTCAGACCTTCTTCCATGTCAATCCTCCCCCTCTCACCCTCCAGCTCCAAGGACTTTTCCCCCTGCCTGGCCACCTGTTAGCATGGAAGGCAATGGAAAGGTGCCCATGGATAGATTTTAAATTAACTCGAGCTGACTTTGTACCCTGTTTGTACATTACACATTGGAGCTTGTGCTGTGGCTCAGGTTCTCAGGATTTTGCATTTCAGTGGTGCCTGTCACAGGAGTGGGTGCTGGGGCCTCACCCTGTCAGCTCTGTGTCACATCAACCCTTGCACCTAACAGGTGCAGGATGAGCCTCTCTCTTTTCTTCTCATTTATAGTTCTAGTCAAACCTATCTTGGGAAAGGAAATCTGCCAGTGGTAAAACTGAAAAAAATTGCAAAATCCTTATATATATATTTTTTAAAGCATCCTCACCACAGATGTTACCAGAGCTAGGTTGGATTTTGGGTTTTTGTTTTGCATTTGTGGGTTTTGTTTTTAATGCAGCTGATATTCATTAACTGAGGATGGAATAGATCCATTTTTCCCAAGCTGACTTTGCACAAACTAGACTCCTCTTGATGGGCTTTTTTGTTGATTTATTTTTACCTCCTTCCTCATCTTGTTTTCAGCAGGGATCAAAACAGACCCTGTTTCTCTGTCTCCCAGCCAGGCCTAGCAGGCTCAACAGGATACACTTAAACATCAAAGCTGACAGTGAATTCTCATTTTATTCCTGAGAGTAAGTCTGAAAACGGAGGGAAGCTGAGGGACAGTAAACATTTGATGATTCCATAGAGAGGAGAGACCAACCTTCATCAAACAGATTGATGATCCCAAACTGCAGGGCCTGCTGCAAGGGGCAGTCTGCAGGCAGGTGCTGAAGGTGTTGATTTGTTCAGAGTTTGAAATCATTAATTCCTGGTGCTGGGTGTTTTACTCACTGCTGTATTCCTGCACAATTCCCATTCAGTCTCCTACCAGCTGAGGTGTTTATGGAAGTAATTGCTGGCTGCTAATCCTTGTGAACATTTCACAGTGTCTGCAACAAAAAATGACAAATTTTAGAGCAGGTTGAGAACCTTTTTTTAAATTCTGATGGAGCCTTTGCTGTTGCAATGAGGGAAATTCCCTGGATTACAGGCCAGGTCTGTGTTTGTGCTCCCACTCTGTCTCTGGTGCTCCTCATCAGGAATTCCTCTCAGCCTGTTGGAAGACCCTGCACAAATTTCCTGGCCACGCCTTTCAGGCCCCACATTAAAATGATGTGCCCTAAAAAGCAATTCAGGTTCTGCTTTATTCAGGTTTATCTCCACACTCCCAAGGAATCCTTTACAACCCTGTGCAGAAAGTGCAGGGGTGGGGGTGGAAATCAGATGTTACTGCTCACCAGAGAATGGTGCTGTGAAGTACCAAATGTTCCAAGGCTGCATTTATTTAGATTTATAAACTAAAATTAATCAAGAGAAGTCATTCATACCTAGAGCAACTTGAGAAAACAACCTCCAAGAAAAATCCACATGTCCACAGGATTCTGTCAGGCTGCCAAAAATTAATGCCAGCTAAAGTCCTGTGATATAACTTTGGAAATTAAAAACTGGGGCTTGGCTCATTTCTTCCCCTTGTTGTAACTCTGAATTTCTGTGTTGTTTCTGCAATACCAAATCCTGTGACAATATAATTGGTTGGGGAGGGGGGAAGAGGGAACAACAATCCTCTCCAGATTTAAAACCTTCAGTTTAGATTTGCTATAAGCAAAAGCTGCACAAGCCTTCTATAAAGATTTCCTAAAGTTGGGCTCTTTGTGGGTAAATAGCCACACAAAAGCAAAGAAATGCAATCAGAATTTCAGCAGTGATAACAATCTGACAATATTTTGGATCAAAAGCCTAAAATCACAAAGCCATTTGTGAACAAAACCAACACATTTAGCTGTTGTATTAGAGGCTGACTTCAATCAAAAATAGGCTGATTTGTGCCTAATCAGTTTTCTGTAATGGGAAAAAAATATTTCTTTGTTGCAGATAATTTTAAGTAAAGCAACACCTGACTGGCTGCTATTTAGAAAGGCTTAACCCCTATCATTGCAGATACCTCTCCATCCAATTTATTGCCTCACAATGGGGGAGATGCTGAGTTTTGGCTTGAGGAGAGCTGCAAAAATCACTTTTTCTTCTATTGATGTTGCCCTTCCCTTGTCCCCTGCTGTCAGTCTGAGGCCTGCATTTTGTTACCTGCATTTTATCTTCCACTCCCTCTTCTAGACAGGAGTGGGTGATGACATTCCACAGGAGGGGATTTCTGCTGCAGGCTTGTTCTGATCTCCTGGAAAAGGTGACACAAATTTGGGTTTCCTTGAGTTGATTCATCCATTCCCACTGTGCTTTAGGGGCACACCACTCTGCTAATGGGTAATGGTACCTCGAGTTCCTTAAATAATGAATTTTATACACAGACAACACCTGGGGAGAACCTCCAGTCCTGGATTATCCACAAATTCCAAGAGTTAGCAGCCACCCATCCTGGTGGACTGAAATTTAGAAAACAGCAAATAAATGACAGCACTAAATGAGAAGACACCTCTGAAAGGTTTTAATGGGACTTACAAGTGAGACCAAATAAAAACCAAAGAGACCTGAGAACAACTCGATGTATGACACCAAAACTGCCTGTAGGCAATCATTTTTCAAGATCAGAACCTGAATTTGCATCTTCATGCAGAGATATAAACATTACCAGCACGCCTCACTCACAGTTACTGGGAGTTGCTCCAACCTGGAAAAGGAATGAACTCTGAGGAAAGTTTGTGCACAGCTCCTCTGGATATATTTTCAACTCTATTAAAATATTTTGTATTTTTAAAGGTACTCAGTGATCAATATCAGAATTTAGTTCAGATTACAGAAGCTCTCTGCAGGGACATAAAATCTCTTATCCCAGACACTCTTTCTTCCCTGTTGTAAAGTTTTGGGCTGCTCTGTGCACTGGATGCTCCAGGTCAGTATGGGAAGATTGTTAGGAATTACACAAGGAATTAAATTTCAAGGAACTGAATAACTCTCACACCTCTGATAGGAAGAAGCATCTCCCCCAAGCCTTAGGTAGTGATCCAGTACCCTTCATTTTTGCAAGCAGCCACTGAGCCAGGCTTTGGCTTAATCCTGGAATTTCACAAGACCAAGCTGCCTTTAGGTTGAGTCTATAGCACAATAATCCAAAAAATGAAATCCCAGCTTACAGATGAAGCTGATCATTCCATGCTGAGGTGTCATGCTCAGCAGTAAAAAATGGGGCCGAGACAGAGGGAGTGGGATGATTTGGGTGATGGCATTTGTCTTCCCAAATATTCCATGGGATGGAGTCCTGCCCTCCTGGAAGTGGCTGAACATCCACCTGCTGATGGGAAATAAGGAATTCATTCTTAGTTTGGCTTTGCCTGCACGTGCAGCTTTGCTTTACGTGTCAAACTCTCTCCATCTCAGCCCCTGGGCTTTCCCATCCCCTGAGTTTTCCCACTTTTCCCTCACTGGTGCTCTACCCCCTCCCAATATGGGAACCTGTGCAATATTCAGGTTCAGTGAGGGGTGGCAGCAACACTGCACACTCTGCCAAGGGTTGCTTTAAAACATTAAAATCAAAAGCAAGTTACCTTTAGAAGCACAAGGATGGGTGTGAATGAGGGAGGGGTTTGGTTCTGTCAGACCTGAAACAGGAAAAAAAGCTCCAAAAGACACATCAACCCAGAATGAAGATAATTCATTTTTCTCCCTAATGCAAGATAATAAGAAATTGATATAACCTCCTAAAATTTCAACTCAATCAGCTTTTATTTTTGAACTAGGATGCAGCAGCAATATATTGCTTCAAAGTTTAAAAAGAGGTCCCACATTTTCAGAACGTTTCCTTTAGTGAAGCCTTTTTGGCTGAAGCTGCATGTCACTAAAGCAAAGCAATTGCCTGGAAAATATTGATTAGCTCCTGTCAAACACCCCCTCTGCTATTCAGTGTTTCCATTTTAGCACTGTCAGCATTCCAGCACTGGCACAGGAGTTGAACTGGTGTGTGCTGAGTTCTCTAAGCAACCCCAGTGCAGTCCCAGAGCTACTGCAACTGCTCTGCCACATCAATTACATGTGATGGCTTGGACCAACTCAGCAAACAATCCTTTCCTGAGCTGTCTGCTGGCACATTGCTAATTAACAATTAATTGCCTTCAACAAGGCTCCTGCAGAGCAGATGATGTGATACTGCAGATGTTTCAGCCAACTTGAGTTTCTGTGCAGCATTGAAAAGATTTCCTTCAAAGATTTCTGCCCAAAGACCTCTTCCACTGTTTTGCTTTTTTGTAATGGTATTTTTAATCAGATACATAATCCTTTCGTTATTTTTAAAAAAATATGTTGCAGTACTTTAATACTGAAACCCCTCTCACTAAAATACTTTCTTTTACAGCTGTGAATCACCAATTGTTGGTTGGCACCTGTAGGTTTATGACCTGAAAATTGGGTCACAATAGAACTTAGCTGGCAGACCAGGAAAATAAATTCTTGTGGAATCCCACCCAATTATGCCCAGCAAAAGCAACATCTCTGCTTCCAGAGCCAAAAGAGAAAATACTCTTAGATTTTATTACATCCACTTCCTAGAAATGCATGGACTCGTTTTTCTTTCCCAGCTAAAAGAGGGAATATTTTATTGCAGCCTCTAATCCACTGGGAAGGCAAAGGGAGAAGACACAAAGGCTCCAGATTATCCAGAATTTCATCTCTGCTGGACAATTATTTTTCCCAATGACTCGTTAAAGGTGAGCAAAGGAACCCAATGAGAGGAGAACCCTCCAGCAACAAGACAAACATCAAACTTTAGGTGCACAAAGCTGGAGGAGCAAAGAGCACCAGGGAGATCCTGACTCTGCTGGCACAGATTCCAGGAGCCTGACAAGGGCTGTGGTGGGAGGGCAGGAGGAGATGTGGGAATTGCTGCTGCATGCTTTTGGAACTGGATGAACAATTCAGGCACGGAGGGCAAAATAGATTCCTAGAAGAGGGAAAAGCCTTCCTGGAAATTTTCAATCAGCCCTGAGCTGCTTTTAGGTTCTTCCCCCAGAGGGTTCTGGCACTGCCCAGGCTCCCCAGGGAATGGTGACATTCCCAAGGCTGCCAGAGCTCCAGGAGTGTTTGGATAACACTCCCAGGGATGCCCAGGGTGGGATTGTTGGGGTGTCTGTGCAGGGACAGGAGTGGGACTGGATGATCCTTGTGGGTCCTTTCCAACCTGGGATATTCTACGATTATTTTTATGTTTCAGGATATTTCTGTCCGTTCCTACTCCCTCTCATCTCAGCGCCTTTCCTATCCACAAGACAACTGAAACCAATCCTACAGGCTCTGACTATGTTGTAAAGAAAATCTTAAAATACTCTTGTCTCAAACTCTTTTCCAAGTGTCTGGCACTGAGGAGAATCATCAAACTACCAGAAACACTGAGCCTAATCCATGGAAAACTGAGAGAGAAGAGAAGGAATTTTGCTGGAGGTCATTTTATGCATGACTTCTGCCAGAGGTCTGTTTGACTCCCTGCACACCCTGATGTTTGTAGGGTGAGTTATAGGTAATAAATCATCCCACATTACCTGGGACGTGGAGGTTTGGTTTCACAACAGCAGGAGAAAGAAGTTGGGCTCGTTTCTTTTGTGCAGTCTGCAATAAGGGAGGCAGCAGCAGAAATAATCAGTTGAGATTCTCCCACCCTGTTTTAATTTAAGCACAATATCTGGTAAATGGAATTCCCGAAGTAGCACCTATTCCTTAAACTCTTTCTCTAAAATTTATTTGCCTTTTTTTGTAATACGAAAAATTCCCTATGCTGAGGAAGGCTGGGCATCAATTTAAAAAGAAGACAATTTTTTTGGAAGTGTAACTTTCTCTGAACATCGTTCTAGCCCTCATTTCCTCATGACTAGAAGTGTGTAGTCGACTAAACCAGGAAGAACACATAAAGATCTCATTTGATGTTATTTTTACTTGTCCCACTGGGAAATGAGGACTTTGCTGATGGAGTCAAGGCAAACAGGGCTCCCCTCAAATGTCAGAGCACGAGTGACAGTGACACATCCACAAATATCACATCTTTATCAGCCCTAGTATCACAATCATACAATTTTTAGGATCCTCATTCTGTGTTTTGCAGTCAACTTCTCTACCTGGTGCTGAGATTAAATACCATTTAAGAGTAGAAAAATTGCACCCAAAAAAGGAAAATTTCCTCTGCAGAGGTCTCCATAATCACAACCTTTAAACTTCTTACAGGCTACAGAATATGCTGCAAACAAACACAATAAAATTTTCCACCAGTGCATCATTTACAAAATTTTCAGCATATTCAGCCTGGAATTCATTTCTAAAGATATTTTGCAGATTTGGGGCCTAAAGGTCCCAAAATTTCCAGGAGCTAAATTACTGAGGTGGCCTTTTCTGCTGAAGAGGGGCAGGATATGGCACTTGATTCATTGTTTGCAGTTGAGAAGGGGTTTGTGCACCTTAGACATTGATTGTTTTAAGGATTAAAGTAGCTGAGACTAAGGAGATGTGGATTTCTATCTATAAGTGCTTTTATCTTTCCAGAAACTGTGAGTTTCCTCAGTTCATTATTAACTTTACAAAATAGGAAGCTGTAATCCACACAGTACTAGAAATAAAGGTTTTAAATCAGGCAAGGTTTTGTTCTGAGGTTTGTTTTTAAACCAGGGACGGTGTGGAGCAGCCAGCTCTCAGTGCAATTAATTTCAGGTCCTTGTTAGTAATGATAAGAAAGTATTCAATTTCAGATGATAAGGCAGCACTACATTGCAGCTGCTTGTGTTACATGGATTTTTGATTTTGATTCCTATTTTAAGTCTCTTTAAGCTTAATTAGAGTTTCCCAGTTCAGCCCTGGGTTTTACAAGAGCCTTGAGCAAGGAGCAGAGTAAAATATCCCTCTCCTCCAGCCCTTGGACACACAGGGGTGCTTCAGCTGCTTCCAAAGAAGGCAGAACTTACAGGTGAAAAACCTGAATTTATCCAGAGAGAGCAGCAGCTGCTCTGGAAACTTTCTCCTGTGCTGTTGTACACTGAAAGAAATAAAAATTTATGCTCATTTGCTGCATGGCAAATAACTCCTCAACAGGCTGCACTTGTTGAACGTGGATTTTGTGAAGTGTAACACAAATCATTACCTACCAAATATCTCTACACTCTGAAATGTTCCTGAACCCTGAAATGCAGGCTGGGGTTTGTGCACTGACCTTTTGGCAGGGCTGGGGTTGTGTCACAGCACACTGACCCATGGAAGGCAGGACACAGGCTGAATTTTGTGTCGATTCATGAGGAGGAATCATGGAACCATGGAATATCCTGAGCTGGGAGGGACCCACAGGGATCTTTGGGAGCCATAGGGATCATTAGGACAAATAGGGATCATTGGGTCCAACCCCTGCCCAGACCCCCCAACAATCCCACCCTGGGCATCCCTGGGGGCAGTGTCCAAACGCTCCTGGACCTCTGGCAGCCTTGAGGTTGTACCCATTCCCTGGGAAGCCTGGGCAGTGCCCAGCCCCTCTGGAGGAGGAACCTACCCCTAAATCTCCACCCTAAACCTGCCCTGGCCCAGCTCCAACCCCTAAAACTCTTTGTTCACACTTTATACTCTCGTGCATCAGAATTTTTTTAAGCACGGGAGCCCTCGGTGATTTCTTGAATTGTTTCAGTGCCCCTTTGCTAACAGCACCCTGAAGCCCTGAGTCCCCTTTTCTAATTGCAAATCAGAGTCCTGGCCAGACACAGAAAACAACCCATCTATGAGTCCATTTGATTAAAACAAAATTTGGCTGCTGCCTAATGGCTTGCTCAGGAAGCGTTTGGGTTGCATTAAAATGAAGAGGCCAAAGCAAGTTCCTGAGCTGCATTCGAAATCCAGTGTTAAAGGTCAAAATACCAGAGTGAATGGCACCTAATCTGTGGAACAGCTTTCAGGAACTCTTTCTGCCACCTTCAACATTTACCACTCTATTCTTAGCTGTAGCAGATGTAAATTACTGTTTCCTATTAAAACAAATGAAATATTCAAGAAACCTTCTCTGAGGAAAATGGAACAGTTAAATGCAATAAACTTATGACACATTTGAGTTCTCTAATTGATCTTATTTTCCCACAAGTAGTTTTATCTTAATGAAGATTGTTGTTTTACTAGATATTATTCTAACATAGATGTTGTCATTACCCTTTGTCAGGTGCACTAAAATGTCTGAAAATCTGCCCGAATTACCATTTCATCTCCACAAACATCATCCTATTCCAACTCTAGGCTGTAAATAAATTCTCACTCTGCATCTACAACTATGAAGAATCTAAAATAATTCATAGTGCTAAACATATATTCTCAAATTGAAAAAAAAAAATTTAGGCTTTCCATGTTTCAAGCCCTAATTTAATTTTTTTAGAAGTAAACTCATATTTCACCTATGTTTATTTAAAGGGTTACATTATGGTGTATTCTGCTCACAGTTGGTTTCTTCACATCTTCCTCTTATGTTTGCAGGCTTTAAGATTATCTCAAAATGCCTTTTCCCAAATGATTCCTCATCAATTGTTCCTGGCCCTGTGGTACCACCCCTGCAAACTCTGTACAGCTGGGCCTTCCTCAAATGAAAGGATTTCCACACAATCACAGAAAATCAGTGTTCTTGTTTTATTTAAGGACTTTTGGGGTGGAGTGTTTAAAAAGCAGCTCCTGGTAAAATTCCCTTTCAATACCAATAATGGCCTTTCCTTTCTCATTGGTGCATCCCTAAAGTATGGAAAGCTGAGTCCCTGCAAACTCCAGCCTGAGCACAACACTGAAAACTAAATAGCAATAGTGGGACATTTTAAAATATTCCTAAAACTTCATGGAGTACTTCAATCCCTATTGTAGAAGTCAAGTCTTATTTTCCTGGGATTTTCTACAGCAAGATATCAAAACCCTTGCACACCTAAAACTCTCCTGAAATATTAAGGCTCATTTCTCTTCTGCTTTGAATTGGTTTTTCTCAAAACTTTTGGGCTTTTTCAAAGTAATAACTTCCAAGATTTTTCAGTTCATTGTTGTGAACAAAATGGTTTGAATGGAATAGTCCAGCTGGATTGCCCTGTCAGCATTTTGTCTTTGTTTCTGTTCATGCCTCCCTAAACCCATTTATTATTGGCTTGCAAGGCAGAATTACCTGAATGGAATCAGATACAGCTTTTACATTAACTGAAATATGTCTCTGGGCCATAAAGAACTCCCTGTGGTTTTACAACATTATTTTAATTTATTATTTAACACATTTAATGTTATTTAATATATTATTTAATGCATTATTTAATATTTTGATATATTAATGTTATTTAACATATTACTTAACATGATAATAACTTTGCTTATAAATATAATCCATAACTATTTCATAGGCCATTTCAACTTGAGCATTATCATTTTGACATTATTGTTCAAGTTGCATCTTGCATTTAGTTCTTTGACTCTAGATTACCTTAAAATACACTCACAAATACAAAAAAAAAAAAATTAAAAAAAAATTAAAATCCCTACTTTAGACATGATAATGACTTAAAGTGCCCTGCCCATGGCAGGGGGTGAAAACAAGATAATTTTTAAGGTCCTTTCCAACCCAAACCATTCTGGAATTCTCTGAAAATGGGCTTCCCATTCCCACTGTCCTTTTTATTAGCCTTGACTGATTTTCTAAATCATGTTCCAAATTGGGCTGTGTTTGCTCCACTTCTGGATGAAACAGGTGACAATTTATATAGAGTATTGCTAATTTTCCATATTGTCCCACTCTGTTTCTACAGCTTTCTAAAGATTGTAAAAATTCCATAAACAGCAAAAATTCCCTGCCAGGGAATGGACTTCCTCCATTTATTTCTGCCATTAACTTGGGAGCACCGTGCCTAATTGCTGCAAGGAGGGATGCACAGAGCTGAACAAAATCTTGGCACTGCAGAAAGAAACCCAGCCAGGCTTGCCTGTTTTCCTGAGCAGCTCTGAACTCTGCCCAGATGTGCTGTGATCCAATCAACTCCCAGGGGAATCACTGCAAACAGAACATTCCGGGTCACCAGCGGCCTCACCGCGGTGGCTGCAGAGGGTTTCACTTCACTGGTGGGATTCCAGCAGGTAAACTGATTGAAAAACCTCACCTAGACAGAAATAAATTAGATACAGAATTCTTAAGTCATCAGGGAAGGCTTGCAGAAGTAGATTGGTGAGAGAGGCAGCAGCAAGGAGGAGAGAGAAATCCCGCTGGAATTTTTTATCTGGGTGGATCATGAGTGCCCCAACATTTCAGCAAGGAGGAGAGAGAAACCCCACAGGAATTTTTTTTATCTGGGTGGATCATGAGTGGCCAAACATTTCCTCAAGGAGGAGAGAAATCCCACTGGAATTTTTTATCAGGGTGGATCATGAGTGGCCCAACATTTCATCGAGGAGGAAGAGAGAAATCCCACAGGAAATTTTAAATGTGGGTGGATCATGAGTGCCCCAACATTTCAGCAAGGAGGAGAGAGAAATCCCACAGGAATTTTTTTTATCTGGGTGGATCATGAGTGCCCCAACATTTCCTCAAGGAGGAGAGAGGAATCCCACTGGAATTTTTTGTCTGGGTGGATCATGAGTGCCCCAACATTTCCTCAAGGAGGAGAGAGAAATCCCACAGGAAATTTTAAATGTGGGTGGATCATGAGTGCCCCAACATTTCAGCAAGGAGGAGAGAGAAATCCCACAGGAATTCTTGTCTGGGTGGATCATGAGTGCCCCAACATTTCCTCAAGGAGGAGAGAGAAATTCCACAGGAATTTTTTTATCTGGGTGGATCATGAGTGCCCCAATGTTACATCCCTGTTTTATTGAGCTTGGTTCAGTCTCCCACTGACTCTAGCAACAGCTTAGGAAAGTTTTGGCATGACTACTCCCTGAAAGGGTTGAGATCTGTGATTGATAGCTGAATGTTCATGGCATGACTTCTTTTTAAAAGAAAAGCCTGCTGCTGTCACCTCGCCCTGTGCTGGCAGGGCAGAAAGGTACCAAGTTTTTCTAATTGAGTGATCTGCAGCAGTGAATTCGAGCTCACAGATATAAAACCTGCTCCTGTCCCCCTGAAACCTTCTTGCTGCAGCTCTGACAGGTATCCCAGACTGCTGGGGATGCACAAATTCCCCTGAACTTGCAGCTATTGAAGGAGAGACCTTTCCAAGGAGCAGCTTTCCTCCACCCCCTCCCACCCTGGAGTGGGCTCTCTATTATCTACAAAATGGGTTTCTCAGCAGGAGCTGCTTGACAACAAAATGGGCCCTTGGCTCAGCCACCCGATGTTGTCAGAGCTGAATATCTGCCTGGAACAGGACTTGATATTCCTTAAAATAAGTTCATTAACTATTTGACCTTTTCTACTTCCTAGGAAGATAAAAGTATCAATGCAAAGCCAAAACGCAGTCCTGGACCACCTAGGATGCTGTGACACGGTTTAGAAGCAGGGACGTGGGTGAGAGCAGAGCCCAGGCTGCCCAGAGAGCTCAGGGCTCCAGTGAAACCAGCGAAAAGTCATTAACATTCTCCAAGACTTTGCTGGGAGCTTCAGAAATGCCTCGGAAATGCGGTGTCTGCTGCGCCAGGGCACAGACAGTCCCAGCGCCCAAACATCCCCCCCTCACGCTGGGCTCCGAGCTGCCAAGCTGCCTCTGTGTTTATCACTTTAACAAGTGGAACAAAATGACTGGAAAACAGCAATAATTCTGCTCGTGCTCCAGTAATGCACGTTTGGTTGCTGCTGGTAATCTGGGTAATGGGGAAAGCGGGCAACTGCAGATCTGGGGATTCCATTAACTACCGCCAATAATGTCAATAATTATGTTGGTAACAATGTCATTCGGAGCATTTTCACATCCAATTGCATCATTGATACATGAACAAAAAAGTACAAACAATTATTTTCATTCTGACTGCTTTCTTGGATTATTTTCCAAGGGTTTTTCCTTAAGACCATCGTGAATTTGTCAACAACTCAAGCAACCAAATGACCGTGTGGCCTTATTCTGTATAAATCCCATCTTTCCTCTGCCTGTTCATTACCAGTGCCCCCCAAAATATCAGCAACTGCAGCCTCAGGCCTCCAAGGCCTAACCCATGCTTGGCTTCAAGCATTTAAGAATGCCAAATAGCAACATCACTTATAACCAAAATCCTAAATCCTGTTTTTCCACAATAATTACGCACAGACGTGAGCAGTTCTGGCCACCCACAGACAGCAAATCCTCCTTCAGCCTCTGGAACCACTCTGCAAAAACAAACAGAAAATGAGTTTTTACTGGTGGCAAATCTTGTGTTATTTTGATCTCATTTCAAGTTGAGGAAGAGATTATTTTCATCCTGTACCAAGTCAAAATGATTAAACATTTACACAGTTCCAGAAAAAACTTCAGAATAACTTCTTCCAGCATAACCAAAACAAGTCAAGGTTTTCGGATGAGTGTCAGTTCAAATGACAATTGAGAGGATCCCAGAATTAAAAAGTACAATTGAAAGGATCCTGGAGTTAAAAATAGTTTGGAAACAAATATTAGAGTTGTAACAGATGCTGATTTACCACACTCCTATAGCCTAAAGTCACTGATCTACCTGTGACAAATCTGTGTTGTGCAAATGCTATTGAGAAAAATAAGAAACTTTTTTTTTTTTAAATCCACAATGTTATTGATTTCAAATGCAATTATACAGAGAGGAGTTAGGAATTGGGGTCTGGACTTAAAATGAAATTTGGGTAAAGCTGGAGTGTCCTAAATCCTTTCATCTCCAATGCAGAGGAGTTCTGCAGCACCAAACACCAACTGTGGGGTGCTACAATACCAATACAATAAAACATCAATACAATATCAGCAAACAAAACCATGAGAACCTGCCTGTGCTTAAGAATAACTGGAGAGATCCAAACTCCACTCCCAGATTTTGTATATGAAAATTCCAAAACCAACTTTAAGCTAAATTGAAAGGAAGAACAGAGAGGAATTTGGTGGCACTGTCAAAGTTGTGGGTCCTGGTGGCAGCCCTGGGTTTCATTGCAAAGGGAGGGGTCAGAGAAGGGGAACAAACCATTCCCCCTGGATTAATTGAGTGATTTAATCAGGTGTGGTGGCCTGACCCCAGCTGGCAGATGTATATTGCTGTGTTACCTTGATAAACTCCATCTGCATGCCAAAGAAATCATCTGCCTCTTCACAAATGTTTCCTCTACTCTCAGAAAACACATTTTTATGAACAGATTTAAACTGACTTCATGATATTGCAGTTTATGGGTAAAAACAAATACAGCCATTCTACCTCCAGAAGGCTGAAATATATTCTTTCCACCAGAAGAGGAAACAGGCAGAACAAAGTTAGTTCTCAAGCAGAAAATTGCTAGATCAAAAATGCCAACACTGCAAACATGAGATGTATATCAAGTATTGCTCAGAAATATCACCTGATGGGAGGAGAGGGATTCGTATCCTCTGCTAATTTTGTCTATTTATCTTTCAGTAGAAGCATCTTGTTTTCATTTACTCTGGAAAACAAAAAAGGTTGAAGTTGTTATGCAAAAAATATGTTAATTCTTATAATACCAGCCAGGACAAGTGCCTGCTTTTATTGCTCCACACAGCAGACTGAGCAGTCAGTGCTTTGGAGCCCCTTTTTCCACTCTGAAAAGGGACTTTCCTGCTCTGTCACAGGAATTTGCCCAGTAAAGGGGCAAAACCAGCAGTAATCTCAATAAAAATAAAAAACATGTTGAAAATTACAATGTGACAGAATGACTTCGCTTGATCCTTCAGAAAATATCAGCTTCTCCCTGCCAAAAGAAGAAGAAAAAAAGAATTTTGCTTCCTGTAATCTTCTGGAACATCTTGAGTGCTAATCCTGCTAATGCTGAGCAGAACTTGGGGGATATTTTCTCTCTAAATCCACACATTTGCTGTTATACTCTCAGCCCATTTTTGTATATTTGAGTAGCTTGCTGGGGTTTACAAGTAATTATTCCCTGGCCCAAACTCTGTGTAGCTCAATTCTCCATAGGACAATTAGGGACCATTATTGGTCAATAAAAATAATTTGATCTGTTTATCATTTCATTGCATGGCCCCACTTATCTCCTCACATCACACTTGAGATGATTTGTGGCTGTTGCAATTTAATTCTTTTGGTAATAGTCTTTTGAGTTATCAAAACTTATTTTTCCACAGCACAATCATTTGAAATCCACAGGAATCTAAAAACACATGCAGATTTTTTAATATGTAAAATATTTATATATATATATACAGAAAAGTAGCAATATGTGGATAAAATAGCTTAAAGAAGTAATGGAATTTGCTTTTTTTTGCCTTTTCTAAACACCATTGAATGCAGCAATTGTTCAGTGAGGATTCACTGGGTTTTGTGGCTACTAGGACACGGATTTTTCTATACTCTTGGTGGAGAAATTACAGCAAAATAAACTGCTTAGAAAAGTTTAGCTGAGGTTATACTAAAGGCAGTTAAGTTTTATGGTTTGGCTGATGAATACCTCATGAAAGATAAGGATCCTTGGCCTTTTGTAACAGATTTCAGTTTAGATCTGCACACAAACTGCAGGAGAGACTTTTAATAATTCATCTGTAATTTCACATCTCTGCAGAAGTATTTCTAAATGCTGTTGCTGTCCACAAAGAAAAATGTTATAATCACCCTCATAATGTTCTTTGCAGGCTATAATTTTCCTTGCAGCCAATAAATAATGGCTGCAATAAGCAGTAGGTGATGGGAAGGCAGAGAATTTTATTTGCATTTATTTATGGCATTATTTAGGCAGTGGTTTAGAGCAAGTTAGGAAAGGATAACTTGGTAAGGCCAAGTTACCCCATCACAGATAAACATTTTGGGGGGAGAGAAGATGTGGGAAATCATGTCCAACTTCAAAAAAAAAACAACAAAAACCCAGTGAATGTGGTGGCACCGCTGAGCTTTAACGAGTTAAAACATTCCACGATTGATTGCTTTGGAAATCCATCATCTTCCACTGCAGTAACAGCAGAAAATCTGTGGGTGGAGGTGCAATATCAACTGTGATTAAAGAGAATAGCCAGCACAAAAATCACAGGAGATTATAAACCAAAGCCTGGCCAAATGTTTGCACGATAGAGGAGCCTCATTTCACCTCTTCTGAGCATCTATATGTTGCTTTAAAATATTCAGCACGTTCTGATTTCACCTGCTGCTTGTGCTGTGAATCTCAACTAATCCTGACCTCAATCTGGGCTCCAGTGAGCAGCTTTCATGTTCTGTATTTTAATTGCCTCTAAAAAAGGTGAAAATATTTTTTACTTTTCCTGACTAAAAAGCTTCTTCCCTCTCTGTTTTTTTCCCTGAAGCTGCTGGTGCTCATTTAAGAGCTGTTACAATAACAACATACAACGTTTGTGAGATTTCATTAGCAGCATTTTAGCCTGGATGTGAACATTTTGCTTAATTATTTTGTAAGTTGTTTTCCTTATGCCCAGGTAAGAGCAGGGTTGGCTTGTGGGAATTACTCTGTGGTAATAATCAGTGTGCAGACCAAGATTCTCAGAATTTATCTAACATCTCTTTTCCAGTTTTCTCCTGTAGAAATATTTGGAAATTAGCTATGCCACTACACAGATTTATTCATATTTTCCTTGTGGTTCAGTTGTGTCTTTGAGAACCAGCACCCCAAACCAAAGGGATTCTCCAAAAGTAAAAATGAAGGGTAAAGACCATCGTGGAACTAGAAATCAACACTTTTTAAATATAGATTATGAGAAGAAATGCTACATTTCAGATTAATCTTCTGTGGAAGAGAAAAGCTATATAAAGCCATTTGAAAAACAATTTAAATGTACTCATGAACAGGAGTAAATTCACAACTAAAGTTACCTACCTTAGGGAAAAATCCCTCACCTGGTGGCCTTGTGGGAAAGACACATGTGTCTACCACAGAAGAGATATCTTCCAATATTCCTTGTGGAATAATCTGATCTTATCTGATCTTTGAATGTGGAAAACATGGAAATCAAGACCTGCAACCTTAAAAAAGATTAGTAATCATCAGGGAAACACAAAAGTTTGTGAGAGGGTAGAGTCGCCACGAGAAGTGAATTATTGCTTAGCCTTGGTACACATGACCAGACTGTAGAAACGTGCAATCCCAGTGAATCAATTAAGTTTTGTTACTTCTCCACAATTAAAAAAAATGTGTGTGGAAACTTGTATTACCACACTGAATCCAAAGACAATGTCTGGAAAACACATACAAAATTTTTCAATGTTCAAAAAAAAAAAAGGATTAGCATTGTTCACAACTTTCAGAATTTTCTGTTCCCAGTCTGGTCAACAGTTCATTTTACAGACATGAGACACATGAACTAATCTATATTACATGCACTCAATTAAAAACTAATTGTGTCCCAGAGTTCAAAAACACCTGCTAGAAACAGAAACACTTTGAATGAAATGGTCTGAAGTTTAACAAAATTATTCATTGTCAAGAAGTTAGAGTTATGTTCATCTTTATATTTTTTCTTCCCCATATTATTCTCCTTTCTCAAAAGGAGAACTGGAGTAGCTTTACAGTGATCTATTGCATCTTGCTACCATGTTCTTGAGTAAGGTCCTGGAAAAGGGCTGCTAGCTACCTGATGGGGTTATTTTTAGAAGCTGAATACATCACCAAAGTCTGTTCTGCATTCCCAGAGCCAGGCCCAGGTGTCACACAGAGACTGGATGCGTTCCTGAAGCCTGTGGGCAGGGATCCAACGGTGACGGTGCATATCAGCACTGACACGGAGCACTGCACACAGAAAAATTGCTCCAGGCAGCCAGAAAACATCCTGGAGAAAGGAAAACATTGGAATGGCTTCCTTTGTGTTCATCCTGTACTTCTTACTGAGAAAGGGAGAATGGGAACACACTGCTAGGTGTTTAATCTCTGGGATAAAAGCAGAGAAGCTTAATGAGGTTGATTAGAGGAACAGAAGTTCACACTTTGTCCTCCTAGCAGGAAGAGTAGTGCTCATCCAGAGGGCAGCCAGCATCCTGAAAGGCATCAAAATAAATTAAAAATAAAACCAAACCAAACTTGGGAGGCCTTGCACCCATGTAACAGTTCAGGCACTCACAGCAGTGCCCAGAGAGCAAGTGTTGAGTCCTGAGAAGAGAATAACATCAAGTACAACAGAAACACCTTCGAGTGCTGCCACCAGGACACCAGCTGTGCCACAGAGTGTCCTGAGTGGGAAGGGACACACAAGAGTCAACCTGTCCAACCCCTGGTCCTGCACAGGCACCCCAACAATCCCACCCAAAAGTCATCCAAAGGCTCCTGGAGCTCTGGCAGCCTCGGGGTCATGCCCATTCCCTGGGGAGCCTGGGCAGTGCCCGGCACTGGGGTAGAGGTAGTTCTAGCTCTGGAGTAGAACTTTTTGCTGATATCCAGCCTGACTCTTCCCTGGCATGATGTCAGGTCATTCCAAATCCCTGGTTGATGCCTTGGGCAGGCTGATCTGAAATAGAGACTGGACAGAGCTGGAGAATAAAGTAGGGATTTATTGAAAGGCCTCCAGGGTCCACCTTGGGCAGGACAAGAGTGCTCAAGGTGGAGAAGAGCCTGACCAGGGCTACACCCAAGGTGGACCCAAAATGGGCACAAAATGGACAAATAGTCATGAGATCTCACATTTTGATAAGTTTTGGTCCATTTGCACATTGGGGTTTAATTGTCCAATTCCAGCTGCAGGCTGTGAGGTCCCATCCTTCCTGTTCCTCCCTCCAGCCACCCTTGTTGGTGCTGTTGGGCTGAAAGTTGTCCTTGGTGTGCAGCAGGGCCAGGATTTGTTTTGTGTCCCTGCTGTGTGCAGAGAGCTGAGTGACCCTGACTGTGAGCTCAGAGCTGCACCCTGGGCACCACAGAACCTGAAAATATGAAAGATGAAATTTAAGGCATCATGGTCACCACAGAGTGATCAGTGTCTGCTCCTCCTCTTCCCCTCACGAGGAAGCTGCAGATCCATGAGGTGTCCCCTCAGTCTCCTCCAGAGGAGCTGCCCAAGCTCCCTCAGCCGCTCCCCACACGGCTTCCCCTCATGGCCTTCCGCCATCTTTGTGTCTCTCCTTTGGACACTCTCTAACAGATTAATATTCTTTTTTGTATTTTATCACCCAAAACTTCACACAGCACTCAAGGTGAGGCTGCCCCTGAGCAGAGCAGGACAATCCCCTCCCTGGCCTGGTGCCCTCAGGACACTGATATCCCCCTGGCTGCCAGGACACACTGTTAGAGCCTCGAGAAATATTTGCACCTCAAAGCCCATCTAATGCACTGATTTCTGCTCCTAATTCTCCTCTAGGACCTTTGCCAAGTTACCTTTCTCATCCTTGGGATTTTTGGTTATCAGTTAAAAGCAAAGCCTTTTCCTTCCATTGGAAGCTCTGGGATGAAGGTTTTGTTCCAGACACACGCTGGGTTTTGGGGAGGAATTTTCTCTCTCCCAGCACAAGGTCAGCCTGTCCTAGAGGGTGGGAGACCCTATGAGCATCCATCCAGTGCCACTCTCTTCAAAAGGCAAACTGGAAGCATGTCAAAGCCGTATCATTTGTGGCAAGATGAAAGGAAGTCTAATTTAGTATAAAATGTTGATATTTGACAAAAGTTAATCTCAGCACTAATTAATGAGAAGATAAATTGTTCAATTGTTCTGTCCACAATACTGATAGTGTTAGACAAGACGCTCTGGAATTGCCTCTTTATGGAAATGATCCTGATAGAGCTGGTGGTGTGAATTTGTGAAGAAATGATTCACACCAAACATTACATTAAGTGCTATAACCACATAAAAAGGATTAGTACAGGGGCAGAGGCACAGCACCATTCCAGATCACAGAAAAACCATTCTTGGGCCTTGAAATGCAAGCATCCTCAGTACAAATATGTGAATGAAGCACAAGATTACAGGTTACATCTGTATCCTCAGCTCCCAGAACCACACTAACAATTTTTGGCCACATACTCAAAATTAATAAGAATCAAAGTTTTGTTAATATAATGAATTTCATTGTGGATGATATATGCTAAATTCTTCAGTCAACTGGTACTAGAAATTATTTCCTATTAATGAACTGCACAATAGAGATTTCCAAACTCAAAAAGGCTGTGGCTCTATTACATTCCAGCATTTGCTCTTCCATTTGTTTTCAAGGAATTTATAAAACATACTATTTTAGCTTTCATACCTCAGAGTTTGTTTGAGTGCAGTAAACTGGCTTAAAACCACCAGGGCAGGGATTGACTCCTGTCAATCACACGAGCACAGGCAGTGCTGCAGGATGAGAGAGGAGCAAGTCTCCAGAGGGCACGAGCTGAAATTGTGAGGATTATCAGACTGAAGGGTTTGGTCTGATAAAACCCCAAAAACTGTTTCTCCAATTTTAGCATTGCAACACCCATGAAACAGATGAAATATTTGCCGTGGAAGCAAAGCAGAGTAACTGATGAGGTGTTAACAAGGCAGTAAAAGCAGGAAGGTAAATTGCAGATCCATTTAAGAAGCCAAGCTACAGAGGGGCAGTGCTATCCCATTGCAACAGCAACCAAAGAGTAACAGGCAAGATTTTCAACAAAAATTCCTTTTCTGACTGCCCTCCAAATTAGGGTGGTCTACTGTGTGTGCTACAGAAATACTTCCTCAGCTCACCTC
Organism: Acrocephalus scirpaceus scirpaceus; assembly: GCA_910950805.1. Lineage (NCBI taxonomy): Eukaryota > Metazoa > Chordata > Aves > Passeriformes > Sylviidae > Acrocephalus > Acrocephalus scirpaceus. The sequence continues at coordinate 2,884,486 of OU383782.1, forward strand.
TGTGCTCACCCAGCACAGGGGCCAGAGCGTTAAACACAACCCAAACTTAAAGTGAACAATCAAACCACTACATTTCCAAACCCCTGTGGTTTTTGTTAAGTGGCTATGGTATTTAAATCTCAATTAAGGACCTATTGATTACGAAGCCTTGCTGGACAGGGTTATCTCCCAATTTAGAACTAAGAAACAAAGGCCAAACCACTTGTCAGAGGTCTTGTGCGTAATTGAGTGATCAGAGTGTCTCAAATTCTAAAAATGTTGTGGAGAACAAAAGATCTCTCGCTCACAGAAAGACAGGCAGCCCTTGGCACTCCTCACCATCATTTATGGCAGCAGTAGAATCCCAGCAGCCATGCTTAGAAAGCCACGTGCTGAATTTAGTGAGAAGTTCCAGCATTATTGAAAACAACTATGAAGATGGAAGGATTCCATTCCAGCTTGTGTTACGTGCAGTGAAACCTCAGTGGGTCTTCCTAGAAAAGGCTGGTTTTGCATGAATTTTAGAAACATAAAACACCCAGAATAACTCCCATCCTTCCTTTGATCTTTGTTATGGGGTACCAGCCATAGGCAATTCAGCATTTTCAGTTCTGGGGCTGGAGAGTGGAGGCCCATTGTTTATCTCGTCAGACCAGGATCCCTGTTTGGTTTGGATGAATTACATAATGACTATAATCAGAACTTGGGGATGGTTCATAGATAAGAAAACACAGGCAAAAGCTTTTGTGCAGCAGTAAGTGCTGGTAATTAAGTATCACCCATTCTTCCCTTTATTTGATGAAGATACACGCAGAATATCAATTAAAATTTCCCAAGTTACCACCACGGAATTCAGTTCTCCCCCTTCAACCAAGGTGACCTAATTTGACTCATCTCAGTTTTACTTTCATCTCCACAGTGCAACAATCTCCAGCAAATGGGGCAGGACATCTGTTCACACAGGAACACGTATGAAATCCAAACTCATGCCAGGCATTCACATTTGTCTTTTCATAGAAGGATAAGGGAGGAATTTCCTTACATAACCCATTAAAGTTGTTTGCTGGTGAAGATAAAGGTGCCTGAGGAGCCGCCTGACAAATGTGACCGGAGGTTTTGGAAAACATTGTTCAGGTATTTGGTGTAAAGAGCAGAAAGGGAAAGTTGAATTAAGCTGAAAGTTTGCCAGGAAAATCCTTACCTTGGGTCTCTGGGAATGAAAGGAGGCTCCTCCTACTGAGGCAATGCTTCCCCAGTCCCAAATCCCTGCCCCATTTCCTGGGGCTGGGCTTGGAAAGCAGAAGTTTTCCTTGTGCCCACTGTGCAGGTACAGGTATTTATTTGTGGTAAAGTTTTCTCTTGGCTCCTTCAGTCCTCACCTCAGAGGAGCCTTGGCAACATTTCCCTGGGCACAGCTGGGTGGGTGCTGCTCCCTCGGGCCGTGTGAGCCTGAAAAGAGAGGGACACAACCCCAGCCTCAGCTTTTATCTCCTCCTCACCTTGGTTTTAAGCACAAGTGTTGTGGATTAAGGATAACAAGGAGCTGTCCCAGTGCTCCCATCCCACGGTCCCCTCTGGTGCTCCATTAACAGGTGTCTGACTGCAATTACACCAATTAACCTCAGGAAAAGATGAAGGCTTGATGAGGCTGGGGAATAATTTTTCTCAAGCCACAATGTAAAGGTGTGACTTTTTGGTAGCCTCTCATATTTGAGGTTTCCCTTTATGTTCTGAGAATTTATCAGCTTTGCAGCAAAGGAGTTTTGAGCTCTAGGACAGACAAACGATGGATCAGGGGTGGAAAAAGCCCTTTAAAAGGCTTCTCAGCACAACTTTCTTTTGCTGGGGTCTTTATTAAATATAACCTGTGTATTAAATCTATAAATGTAACCCCTGGCCATATCCAGGCATTCCTGCAACGCTCTCCTCTTATCCAAAGATGCCTTGAAGAACACATGGAGGGAAGGTTTCCCAAACCCCTCCTGCCACTGGCTGCTGCTCCTAGCTGGTTTTCCACGCCACTCCCAAGCTGTTGGTTAAGGAGCAGACCAGGAACAGCCCTGTTGCAGGAAAGCAGAAAGTCCAGAGCATCCGGGAAACACCAGAACAGAGATCTGGGGAGGAGCAGAGGTGTGGGGCTCATTCCTGAGGGTGGCAGTTGTTTCACCAGCTGAGAAGGGCAGAAATCTAAACTGGGAATAGAACAGGGACAGTTAGCCAGCTTTTTACCACCAAAAACTAAAACTGGCTGCTGCTGAAGTTGTCAGTTTGTAGCAGGGGTGTGCAGTCAGCATGGGAAGCACATTTAACACAAATCCATCGAGCTGAGAGCAAAGCTGACTTGGCTTGGGGATTTTTGGGGGCGGGTTTGGTTTAGTTTTTTGGTTTGGGTTTTTTTGTTGGTTTTTTTTTAGGTTTTTTTTGGGGGAGAGGGGGTAGTTGTTTGATTTGGGGTGGGGTTTTTTGCCTTTTTGAGGGGTTTTTGTCTGTTTGGGGTTTTTTTGGTTCATTTGTGTTTGAAGTTCCTAGAGGAACACATCTGTACCAGCACAGGTACAGACTCCCTCTGGTGGCTCATTTCCATAAATGACAGTTTTTTCCCAAAAATACCATTCCTTGCAGTCCAACCAATTGGAGTTGGCCGGATGAGGTGGAACCTGTTTGAGAGCACTAAGGTTCAGGAAGCTCTAAGGTTTTTTATAAAGCACTGAATAATTAATTCTTTTATTATGCGTAAAGGCTTGGGGGTTGTACAGGCTCTTTGTTGTTGCTAACAACAAAGTTGTTTCACTGTTGTAGGCAGTGAAAGCATAGAGAAATCTTCATTTTTTAAAAAGTAAAAGATTTTAAAACAAGTATATTAACTGTGAAACAGTGTAATTTTATTTAATAACGCTTAAAATTGCTGATTATTAATTCCACCCCCGCTTTATTTGAAAAATTACTATCCTTGTGATAACTTCAAAGTTGATATTTGCTACTTTTTGAAGATACAGGAATAGAATGATGCTTAGAATAGAAGATTGAAAAACTTTAAACAAAACAAAAACATAAACACTTGGCAGAGCTGATATTGGACATGTACAAGTCTTTTAGCTCAAGAAGAGGTCAAAACTAAAAAAAAAAACCAAAAAACCACATCCTACCTTAAGAATAAAAACCCAAAGGCGCTGTGATTGTATAATCAACATCACTGCACAGCTTCCAGCACTTGCACTTGGCTATTCAGCCTTGATCCCATGTGGTCCTTCCCAAGACCTACCAGATTTTGACTGAAGTATTTAAAATTTCATGCGTGGCTAAATATAGCCTGGCAGTCAGGAAATGCAGCATGGAACCTTCCAGCAGGTCAGGAGCAGGCGTGGAGCTGGAAGAGGTAACCCAAGCACACCCAGAACGTTTTACCCCAGGCTGGAGTTAACTCTGGTGATGTCTGACGGCTCCTGGGGCTGCAGGGAGGAGGAAATATTTCTGTTCACGCCATCTCAGTGTTGTGTTATGGATACAAATCTCATCAGAGCTTCTGCAAAATCCAGGAGAACTTTGATACTTCCTAATCCTGGCTGTAAATATTTTGGCTGCCGCAGAACAAACTCTAGGTTTGAATAGGCTTCAACAACTTTTTGCTGCTTGGAGTTTTCACCTCATTAAATATTTTTCTAAAAGATTTGTCCCTGAGTCTCCACAGGGAATGATCCTTAGTTGTGAGGTAGCCCTTTGTGAAGCATAAACCCTCCTTCAGTTCAATATTTCATAGAGTTACAAACTGTTGGAAGTTATTCCAAGATTGTTCCTCTGCTTCTTGTCCCCTTCCCCTTAAAACCTGTCGGAATTGTCAGAATGGTACGAAAGAAAATTGTGCCTTTAAGAAATGTTCTTCTGTCAGTTTGTTTTATATTTTAGGCCAATCTCTCCAGAATCCTTACCTAACCTTTACAGTGCTGGAGAAAGGGGAGGGAAAAAAAAGGTTGCTAGGATACTTGCAAAAAGGCAAATTAGCTGCAGTAGAAATAAAACAAAAGGATTAAAAATCTCTAACCTTTTCAGTTAAACACCCAGTTCCAGCAACTGCCAAAATTTCATGGTCCTTCTTTTTGAGACAAAGGAATGCAGAATGTCACAGAGCCCTAATTTCACAGGCATGTGGAATTTTAAGCATTGCCTCACTGCATTAAGTTTAAGATATGACAAACTCTATGGTAAGTTTCTCCTGCTTTTTGCAGGAAATTTGATAATCATTTATAAACTTATAAATTTGTATATTTCAGTTTCTCTCCATGTTTGGCAGTGGAGCTCTGGAGTTTCAGATATTCCATAACGCACTGAGCTCAGCTGAGCAAAGCTGAATCCCTAAAGCCAGGTAGAATTTAAGGCTTCAATAAAAGACTTAGTTCTGGACAGAGCTGTGGAGTTCTCATTTTGTATCACTTCAGTTCTACTGAGCTTTTCTCCATTTATAGCTTTGGCAGCAAAAAATCCGCAAGAAAAGTAAAGCTGAAGATGGAGATTCTTTCCCTCCACTAAAATATGCACCACTGATTGAAACTGACAAGAAATCAACCCTTGCATATTTTGCTTCATCTTGAGCGTAGTAAAATTCGTGCTTATTTCAAGGAAATCTCGTTTTACATATTCAAATCCCCCGCAGCAGAGAGCTCCAACTGCCCCTCCCTGCATTAACTCTGAGGCAGAGCCAGCACTCATGGAAAGCTGTTGGGATTATCAAAGCACATCATTTTCAGGGCTCTCTGTTCCCCTGACTTGAGCAGGTTTTGATCAGACCCAGGCAAAGGATGAAGCCATCACTGCTCTGGTCCCTCCAGAATTTGGATGCAGGTGTGATTTTTAGGCCAGCAAGCACATCTGCATTGGTGGCTGTTTCTTCTTCTCTTTTTGCCTGAATAATTCCTGAAGCACAACCCCTGTGTCCATGGGAGATCTTCAGGAACATTCCACGGCTGGGGCATGTCTGATGTTTCAGTCCAGAGAGATTCTACAGGATATTTACCTCGAGATATTGAGAGGAAGCACAAGGCAGAGGAGGGTTATGCTTTAACAAACCAACATTCCTGATGGAAATGGAGCAGGATTTGCTCCTTGCTCAGTCTCAGGTGGGAGAATTTGCTGGTCTGGATTGAGGGAGGACAGCCCTGCCAGCTCTCTGCTCTGCAGATGCTCAGCAGTGAAAGGCACCTCTGCCTCTCCACCTTGTCAGAAGTTGTCAGAATTCCCTCTCTCTGAACAGCCAGTGAGAACTCTAAAAACTTGCAGTGAGGTAGAGAGTTGCCAGTTTCATCATTAATTCCCGTGGCTCTGCCATTCCTGTCTGATGCCAGCAAGGATTTGCTCTGCTCCCCTTCTGATGCCATGTAAGGCACAGCTGGAAGGTGAGAGCTTCCTTACCTACAGGAGGAGTTGGAGATCATTAGATTGCTCTGGCCTGACTGTTTCCTTTCTCCAGCTGAGGCAATACATAATATTTCAGACAAGAAAATGCATACCAGGAGCCTTCCCTTGATGTATTTTCTCTTTTATCTCTTTGACCCTTTTAAACCATGGATTTTTCTTCCTCCTCTCACCCTGATGCGAGTCGCATGAATGAATTTGCAGGTTTGTTTCTTTAGTTTTTTGGTTGTTTTTTTTAATTAAAAACATAAAAGCAAATTTTTTTTGCATGCATAAATGGAGCTGGAGTAGTGACAATCTGAGATGGCAAACTGGGAAGAATCTGAATGCAGCTGCATAAAGAGAGAAAACAGCAAATTGGAATGGAAACACATTTGGATAATTACGAACTTGCCAAATCAGGAAATGTAAATCTCCCTTTTTTTAAAAAAAAAGGAAAAAAAATTTAATATGTTGTGTTTCTGCAGTGCTTACTGAATTAAAAATGCAGAGGCTGTGACAGTAAAAAGCTCAAGATTTACAAAGGAAAATGAGTTGTAGGAATTAAAGATTACTGAGGTCTAACAGGTCATTTTAAAAGAACTCCAGAAGAGCAGAGCCAGGGCATTCCATGGGCTCACTGCTCCCTAAGGAAAGGGAAGCAAAACCCCCAAGGAAAGAGCAAAGCCCTGCCCAGAGCAGCCACGGGAGGCAAGAAAAGCCCCAGAGATGGTGCCAGGCTCAGCCAGAGGCCCACGGCTGCAGACAGGCTCAAAGGATCCCATGGAATCCTGAGCCCAAAGGATCCCAGAATAAGCCATGGAATCCTAGACTGAAAGGATCCCAAAAAAATCCCCCATGGAATCATTCTAGACTCAATGGATCCCAGAACAAGCCATGGAATTCTAGATTCAAAGGATCCCAAAATAAGCCATGGAATCATCCTAGACTCAAAGGATCCCAGAATAAGCCATGGAATCATCCTAGACTCAATGGATCCCAGAACAAGCCATGGAATTCTAGATTCAAAGGATCCGAAAATAAGCCATGGAATCATCCTAGACTCAAAGGATCCCAGAACAAGCCATGGAATTCTAGATTCAAAGGATCCCAAAATAAACCATGGAATTCTAGACTCAAAGGGTCCCAGAATAAGCCATGGAATCATCCTAGACTCAAAGGATCCCAGATCACTGAGGTTGGAAAAGAGCTCCAAGGCCATCAAGGCCCAGTCCTCACCTTGTCCCCAGCCCAGAGCTCTGAGTGCCACCTCCAGGAATTCCTGGGACACCTCCAGGATGGACACTCCAAACCTCCCAGGGCAGTTCCAAGACCCAAGCCCCCTTTCCATGGGGAAATTCCTGCTGCTGTCCCACCTGGCCCAGCCCGGGCCGTTCCCTCTCCTCCTGTCCCTGTTCCCTGGGATCAGATCCCAAATCTCTCCCAGCTATCCCCTCCTGTCAGGGAGTTGTGCAGAGCCAGAAATTCCCCCTGAGTCTCCTTTTCTCCACCTGAGCCCTTTCCCAGTTCCCTCACCCACCCCCTGCCCCTTACCCAGGGTCACCTTTCTCAGGAACTCAGCAATCTTAGAAAAAATATTATGGCAATTCAGAAACCACTAGGTATAGAGCAAAACTTAATTAATTTTTCTACTCTAAAGTCCTTAAAATGCCTTTTAAAAAAATTATTTCAAAGGGAGGCATATATGGTGCAAGATGCTAATTCCTGAAATATTTTGTTTAATATTTTTGTGTGGTGATCCTCATTTCATTGATCTCTCAAAATACTTTTAGAATAGAAATAATAGATATATAGAATAGAATAGAATAGAACAGAATAGAATTAAAATATATATTCTTTACACAATAAGTAAACTTTTAATATGCCAGACTTTTTTTGGGGGGGGTGGGGGGGAAATTAATATTAATAATTCAAGCCATCATAGTACTTGATTAAGCCTCTAGGAATTTCAAATAATTTGTTAGGTAGCTGGAGTACTCCTTCAGAATATCTATTTCTGTTTAAGAATCTTAAGATTCAAATGACTGGTGTCTCTCTTGTTCCCTCAAAAAGATTGAAAGATGAACTTGAACTAATTTGATTTTATTCAAGCATATAGGAATGTGCTGGAGAAAAGAAAAAATGTGAAAATATAGTAGGCATGGCCATAGATAAAGTTTTAGTAATAATTTGTATCTGGTAGGAAAAAATTCAAAATTAGGCATGTCTTGGGGTAAAAAAAAAAGCATTTATTGTGTGAATTTCTTCTCCAGAACTGAATTCCTGATATTACAGCTTTCTGATCATTCAGTGAAATGCAACAGAGTGTGCTGTTGTGTGTAGAAAAGTGAAATAGGTCTGAGAGGATCGAGCACTTTGGGTTTCAGTGTAAATGGCAAAATTAGAAACCTAATAGGAAACATAACTTGGGAACTTGTTTGTTGGATTTGGTTTTTGTTTTTTTTTTCCTGTTGAAATTCCTCCAGTTTTTAATGACCCGCTAAATCTTGTCCGAGCAGGGTAATTAGTGAGGGCACTGAACCCTAAGGGAGGCAGGCTGCAGCCACACATATCCAGGGGGATAATCATTCCCATCGATTGTTTTCTGTGCTAGCCTGGATTTCCATGCTGCACCATTGTCTTCATCCACATTTAAGCTTAATAGGAAATGACAAATTGAACTAATTTGCACCTAAATAGCTTTTTGGAATTGCTTTTTATTTCCCAAAACTGTGCAGCCCAGGTATTAAGGCTCACTTAACTTTCAGAGCACAAGCCAAGAGCTGTAAACACCTTCATGAGCAAACTCTGACAGGTGAATAATGTGAGTTCATCCTCCCACAGGAAAGGCATTTTCAGGCTGTTGAAAGTCTGCTGGTTCACACTTCAGTTTGAAAAGCAAGACTTGGGTTTCTCTGAGGAGCTGGTATTTTGTACAACCTGTGCAGAAATAATGCATTGAACCACTTCAAAATATGGGGCAGCGATCCCACAACTCTGCACTGTAAAGGTTTTTCTGCCGTAATCAGAATGGGATGCAAAACAACTCCTTGGTGATATTTGTAAAGGTTTCAGTGGCTGAAATTCAAGTTTTATTGGCTGAAATATTTTCCGAGATGCTAATAAAACATTTTTGCTTCTTCCAGTCTTGTGCTGCACAGTCAAGAATGACAGGGGGAAAGGGGAATGACTGCTGGGATTTAATTTTTAAATTATAATTTTTAAATTATAGCATAATTTTAAAAAATATAGAATTCTCTGAAAGAGACAACTCTGGTATTCCTACTAAGCTGATACCTTCCCATTCCCCAGAATGCAGCTAAATTATTTAATATAGCTTAAATATATAGATAAATATATTTCTGTAACATCTGTAGAAACAGGGGAAGCATTAATACTAATCTGGCCTCAGTGTTTCATGCTTCCAGAAGGAATTAATTCCATTTTTATTCTCTTTATGTGTTGATATTAGGACTTTGCAAAGGTCTGAACAAGCCCTGTAATGCTGAAGTGTTTTCAAGGGTTTCTTCTTCAGGGATGGAAAGTTTCTTTTTCCCTTCCATGGCCAAACAGGAGCTTTCTGTACTTTTTTTTCCCCTGAAACAGGAGGGCTGCAAAATGCAAATGCCACCAAGCTGTCACCTCAGTGCCTGCTCCGTGTGGGTTGCACATCCTGTCCACCTCCAGCAGGGATGAAATCTGCACACTGAGGACTCTGTTCGAGCCTTCCCTCGGGCTGCTGTGACCCCCAGCACCTGCCAAGGTTTGGTTCCCCCTGCTCCCAATCCCTCTCCTGAATTCCCCTGGCAGGTTCATCACAGGACAAGGGGCTGAATTCCTCCTTGCTGAAGTGTGGGGTGTTCCCTCGTTATAACCACACAACAAACCAGAATAAATTCATTCATACCTCGACGTGTCTCTTGTTTAGGAGATGGAGCTATGCAAGCAAAAGATGAAATAAATATTTCAGAGGGGCAGTTAAGAGGCAGAGTGTGTAAGACATGAAACTTCCGTTGAGCTCCTTCCAGAGACTTTTAAAAACGTCCTTCTTCCTCCAACAACATATTTAACTTGTTCCTCCCCTCTGTGTTTGTTGGGGATTTTGCATAATGCAATGTCACTAGAAACTTTCTGTCTAGCTGAATTAAGAACCACCAAAAGTCTCTCTAGAATGGAGTTTCTGAGTGAAACTGAAAGGACTAAGTGGCTGAATAAGGTTTTTTTAATTAAAAAAAAAAAAAAAAAAAAAAAAAAGAGGATATGGCCAGTTGCTTTGGAAAAAAAAAAAGGCCATTCACTTGCCAGAGGACTTGGAGATCTTCAGACCACCCAGAAGGCAGGGACCCTGCCAAATCAAAACCCCAAGGACATCATGCAGAAAGGGCTGCACTTGGCTCCCAGGACTATTTGGATTTTACTTTTTACGCTTCAGTGTTTAGAGCCCTAAAGGAGATCTTGCAGATGCAACTTTGTATTTTAGCATTAATAAGCCCCACCTGTCTGAAAAAATGGGTAAGAGCAGAAGCAGAGGTGAGGTGATCACTGGGAAAATCGGTTTTGCAGTTGAGTGGGATTGGGAATGCCTGGAAGTCGGAGTTTTCCCGCTCCAGGACGCCCTTGCCCTACAGAGCGCCCAGGGGAAGCTGCAGCAGGTGCAAGAAGAGGAGGCCACAAGAACAGAAATTTTGTACCAAACTGTGGCCCTGATATTTCTGAGTCTGAGAGAATTCATAGCCTGCTAGTAGCCGCTAACTTCTTTCCCAAGGGAAAACTTCTCAGTAAGGTTTTCTTCTCAAAACACCTTGGAAAACAATTATTCTTCCTCAAAACAATCTTCCCCAGGTGGTGTTTTGCTGTTTCTCCAGTTTAACCAACGGGATTAGAGAGGTGTCGTTCCTATTCACCAATCATGTTAAGTCTGTATTGGTACACCTTATAAAAAAGTGGTAAGAATGGAACAATGAAGTTTTCTATGCTTTTCCTTCTGAAGTATTCTTGGAGTCTTTCATCTTTCTTTCGTGTCCTACAGCGACACTGAACAGGCATCACTGGTGCCACCCAGTGAATTTTGGGAGCTGACACATGAGGTCACCCAGAGCTGAGATTTCTGCTTGGGCTTTTGCTCTTGTCATCCCTGAATTCCCAGCTATGCCATTACTCTGTCTCTAATTCCCTTAAATTCAAATAAAGCAAAGCAAATGATGGGTATTTGTCAGACTTTGGAGGTATTTGTTGTGAATCCTGTTGCACGTGTTAATAAATGGGGGAGTAGCAGCGTCAGGAGTGTCGCAGGGTAAATAATGGTGGTAGTGGTTGTTCTGGGAATGTCTTCAGAGTTCCCATTCCACTAAAATCAATATTAAATGGAGGAATACTGGAGTGATGCCTTGTCAGGGCTACCTTCATCAGAGACCAGACAGAATTAAGGGAATAAAAAGCTGTTCTATTTATTGAAGGCCTCCAGGTACATTTTGGGCAGACAAAGCCCCCCAGGGGCTGCACCCAAAAATGGACAGCAGGTCACGGGTTTCACACTTTGATCAGTTTGGGCCATTTGCACATTGGGGTTCATCTCCCAATTCCAGCTTCAGGCAATGAAGTCATTGACCCCAAGTTTGCTGCCCCCAACTCCCTTTTGTTTCCATCCCTCAGGCCTGAGGCAGTGAGGTGTCCTTGATTGCCAGGCCTGGAGAGGAATTGTTGTGTCTGCCCAAACTGGGGAAGCAGCAGCTCCCACAGTGTGTGGAGTTTGGAGTTATACACTAAAGAATTGCCGGAGTACAAATAAATGAAAAACACAAAAGTCAAATCCTAAGGGGTTGAGGGTATAGTACACACTTGCACTTTAAGATGTGACAATCAGATAAAAAGCTCTGTAATGTTTATAAATGAGCATTCCATGCTCATGAGCTCATTTCCAACGAGCATTGGCAAAGTGTTGATTATTTTGCATGTAAGGTAATGCAGCCTGCACTGGAACCAGGGAAGCAGAGCCTGGCATTTCCCAGCTGGGATTGTGGAGCAGCACCTGCTCAGCAGCACCAACCTGCCAAATCCCAGGGACAATCCATGGCACGTGCCTGAACCTTCATTATTCCAATTTGTGCTGGACTGAGAGCAGCAATTAGCAATGAGAATACCACAAAAAATGCAATTCTGGCGGTTTGTAGGCGCTGGTGATAACTCAGGTTTACAAATCCTTTTGCTCTACTTGAAAAATGAAACTGCACATTAACTCGAGGCACAATAAGGTGGTGGCAGGGAAATTCACTGCTCTGAGGGATGACTGTGGCCTTCACCATCTGCACAGCACCTCAGTCAATCACGTCAGGAGCAAGCCCAGGCATCCACCGAGACAGATTTATAATTGCTCCCAAAAATATTCCTGGAAGTTTTCCAAGAGTGAAAACATTCCGCCCTCAAGTTTGTTATTTGAGTGCTCTATTTATATAGTGAAGTGTTAAAATAATTAAATTTTTTGGCCAGACTATGATAATCTCTTTTGACAACCTAAGCACAGCCATATATTCTTTTTTTTTTTTCCTGGTAATTATTTGAGTTCTAGACCAGCTTTCAGAAAAAAATCCTGTTCCAGTTAAGAAATGCAGGTGTAAGAGAGGTGGAACTTCAGGAATTTGGCACAGGTGGGGTAATAAGTCACTGGCAAGTTGTGCTTTTATTTTACTGTGGGGTTTCTGCAGCCCCAAATTTAGATTTTCATTCAAAAGTTAAAACATCTCTTCAGGAGTAAGTTCCACTGTAATGTTTCTGAGTGCAGAGAAAACCTGACCACTCCCCAAAGACCAAGGAGGAGGGAAAGATTAAACCTCTGTGTGAAGTAGATAGGAAATAACTTTAAAAATATTTTTAAACCGTATTTTGGGGGAGGGGTAGTATTTTTTCAAGTCCATCTATGATTTTTTTTTTTCAATATTTGATTACTTGTCCAGCTTTTTTTTTGCTAGTTCTGGTCCTAAGCCATTAACTTTAGCCTGAGTATTCAGTAGAATAATCATTGAGTAAAATACAGAAATGCTTTCCCAATATTTTTGTAAGAGATATGATGAGCAAAAGGAAAGTTTTGTGGACCAAAGATATTCATAATTCTTTCAGATATTCAGATCTGAACCATTTCAGAGGAGGTCCCAAGTGTGGGCTCTATATTTCACCCAGTGGTGCTCTGCAGGATTTTGAAGTGACTGAGCAGTCCAATAAATGAAAAAATTGTAAATTATTGTAAAATAATTTGGTTTTCTGAAGTAGACACACAGAGGTGCTAAAGAGAGGGTCCCAAGAGCTCCTGCAGCACAGAAGGGCTTGTGGATTTTGGCTGGGATAATACTTCCAGAAAATAAAATGTCATCCTTAAAGAAATCTCTTATCCCATTGTGCACATGATGCTTTCAGCTGGATAATACGAGTATTTGGGGGCTGTATTCCTCTATTACGGCCACAAAAAAGTTAATTTTTAAATTTTTTAATTTTTAAAAAAGTTAGTTTTTGTCATGGCAACATTGACCCTGTCTCTCGTCTCTGTTTTTTCACAGGGTCACAGAATAATCAGGCTTTTTCTTATTTTTTCTTACTCTATTCCAAAATGATTTACCAGGAAAAGCTGCTCTCTCCCCCCACTTTGAAAAGACAATAAAGTTTATTTGGATATTTATTGTGCACAAGTGTAAAACCTCACCAGAAATTAGGAAAGGTTTTCTTCACAGCATCAGGAGGTTGGAATAATTTAGAGAAAAATTATATTGCAAAAATGACTTGCACAGAGCACACTTTACTTTAAAATACATTAAATTGCCTTTATAAATGCAAGCACTAATTCCAGCATTATTTAGTGCAAATCCAGGTACTTTGGGCAGGACTGGGAACAAACAAGTCACTTAGCTCTAATTGCTGAATATTCCTCCCAAACACTCGATTTAAAAAGCCCAAAAGACCAAACTCTTATTTGAAAACCGAAAACATTGGATTATTCAACTGGATAAATGATCTTAGCCTGAGACAAGAGTGGAATTAACTGCAGATATTACTGAATCTCCCCGAGAGCAGGCTGTGACCACCCCATTAACCCAACTGTTGTGCTGTTTATTCCCAACAATCCATTTCGTGTCCCTCTTCTTTCCCTCTGGTGCAGTGGAGATCACAGCCCTCCAAGAGGTGCAGTTGAAGTCTTGGGTGCTGGTGACAAGCTGAAATTGAAAGCAGTTTTGTAAAATTACCGGTGTCACCGCAGACGGAACAGAACAATGTAATTAACTGCGGAACGAGTCATTAAAGAGAGAGAAGAAATGAAGCTGTGAATCAGCTGCAGAGGCAGACTCTGAACTTTTGGCATCACAGATTGCTAATCCATTACCAGCAATGCTCTTAGCAGCCCCCTGAAATGTTTGGCGGCCTTTAAGTTTAGAAATGGAGCTTTGGGAGTTTGAGAAACTCAGAAAAAAAACCAAAAAAATTGTACCTTTTCTTTTTGCTTAATTGAAACAGGGTTATATAGATCAAGTTTTCTATTTAAATAGCAGCTGTGCCCTTCAGACAATCAGTTTTGTGGGATCACTGCAGAAATTCACAGAGGGCCATGCAAACTGCAAGGAGAGCATCCATAAATATGGTAGGGAAGTGTTTTGAGCCATCAGGGGCAGAAATTTTTTAACCAGAATCTGTAATTGCTTTTAAAGCTATGGGTTTGTGATGCTGGAGCAGTAATCATTATTATTTTTTAACTTCTGGAAATGAACAGACAGGAAACAAACCAAAACCATGTGGTTCTCCATTGGAAAAAAGAAAAACTTCAGAGTATCAGGTCTGACCGTAGATAGTTCGTGTCAATAAAAGGTTTTTGAAGGATGGGAAATAAGGGCATTAAGGGAATTTTGGACTCATTTCTCAGTGTTCACAGAATTTGTCAAGGATAGTTGTAACCCCCTAACCTAGGGAGATAAAATCAAGCAAGAAGTAATGAATTCACAGAACTGCACTTGGTACAAACAAAAAAACCAGACATTGTGTTTAGGGCCAGAAATCAGACAAATTTCAGGAGAAAGTCCAGCCAGAAATCCTGCAAGGACTTTCTGCATTTGCTGTGTCCAAGACAGTGATAAATGTTAATTCAATGTATTCACTCCGCTCCAGCAAAGGGAGTTTAGAGCCTTCCCCATGAGCAGGAAAAGTTGGGAATTCCAGCAGCTGCAAGAGGAGCTCGTGCTGGTGGAGTTGCAGCACCCACAGCTGTGATTATTGTCCCTACTCCTCTCTAAATCAGGAATTCTGGGATTTTGTTTCGGGGTGGATTTGTACAGCCTGCTGATTTAGCTGAAATTTATTAGGAAATTGAAGGGATATTAGGAATAAATCTCATTTTCTTACAAATATTCCCATTACCTCTACTGGTTACTGGGGACAGGAAGAAAACCACTCATTTTTCCTCAATTACTTTAATTCTGGTGCCTATTTTATCTATAAAACTCCTCCCTTTGCATCCAGCTGGAGAGCAAATATTTTAAGGCCCAAGGAAGAGCTGAACAAGAAAAAAAATCAAGGAAAAATGGGAATTATCCATCAAGTAAAACAAAGCTTTTTCAGGAGTTCCTTCTTAATTTCTTTATTATGATCCAAGCTGATAAAATGGCAATTTTTAAGAGTTAGGAAAAAAGTAACAACAGCAGCAACACCACCATGAACCAGGGCAAAGAAAACCTGACCTCAGTCTTATGAGGTTGTTTGGGTTTTGGATTTTTTGTTTCATTTTTGGTTTTTTGGCGTGGTTTTTTTGGTTTTTGTTTTTTAATGTATTTTTTTTTTACCTATGTGTTGTTTACATAAAAACATATTTTTATTTTTTATATTATTTATAGTCCCTGCTCGGGCTATTTTTAAAAGCCCATCTACCTCTGTTCAGCAATGAAAAAAACGAAGTGTGATTCAAGAGAGCTCCAACAGAGGTCTTATTCTTTCGGGAAATCAGATGGAGTGTGGACTCGAATAAATTCAGGCTGCAGCTCCGGCAGCCCGGGGGTGTCTGTGAATGGCTCATTTTGTATTCCAGACACACCGGGAGCCACAAATGCCAACCACCAGAGCTGCACTGCACAGATTTACTCTTGCTCCATCTTAAAGCAACAATTTCCTTTCTGAAAAGACACTAAAAAACCCTCTGAGGACAGAGTGCTTTATTTTGGGGATTTTTCCTCATCTAATGTTGGGGTTTTTTTCAACAATTTTTTATTGTTTGGGTTGATTTTAACTCAAGTGCTGCCTGAATGTGAGGTTGGAAACAAGGAAAGCAGCAGTTCATGGGCAGAACTGAAATGGGGGAGAAAACCCGGAGTTTATCTATTTTTGGCAGCTAGGAGCTTGCTGCTGTGATGGTTCATTTGGGTCATTTTCCCCTTCAAAGTGGGGGCTGAAATTCGTTTTGCTGAGATTTCCTTTGCCACCCTGAGTGCAGGGAGGCCGTGCTTGCCCACAGGACAAAACCCGAGCGATTTCACCCTAAATTCACATCAAGGCTTCAGCTCCCGTGGTCCCCTCGCTCTGCCACTCACACACGGGGCAAACTGAGGCAGCAAAGCTGTGATGGGGTTTGGAGAAAAAGAAATGAAAATTTCGGAACAAAAGAGACGAAAATTTCAGAACAAAGGAAATGAAAATTTTGGAACAAAAAGAAATGAAAATTTCGGAACAAAAGAAATGAAAATGTCAGAAAAAAAGAAATGAAAATTTCAGAATAAAAGAGATGAAAATTTCAGAACAAAAGCACTGAAATTCCCCTGATTTATTTCTGCACAGAGCATG
The DNA here is from genome assembly GCA_910950805.1 of Acrocephalus scirpaceus scirpaceus. Classification (NCBI taxonomy): domain Eukaryota; kingdom Metazoa; phylum Chordata; class Aves; order Passeriformes; family Sylviidae; genus Acrocephalus; species Acrocephalus scirpaceus. Next base: position 2,900,653 of record OU383782.1, read on the forward strand.
CTCCTCCGGCATCGGGCATCATGTGGCTCCTTGTTCCCAAGGAAACCACCGTGATGCTGGGCACATCCTCTCCCAGCATCATCCACAAGGAGGGTTTGGGGATTTTTTTTTTTCTTTTCTTTCCCTCCCTCTGAGGGTTTTTTGAAGACATCAATCCAAAATGATTTTCTGCACCTGATTGGCGTTGATTTCTGTTTACAAATATGTAATTCTTCCCACGAGCAGAGGAGATTATCTGAATCTGCTGCAGGAAGGACGTGGCAGGGGCAAATTGATTTAATTCTATTTGGGATGGCAGCAGCTTACAAGGGAATGAAGATGTTCCACAATTGTGATCCCTAGATGGTGCTTGCACTTTGAGCCTTTGGAGGCATAATTTGCATGATGGCTGATTTGTCATTGAAAATAAAAATAAAATCAGAGATTGACAGAGCAGCTGCTTCCAGTCATCGTGTCCAGAGCACCTGGAAAACACTGAGGAAAACGAGGGGGAAATGGGGAAAAAATGGGAATAAATCTGAAAGTGTGGCAGAGGGAAATGGCGCTTCTGCCTGTCTGTGGATTGGTAAAATAAAGAAAAAAAAATAAAGAAAAAAAAGGATTTATAGATTTACAGGAGCTGCAGGAAACCCTTCAGCACAATGATAAGGGACTCTTGAAGGATGCTCTTTTCCCTCTTGTGAGAGGCCTGGCTTTTACACCCAGGACAGTTTTTATGGCATCTAAACTTGTTAAATATGGCTGGAGAGTTGCAGTAATCAAGTTTCCAACCTGAACCCACACTCTAAGTTATGGACTGAAAGTTTTCATTTCGTTGTTTCTTCGTGTGAACAACACCAGTACAACAAATGATATTATTAAATCCCCCGCAGAGCACCAAATTAAATTCTAATTAAAGTGAAGAAAACCCACTGAAACAGAAATAGGAAGGGCAAATAACCCTTATTAAATCTATAAATTGGAAATGATACAAATTTAGGTAATTTCTAATGTCTATTATTAGCAGCGTTTGTAAGAGGGCTCTGAGGTATGCAATGAAAACAAATATTTAGGAGATCACCAAAGCACCAAGAAAGGAGCCAAGCAGCCAGGAATTTTTCCATGCCAAGGCAGGCAGGAACTCCAGGGATTTTTAAGAATTTCCTCAGCCACATTAAAAATCAAGCAAGACACTGCAGATTTCCCAGGCCTCTGTTAATTTCTGTCAGACCTCCAAGAGAATTTCCAGGTTCTTGGAGATCACGTTGGGCTGCAAGTTCTGCCTCATCAACACTGGGAAAGCTGAGATGGTGGACAATATTAACTGTCCCTATTAACAGGAAGGGAAAAAGAGAAATGGGGTTGTCCTTTAGGAAGGGACATCTAAGTGATAGGATTTAAGTATGGAATTTAATCTAAACAAATTTAATTTGTTGTGCTGAGTAAAGAGAATCAGCGTTCAAGTAGGCAATTTACTCAAATCCTTCTATCTGGAGCAAAGAATCCCTCAACAAGGCCATTGTCTATTTATAGGTAAAATCTTGTCAAAAAAAGCCCTTTCTTTATTGTGTTCTATTGAAAAGTACAGAAATATTCACAGAAGTAAAATAGCTCTGTGGAGGTTTCCAGACAAAAATATTGCTACAGCTTCAATCAGCTGGTTTTACTGGAGGTCAGAAAAGAGGCCCAAAATAAAGGGTTTAAAAAGAAAAAAGAGCTTTAGGGAAAAAAAAGGGTCTTAAGCAGGTAGTTTAATCTAAACACACTTAATTTGTGCTGCTGAGTAAAGAGAATCAGCATTCAAAAAGTCAATTTACTGAAATCCTTCTATCCTGAGCAAAGAATCCCTCAGCAAGGCCATTGCCTATTTACAGCCTTTTTGACAAGTTAAAATCTTGCCCAGAAAAATCTCTTTATTTAATCTCTTTATTCTATTGAAAAGTACAGAAATATTCACAGAAGGGACATAGCTCTGTCAAGGTTTCCAGACAAAAATATTACTCAAGCTTTAATCAGCTGGTTTTACTGGAGGTCAGAAAGCCCCCCCCAAAAAAAGGATTTTAGCAAAATAAAGACCTAAAGCAGGTAGTTTAATCTAAACACACTTAATTTCTGAATACAGAGAATCAGCATTCAAAAAGTCAATTTACTGAAATCCTTCTATCCTGGGCAAAGAATCCCTCAACAAGGCCACTTCTCATTTTACAGCCTTTGTGAAAAGTTATAAAATCATGCCCAAAAAACACTCTTTTTTTATTGTGTTCTGTTCAAAAGTAAAGAAATATTCATAGAAGTAAAATATCTCTGTGGAGGTTTCCAGACTAAAATATTACTCCAGCTTCAATCAGCTGGTTTTACTGGAGGTCAGAAAGCCCCAAAAAAAGGATTTTAGAAAAAAAAAAAAAAAATACCTAAAGCAGGTAGTTTAATCTAAACACACTTAATTTACTTGTGCTGAGTAAAGAGAATCAGCATTCAAAAAGTCAATTTACTGAAATCCTTCTATCCTGAGCAAAGAATCCCTCAACAAGGCCACTTCCCATTTTACAGCCTTTGTGAAAAGTTATAAAATCATGCCCAAAAACCCCTCTTTTTTTATTGTGTTCTGTTCAAAAGTAAAGAAATATTCGCAGAAATAAAATATCTCTGTGGAGGTTTCCAGACAAAAATATTACTTCAGCTTCAATCAGCTGGTTTTACTGGAGGTCAGAAAGCCCCCCCCCAAAAAAAGGATTTTAGCAAAATAAAGACCTAAAGCAGGTAGTTTAATCTAAACACACTTAATTTCTGAATACAGAGAATCAGCATTCAAAAAGTCAATTTACTGAAATCCTTCTATCCTGGGCAAAGAATCCCTCAACAAGGCCATTGCCCATTTACAGCCTTTTTGACAAGTTAAAATCTTGCCCAGAAAAATCTCTTTATTTAATCTCTTTATTCTATTGAAAAGTACAGAAATATTCACAGAAGGGACATAGCTCTGTCAAGGTTTCCAGACAAAAATATTACTCCAGCTTCAATCAGCTGGTTTTATTGGAGGTCAGAAGAGAGGCCCAAAAAAAAGGGTTTTAGCAAAAAAAACAGCTTTAGAAAAAGAAAAGGACCTAAAGCAGGTAATCTAATCTAAACACACTTAATTTCTGGTGCTGAGTAAAGAGAATGAGCATTCAAAAAGTCAATTTACTGAAATCCTTCTATCCTGAGCAAAGAATCCCTCAACAAGGCCACTGCCTAATTACAGCCATTGTGAAAAGTTATAAAATCATGCCCAAAAAACCCTCTTTCTTTATTGTGCTCTTTTCAACAGCACAGAAATATTTACGTATTCCTCAAAAAGGAATAGGTATCCTTCATATTCCTTTTGGAAAAATATCTCTGTGGAGGTTTCCAGACAAAAATATTACTCCAGCTTCAATGAGTTGGTTTTACTGGAGGTTGGAAGTGAGCCTCAAGTAAGAGCCTTAGAGTAAAAACTCCCTAAAATTCAATTTAGCTACAAAATACTTGAAAAAATTGCTCACAATTGGAAATTAAAATTAAGAGCATTTTTTCGAGTTGAAGCTCTCAAGAGATTGTTTGATCAGGCTCCAGATTGGAAAGCAAACAGGTGGAATTTCTGGGGTTTTTACAGGAATTAAGGACATTTGAAGGCCAAACCCAAGGCCATGGTGAGTTCCACACTCTTCAGTGATTACTCTGGGTGGATAGAAAAGGTAAATAGAAAAAGAAAATATAAACTCTATCCTCTTAGAAAGGGTAGAGTTGATGAGCTTTTACTCTGAATTCCTTCCTATGCAATTCTGTATTAAAACAGAATAAAAAGGGACCAGATTTACTATTTACATTTATATCACATGTACAAAAAATTAATTGAAAGAGGAAAACTTTTTTATGCAGCAGCATGAAAAGCAGAAATCTCTTCCAAGTTTGAAACTCTTTCCCAGTTTTTTTTCCTGCCCACAAATTCAAAAACTGATATTGCAAGTTGAGACCTCCACAGGAAACCTCAGGGGGGTTTAGGATAAAGTATTTCTGCTCAAAATTGAATTTGGGGGAGAAATTTAAACATTTCTTTATCTGTCTCTGCACAGTGTAATATTAAAAAATTAATTATTTCCTTTAGAAGATCTTAGGCATGGATGTAACACAGTAAAAAGAAAACTTGAGAAATTAAAAATCTCTTCCTCCTGGGACATACATTTTGTTTTGGCTTCCACCTTCTGATATCCACGTGTACTTAAATTTAGAAGGAATAAAACATTATCCTGAGTATTGTAATCAAAGATGTCCCTTATTAACCAACAAGCAAAGAATGTTGCAAAAATCAACATTTTAAAAACAGATCATCTGATCTTAGAAGCTCTGATTGAAATTATTAAAGACTGAATAGTTCCTTTTTCAGTACTGAAGACAATAATTACTCCAGGTTTACAATCTCATAATCAATAAATTAATTTTACTTTGGTTTTAAAAAACAAAAAAAACCCCTCTGTCAAAAATATTGAAGTGTTGTAACCCCTCTCCTCTTGAGTGTTATCCAGAGTGGGCCTTGATCTCTCAAATGCCCAGTTCTGGGAACTGAACCTGGGTCAGTTTTAAAGCACAGGTTATGGACAAACGGGCAAGAAAACAGTGCTGCAAAGCAAATTTCCCTTTAAAAATCCACATTTTTTGGGCATTGGTCTTGCCTGAAAGCTGCTAATCCATTTTCTCTGTGTGATCAATGCTATTTTCCTGAACATGAATGCATTAGAAAAGAATTCACTTTTGGTCCTCCTCACAATATTTTCCTCTTTGTAAACACTTTCAACTTTTTTTTTTTTTTTTTTTTTAATGTATTTTCTATACTACTGGAACCTTTCAAAGCCCAAACCCCCGATTTTTCAGGCTTAAAATGATCACTCTTTCAAGATTTTTGTATAATCTAGAGCTAAATCTGGTTATGACCAGTTCCATTTTAAATGAAAGCTCAGTGAGGAAAGCCCAAGAATATAAATCAATTCGTATTCCAAATAATTTCAGTAACCAAGGAAGTCAAACATGAGTTTTGCTGTGGGATCACTTTTGAAGCATCACTGGAGTAATTTATTGCAGTAAAGCTGAAGGGTTGCTGTGGTGTTCTGTGTATTTAGGAGTGGAGCTGATGCCTCATCCCCAATAAGCTACTCCAGAGGCTGTGCTTTTTCTGACCCCTATGTATGCTTTCAAACCCTAAATTTTATTTTTAAAGTTTGGAAAGCTCAGCTTTTGGCAGGAAACCCCCAGGAATCATAAAGAGCTGGCTTAGAAGGTTCTCTTGAAATCTTTAGGGTGCAGAGGTCCAAGCCCCCAGGCAGAGAGGAGCTCACACAGAGCCCTGTGCTGATGGCAAAAACCCTTGAGCTGCTCCTGCCCAAAATATCAGCAACCCCTGGGCAGCAGGGCTGGCCCCGAGGTGTCATCCAGGGGGAAATAAATTCACCTGGGAAGCTGTAGGAATAAACAGCTGGCCTGTCATTTCTTCTAAGTGCAGCCAACAAACAATCTGTAAGTTCCCATGTGAAGCTGTTTTGAGAGTGAGAAGTTCCTTTAACATAAAAATCTACTCTGAAGGTAAAAAAAATAAGTGTACCTGCAATAACAAGGGATTTGTCCCATGAGAATCAGTAAAGAAAATATGTGAACAGTCCAAGAATAGATAGATTTGACAGATAAGTAAAATACCTTTTACTAACCAATAAAACAATTAACAAAAAACGTATTAACCAATTAAAAGTTACCCTCAAAGTTTGTAAAAACTCTATAAAAGACAGCACGTGGCCATAATAAAAAACCTTCTGAGCTTTGAGAGTGCCACTCTATGTGCCATGACCACCCGAACAACAAAAGGAAGGTTGGTAATTTATTTTTTAAAAAGGCTTTTAAATTTAAAAAAAAGCTTTTAAAATTTATTTTAAAAATATTATTATTATGTTTATTTTTTAAATAAAGCTTTTAAAATATCTTTTAAAAATATTATATTTATTTTTTATTTTTTTAAATAAAGCTTTTAAAATTTATCGTTTAAAATATTGTCATTAATATTTATTTATTTTCTCTTATAAAAATAAAGCTTTTTGAATTTCTCTAAAGAAAGCTTTTTCCAGCCTGTCCCCAGCACAAGTTTGCAAAGCTGGGGATTCGGTGGAGTGCCTCTCATTAGACTTTGTGATGGTCTAGGGTGACACTATGTGGCTAATCCAAGCACTGAAATATCAATTGCACGTCAGCTCTTGGGATAATTTGGGGACAAACTGATCCCACCTCCTGAAAATCTCCTGAAACCCTGAGCGGGTGGGTTTGGAGCTCCTCAGGTTTTTGGTGTGTGTGGTGAGCATGGCTGAGCTTTCTCAGCCTAGAGCTGCCCAGAGAATCAGAGCCATAAACACCTGGAGCAAGGGAATGATCACACTGGGAGTGCCTTGGCTCTGCCTCAAAAAGTAGAGTTTGGCTGTGGGATAGAAAGGGGAAAATGATTTATGGCATTTCTTTGTCAGTGTCCCCTTCCTCTGGGATCAGCTGCGTTTTCCTAAGGGTGACGTCACTGTTGGACACAAAATAAAAATGATTGACTCTAGAGTAATTCTCAGAAGCCAAGCTGAGCATATAAAGTTTTATTTTTCTAATTCTTCTTACTATTTTTAAGGTGTTACTATTTTTAAGGTATTTTAAGGTATTTTAAGGTGTTAAAGTGTTACACAAATGAACACGAGAGGTGCACAGCAACAACACTTCTCTATGGGTTAAAACTACAGAAGTAGAAAAACTTGTTATGAAAATGGGAATTTGTTCCCATGGGAATCAGCATACAATAACTAGCAGTAAAAATCCAAAGCCTAAGAAAATACAGAGCCACAAGTGTCTCCTTTCTCTGGGATCAGCTGCATTTTCCTAGGGGTGACGTCGCTGTTGGACACGAAGTAAAGATGATTGATTGAGAATAATTCTCAGAAGGCAAGATGAGCATATAAAGTTTTATTTTTCTAATTCTTCTTACTATTTTTAAGGTGTTACTATTTTTAAGGTATTTTAAGGTGTTAAAGTGTTACACAAATGAACATGATAGGTGCATAGGAACAACACTTCTCTAATTCTATGGGTTAAAAGTACAAAAGTAGAAAAACACCACCAGGCAAAAGAATGTTTTGAGAACAGAGTCTTGTTTTGCCTGGATTATTTTAAGAAACTTGTCGAGGAAATTTTCCCCTTGGAAAGAGTTAGCAATTGTTAGCAAGCTAAAAAATTCTCTCTGTCTCAGAACTATCAGGCCCACAGGTGGGAGCAGCAGACAGTGCTCCCAGTCCATCACCCTGATCTCTCTGCTGTTAGCCTGGAGTTTATTTTAGTTTCCTTCTTGCTGCCCACCCCTCACACACACCCCCCATTCCTCCTTCTGCCCCATCACTGCTCCTGTCCCACCCATCCATGGGGATGTGCAATTTATTGTGCAAATCCCTATTTCCATGGGTTCGTGCAATTTATTGTGCAAATCCCTCTTTCCATGGGTTCTCCTTTATGCCCACAGTTCCTGGCTGGTTTAGAGGTTTTTATTTTTACAATTTATTTCAGCTCAAGCATCCTGAAGGAAATGTGGCTCGGAATTCCACACATCTTCACCAGTTCTACCCCTTAACAATCCAAAGTCATCAACTCATGAGCTTATCCAAGGACAAATCCCTTTACAGGGGTCAGTGCTGGAGGCAGCCATAACTTTTAATGCTGCACATACCCCAGTTCCTGTTTAAATTTTCCAGCTGGGAAAAAGAGTCCCAGTGTGACCCTCCAGGTGAGGGGCTCAGCCTGACTCAAACCACCTCTCTGAATTTTTGAGAGCATTTTTGCTGTCCCTCAGCTGCAAGTCCATTTTTGCAGGTGCCCACTTGTAAGATTTAGGATAGAAAGGAGTTTGAGGCTGTGACAATGTGCAGGCCTCACCTACTGCAGCAGTGAATAAAAGCTTTCATAATTAATTCAAGCACTTTTGCATGATCTCTACATAATTAGATCCTGCTCTTCTCTTGACTTATACTACGGGTGAAGCTATTTTAGCAGTTCTTGCACTGAAATTTCTCCAAAGGCCTACCCTGCAGCAGTGTTTCCCCCAGAACTGACATGAGTCTGGCTGGATTTAGGGACCATCCTGAAAAAAAAATGAGATTTTCTCCTCTTCTGCTCTGCTCATGCCAAACTGAAACCCACAGCAGGAACAAATCTAAGTGTGCTGCTGGGAAAGCTCCTGCTTTGGTGTCCCTTCAGAGCTGTTTTGTATTCCAGCCTTTGCCACACCCACCGCTGCAGTTTGTGGTCACAATTCCAGTCTAATTTTTTAAGTCCATCCATCTCTCCTGCAGAGCCGTGGAATTTTGCTGGTTAAGGACCCCCTGAGCCATCAATGCTCACAGCACATTTCAGCCTTTCCTCAGCTGCCACTGCTGCTCCTGGAACTGCTGTCCCAAGGGATCACTTGTCCAGCAGAATTGTCCTTTTCCAAACAATTCCTTTGCTCAAAAGGAATTTCTGGAGTTACTTCACCAGACACTTGGCCTATAAATAAATAAATTTATTTATTACATAGTAAAAACCAGCCTGACCATTTTGGTTTTCCCTCACTCAAATTTTAACCCTAACCCGTTAATTTTCCTAAATTCCTTCATGGATATATCACTACTGGGACATAAGCACCCCAGTGTCCCTCTGCCTCCTTGTCACAAAGGTTTCAGCAAATGGGGCAGCCTGATTGCCTCCTCAAAGGTGTGAAATCACGAGTGTGGTGTTGAACAAAGCTGTGATGATCTGCACAAATTGTGGGTAGATGTGAAATCTGCATTTAAAACTATGATAAGAAATTAAAGTTTTAAAAATCAGAAGGGATTTAATCTGTTTAAATTGTTAGAAATTAATTCAGACCTGCTGGAAGGAGCTGCTCCCCTGCTTGAAAAAGGCTCAGAAGAGCTCCCAGTCTGAGTTCAGCCCTGCTTTTATACAATATGTGAAATTGAGTTCTTGTACCTGGGGCACAGAGCTCTGGTTATGAAACACAACTTACAGCTTGAATTCCTGCACACTCTGCAAGCCCATAAAGAATTCTCCACTTGCAGCTCCCCAAACTCCTCGGTCCACCCTGCTGGTCAAGCCTCTGAGTGTTTTGTGCCCTGTGAATTCAGCAGGGGAGTGGCAGAATTGCCCCTCTGGAGCAGGGTTTGTGACCTGTGGGATGGTTATCTGTGCTCCCAGCAGATCCAGTGCTCCTGCACAGCACTGGGAATTCCACACAGGAACTGCTGGATCTGGAAAAGCCTCTTTCAGATCAGTGGAAAAAGAAAAATGATTGGATGGACTTTTTTCATCTTTGCTGTCCTTAACCTGAATGATTTAATTAATCTTTGTGAGGAAAAGCTTTAAGCATTATTTCTTAAAGATTTAAAATTATATTGCTCAGTCATTAGACTATCATCAACCTTTTCTGCAGCCACACTGAAGCCAAGTGGAAAAAGAACCCCAAAAAAGAAACAAAATCAAAGAATTTGGATCACCACGTGCATTGACCATGGTTTGCGTTTTTTTAAGAAATCTTCCTGAATAAGACCATAATCTACTGATATGATTTTTGGTTGTAATACTTGGATAAACCAAAATCAAAATTCCACCCAGAGCAGCTAAAAAAAATTAAAACAAAAACCATCCCAACAAAAAGAGGTAAAAAAGGAAAAGAAGGAACACTGATCAGAGAGCAAAAGCAAGTCTTAGAAACAGCTCTTCCTTTTGATCAGAATAATTTCACATGGAGGAGACTGCTTCAAAGCTTAGGAGTTTTCTGGGAATTATTGAAGCTTGAGGAGAGTGTTCCAAGTGATAACCTGCTCCTTCTGTGGCGTGGACTGCACAAAATGGCCCAGATGAGATTTGGTTCTGTCACAGCTCTTTCACAGCTGCATTTTAATCTCTGCTGAGGGCACCCAGGGTGGGTGACTGAACAGCATTTCTATTCTAGAGAAATAAAAATTCCCTTTGAAGATGAGATTTGGATAATTTGTGCATTTCTTCTCCACATGGAAGTGCTGCTGTGGGGGGAGGAGCAGGACTGGGATGGCAGGGTGGTCACTAACCCCTCAGAGGGACACACAGTGGTGGCACTTTGGGGGCAGAGCTGTGCAGCATGGGCTGGGGTGCTGGGGAATTGAATGATGCCTTAGGATTTGAGCTTTTATAATTCTCATTTATTTATTTGTAATCCTGTAATTCTTTAGTGTATAACTCCAAACTCCACACACTGTGTGAGCTGCTGCTTCCCCATTTTGGGCAGACACAACAATTCCTCTCCAGGCCTGGCAGTCAAGGACACCTCACTGCCTCAGGCCTGAGAGATGGAAACAAAAGGGAGTTGGGGGCAGCAAACTTGGGGTGAATGACTTCATTGCCTGAAACTGGAATTGGGAGATGAACCCCAATGTGCAAATGGCCCAAACTGATCAAAGTGTGAAACCCGTGACCTGCTGTCCATTTTTGGGTGCAGCCCCTGGGGAGCTTTGTCTGCCCAAAATGTACCTGGAGGCCCTTCAATCAATAGAACAGCTTTTTATTCCCTTAATTCCGTCTGGCCTCTGTTTTTAGGTAGCCCAAAAAGGTGTCAGGAACCCCACTAATTTCACACTTTTGCCCTCTGATGTTGTTCTTAACACGTTCTTCCAACCTGGGATGTCTTTGCTCCATCTGAAGGAGAATTTCTGCCAGCCTGGCCCCCTGGCATGGTGACAAACACTCTGTCCCCTCACTGGTGCCACTCTCAGGGGCTGCACCTGCAGCATGAGGTGAGTCTGGGGAATCACCGCAGTGACCATCACACACACACCCTGCAGCACCCAGCCTGGGCTGGGCTGGACTCAAACTCAAGCAGCTTCTGCTGGTTAAAATCCCCTCACTCTGGCACAGGATGCTTCCCTCCTGCGACTCTCAGACGCAGACACAGCCTCTCTGTGATGTTAGAAATCCAAATTCCGTGTCTGAAGGGTGCTGCTCTGATTCCAACACTGCCCAGGGTCCCTCCTGCCCACCCTGTGCAGCAAATGTCTCTCTGCAGAGCTGTGCCACCGAGGCTAATGGCTGTGCCTCAGAGCTGACAGCTTTACAAGCCTCTGTGCCACCCTGCTCTCGTACAGGATCAGTTTTTCCTCCCAGAGCCTCTGAGGGTTTGTCAGAGATTGGCAGGACAAGAACAGATCGCTGTCGTTTCTGAGATGTGACATTGCTGTTTATTTTTTGTTCAGCTTCCCACAGCAAGCAGCACATCTGTGTGCTCTGGCTGGAAATCAGCTGTTTTTCATTCAGAAACCTGGTCCTGGCATTTCCCTGTGTCTGAATCCAAATCATACAAACCTCGTGCCAACAACTTGTTGCATTTCCATGGCATCACCTCAATATTTAATGCCACAAACAACATAAAAATTACTTGTGTACTTTCTTTCTTTCAGTATTATAATCTGAGGAACACATTGAGAAACCTAACACGTAAATTACTCCAAGATATAATAAGACAAGGGACTGTAATTAAAAATCATCACTGCAACGAGAAATCCACTATGAGTAGGTTTTAAAAAAAAATCAAACCCTCTCAAACCTCCCTTAAATCTAAACCAGCACATTAATGTCCTTCCTCTGCATGAACAGATTTGAAAATATTTATCATCAATCCTAAAAAAAACACCCTATTGCTCTCATTGTCAGTGAAAGATTAAACACAAGGACGAAAAACAAGAGTCTGATGAGCTCAGGCTTTTTAATGAATTTTAAGATGTATCAGAAGAACCTTTGAAATCTGACATTGATTTCCACTCGTAGGTGATTCCTATCTGAATTCTGCCTCCCTGTTTAGACAGCAAGAAAATGTTAATTTATGCCTTGCTTACACTCCAGGATTGTTTTTAATCACTGACTGTGGCTTCTCATCAGTGGAGAGATCCTAAAACACCAAACAACTACAAAAATAAAGTGCAAGTCCCCAGTTCTAGTGCACCCTTTCCTGGCCTTGTTTTATATTACATCATACCCATGGACAGTGATGGGAAATTAAGGATGAGAAATAGGAAAACCTGGGTGAGCTCACAGCAGGGAAGATGTAACCCCTGAAACCAAAGATTTCTGTGCTGTCAGTTGAAACATGAAGCAAAGATTAACTGAGATATCAAAATGAACTACAGAACAATGCATTAACTTTGGGACACTGAAATTTTTCATGGTTTATGGTAATGATTTCCATTGTAGGTCCCCAGTGATTTCAATTTCAAACCAGCAGATTAGAAGCAAAAAACAACATCAATAACTGGAATAACATTCCAAAGAGCTGAGATAATGTTTGAGGACCCAGACTACTGCATTGCAAACACCTCTCATTGCAATCAAAGGTAATCACAATTTCGGGAGGAGAGGAGAAAAGCGGGATTTCCTCACTGGGACTTTGCTGTACTATTGTGCCCCATAAAAAGCCAAAATTTTACCAGGAAGTTTCTCAAAGCGTCTGATGGCAAACAGCAGAATAAAGGCAAAAAAAAAAAACCCCACCAAAAAAACATCGCCAAAAAACACCGCCAAAAAACCAACCAACCAAAAGACCAAACAAACAAACAAAAACACAAAAAAACCCCTTAAAAACCAAAACAACAACACCAACAAACCACCAAAAAACACCACCAAAACCAAAAACAACAAAAAAACCAACCAACCAAAAAAAACCCCAACAGAAAACACCAAAAGACCCAAGGATGTGCCAGATTATAAATCCCAGCAGGGTGGGTGGGGGATGCAGCAGACAACCCTCATTATTCCCCCCCAAACTCCATCAGCAACACCCTGCAGGACACAACAGCTGAACAGGAGGGAATCATTCCCCTGACTCCCCAAGAAATAAAATATTCCCTCCCTGCACCCCCTACTCAGCTCCTTCCCTTTCCCTTCTCAGCAATCCAGCAGAGCTTCCCTCCCCTGCTGCAGCCTGAGCTTCCCTTTCCCTGTGCTTGATGCTGCTCAGAGGTGCAAACGAGATAAATCTGGCATGGCAGCAGCAATGCAGCTCCAGGTTTGGATTCGATTGCTCCCATACATCAAAATTTCTGGGCACCTTTAAAGGATTTCCCTTTGGGCACCTGCTGTTTCCTTTGTCTGCCCAGCAGCCAAAGATTCCAAACACTTGTGCTTTTTGGCTTAGCCTGGAATTGAGCTGCAGCCACGCACATCTTGAGAACATTTTTAAGCGGTGTCACCTACAGTTTTCTTTAAAGAATGGACTTTTTTCCTGTGTTGAAATTATTTGATCAGTGTTTCAGTGTTTCTACTTTTCTGCTGCTCTGACTCCATTTAGTTGCAGCCTCAGGAGGAAAAGCAGCATTTTTTGAAGGTGCTGCCATTGCAAAAGGCAGGATTTTCTTCTCTTTTCCTTTCCAACATTGCCTGAAAAGTCTCGACATCAAAAGTTGGTGTTTTCTGAGCCCAGGATAATTCAATGACCAGTAGTGATTTTCTAAGGCCAACCAGATTTTTTTCCTACTTTGACAGCATTTATGGACTGATATTCTGTGGAACTAATTTACAAGGAGAGATCACTCAGGATGTTTAAGCACCTGCCTCATTTCCCTACTAAATCTCAGATTGCTGGGGAACCTAAAGAACATTTTTGGGGTTGTTTTTTTTAATAAATCCATGATTTGTAAATTGTAACATATGCATGAACTACTGAAGAAAGGAAACTCAAACTGTGACCTCAGCTTTGTCCCATTTCAGGATTCAATGAAACAACCAAACCCTTCACTGTGGTGAGACTGCAGAGGATCTGAATTGATAAGGAAATTAAATTAATTATTGACTATAGGTGAGCTTTCCTCTGCTGTGAGGTGATTCAGGGCTGCCCCAGCCATTATTTTCAGTGTCTGCTGTTTGGAGGGATGGCAAATTTCCACCGGGCTCCCCATCAGCATAAGGATGCTCAGCCAGTGGCACATCACAGATCAGCCTCCAAATTTTCAGGAACAAAATGTCCTGGCAGGAACACTGAGGAGACAAAACGCTCTGGCATTGTTGGGGAGTGCTCCTGTCCTGATACATGAAAATGAAAAGAAAGGCAATTGAATCATGCCTGCAGCGTGCTCAGCCAAAGTGGGTTTGCTCTGTGTTTTCTCATCCAGGGAAAACACAATTTATATCCAGGAGTCATGGGATACAGGAGGTCGTGGAGTTTAATACAAGGAAAGAAGTCAGAAGGAATATTTCACTACGGCCACTTTTATCACCTCAGGCTTACAGAAAATAGCACAGAAAATGTAATAGAGAAATACTGAAACTGTCCAGATCCCTCACAAGCACAGACAGCAGGATAATAAAACCAGCTAGAAGGAACTTTATTTCTTGATGGCAGAACAAAACCTCCGAAAAGGTCCCTATGGCACCAGAACAGCTTCCCAAGGAACAGGCAGAGCTGGGTCTGGCCAGCCTTGCTGGTTCTCCTTCCCCGGGCAGTGTGATGGGATTGTCCAGGTGAGCCTGTGGGACAAACCAGAATCCCTCCTGCCCCTCAGGAATCCCTCCTGCCCCGCAGGAATCCCTCCTGCCCTGTGGGAATCCCTCCTGTCCTTCGGGAACCCCTCCTGCCCCTCAGGGATCCCTCCTGCCCCTCAGGGATCCCTCCTGCCCCTCAGGGATCCCTCCTGGCCTTCAGGGATCCCTCCTGCCCCTCAGGGATCCCTCATGGCCTTCAGGGATCCCTCCTGGCCTTCAGGGATCCCTCCTGGCCTTCAGGGATCCCTCCTGCCCCTCAGGGATCTCTCTTGCCCTGTGGGAATCCCACCTGCCCTGCAGGGATCCCTCCTGCCCCTCAGGAATCCTCCTGCCCCTCAGGGATCTCTCCAGGCCCGTAGGAATCCCTCCTGCCCCTCAGGTATCCCTCCTGCCCTGGGGGAATCTCTCCTGCCCCACAGGGATCGTTCCTTCCCCGCAGGAATCTCCCCCACCTCTCAGAGATCCCTCCTGCCCCTCAGGAATCCCTCCTGCCCTGTGGGAATCCCTCCTGCCCCTCAGGGATCCCTTCTGCCCTGTGGGAATCTCTCCTGCCCCACAGGGATCCTTCCTTCCCTGCAGGAATCTCCCCTGCCTCTCAGAGATCCCTCCTGCCCTGTGGGAATCCCTCCTGCCCTGCAGGAATCCCTCCTGCCCCACAGGGATCCCTCCTGGACTTCAGGGATCCCTCCTGCCCTGTGGGAATCCCTCCTGCCCTATGGGAATCCCTCCTGCCTCTCAGAGATCCCTCCTGCCCCTCAGGGATCCCTCCTGCCCCTCAGGAATCCCTCCTGCCCTATGGGAATCCCTCCTGCCCTGTGGGAATCCCTCCTGCCCTTTAGAGATCCCTCCTGTCCTTCGGGAACCCCTCCTGCCCCTCAGGGATCTCTCCAGGCCCGCAGGAATCCCTTCTGCCCTGTGGGAATCTCTCCTGCCCCCCAGGGATCCCTCCTGCCCCGCAGGTATCCCTCCTTCCCCGCAGGAATCTCCCCTGCCTCTCAGAGATCCCACCTGCCCCCAGGAATCCCTCCTGCCCCTCAGGGATCCCTCCTGCCCCACAGGGATCCCTCCTGCCCCTCAGGGATCCCTCCTGCCCCACAGGAATCCCTCCTGCCCCTCAGGAATCCCTCCTGCCCCTCAGGAATCCCTCCTGCCCCTCAGGGATCCCTCCTGCCCTGCAGGGATCCCTCCTGCCCCTCAGGGATCCCTCCTGCCCCACAGGAATCCCTCCTGCCCCTCAGGGATCCCTCCTGCCCCTCAGGGATCCCTCCTGCCCTGCAGGGATCCCTCCTGCCCCTCAGGGATCCCACCTGCTCCTCAGGGATCCCTCCTGCCCCTCAGGAATCCCTCCTGCCCTGCAGGGATCTCTCTTGCCCTGTGGGAATCCCTCCTGCCCTGCAGGGATCCCTCCTGCCCCTCAGGAATCCCTCCTTCCCCTCAGGGATCTCTCTTGCCCTGTGGGAATCCCTCCTGCCCTGCAGGGATCCCTCCTGCCCCTCAGGAATCCTCCTGCCCCTCAGGGATCTCTCCAGGCCCGTAGGAATCCCTCCTGCCCTGTGGGAATCTCTCCTGCCCCACAGGGATCCTTCCTTCCCCGCAGGAATCTCCCCTGCCTCTCAGAGATCCCTCCTGCCCCTCAGGAATCCCTCCTGCCCTGCGGGAATCCTTCCTGCCCTGTGGGAATCCCTCCTGCCCCTCAGGAATCCCTCCTGCCCTTTAGGGATCCCTCCTGTCCTTCGGGAACCCCTCCTGCCCCTCAGGGATCCCTCCTGCCCTGTGGGAATCCCTCCTGCCCCTCAGGGATCCCTCCTGCCCTGCGGGAATCCCTCCTGCCCCTCAGGGATCACTCCTGGCCCTCAGGGATCTCTCCTGCCCTGTGGGAATCCCTCCTGCCCCTCAGGGATCCCTCCTGCCCCACAGGAATCTCTCCTGCCCCACAGGAATCCCTCCTGGCCCTCAGGAATCCCTCCTGCCCCACAGGGATCCCTCCTGCCCCTCAGGGATCCCTCCTGGCCCGCAGCAGCCCCCAGCAGATGTTTGCCACTCTGCAGCTTTGCTCTGAAGCCGTAACCCTCTCTGACACACAGAGTCAGGAGCACTGAATGCTCTGTCGGGGAGCTCTGGAGGATCTGTTCAATTCCCTTTTTTTTCCTTTTTTAGGCTTGGTAGAACAGACTTTTTAGTCTGAGTTAATGATGGCTTCATTCCCTGAGCAGGCACCACTCCCCACCAAACCACACGGTGAGACCAGGCCTGGAAGTGGAGGGAAAGCCACTGGAATCCCCCAGGAACATCCCAAAGGAACAAAGAAGTGGGAAACCCGGCTGTCCCAGGAACTGCAGTGCTGCTCCCAGCCACCGTGTCGGTGGTGGGACAGCGAGGGTGTCACAGGGCCATGCAGAGGGCTGGCGTTCAGCAGGTTCATTTGGGACAGGAAGGTTTCTGTGTGATCCCTTCCTTCCCACAGAGCATTATTTATGTGCAGTGACATCTCCTAGAACCCCTGGAATCCTTGTCTTCTAGAAAATAATTCCAAACACGCATCAAATTAGAAATTGTAATTCACTCTCCGTATGCAAAGAAGCATGAGACAGCTTTCCCATCTGACATGCTATGGTGACAAAGTGTTTGTAACTCATCCCATAATTCTTATTAAATTTTCTTCAATGATTTTAGATAATTATTTTAAACGCCTCTTTCGAAACTCAAAGCTGGAATAATTTTAAATAACTTGCTGATGAAAGTACAGGGAGGCTTCATAAATCCATGTGTCTCCCTCTCTGGGGACATCCCAGACCCACCTGGACGTGTTCCTGTGTCACCTGCCCCAGGTGACCCTGCCTTGGTGGGGGTTGCACTGGGGGATCTCCAGAGGTCCCTTTCCACCCTGGCTGCTCTGGGATTCTGGGATAAAGGGCCATCTTTGGCAGGTGCCATAAATGCTCTGAGAAATTCTCCAAGAAATCTGCATGATTCGTTTTTCTAATTTTCATAATCCTGTAAAAGCTGTTTGCCGTGCAACAACAATGCTGATTTTATACCAGCTCAACTCCTAGAGATTCATAAATGCCCACACACAAGGGGTAGAGGGAGGTGCCTTGTAATTTGCTGGAAAATCAACCAAATCCATCAGAGAGAGAAGTGAAGTACATCCCCTTACTTGGAATTTAACACTTCACTTATTCCCAGGCAAACGTGGGCTCCCAGACAGACAGAAAATCTGTTTGCTTGAGCAGATGGGAGAAAATGATGTTGTAAATATTTCCTTGGGTTTGTGTTTTTCAGCAGCCCGCCCTGTTTAATAAATGAGTTGTTTAATCATACTTCCCTTCAGTTCCCATCAGGTTAGATCATAATGTGCCTGTTAAAACCTGCTTGTAAAAAGAAAAACAGAGTCAGACACTTCCCTATTTTTCCCAGTGCCCCCTACAGCAGTGTGCTGCTGATCAAACCCGAGCATTCCCTACGTGGATTTCATAAAATGAGAAATATGGATTGGTAGTTCATAGCCTGGGGTGGTGCACACATGGAACCTCGTCAGCATCTGAGCCGGGAATACATTTTATTATTATTATTATTATTATTATTATTATTATTATTATTATTATGTTCCTCCAATGTTGCACGCAGCTGCAGGAATACAAACACAAACGGCAAATCTCCAGTGCTTACCTTTTGTGGTTCCTCCAAAGCCACTCTGGAAACGCTGGGATACCCAGAGGAAGTGGGAAGAGCTGAGCCCTGGTGATCCCCTGTGCCCACACTCGGTGCCACAGGGAGGAGGCAGCAGCACAGGAGGTGCCAGCCCTCCTGGTGGCACGGAATGGCAGCAGAGCCCCAGGGGCACAGGGGTGCTGGGGGTCACCTCCTCCCAGCTGCTCTGGGAATCTCATGGACTCCACTGGACAAGGCCTCCAGGCAGGGAATACTCTTGGAGGGGAACTCAATGCCAGATCAAGCCAGTAACAAGCAATTATGACTCCATTTCATTTTAGTAAATACCAAATCATAGATGCACCTGCATTTTCTTCCTCTTTCTCCCTTATTTTCCCTTTCAGCCTCTCCTCTATCTGCTATTCATGCACCATTTTCCCCCTTGTTCATCAGTACAGCACCTCAGCAAATCACCACCTCGTTTGTCACCACATTCACCCTCGTGGTCTTGGCACAAAACAGATGAAAACTTCCAGCATCCCTATTTTGAATCAGAGTATCAGCCCCAGCTCTCCCTCATGGATTAATTGCTTCCAACATGTGTGTTTCTGAAGCCTCAGTTGTGATGCACAGAACAGGAATTTAGTGTTGTGGGGAATTTCATTCCTGCTATTCTTCCCAGTTTGCGCCTACCACTCACATCTCAAAGTATTTCACAAACTCTCCTGAAAAGGTGAAGCTCCTGAAATGCATCTCTGAGGCTCCAGCATTCCCAGAGTGCTCAAAACCCACTGAGCAACTCCAGCCCTTTTCCTTACCAAGCTCTCTTCACAGAGATGAGGAGTCGTGCCAAAAGCACTGGGACCAACGCTGCAAACAAACTCATGTGTGGGAGGAGGAGGCAAATGAGTGACAGACAATGAAAATAAAAATCTTTTCTGATGGTTACCTGCACCGAGCTCCCAAAATCAAAGCAGAAAACAATTTCATTCCAAAGTAGCTGTAAAGATCCATTAGTCCAAGGAATTTGCTGTCTCAATAATTGTTTTCTATAGGGGTTTTGTTGGATTTTGTTTTTCAGTGAGCCATTTAATATTTCTGTTAAAATGCAGTAAGTTTGAGCTGTCTGAGCTCTGGCACTACAGAAAACATATGAAAGTAGCAGACTTGCCAAAATAAGTCAAATTGCCTAAAACGTTTTGATAAGTAAAAGGAAATATCCTTAGAGGTACTCCTAGCAGGACGAAAAACTCGTGACTAAGATGTACATGGCTGCCTTAATTTTACCTTTCAGCTGTGGGTGTTTTTCAAGGAATTACAATCTTGGTGTAAATAAACAAAAATATTCTCAAAGCTACCCATCAAAAATGGTCTGTTTATGTTCCTTTTATCTAATCCTGAACAATTTTTTAATGCTGTTATCTAAAATAATTGTCTGGTTTGGGATTAATTCATGTCAAAAGCGAAGTCTGTGTTTGCCTGACTTGAGGCACCTGTTTTCCCAAATACATTTTGGTAAAAATGGACAAAATCATTTTGTATTTATAGATGAAATGGAATGGAATCCTGTCGCTGAGTCCATTTTTATTTGTTGGTAACTTTCCTCACAGTGTAGCACTATTTCATTTTGGCCTCTATCTGATAGAGAATTGGTGAATAAAAGTTTGAAATCGAGCTGAGAAGACAGGAAAAGCTTAAATTTGAAGCATTTTCCCTTCACAAATGAGATTATTTGACAGCCACTCACCTCATACCTGGCCTGCCTGGCTAAGTCCTAAAGCAACAATCTTGTGTGAGCACAGCTGCAGTGCGGGTTATTAACAACTGCATCCATCTAAGCTGGAAAAAAAAGGGGCAGGAACTTCTGGGCTCATGGTCTGAGCACCGGAATGATAATTCCTTCCTTTTTCCCTAGGTCTGGAGTGGCAGGGATGAGTCCTAGACTGAGCTCCCTCATTCTAGGAAGGTTCAAAGTTCATTTTTCTGACTGTGACAGAGGCAGAGAGAGCTGAAAAAAATCAGTGTAAGTGCAGAACTGCCATCAGTGACAGGAAAAGCCTTAGAGGGCTGTCGCTCTTAGGGCCAAGATCAAACTCGTTGTTTCCTAAGCAAATTCCCTTCCTCGTTTGGCTTTTCTGCACACTCATTCCAGCGATTTCCCTGCAGCGCTCCCGGGAGCGTTCCCACCTCCACTCCTGGCCCAGCCAGGCAGGAATTAAAGCCCCGGGGGCTGCTCAGCCCCTGGGCAAGGAAAGCAAACTCTGCCTGGTCCTCGCTGCCAATCCAGAAGATCTACATCCACCTGCACATCAGAAAATCCCAGTGGGAATCCAGAGCTGTGACTTCAGGTGAGAATAAAGAAAGCTGTTACATTCAGACCGTTATTGTTCATGCTGCTTTGTGAATTTATTTCTTTAAATTTTCCACTTGTGCTCCTGCCAAGAGAGATCTATTAGACAGAAAGCAGCAAGAGTAAAACTTTATCATTTTGTTTCAAACTATAAAATAATTTACATCACATATTTTACTTACTTTTGTCTTTTTTGTTTGTTTTTTTTTTGAAACCACAAACATTCCAGCATCACACTGTAGGAATAAGAATAACAATAGAAAGCATAACCTTTTGCATAGTATTAAATGAACAGACAGAGTAAGTTCTTTATTTACAATTATTGTCTAGATAAAAAAATTCATAAAAACAGATGAATGAACATATATTAATAACCCCTAGTGGGATGGATTGCCAATGTACCACTGTATTGTTGTCCACAAATCTCATGCTGCTAAGTACAGTACGTAGAGAGCGAGCATTTATATATTGCAGGGAATTTTAACAAACTGATCATTTTGGTTTTTGATCCATTGTTCCCATCACAGAGAGGTCAAGCAATAAAAGAAAGGAATTGTGATGCACGACTTGTAGTTGAAAGGTCATAGCTATTCTGCTTTAAAAAAAAAAAAAAAAGTCTATCATTTATCATATACATAAAGCACAGTCTCTGCTCACAAAAGCCCAAGTTTTCTATGCATCTCAGTTTATATATGTTTTACTATATATACACAGAATGCAGTGTTCGTTTTCTTAACAGTTTTCAAGTCTGCGAATGGTACCTTAGGGAGGGGCACTCCTACAGGAAAACATTCAGAAACAAAAAAAAAAAAAAAAGAAAAAGGAAAAATGGAACCAAGAAAAAAAATATGAAGAGTGTTTGAAAACAAAAAGGCAAACAGTCAGTGTGTTAAGATGCTGAAAAGAAACTGTTCCAGTATTAATAGCTTCTGTAGATGTTCAAGTCCAAAGCTAGAGGCTTCCCTGTAAATAGAGACCGCGTTTGTCTTCCGGACAGAGATCCCAGGCCGGCCCCAGGGAGCCAATCCGTGGTGTACAAGGGCAATCACCAATTCCACAGCACCATCCTGACTGCGTGCCCGTCCCTGGGTTGCTGGGAGCCAGCCACCACACCTGGGGGCTCCTGCCGGGTCCCACTGCTCCCCCGGGCGCCCTGCTGGGCTCAGCCTGGACCACAGAGCCAAGGATGAGCCGAAAGCAGCGGAGCTCCGAGCCCAGAGTCCGGCAGCTGGCAAGGGAAGCTGCTTAGAGCTTTACCTGGCTGATAGTCCTGATGCACCCTGAAAGCTTCGGGGTTCAGTCTGCAGTTTGGCCATGAGTCTAAGCTTGGTTTGGAGAGTTCTGGCTTGGTTAAGCTGCTGTGACTGCAGAGATGCACCACTGTTACGGAGCCAACTTTAAGACAACCAGAAAAAACACCTTAACAACTCAATTGACTGAGATGGTTGGAGGGTGTTTTGTTCCAACACGCCTGGCATGATCGGTTGTGTAATTCCAAACGTCTTTTGCACTGTACAGTTATGGAAAAAATCATATGCTGAAAAGTCTTCAAGCAAACTTTATATTAAATACAAAAATTATTTATGAAAAATCTGTGATCCACAAAGTGCTTAGCATTCAAGTGGTTGACATAGCAATTGTATAAGCTCATAATTTTTTACGTTTTTAGGGCTGTTACCATCTTGAAAAATGTTTTTCACCTTCCGTACTGCAGGTTTTCAAAGCAGCTTTCTTGGTAGAAAGCTCAAGGTAAAATAATGTATTACTGTGTTACTACAGGAACACAAGCTTGGTTAAAAAAAAAATCACACAAAGCACATCTCAATACACAATTAATAAAGATTCGTTCAGTCCTAATAGTGCAGAAATTATGTTTTTCTTAAAAAAAAAAATCAAAGCAACAACCTACAGTGATTTTCATCCAAAATGCCAACAGCCCATACTTTGCAAATAATAAGGAAATAAATGCCTAAAGTACTAATTGAAAAGGATTAACACAGTATATCACAAGATTTTAACATTTGTTTTATCTCCATATAGACAACCCAAATATAACTTATTTTTAAATTAAAAACTCCATTAATGTCTCTCTAAAAATAGTTTTCGAAGCCATTGCTGTATGTCTAAAGAATGAAGTAGCCTCCGTTATTGTATGTTGCACCAAAACGAGTTCAAGCAGATTATCAGAGGGAAGGAAGGAAAAAAAAAAAGGAGAGAACCTGATCATTTTGATTTTTATTTGAAACAAAGGAAGCCTGGTTTACCTCCCTGTATATAGGATCACAATGCTACATCCAACGTGTTATATTTTGGCTTCTTTTGTTATTTACTAGCAGTATCTACATTATTAACAAAAGAAAAAACAAAAAAAAAAAGAAAAGAAATCAGGCAGAAATCAGAGCACAGTTGTAATAAAATATCCAGGGTGCGAGAGTACAGACATTTTCAATGAGCTGAGCTGAGCCATTTTTATACTACTTCGGCAGGAAGTGCTTTCTTAACCCTACAAATAGTTAAGGATATTATCTACAGGTTTGTAAACAAATTACATTCTTTTTTAGGACATAAATAAGTTAAAATAGTCAGAGCAATTTGAGCAGAAACAAGGCAACATGCCAACAAAGAAACTTTATATATATATAACTATATATATATAGATAGATATATACATATATATAATTAATTATCTATATACTTATATGTATATATCTCTATATATAGTCTCATAAATGTTTAAGTTCCTCTGTCCAACTGGTGCAAATCTACTGTGCAAGTTAAGCTTTGCAACTTCAAAAAAGTTATTTAAATTAATCTATACAATTGAGTCCATGCCACACAAGCATTTCAAAAAACTCACAGACCAGTGAATTGGATAAATAGCCTCAGAAAGAAGTCCTCTGCAGTTCCTGCTTAAGGAGGAAAAAATAAAACAAAACAAAACAAAAAAACCCAAAAAGGAAATAAAAACAAACAAAAAGAGAGAAAGAAGGGCCAGCAGTGTACAGTACATTCATGCAGGAGGATTTTTTTTTGTTTTTGTTTTTCTGAAAGGGAACGGGGAGGGGGGTGGTATGTAAATCAGCCATTCATTCTTTCCCCAAAACCATTGTGATCAACAATTCATTCACTTGTCTCAGAGTGAATAAGAGTTCAAACAGCTTTTCAGCCAGCAATGTTTTTAATATATATATTTATATATCTCGGTTGCTGTGGGGTTTCTTATTTTATTTTACTTTAACTTTTTATATTTCTTTTTTTTCCTTTTTTTTTTTTTTGCAGTGACCTTTTCAGCTAAAGTGATGTCTCCAGGCTATGTATTGGGCTTCCTGGACTAGAAGAGGTAGCTGATTTACTTGTATCAGTTGTAAGATTGATTCCACTGTCGATAGCACTGTTGTTCTTGTTCAGCGAGGACGGTGGACTCGAGTTTTTCTTGAGAGCGGGGTCTTCTTCTAGGTCTGTGTCATCAATGAGTGGGATGTGGGGCTGGGAATCTTCTATCCTAAATTCAGGATGAGTCATAAAGTTGTGAATAGAGGTTCTAGATTCTGGTTTTTCTAAACCTTCATAGAGAGAGCTACGGAATGCCTTCACGACGCGGATCTGGGGGGAGAAAAGGAAAGGGCTGTCAGAGGGCACCTCCCCAGGGCAGCAGCGGGGCAGAGAACACTTGGTGAAAAATGTAGCACATGGTTAGGGCAGTGCAGGCAGCTGGAGTCCAAAGTCTCTGGATGTTATATGCATAAACGAGTGGCTCAGTTATGTGCATTTTGAATGTCTGTACCAACTGTAATATTAAAATAAACCGAAGTTTAAAGCCATCAAAGAACTGATGGGGAGGAGTGGTTAAAGAAAGCCAAGGTCCACTCGTGTGGTACATCCCTAGTAAAAGACAAGCCATGTTAATTGTAATGCAAATGTCAAACCATGCATGTTGATAGGGTTTTTTTGCAGTGAGTAAGTAGAAAGGCTTTTTTTTAAAAAATTAAAAAGTCTCTTTTGTATTGTTGTTAAAAAAACCATTACACATAACATATCACACTTCACAAACAGAAAAGCACGGAACACGGACACGGCTGGATGGGTACGTATGAGACACACACAGGAGCCAAGTGTAAAAACTAGAATATCAATGTTTTAAAGCAAAATCTAAATGGATGCAGCCAAGAGCACAAAAAGCCAAGCAGACAAAGTACTAAGCGTCATCATGCTACCACAGGGGGAAAAAAAAAATCACAGCTACCACATGAACAGAGATAACTTGCACACAACAACTATACTTGGAAGCCTGGATAATGTGAACATAGTATCGTTGAACCAACTTTTATTTGTCCTTCATGCAGATGTGAGGTAAACACTCGAGTATAGACCCACTGTTCTAGCCATTCAGCTTGTTATAAATAGAAGAAGGTGTCATAAAATAATGGATTGGTTGTTGGGTTGAATTGAGTCCCATTGGTAACAGCAAGTTGTTTGGATTTGGTGTCTCAGTCATGCAGTTAAATGCTGAAAGCCACACGATTGATGCCATATATGCAGTCTTTAAAGCAGGTCAGGGACCTGTGCCAGGGGCCACCTAAGGCCAGAAACCACCTGGCAGTAAGAACAGAGGTGAAAATCAACTCAAGACTCAGCCCAGCAATTCTCAGGGATGGTGCCCACCATTTTCCCGGCAGGAAATGGGAGGAGCAGAGCGAGGAGTGAGGACACTACGTCCTCTCCTCTCTGGGTGGGCAAAGGGAGGGATGCTCTCTATGTCCCAGGGCCCTACCAGTTCTCAAAAGAAGTGAAGGGTTGTGCTGGGTTACTGCTGAAAAAAACAGAACTTTTTGGAAGAGGGTGGAGGGGCAGAGAGGAAAAAACAGAATGGCAAAACGTGATCTGTTGGCAAATGTTTCATGACTAAGTATGAGTTCTATCCCTCTACTTCCATGTTGTCCATGAGAGAACCTTGAGCATTTCTCAGGGGGGAGACTAAAACACAGGCAGAGGCAGAAAAGGTGCAAGCAGGTGCTGTGACAGCTTCCCCACACACATTGGAAATGGTTTGGTGGTTGGCATGTGGATCTTTTTTACATGTAGATATGCTGCACATTGTTGGTTGGCCTGATCCAGCACTGCTTTGGAATGCTTTAATTCCTCTTTTCCTTGGCAGGCTGCACTTCAGTCATGGCACGGGGCCAGAGGGTTCCAGCTGTGGGGTCCAGCTGATCCCATGCTTGGAGCTGGCCAAGCTGTACAGAATTCCAGCACATGTGAGGAAGAGGCTGACTTGGTTTTCTTTTGGTTTTTTTTTTCTCCTCTTTGAACTCAATCCTTGTTTATGCTCTCTAAATTTGGATATTCATCCTCTTTTAAAATCTTAACGGCTGAATTCCTGCCTTGTTCAGATGGCTGGGTCAGCCCAAACACTCTCCCTTCCCTTCACAGATACATCTGGTAACAGCAGGGCACAGTACAAAAGGTAATTCATGTGCCAGGTAAGAGCATTGGAGTGGTGCAGAATGGCTCAGCCAGACCTTGGGGTGCCAGAACATTTCAGGTGCAAGAGGGAAGATTGTCTTGCACAATAAAATCAGTGAATAAATTTCAAATCGGTTTTACCCACTTCAATCACACAGTGTACCTGAGAGAGCTCCTGGAATTAAAACCCAGGGCTTTGTGAGAGCTGAATCTGAGTTGTGTGAGGGCTCTGTAGAGTCCAGTGGGGTAAGAGATTCATCTGCATTGCTAAAGACAGAAAAGGTGAAAAATTCCTTCACTGTCTGTGCTCTCCTAGCTTGTCTTTTAAAGTGCAGAGTAATTAGTCTGAATGATGAACAGAATTGTATGATTGTTGAGGCAGCCTTAAAGCCACATTCCCAAACTTCCCCATTTTAGATCAGGAAACTTTCTGTACCGTGGGTACTTTATGGTTTGGGCTGACATTTCTGCAGACCTCCCCACTATTTCTGCTTTCTAAACACAAACACCAGTCACCTCTTCAGCTGCAGCTGCATGCTGGAGCTTATCAACTAACGAGATAATTCTGTTATCTTGGAAACAGCCACTTCTTATGGCATAGACTTAGGTTCTATTTGCCAGCTGGATTCTTTACAGTGAGGGTAAATTCTTATGTAAATAAAAGAGTTTGATGTTCTCCTGAAGAGATCCAGCAGAATCCAAAAAAAAGGAGAGCTTTTCTTCATCACACAAACTGCATTTACGTCTCCATGGTTTAGCAAAGGAGGAACTGATCTCAATTTGGGAGCTCCACGTCCCACAGTAGGGAAAGCATCGTTATTGCTTTATAACCAACGTTTGGCATCTTGTTTGGATTTAATTCCAAGCCTCTGGTCAATCCAGGGAAAATTACAGATTCCACAGTGTTTGACAGGCAGCTCTGCAAATGTGCCTGCCATGACCTGCATTTGGGGCTCTGCAGTGGCTCCAGAATTATTTATTAATGAGCCATTGCAAGGGAGCACTGCAATAATGACTTTTAGCTTCTGAAGGTAGAAGTGCTGCCTCTCACTTTGGGTGAAGGTGTGTGGCAAAGTTTTTGGCCTGGACTGTTTGGGTCTTGCAAGAACACTGAGATGTTTCTAGAACGGCTTCTGCTTGTTCACATTGGTTTGTGCTGGAAATATCAGCTTAGAACTGCTTCAGCTCTGCTGATACCTAAGGCAGTTCATCTTCTGAAGGCAATGGTAATGGGAGGGCCAAACTGGGCAAGTCCCTAAAGGTGACAATAAATCAAATTAGGTTTCTAAAGAGTTTTCTTCATGAGGGAGCTGTAGAAACCCATATCTTTATTTAAAATTTCTCTACAGGGATGTGTATTAGTTTTCCAATAATTTTTCACTTTAGAGGAAACTCCCTCCTCAGCTTAAAATGTTGCATGTTTAGCTTGGCATCCAGAAGAAAACTTTTGGTTTTTTTAAATGTCACACATCATTCAGTGACAGTATTTCTGCATTACAATGAAATTCAAAATCTCCTTCAAAGCCTGTCCCCTAATGGATCGAAATTATTGCTTGCAGGGACAAAACTTAGTAGAAACAAAGGCAGAGGGTTTGTTGCATAGAAAGGTGGTATTTTAATTTCTCTACTACAATATTTAATTTCTCAATACTACAATATTTAATCTCCCTGTTATAGCTGATCCAATTCCCAAATTTAAAAATACTATCTACCCAGAGTTACATGGCCCAACAGCAACAAATTCTTTTAATACATGCTTAAATTCAAGATCTGAGGTAATAGCTGGTGTAAAAATGTTTCGGGGCTCTGCTGAAACAAAGCCCAGCCAGGTTTGTTTTTGAAGATAAAATAAAGCAGATGAACTTGGGATGTTGTTATGGCTGTAAAAGCGTGGAAAAGCAGGGACATCCATGATGGATAGAACCTGGGAAGTGTTGGTTTAGTATGAACTATGTAGAGTTCATGTAATGGCGTTTCTTTATGAGACTGACAATGCCAAGGGAAGACAAACAGTGAGATACAGCTCCCTTTTCTCACAGTAATGGAGACAACAGAAAAAAATGAACTGCTTTTAACAAAAGACTGCGGGGACAACACTTCAGGACATTTTTGACATTGCTATAAGTTTCCACTTCTTTCTTCTCTGGAGCTGTAACAGAAAAAAACTCTTCAGCTTCATCCCACCTTGAAAGTCAGATTTATTATACTGCATCAGGCAAGAAAAAAAAAAAAAACCAAAACCAAAACAAAACCAAAAAAATAAAGAAATAGAATTTTAGATACTACAATTTTTTTGGTTTTTCCCATCAGAAGAAAAAGGTGATATTCAGAATGTCAGTCCTAAGTACAACCATCTAGGCAAAATCTCCAAAGCCTGGTAAGCACCAAGAGCTGTGTTCTGGTTGGTAGTGTGTGGGCTTATACTCGAATGTTTACCTGGCTTCATCTAAGCCAAGTATCTGGAGTTTGGTTCACATTCATTTCAGGCTCAAGGTTAAAGACTCACAACCTCTTTTTATTTCACTCTCTCCTGCTGAACCCTTTTGTCCAATGTTCTCTAGCCCTCTGGGAAAACAAACACATTTAATATTCAGACAGTAGAGAGTAGGGCACTGCAACAGCAAATAAATTCAATACTGAAAGGTCAGTAAGGTGATTAGTATAAAATTGTAAACAAGAGGTCAATTTTTGCAAAGAGATGCCAACTCTTAGGTGTAACTGAGGCTATTCTAGGTGAAGACTAAACTGTACAAAGGTAAAGGAGTTTGGTCAAGGACTACTGCATATAGAAAGCTTTGAAATAGAAAACATCTTCAGTATATTGGTATTTCTTTTTGAATCCTCCCAGTTTTAGGTGGGTAAAATCAGATTAGGTCTCCACATGAGAATTGGGGTCACCTGTAAATGTTGTGCCTGGTATGTTCCGGGGAGTAGGGTGCAGAATTTGAGCAAACTCAAATATAAAGTTTAAAAAAAATGTTTATAAAAACTGGAATTTCTATTTTCTGCTTTAATGAGTGAAACAGATGCATAACATTATCTGTGCTACTCTCTTCCCACATAAAGATGCAGCAAATTCTGCAAGCGCTGCTGAAAACTCAAACCACGGGCAGCACGGAGAGCAGAGCACCCACACAGGCCTGATTCTCATTCCACAAAAGGTTCACAGGGCTGAATTCCACCAGATTTTAGAGTAAAAGAGCAGAGCCCTGTGCAGGGCTTCCACTTCCCACAGCAGGATCACTGCAAAATTATGGAGTTGGATATTTTTGTATCAGATTTAAATAAGTCACACAAGCCTTTCAAAGAATCTGTTTGTGCTTTTGGATCTAACCCTTCTTGCCATGGCACATCTCCACTTGAGGGCTTGGGTTTATATTTAGACTCTAAATCTGCTTAATTATCCTTCAGGGAGGAGATCCAGGAGTTGATTTTGATTTTTTGCACATCCCAGGAGGGTTTTGTCAAACCTTGGTTACGGCCAGTGGGAAGTTCTAGGTTTTAGTATGGAGCCCCAGCCTCTGGTTCAACGGTGCAACCTTTATAAATGTAATTTTAGCTGTGGGTTTGGTTTAAGTTCTGCTTGTTCCATCTCCTCCTGTGATGGTTATACCTTCTTGTACAGAAAATGCCCACTGGGTTTGGGCTGTGATCTGAATGCAGATTGATACTGACCAGCAATCTTTGCCTCAACATTTATTAAAATTCTTTAAAAGAAATGTGTTCCCATTTTCCTTCATGAAAAAAAAATTCCATCCGAACAAGACTTTACGTCAAGTTTTATCTCTGAATTATAAATTATTTCCTTTATAGAAAATTAAATATGTAAGAAATATAAAAGCTCTTCATACACAAGAGATTGCAAGCAGTTTAATAAAACCTTTAAGTTGATCTCTTGGGAAATGGGCTCAGGTGACACCTGAGGCTGTAAATGACATTTCCTGCCCTGGTGCCACCCCCAGCAAATGCTGAACACTCAGCACTGCTCCCTGAACAAACCACATTCTTGGCACGTCTCAGGAACTGCAACGATTCTTTAATTAAAAGGGGAATTGGGAAGGTTGTCTGTGCAAATGAAGCACAGAAATGTGGCCCCTCCACTGAGTGAGGCAGAGCACAAATCCAGCCTTAAGGGTGCTGTGCTCTGCTCTTGCATGAGGACACTTCTTAAAAACCAACCAACCAATCAACCAGACAGAAAAATTAGCCAAAAAACCCTTCCGAGAGTTGTATGATGGACAAATACCTCTGAGACCATTTTGTGATTGATTGGTGAGGTTTTAACTCAAAAATTGGAGTCAGGACTCTGTGTTTTCTCCTGTCTCACCATACAAATTGGTCATTTGAGGCCACGGTTCATACAGTAAAAAAATTTCAAGTGATTCCATTAATTCACTTCCAAAAACCTCTGACAAGACAATTCTCACCAGAACCAAGAAAAAGGAACTCTGGGAGGTCTCCTTTTGCTGGGGTTTGGTTTGGTTTGTTGTTTCCTCAGTGCTCCCTAAACTTAAAAATTAGAATATTCTCTGAAAGTGAGAATTTTTTTTAAGGGACCTGCAGTTCCTGATTGCTTCCACTTGGGAAGAGTGTGAGCTCCATATGAGAATGAGAGGAAGAGCAACTACAAAGGAATATTAAATGTGTGTCTTTCTAGGAAAACCTGAAACTGTTCTTTTACAGGGGTGACCTGTTGCTAACACAAACATCTGAGGAATACACAGAGTAGGACAGAGACTTGTTTACTTTGTGTACAGTTAGATATTCTCACCCTCTACCTAACTAAAAAACCTAGTGGTAAAAGCTTTAATCACATATTCAATTTTAAGCACAAGCTAATTTTTGGTGTTACTAATTCTGAGCTTCAAAAGTTAAAAAAGATGCTCCACTGCCCCAAGGTTCTGGTTTTTTCCCCCTCAAATAAAACATGGAAAGAAATGCATATAAAACATAAATCCACCAAAGGTTGTACCTGAACCCACCATTAATTTTGCAGTGCAGAGCTTTCAAGTGATAGAAATTTGTGTCTGTAAATCTGTGTCTGAGAAATCTGAGACCACCTTGCTTAACTTCCACATATTTTCATTTTCTGCAGCATATTAAACAGTTGAGTATATTTAGTGTGCATTGAAATGCATTTCCTGATTTTATCAGAATATACAAAATGCCAGGTTTGAATTTGCAGGAATTTTTGCTCTGTTTATTTAAAGCTGCAACATCTTTCAAAAAGAGATAAGAGACTCACGGGCCTCACTGCTATCCATCAATGGTGACATCCAGAAATTTTATTATTGGTAAAAACACCCTGCTGGCTCACTTGGGAAACTTTAGTATTGTATTAAATATTCCCTTGTACAATCTGCTTTTAATTAAGGGATTCCACAACTCTGAATGCTATTTGTAAATAGCTGCAAATTTCCTGCTAACCTCTTTCACAAACCACTGCAGGGGTGGATGCATTCCACAGGCAGATTTCTCTAAG
The DNA here is from genome assembly GCA_910950805.1 of Acrocephalus scirpaceus scirpaceus. Classification (NCBI taxonomy): domain Eukaryota; kingdom Metazoa; phylum Chordata; class Aves; order Passeriformes; family Sylviidae; genus Acrocephalus; species Acrocephalus scirpaceus. The sequence continues at coordinate 2,932,137 of OU383782.1, forward strand.
CAAGCACTAAGCTTTGGATCAAACATTTATCTGGCCAAAAATACTAGAAAAACATTCCATTAAAAAAAAAAAATCCAAAATGTTACTGTAAACCTGCAGGAGACATCTCACAGATTGGCAAGGTGTCATGTAATGAACTTTATATTAAAAAGGAACATGATTAGCAAAGACCTTCATAAATGGTCAGGTAAATTAGACTGACACATCAATAGAGCATCATGTGATTCCTATTTTTTAATTCAGTATTTATTGATATCAGACCCTCTCCATTTTGGGCACCCAAAATGACACCTGAAATGTCCCAGTTGTTGCAACATCCTGAGCAAGTTTCAAGAACTAGACCCTGTTTTCCTTCCTATACTCTCAAGGTTTTCCCTTGATTCTCCTCATAATACATTTATTTTTTTAACAATCCTGAAGACCTGGAAAGGCTTCAAAATCAGAAGAACAATTATCCCACTTTTCCCTTCCACCCCATAGGAAGAAGAAAATGGGGTTTGAGCCATTCTGGGCAGCTCAGAGGGAAGCAGCCAGTCCTGTGTGCCCACACACATTTTAGGCACTGAGAAAAGCAGCCCTGGGTGAGCATTTTGCAACTGGGATTTCCTCAAAAAAATGCCAGTTCACAGAAACATCCCCCATTTCTATGAAATTTGGATTAGGGAAGGTTTTCCAGGTTCTTGAATATGAGCAACCCACTGTAAATACCCCCTTTAAAAATAAAAAACCACGGGGGTTTTACTTGATGGGCTTTTTGTTCACTGCCATTCATAAACCTGTGTCTTTTTATGAAGAAATCAGGTGTTATAAATTCTGATTTATAAGAATATAAGATTTATAACACTCCCTAAGTGTTATAATTTCTGATTTAATACCAGCAGACATTCTGCTGTGGCAATAAAACACCAGCAGTCCAGAACAACCACTTTAAAATCTCAATCTCTAATTGCCACAAAGATCCTTATCTCTGGGAAGTGAAACAAATCCATCACCTGGCTTTTATTTCACTGAAGAAACGTGGCTATAACCACGAGGAGCTCTGGACACCTGTTTTATTACCCCAAATGAAAGGTGACAAAGGCTGGAGCAGATTCTGCTTTCTCCTATTAATTAACTTCAGCCCATAAACGAGTGAGGCCCTTGTCAAGACACAGGAACATCCAATTCTTGTTGCTTTGCTGCAGTGGAGAGTAGAGAGGGAAGATAAATTGTCTATTTAAATTTTATTAGATCTTTCCTCCCAGCGTGCTGGCTACAGCACGTTAAGGAAATATTTACCACAGCACAATAAGCTGTCCCCAGCTTCCTGCTCAAATGGAGAAATTCCATCCCAGGCAATCATTCCCTGCTTTGGAATTTTGGGGTTTTGTGCCCTGCTCAGTGTGGAAATGAGGGAACCTGGGCTCAGGAACATCCATGATTTCACTTCCCCTGATCCTGCTGCTACCCCGGAGTACTCAGGGCTGTTGAGCTGAAAGTTCTCAGGCCAAACTTCCCAAGACAAAACTAGGAAAATATAGAAAAATCTCCAAGAAAAAATTGCCAAAGTTCTAAACCTAAATAGCTTTAGCAAAAATGAAGTTTTTCCTTTAAATCCAACAAAACTTCTGGTGCTGTGCTCTGCTGTTGCATGAAAACACTTCAAAAACCAACCAACCAATCAACCAGACACAAAAAAAGCAAAAATACCCTTCAGAGATCTGTCTGATGGACAAATCCTTCTGATTCTGACTATTTTGTGATTGTTTGATAAGATTTTAATTGCTGCTGTAAAATTCCTGTCTGAAGGTTTGGTGTGCAGATACTGAGGGGGTTTGCACTCAAACAGAATGGAGAGGTCAAGCTCCCTAATTTCTGTAGGAGTTCTGGAATTTTCTGCCCAGCTCTGTTTGCCTTCCCTGTCTCTGTTGGCCACACAGGTAAGAGCAGTTTCTATGTCCCATTATCTCCTGAAGTGTGTGCCAAGCTTTTAAACTGAGTTCTACACATTTAAATATTCTTTTAATGCTGTCATAAAAAATACCTACTCAAAGTCCTGAATAAACTGAGGTCCAGAAACAGAGTTAGATCTTTCTGAGCAACTGGAATTTTTCTGCTACTGAAGAAGCCCTTCCTTATCAGCTGCCCCAAAGATTTTTTGTTCACTTCAGTACTTCTTCAGTAGATATTTTGCATCTAAAATCAAGCTGTGTCAGGATTTGAGGATTCAGAATTCTGTTTCTTCTAAGAAATTTGTAACCACACCGATTTTGTTGTTTCAACACTTTAACTTGTCTAGGTCCCTCCTGCTTCCATGCTCACCTGCCAGTGAATATAGAGATAACAAATCTACATCTAAATAAGGCAGAAATAATAAATCTAAGTAAGGTCGAGAGAATAAATCTAAAACTAAATAAGACAAAGAGAATAAACTTAAATAAGTCTTTCATCTCTCATGTAAATTTTAAGGCTGGCATCACAACCTAGATTCCCTGTTTCTTGTTCCTTTCTTTCCATGTCTTTCCTGGACATGTTACAGAGTCCTCCTGGTGGGATGATCTGATATCTGAAAAACTCTAGAATAATTAGAAGTCAGTATTTTATAAGCAGAAGAAAATATACCCAATGAGACTGAGAAAACCTAACCGAGAGCCCTAAAATAAAATTAAAATCTCCTCACAATGGATAAAAAAATGACCACAAAATCCTGTCCTCACTTATTATCAATTCCTTAATAAAGGGGTGGGAGCACTGGTGGGCTAAAACCGATTTATTACTGAGATAAACATCAGCCTCAGAGGCTGTGGGATTTCAGAGGAGCAAGAAGTTGGCCAAAGCTCAAAAGTGGTCACAAATTTCTTTGTTATAAGGCAATATAGAACGTTCTGATCCAATGGAAAGTTGCCACAGAGTTTATTTTGGTTTTCTAGCCTATCACCTTTTGGCCTGTCCTGAGGTTGGTTTCCCCTTCCTGAACTTCATGCCAATTGTGCCACTACTGTTACCCAATTGTGCATCTACTTTTACCTAAGAGCCTACCACTGCACATACACACATATCCTTCCATTATAACATCCAAACTCTTAATTTACTCTACAAAATCACATCACTACACCTTAAAACCCTTCACTATCTTACCCAATAATTTTGTCACTTATTTAAGGCATTACTCTTATTTGTAACTATAGGAACATAAGTTTATGATTTCTCTGCTTAATGTCCCTGTACCTTTATTATTACATTAATCTGAGCTTCTCCCAAGGATACAAATCCAACATTTTTACATTTCTATCTTTCCATTTCCCACACTGGCTGCGAGTTAGCAAAGAGAGAGCAACTCCTGGGGAGCATCTACTGTACACAAAGTAATCATGTCAGGGGTTTGTGAGCTCATTAGGGTGGGGGCAGAGGGGCAGAGTCTGGAGGGACTCTGGCTAAGTTGGCATCTCTGAGGGTCGGGTGCAGTAAGAATTCACACTCACGCCCAGCCGCAGCAGCAGAGGTGCTGGTAGGAGAGGAAAGAGCATTGGATAACGATACGTGACTAGGGCTAGAAATATTGGTTACATCCTGGGTCTGGCTTGTGACGGAGGACTGTCTCCTGAGAGCCCCCTGAAAGGAAGTGCCACTCTTGAAAGTATTGACTACTTCGATCTGTAACGGAGGAAAGAACGAGACAAGTTGCTTAAAGTATGGATACAGTTGCATAAGTGACAGGAATAATCATGAAAAAACAACAAATCAACCGTGCGCGCGCCTCTACTTGGGTTGGGGTCAAGGGGTCCCTTTCCAATGTTTTTAGGAATGATTCAGGTTTTCTGGCTGGATAAAATGAGGCAGCTCCGTGGGAGGCAGTGGAGCTGCATCACTTTAAACAAGTAGAAGATTTGAAATAATGGGTTTATTTAAAGTTTAAACCGTTTCATTTAGAGGTAAATAAAATCAGCTGGAATGCTTGGTGTAACTAATCTCCACTCTTTTTTTTTTTTCCTACTGAGATTAAAATTATGTTGTTATGTCTCTCCAGGGGGAGAAAAATTCTGTCACTCAATTGGAATTTGGGAGAGAGGGACAGAGATGACACTCAACCATAACAGAAAAACTTTAAAATTCAATATATGACTCCATTTTGTCTACAAACTCAGGGTTGTCAGTGCACTGGTTTGATAAAATAATTCTTCCAATATTTTAGCTGATTTTTTCTGTAATGGAAGTTTGTATAGATTTAGCATAGTGATAAAGAATGTTGGGATTTTGTAACAGGAGATTTAAAAATATTAACATTTCATCTTTACATAGAGCACTTAAAACCACCCAGAAAATGATGTGGAACTGAGTTGACTATTGCAGCAAATAACATGACAATTTTCTACTTATTTTCATATGCCTGCTGTATTCCCTGTTTGATCCATCCTGAGCACCTTCTTTTTACTCCCCACCACAGAGAATGAGTTAAAAACAGAGCTGAGTATTTCAAGGCATCTTTTGGCACCAGTATAAACCCATAAAAAGCAGGCTGTGGGTACAGAGGGAAAGCCAGGGATTGGCAGAAGTAAATCCCACAAATCCCTACCCCCCCAATGTCCTCTCAGTTGCACCAGTGCAACCACAACAGACAAAGCAGCAGAATATCCACGGGAGGAACTCAACCAACTATTGTGTGGAGTAACCCACTCTGCCAGATCATGCAATCCATATTTCTGGAGATTCCCAGCCCAGAAAGAGGTAAATTTCTGGTATTTTTATCCATTTAAACAACACAAATCTTGGTGCAAACCTTCCTAAATTCAAGTGGGAAGCACTAGAATGAATTTATTATTTTCTGCTGTGGCCAGAGTAAGGAATAAACCAATTTGTAGGGCTGCATCTTTAATAATATGGATGTTTCCCATCCCTTAACCTTTAGCTATCATTGCTTCTTTTCCTGTGGGAGTTTATGGTAATACTCAACCCCAGCCAGCTGGAAAAGGGATCCCAGGTCACTGCTGTGCAATTAGCACAGTGAATTTTCCTCCACAGAGCCCAAGCAGCCAATTTGCTCTGTCTGAGCCCTGGTCCCATTTCACTGTTCACACCCAGGGCTGGCCAGTGTCCAGCAGTCCCCACAACATTGGGGAGTTTTGTTTTTGGCAGCAGGATTACATGTCCAGTGCACATCTCACAGTAAATCAGAGATGAGGTGAGTTCGCACCTGGGGCAGGGGATGAGGGCGTCGTCAGCTCAGGTTCATGGAAAAACCACATGGCTCAAACCACTGGTGGCACATCAAATACTCACCTGAAAGGCTCTGCAAAAGTAGAATTAAATACAGATCTTGGGTTCTCAGGGTCTAACCCAGCTGACAGAGCACTCTTCAAAAGAGACCATTCAAAAAAGGCTCTAAAAACTCTCTCTGAGGGCATGAAATGTGTATTTCTGTGATAAACCCTGAGCCAAAGAGTGTTTCTAGATGTGCAAAAGTCTTCCTAACGAACTGAAAGCTTTTGGTACAAGAGTGAAAAGATGAGAGAAGATCTGAATTTAATGGGTTCTTCAGAGAAGAAGAATTACAGCCATGTAATTTGCTTTTCTCCTGAAGAAAGGAACTCCAGCTCTTCATGGATGTAATTCCTGGTGGGAGGATGACAACCTCCCCAGAATCCTAAAAGCTGAGCCTGCAGGGCTCTGCTCTGCCTGAAGCCAAGAAAGAGGAGAAGAACTTGGCCCAAAAGTCTGTCCTCTGCAAGCAGCAAAGAACAAAGAAGAAAAGAGCTCATAGAAATAAACAGTGGATTTTGAATTAAGATGGAACCTTCTCATGACAAAGGAATGCATTTATTTAGAACAATTCAAGCTGCTGAAGAGGAGAAAGGAAACAAAAACTCATAAGTTTAAAAAGTTTCCAACACGATATAAGATGCAATCATATTTTGATCATAGGCCTTCAGGTAGAGAAAAAAAAACTGTCCTGCATTTGAAGCTTATCCATAAGGTTGACATTTTTCACATCTGCCTCATTTTTCTCTATGCTCTATACTCTGCAAGATCCTTTTTTTAGGTGTGCACAACAAATAAAAATATCAGTGATGAGCAATTTAAAAAGAAATCTGGTAGCAGAATAGTCCTGGCAGAACAGATTTTTTTTTCCTGATTTTTAACATAGAAAAGATTTTCAGAAGCGTTTCTGTTGTCATAATGTGATTAAGACCCAGGTATCATTCCCCTAATCTCAAAGAAAGATATTAATTTAAAATAAAAAAAATTAAAAAGCCACCTTTTCTGTATGAAATAAAAAAGTTTCCATTCCATTTGCAGAAGGTTACCACTATGTTTTCTATATTAAAAGCTACATGGAAACCATAAAATGAGGTGCTGGCTCTTTACCCAACTTCAGAACCTCTTGCCAGGAGTGACTTTCACTGCTGGAAGGTTTGAATTGGTTCTAGAGAAAAGTTTTCATGTTTTCTACATGAAAAATGAAGGGTGAAAAATGCAGTCCAGCACCTCTCTGTGGTTTTTTAGCATCTGATGAGGAACCATCTTTAAGCAGCAGTTACCCTGCCTGTAATTTTTTTCAGCTTTTCCTTTTATTCTCGGAACACTGAGAATTTCCCACCTGAGGCAGATAAAGCAAACTGAATTCCAGGATGAATGAAGCAGAAGAGGAAAGAATCAGGCTAGGGGTGTAAAGTTCTGACAAACTTGAGAAGTTTCTGAGTCTCCTCACTTGAGGAGTTTCCCTTCTCAAAGGTGAGGGAACTGGAGAATCTTTCAGTATACAATTAAAAAGAGGTGAGATGCATTTTTCTGCTTTTGACTCAGATTATGAAGTTTGGCCCGAGGGTGAACTTGGTGAACTTCCCAAAGGCTGTTGGACCTGCCAAGAGGGTGTGATCAGTCTTGTCTTCCTTCAGAATGAAGAATTTGTGGGAATGGCAACAAAAACTTGGAAAAAATTGCAGAAAACTGTTGGAAAGTCCTGTCTCTGCAATTTCAGACCCTTTTTAGATCCTCCTCAAACTTGCACATCTAAGATAAGCCGTTTGTGAAGCTTCACCCCTCGGTGCTCATCTGAGAGAGCTTTCCAGGAAGGAAACACTTCCATTCCAAGAAGGGGAACACACATCCATCCAGAGATTCCCTGCTGTGGATTTATCAGAACAAAATGAACAAAAGGAGGCCAAAAAGAGCATCAGAAGTTGATAGCCAGTCTCTGGTTTAGTTATGTGCATTTTTCACACACCTTTCTTTCAAGCAAATTTATGTGTGTCTTCACAGAAACAGGAAAATCCCAGTGGAAATCCCTCCTCTGGTGTCTTGGGTCCAACCCTCTGTTTGAGAGAAGGGTGTAGACAAAAAATCTCTTTAGCACTGCAAAGTTTTGTCAGTTTGGATGGGTTTATTGGGAGCACTCTAAGGAGGATGTGCTGGTTATCAGAAAACAGCACCCAGCCTGTTGCAGGTTCTTTGTTTCAGCAGTGAAGGCTTTGCTGGGAGCTGGGGCCATCTGGCCAACAGGGACTGAAGAGAAAAGAAGGGCAAATAATCCAATTTACAGCACAAGGGTGGAACCTGGTGTTAGGATTGCACGACCAATCTGAGCACAGAGTTTCATCCTGGTCTGCCATCCTCAGAGATGTAAAATGAGGGGATGCTCGAACTCGTTCCACATCTCCATGAGACAGCAGAGGATTCCTGCAAACCCTCCCAGGGATGCTAAAGACATCCCAGTCTTCTTCCAGGAGCTCTTCTTCTGCTGGCCTCCTGTGAAACGTGTTTTAAGGGAATGAATCCACCCGGATGGGCCCCACACACAGCTCGGGGCCCTCCAGCAGGGATTAAACTTGACCTAAGTCCATCACTACCCACTGCACACCTGGGCACTGCTTTGGAATCTGTTGGCCCATTTTCTTTTTTTTTTTTTTCTTCATTATCATTCCACAGATGTGAAATGGATGCAAACAAAAAAAATATCAAGTCATTGAGTAAATAAAATAAGAAGAAAAATCACGGAGGCCTCTTGGCAGAGAGGAAGGAGGGATCCTACTAGAGGTGCTTCTACAACTAAGAGCAGAAAGGAAACTGAGATGGATGTTAGCAAAGAGATATAATTAATGTTCATTTGGGTTTAAGCAGTGTAAAATAATCATTGCTCTGTGAATTAAGTGGACAAAGAGCTGCAGAACTAAAATCTACCTCTCAGGCTAGAAAGAGAACTGAAAGGATGTCATTTTGTGTTGCTTGAAGCTGTTTGCACTCACCCCAACCAGAAAGACATCCTGACAGAAGTGCCAACAGGCAACACTCCTCCTACAGCCACCAGGGAGAAAAGAATGCACATTTAGAGATCATCTTCCCCTGAAGATCACCAGTACCTGGGCACCTGTTTGGCACAACTGAAATTTGAATTTTCTCTAGTGATGAGTGCTCCTGACTCAATGGAGTCAAGACACACAAGCTCAGAGCTGCAGATCCGTATTTAATCACCTACCACAGAACCCTGGGAACCCCCCAGCTCTTTATCTCTCTACCAGCAGTTTCCCCTCTCTTTATTTTACACTCTGCAGATGCAGCCAAGAGACCTCACTGCCCTAATTTGACTTCTTTCCATCGTTTTTTGCTAAATTCATGGCTGCATCTCCCCCGCCACCCCCGCCAAAAAATGTATCAATTTGTCGATGTGCAAAAGCAGAATGTGCTGTTTGTCTTGGACGAAGACAAAAACCCCAAATCTTCTGAGACAAATATGTTCTTTAGAAGATTCTTTCAAGAAAAAAGGATCTTTCTCTTAATTATTCACCTCTTTTTCTTGTCAGGCTCATGTAAAACACGCACATCTGATGTGGTGATCTCTGTTCTCTGCTGCAAGCTGGCAGAAATACTTGATCTTAGAAAGATCAAGCAGAGCACACCTGAGTGCAATGAAACACTTCACTGCAATGGAAAAGGCAAATACTTCACATGGTTTCCTTCAGCACTCCAGGACAAATTTCACAGCTCCTTAACCTGCACTATTTTTAGCAGCACGACTCAGTGCAATGGTTTGCTGTATTAAAAAATGCCGTGGATTTTTGTGTTTGGCAAAATCTGAAGAGAGATATTTCTCAGGAATCGTTCCTAATAGCCAGCTCTCACACCTCAACATTTAATGGCTGCTTAATTCCTACTAAAATCCAGCACCACATTTTTCATTACCTAATAGGAAAGAAAATCAATCCCTTTTAATCATGATCGATGTGTGGCAGTGCCAGAACTGAACAGATTTATTTTTTTAATCAAATTGTACGTCATACTTCAGACCCAATCTCAATTATTCTGCTAGTGCAGCAATGGGAGCAACAATGTATTTTTTTTTTGAGCAAATCGAGCAATACATTTTAGAAAGCTTTCATAACATTCTGCGAGCTGACGTTGGCCAAGCAGCACAATTTTATGAGCTGTCATCACTCCAGGAGAAAAGGAACATCCAGTCACGGTATTCTCAAATCACAGATTGCTGGGTTTTATCATTTTATATCTTTTTATCTCTTCTGCTGCACACAGCCCCTTTGCTCAGTTCCCCTGTTTTGTTTTTCATGTTTTTCCTTCGAGAACAATTAAGCAGTGCCACCCTCCACACATACAAACACTCCGTGGCTTTCCTGTTAACCTTATCTTGCCTTGATCTCACATTAATCATTTCTTTGGGTGTTTTTTAGACCTTGTGGGCATTTCTTTTTAGCATACCTGGGTTTGGATTCTGTTGAGCCCTCGGAACCAGAGGATTTGTCCACGTCGGAGCTCTCTCTCTGCGTGATCTATTTCTTCAACATCTTCATTGAGCTCTTCCTCAGGGACCTCCTCCTTCTCAGTGAGCCTCCCTGCCTCCTTTAAAAACTTTAGCCTACTTGTTGGGATGGTTGCAATGACCTAAAATTATAAAAAAGTACTGAAAACATCAGCCTCATTCAAAAGCAACAGTATAACAATCTGCTGATTACCAAAAAGCAATCATATTTTAGTCAGATCTGTAAAGGTGAGCTCAGCCCACTCCTAACAACACTCTGTGCTTGGAAAACTTCATTTTAGTCCCAAAAATTATTTAATTTACTGTGTAAACAATTAGCATGACTTGCACCACTAAATCACAGTGTGGAGTGGGTTCAAGGCTGGGAAAAGTCTTATCAATAAAACGAACACAAGATAAAACAAGATGGAAATATTTCAATGTAAAGAAAACTTAACCAGCTTGGTAGCTCTGCAATTAGAGTTTGGGTGTTGGTAATGACTTATGCTAATGGGAGGTGAAAATTCGTTGTGCCTCATGCTGATAAAACTTCTCACACTCCCTTGGTTCATGGATTCAGTTTCCCTTTGCTCCAGCAGCTGGAATGTTTTTCTGGCATTTATCAGAATTGAGTTTTCAGAAAGGTGTGGATCTGGTGGTTGGATTTCTCATGGGGCTGTCTCTCACTCTGTGTCCTTACTACCAATAAATCCTGATTAACTTAACCCCTCTGCTCATTCTGTTTGCCCACCCAAGTGGTCCTTGGAAGTAACCAATACAGGAGAATAATCTTTAAAAATTGCAGACACTGTAGCTGGACAATTATTTTAAATCCCTTTCCGTGTAACCCTGTTGGGCAGTCATTTTCTCTTTGTTCTGATTCCTTGCATAAAACCAGGAGCAAATCACAGCAATTTAAGCAAGGCATTACCTGGAACACACTGAATGCTTAAAGTAAATCTCCTACAAAGCAAATTATTGGACCCACTTAGCAAAAAACTGCTGCAATTTTCTTTTTTGTCTTCATTTCAGCAGCAAGCAACCACAACTGTGAAGCTCAGATGAATGAAAAATGGAGAGAGAACCAAGACAGCTGCAGGAAAATTGGTGAGGAGAGCTTTGGAAAACTGGAATGGATGCAGGGAAGACACATGGAAAGGTTCTGGATATTCCCAGGGTGGAAGCAAACCTCTGAGTTTGCTGAGGGTCTCCTTGAGCTTCACCATCCACAAGGTCAGTTTTATTATCATGTTTTTAAAGACAGATTGAAAAAAAAAATAAACCAAAAATAACCAAACCAAACCCAGTTTCTACACTACTATAAAACTTTTTAAAAAGAGGGGTGAAAAACAAGATGCAAACCTGGAAAATTAATGGTGTGACATGAGCCAAGACAGAGCAGGAGAGAAAAAAAGGGTAAATGCTCATCAATTAAATACTTACTGAAAGTCCTTCACCCTCCCAGCTTTCAAACTACAATGCCAGCACTCTACAGAGAGAAACTACTGGGATCTGATGAAAGTGATGGTGATAAAGGATTTTTAAGCCAATATTTATAAAAATAACTGTATTGGGTCAGGACTGGGTGTGACAGAATGTTCCTCTCTTGCAGCACCTCAGCCAAGCTGATGAGACTCTGCTCTGATTTTTTTCTTAAGGTGTTTCCATGGCTTTTTTAATTATTCATTTATTTTCTGTATCTGCCAACACCCACCCGGTTCAGGACACAGACTCAATAGATGCAAATTAAATAAATATTATTCCCAGATAAATGATCACAGTTTTAATGAGTGATCAGTAATTCTGGGAATGGGATATGAGCTCCTTTAGAAAGTCTTGGCTGTCAGACAAGGTGGGAGCTGTTGGGAAACTGTCCCTCAAAGCATCTCAAATTGACTTCCTGCAAACTTCTCCTCTAATTCCTGTCACAAGTGCCTGCTTTGACAGGGAAACTTGGAAATCTTGATTGCTTTTCACAGCTCACAAGAACAGCAGGTTCAGGACGTGGATTAGGGGAAAAAAAAAAAAAAGAAGAATAACAAATTTGTTTTGTGCTGAATTAGAATGAGTCACAACAGCAGAGATGGAAGAGAAGCATCACTGCTAAAGGAGAAGAATTCTCTCTCCCTGAAGAGCTCCATGGCCTTGCCACAGAGTGTAAATCATGTAAATATGGACATAATTGATTGGTTTTAGCTTCCTTTTTTCTTTTCTGGTCACTCAATATTGACCACAAGACTTTTTTTTTTCCCCTCTGTATTTACTTTCTTCTCAGTGATAAAACTGTGGAGGTGTTCTAAATCAGTTTTAATTTAATGTCTAAGGTCTCACAGTAAACCTGGGGCAAGTAAAGCAGAAAAAAAATTGCTGATATTAGTATTAGTTGTTGATGGTTATGTAATAGCCATAGATAACAACATTAGAAGCCAAAAAATTGATCAAAGGCTGTGGGAAATTTTCACAGCTGAATGAAGCAATTTGGATTCCTCTCTCTCTCCCTGCTTGATTTCTCCATTCTCCAAAAGGTGGTAAATTTTCCAAACACTTGGGAAAAAAATCCAAAAAATCCTTTCTTTCTGAGATTATCAAACTGATTTTAAGTCTTCCTCCTGCAAGGCCTTAAGTCAAACCCCAACCTCAAGTAATAATTACAGCAACTCTGTCTAACAGTGGTGGTTTTCAGCCATAATTCAGATATGCATTAAAAGCTGTTCTGATTCTGAGCTTATTTCTAAGGAAAAATGAAGCCAAGCTGTCAAAAAAAGTTAATTTTTTTCCCCAGAAGAGAACAAATAATCAGATTTGAAAGCAAGCTTTTATTCACTAACTGATCCAGCAGAACCACAGCAGAGTTCAGTTGCAGTGGGCAATTTCTTGACTCTTCATAGAGGCAAAATGTGGATCTACAAATCTCTTTATATCTGAGAGAAAAAAATGTAACTTCACATCTTTCTTTACTGCACCAGCTGGCAACAACTTAAATACCCTGGTATGCATTCAGAGGTGAAAAATTATTATTATTATTATTATTATTACTATTATTATTAACTTTGCAACCTGTGTTTGCACATCAAAGAATAATGTAGAATGTTAAAATACTGATTGTGTCTGTATATCACTTCCACGGAGTTAATCCCAATTTATTTAATATCATCTCATTGAAATCTGTTTCTTCATCAATATATAATTATATATTAGCCAATGATGACAGAGGAGATAGCAGAAATTGAAAAGGTCACATTAATTTAATTGCTATTTTCTACAACTATTAAAGGCAAAAAAAAATTTTTTTTTTCACTCTCTCTTCTATCCTTCACACACAGAATTAGGTGGATGGAGAATCACTGCAGGAATATTTTAAAGGCACTGGAATTTTTCCTGTGACAGTAGCCAGAATGACAATTTCAGCAAGGGAATGAGTTGGTTGGCCTAGAACTGGAATTTCATTTCAGCTCCAAAACTTTGCCACATCCTACAGGAGGAATTCTGTTCCAGGGAAGGTCACAGTGCGTTTGCCTTTGCTGCATTTTTTGTGACTAAAAGACTTAACTTGTGACTCAACAACTTTCACAAAAAAGCCTGACTGAAGATGGCCCTGGTGATAGCACACCCTGCTAGAAAGGAAAGAGATGAAAACCAACAAAAACCCCCAAAGGGAACAGAGGGATAAATTATCCTTATTAATAAATCTCTCCTTGGAGCTCTCAGGGAGCACCTTGGGTTTCAGTGAGAGAGAGCAAGGAAATAACAGGAATACCAACAGTGTCACACCTTTGAGTGTGCAGCTTCCTGAATGCTTACCTGACCCCACACCAGCTCTCCTAATCCAATAAATACACACCACATCCACTGGTCCAGTTGCAGGGGAGAACAGCTGAATGGTTTTCCTCCGAACTGGACAATTACTATCTACAAAGAGAAGCACAAGGGGGAAAAGGGTCAATTTTTCAGGGGGAAAAGGCAAGGAAAAAAACCCCAAACACAACCAGACAAAAACAGCAACAAAAAGAAAAAGCTGCAGAATTTTGGTCCCAAAAAATACCCCATCAAACCCCACAAACTTCTGCATTCCCAATTAAAGGTGAGAAAAGCCATACCAGCTCAGACTAAAGTTCCTCAGCCTCATATTTAGCAATGGTCAGATATGAATGGTGAGGAAGAGAGAGAACAGGACAGTCCCCATGTGCTTTCCCAGCTCCTGAGTATTCCAGACTGGGGATTTATTTGCCCTGATCCAGTTTATTTGGGAATGTCCATTGCAAGAGAGACTTTTCCCTCTAAATAATGTTTTATTGTGCATTTACAGATGTGCTTCAAAGAGAGACACCCTTCAAAGGGGGTACAGAAAACTCCAGATCTGTTGGAGGAAGGAGGTGGGAGAACCCACAGCAGGATAACAACACACAGAGTCTGAGCAGACTGAGAAGGTTTTGCTAACTTGAAATCAGCTATTACTGATTTTTCTTGTTAATATTTCTGCTGCAAAATGATGGGCCTGAAATCACACCCAGAGATTCAAATTGTACAAGTTTTAAACTCATGATTTTGAATTAGCTGTTAAAGACCATCACTGTGAAGGTCTGCTCCTATCACTGCAGCCCTTCCTCCAAGATTCAGATTATTGAGGAGTTCCCCTTTTCAAATCACTGCAGCCCAAGTTCAAACTGCTCTCTCCTCCTCCTTCCTCCTCCCAGGAGAAAGGTGCCAACACTGAGCTGCCACTGCAGAGCTGAGCAATAGTGACAAGATAAATACAGATTTCTAAAAGAAAATATCAAATAGTATCAAGTACAGGATGGATGCCAGCAAAAGAATGGATGCAGGAGCAGAAGGAGGAATCCTTAGAGAAGAAAAATTTGGGAAAAATGTGGATTACTGTGATTATGGTCACTTGTGATGGGACAGCAAACTCAGGAGAGGAACACAAGGAATCACAATCCAGGGGCGTTATTGCTGGGAATACTGAGCAGCATTGGGCAGTGGCACTGAGCAGCAGAACTGTTCAGCATCAGCTGTTTGAAGGTAAATTTGGCTATTCAAGGACTAATAAATAATTGTAAAATGCTTTGCTGGTATGCTATTAAACAATTCCTTCTTTATAAACCAGTGACAATATCAATGATGGCTGTTATCATCCTACATGCTAAGATTGATTTAAGAATGAACCCACATGTAAGGATCAAAATTTCTGTTTTATTAGTATGGCTCCATAAGATTTCCCATTATTAACACTTGTATTGATTGAGAAAATACATGAAACCAGATAGTTTAGTATTAAGTGGGCCACCTGCAGCATTTAGATTTAAAATTAAAAAAAAAAAAAGAAAAAGAAAACACAGAGAAGAAAATCCCCAAACACCTTGGGGTGGATTTCTGATGAACAGCGACCCATCCTTGCCCAGAGCATTACCTGAATGGCGAATGTACCCAGGACAATAGTGCAAAAAATGGGATTCCTGAAGATGCCGTCGAAGACGTTCCTCTCGCCGTGGATCTTGCGGGCGTTGATCTCGTTGAAGAGCTGCATCATGACAAAGGTGTTGAAGATGATGGTGTAGTGCTCGGAGGGAGGAGAGTGGAGCGGGGCGTTCCTCCCACTGTCGATCTTAAACATTTTCTCACCTAGGTGCAAGACAAAAATAAAAGTTTCCTCTAGGATGAATCCAACAATTTCTATTCCCCTCATTTTCTTGCCTGTTGCCTTCTCTGCTCTGCTTTACCTTTCTAGGTAAAACTTTTCCTGCACCAAGGAGCAAAACACATCTCAGCTGAGCGAGGAGCTTTTCAAATGCTGACTCCTAACAACTCTGTACACAACATTGTCAGTCCTACTCTTATCTATCCAAGCAGGAATTGCTCTAAGCACTCAATTCTTTCAGATGTGACAAATCTTAACGTCATTGCCATTGGGTTAGGGTTAATTTTGAAACAAATTCAAAATTTGTTTGAATTTTCTACAGTGGTTAAAAGCCACCCCTCTTCCCCAAGTTTTACCCATTTACTAATCCAGTAACTTCTGCCAAGAATTGAAGGATATCAATGACAAAAACCACAGACATCCCTGGTTTTAAATGGATCTGGGGTTGATCAGCAGCAGGCACTGCTGTTTAGTTTGATAATTTGGCTTTCACTCATCAATAAAAAAAAAAAAGTCAAGTGCAACCCATGATGAGTAACTGTAAAAATGTGATGAGTTTTGAAAAAATAAAGATTTTTTTTTTTAATATACCACAGCCTGACAGGATCAGACACTGAATTCTGGATTTTTGATGCCATAAAACATTTACTGCATGTTCAAACACAATTAATTTGAAAAAACAAAACAAAACAAAACAAAAAACCAACCAACCAACCAAACAAACAAAAAAAACAGAAAAGAAGAGAAAAAATTGAGGTACTGGTCTCTGAAGAAACCTCCTACAAAAGAAAGGAGGTATTATTTGATCAAAATAGAAATAATTCTCATTAATTTGAAATTTAATTATGGAAACACTGAGTTTTGCACATCATGTCACTGCAAAGCTGAGCCTTGTGGAGTTTAAAAAGGAAAAGATTATTTCCAAGGCTTATCAGAAAATTGTCTGGGATGTGTCCTTCAAAGTGTGCAGGAGTTTTCCAAAGACACACAGGAGCAATTAGAATAGGGAGGAAAAGCCTCTTTGCTTTTCATCTGGCTCAGTATAAGAATTTTAAACCATAAAACTCATCAAAAAGCCATTCTAATTCCCCATAAAGTTCACAAAAGTTCTTGTTCCAAGATTCATATCACATGAATTACCAAGAGTTTCTTCACCTGTTTTAGAAAACCTGAAATTCCAATTTCCTAATGCAGACATTCTCAAAATTCCCTGTAAATCTAACAATGTTAGAGACCGCCTCTCTTCAGAAACCTGGCAATTCTTTTGGTTTAATTCCACTGTGAACAGATCATCACCTCCTCCGAGCATCCCAAATAAGCTGCAGGATGGCCATAAAGTGGACAAAGCTTTCACAATGGAGGTCAAAAACCTCCTAAAAATCATAAATTTACATTTGCAGTTTATCTGGAAGTCTGTATATAAGGAAAAAAAAAAATCTGAAAGTCAACACACGTGATTTAACAGCGACTACAAAGCGACAAGAAGACAATACCCAACTGGAAAAGTCATCTGTCCTTTGAGAGGGTTCAGTTATTATCAGGGAGCTACAGGATCTATTATTAGCTCCTACTATTCCCTGCAGCAAGAAACATTTCTCCTCCTTCCCTCCCCTCTCCAAAATACAACCTATAAAAAGCATCCATTGCTGGCAAGCCCTGAAGAAGAATCCAGTAATCCAATAAATTAGATTTTTTTGCGCCCTTTTAATATCCATTCCAGAAATTAAATGTCAAAGCAGAGTGTTATTTGTATCACTTAATGCTGATTACTTACTTTCCATACCACTTAAGATCAACATTATTTCTGGACTGTGGACAACACTTTGCTCTTGGTAAAATGGATCTTCATTTTTATTGTGGTTTGTTTTGTGGGGTTTTTTTTCATTTGTTTTCACATCCCTACTCACCACGGCAAGTCTCACAGTGGAATTTCAGTATAGAAGCAGCAGGGTGGATGCTCCTATTAACCAATTTAACCTGTTTAACTCCTATTTAACCCTGTGTGTTCGTATCACCTCGCCAATGTCTATATTAGCTGTGAACTTTCATGCCTAGTCACTGATTGGTTTTACTGTAACTTCCTTGAAAAAAATCTCTTCCTTCCCAAACTACCACACAACACAAACTTCTTTGCTGTGTTTTGACTAAAACTTTTGCCAAAGCCCAAATCTGTATTTTGTGAGGGGTAAAAAACCTCAGTGAGGCCATTCCCAAGGTAACAACACATGGAAAGTGACCACAACGTGACACCTGCTGTGCTTCCCATCCCATCAACCAGGATGACGAAGTAAATGCGCGATAAATTGGTTACATTTAAAGCCTCCTGACACATCGGCCACACAACCCAGCTGCTGGTGAGCCGGGCACCGAATGGGGCTGAGCTCCTCACCGACAAAGAGCAGGGTGAAGATGAGGGTGAGCTGGTAGACAGCGTGGCCCAGGATGTTCTTCATCATGGTGCGGGAGATGAGCGGCTTGTTGCGGCCGTAGGGTTTGCGCAGCAGCAGCGCCTCGGTCGGCGGCTCCGTGGCCAGCGCCAGCGAGGCAAACGTGTCCATGATCAGGTTCACCCACAGCATCTGCACGGCCTTCAGGGGAGAGTCCTGAGGGAAAAAATAAGGGGGTTTGAGATTTCCAAGGAAAAGTCTCACTGGAGGTTCATTTTTCCCGTGGGACTCAGAAATGCCCACACTGAGCTACAGGCTCTGCGGCCAGCGGCAGTGAGGCGAACGTGTCCATGATCAGGTTCACCCACAGCATCTGCATGGCTTTCAGGGGAGAGTCCTGAGGGAAAAACCAGGGAGGTTGGTATTTCCCAGGAAAAGCCTTGCTGGAAATTCATTTTTCCCATGGGACTCAGAAATCCCCCCCATTGAGCTATGGCCTCTGCGGCCAGCGCGGCAAACTGTCCATGATCAGGTTCACCCACAGCATCTGCACCAACATCAGGGGAAAGTCCTGCAGGGGAAAAACCAGGGAGGTTGAGATTTCCAAGGAAAAGCCTCGCTGGAGGTTCATTTTTCCCGTGGGACTCAGAAATCCCCACACTGAGCTACAGGCTCTGTGGCCAGCACCAGTGAGGTGAACATGTCCATGATCAGGTTCACCCACAGCATCTGCACGGCCTTCAGGGGAGAGTCCTGAGGGAAAAAAATCAGGAGGTTTTGTATTCAGGGGAGAGTCCTGAGGAGAAAAACCAGGAGGATTTGTATCTCCCAGGAAAAGCCTTGTTTTCCAGTATTTCCCAGGAAAAGCCTTCATTTTTCCCATGGGACTCAGAAATCCCTGCACTGACCTACTGGGACTCTTCCTCCATTCCTTCTGCAGGACCAGGAGCACAATGGTCTGAGCAGAGAGAAATCATCTCCCTGCAGGCATTTAATCAGTTCCATTTGCAACCACAAAACTCACACCAGGCATGGCAGTAACTCTTTATAACACCTATTGCAATGCTCTCTGTTCCTTCATGCATTGTGCTTGAATTTTCAGATATTAGAGAATTTAGATATTCTCTAGTTATATATTTTCAAGTTTCTCTACTGGAAGAAAAATTATATTGAAACAGATTAAAAAGTAACATTTGCTTTATACTAAAACCTGTCTCTTTTTTTTCCCAGAAGAAGTTTGAAATTATTAAAAATTTATGGAACAATTACAGCAGCATTTGGATACATTACACTTAAATAAGATCTTTAACAGTAGTGACAGAATTAAAAAAAATCCTGATATTTTGATTTTAAAAAAATCGGAAACTTATTAACTATATCAAATGTGCAAAAGCAAGACAACTTTTTATTTTACAAGTAAAAGGAAAGCATATTTGGAACTACGGAAATGGAAAGAAAAATCCCAATTTGATGCAGGCTGTGGTTTCTAAAGCAGCTCTCCAGTCACTAGAAGGAGCTCTTTCCTCACACAATCCCGCAAAGTCTGTGGTCATAATACAGAGGGCTTTAGGTCATGTTTAAAAACCTCAAAATTAACTAAATAAAGCTAAGTACACAGACCTCAGGAGGATGCTGGACAACTCTTACCAAGTTTTGATGTGTAACTCATTGGGGCAGCTGTGAGGAGAAAGATGTTTCAAGGAGTCAGGGGAGGAAAAACAAACAAAAACCCCAACCTCCTGTGTCTTTAGACTGTATAAAGCAGGCAGCATTAGCAAGGTCTGCTTCCTGTTCCAAACAGACCTTTTTTATCAGGAAAAAAAGAATCACGAAAGTAATAAGGCATCAACATGACAAATTTCATGGTGAAATTGAGTTACTCTGCTGTGTGAAAGCTGGAAGAGGGAGGACTATTTTTAAGTATTTCATTACCATGGTGCTGCAGCAAAACAAAAAAAAAAAAAATGCAGAGGACAGGATACAAACCAAAGCAAAGCCAACAAAACTCCCTGAGAACTCTGCCCATTTCTTCAAAGAGTTAAATGTTCATTTTAAATGAAATACTATAAAAGAGCAAGGGCCAACACAAATTCAGTATCCCAAGGACTGATAGAAAACAAGGGTAAGTGCTTTGGTCTCTTGAGCATCTGGTTTAGACTCCAACTCTCCCCTGAGAGAAAATATTATTTCCCCTTAAAACCATATTTTTAACACATTTACATGGATTTTGATGCATTCCATTTATTAAAAAAAAAAACCAACAAACCCATCTTTTGGCTTATTCAAAGGGATGGAGAAAAGCAACCTCCTGTTTCTAAGTCTTACAGGTTGGGTTCATCATGGCAAGGAGGACAACCAGCATTAACAGATCCTTGACCTCCTCTTTATAAGTTGCATTAACTGGGCTTAGCTGGAGAGCTCAGCTCACTCATTTGAAATGCAGCTGCAGAAACAGGAAATGTCTTTGTCTTTAGAGCTGGATAAAAAACTAAAAGTGATCAGGACAAACTTCATCCCAAATCGAGACTTCATTCATTTTTATTAACACTACTGGCTCCAACAAAGGGAGCAATTGCAGTAAAAAGCAGTTTGTGGCTGGGGCCCACAGGGCCTCGATGGGACACAGGTAAAAAGGAAAACATCTTTTCTGCTCAAGAATTATCCTTGACATGGCTTTGCCTGTCTCATTAATAAGTTTGAGCAACATTCTCTGCTTTGATCTGTTACAATAACTCAATTCCCACTTCGCACACTAAATTCTCTGTCAATAAAACCAAATTTCCCTGTTGCATTTAATAGATAGAGTCAGAGATTCAGGTGTCTATCAGAGCCTGCCATATTCCCAGCAGAACAGAAAAGGCAGCTTATTTCAGTCTCTAAATCACACAACTGTAATTGGCAGTCATCAGTTTTGGCAACAACACGTTGTCACCATTTTACACTGCCAATCACCTTGGGTGCCTGTGGTGCCCCTAATAATTATCTATTATTGGCAGTGCTGCACTGCTCAGTCGAGTGTGAGAGCTCATTCGAGGCTGAAGCCAAAACATTAAATACACGTTAGTCTGGGCAGGCAGTGGAATGAGATTGCCACTGCAACTCTATCTGATTTCTGATCAGTTGGTGGAAACTGAGGAAAATACAAATCAGCTAAGGGGCTTAGGCCTCCACTGCAGATTTGAGTCACTTATGCAAGTGGGACACAAATCAACCTTCTTTTCTCAGTGTTTCAGCCACTAACTGACCAGCCAATAATTCTTAATTCCCTCTCTGAAAACTTTGGGGATGCGAACCACCCAAAATCACCACTTATTCATCAAATTCCTTTCACTCGACCTTGGAATAGGTTAGCCTTGGCCTAGAGGTAAAAGGAAAATGTCCCTTAAATCAAGTGATGTTATACTTCATCTTGGAAACACTTAAAAGTACAACTCGCCAAAGGCTGGAAATAAACTACAAATCTTTTGTGACATGCAGAGCCTCACAAATTTTAGAGCTTGTTACTTTTGATTTAGATGACAAGCTGCAAGGGAACAAAAAGGTATTTTCACCCTTACCTCTTTACTCCCGTTTGCCACAGAACACACGCAGGGATTCATAAAAATGAGCATTTCTGGGAGTTACCCTTCTATACATTAATGCAAAAAAAGTCACTGTGCTGCTGGATCCCACTGTCTGCTAATTGTATGGAAGTGGCAACCTCAATTCCATCCCCATGCCTTGCCAAAACAACGCTAAACAGTACAGACTTTGATTTTATGTTACAGCTTTTTCAAGTTTGCCAGTGCTATTATTTTAGAATTTGCCAAGTACAGTTCTGCAGTAAAACATTATAACCATGTAAATTACTGCCTTATACGTGTAAGTATAGATCTTCCTCATTTTTTTGAACAAGATCTGTAAAAACAATCAGTGATTCATGCAGCAGTTCATTACTACAGTGCCTTTTAATTAACATTTAATTTTCCAAACATAATGTCCTATGGAGTCACTGTTTTCAGCTCCTAACGTCTGCTAAAACATTAAGTCTCTCTCAAAGTGCAAGAATAATAATTTGAATGTAAAATGTTAAAACACAGCCTTTGTCTTCCCTTTCTTCAGTGCAACCTTTTTGAACAGTTACAACTGCCTCAACAGTTGGAGCCACAGAGCGAGTCTGGCACGGAGAGAAACCTGCTTGCTTCATGGCTCCAGTAAAAAACTCTTTCCATTTGACTGAGCTGCATTTTAAAATCTTCCTTTTGTTCATACCCAGCTCCCTTTGAACAGCTCCAAAGGTAATGAGCTGACACCCTCTGGGTGCTGTGGGGCACGGGGAGAGGGCTGAGCCCATCCCGAGCTCTACAGGACACCCAGAGATGTGGAGCAGTGACTCACTGCCAGCACAAAACTCACAGGAATCGTGGGCAGAGCTCCAAAGAACCACCCTCACTGAATCAGTCAGGGGCTCTGCAGAACTGTTATGCAGAGAATGAAGTCAGAATATAAAAGTTTGTAACTCATAAAGCCACTGGAAAAACAAACGATGGGTTTAAGCTGAGGCAGTGGCTGCGGAAGAGGAAGGAAAATTCTGCACGAACCAGCCAAGACCATCACACCCTGATCACACTAAAAGTGTGCAACAGGCACCACAGGGAGGGCAGCGAGAGGGAACTGAATGAGATTAATTAAAACGAAGGTGAATGAGCCCAGCTCAGCTGCACTGAGCCACACAAACCTCTCTGGGAGACACCAGAGGTGTGAACTCCTCCAGGGTCTGTGCACACAGAGACACAGAGGTAAAACTGATGCCTTCAGTTTGAGCTTTCATGTATTTCAGGCTCTGTGCTGCCCAGGGGTGCAGCTCTGAGCTCACAGTCAGGGTCACTCAGCTCTCTGCACACAGCAGGGACACAAAACAAATCCTTGTCCTGCTGCACACCAAGGACAACTTTCAGCCCAACAGCACCAACAAGGGTGGCTGGAGGGAGGAACAAGAAGGATGGGAGCTCACAGCCTGGAGCTGGGATTGGACAATCAAACCCCAATGTGCAAATGGACCAAAACTGATCAAAATGTGAGACCTCGTGACCGTTTGTCCATTTTGTGACCATTTGGGTCCACCTTGGGTGTAGCCTTGGCCAGGCTCTGTCCTGCCCAAGGTGTATCTTAAAAGGCCTTTCAATAAATATTTACTTTATTTCTTAGCTCTGCCCAGTCTCTGTTTCAGGTCAGCCTGCCCAAGGCATCACAACCACCCCTGCCCCCAGACTGAGGGCTCCTGAGTCAGCTTCCCACCAGAGCCTTCTCCAAGCTCTGTTTTCCTGGATGACCCAGATCTCAGAGCACCTTACGTAATTGCAGACTCACAGCACAGAAGTTCATTATTAGCTGAAAATTCAGATCTGGTGGCTTATAGATTGAGCTGCTGTAAACTGAAACAGGGCCCCGTGTAAGTGAGATCCCTTGGAGGGGTGGTTGTGGCAGCAGCTGTGCTAAGCTTGTCAGCAGGTGACACTGGATCTGTAATTCTTATGCTGCTTAGAGGATGGTTGCTGTCACCTTTACATGGCTTCGTGCTGGGAGCCAGGGGAGACAAGAGAAACAACCATTTGCAGTGGTCCTGTGCATAACAAATTCTTTGACAGCCCACTGTTTGTCCTGCATTAGATTTATCTGGACTGGAGCAATGCAGAGGGTCAGAGACACTTTGTACACATCTGCTGAAACAGCAAACCAGGACAAAACAGAAATTGTAGGTATGCTAGATATTCTCCAACAGCAGCATCTTCTTGAAGCAGGCATTGGGTAGAGGAAAAATAAAATGATATTTGCTTAAAATTAACAGAATTAAACTGAACAGCAGTTCCCTGAAGTGGAATTGGCAAGGACCCTCACTTCATTAATCCATTTGAGGAAAAAAAAGCAGCAGATTATTAAAATGGCCACTAATGGTCCCAGGTTCTGCCTAATGTTTTTCTTAAGCCTCTCCATGGGCCTCCCAAGGTGCTCTGGGCCAAACAAATCATCTCCTGCGTGGGCAATGCACTCTCTGGTGCCCCTTGGAGGGCTGGCTTCACTCCCACCACACTCACACAGTCATTAATTAATTCATTAATACAGAATTGCTGTGGTTTCACTTGGAGTCCTGCAGGGAGATGACCACATCCTCATATTTACATGTACACCAGAGCAATTGCAGGATCAAGACTGAATAAAATTAAGCCCATTAAGTTGCAAAGCACAGGCCAAGTGTTAATAAAAGATTAGTCCAAGCAAAGATTTTATTATCTTTGTACTTCCTTTTAGTACAAACCAAAAAGAGTGAGTGCAGAGGCAGCCTCATCCTGAAGCATCCCAGCGTGCTGGTTCCAAACTGCAGAACAGATTATTTGAGAGGTGGCACGAGGAAGAACTGAACAAATGTTACTACCTACAGGGAATTTTTCTCATTCTAGATATGAAATGTCACCAAAAGGACAGCCTGTGTCATGTTCGTTAACCTGAATATTAATGACGGACTGAAATTATATTCTGTGTGTCAGAGAAAGCCAAACTGACCACCCAAATCAAAGGAAAACTCAGCCCAGAGTGGACTTTCTTCATTTTCATTTTGAAGGTCACAGGAAGCTGTGCTGCCTTTTGGAAACCACAGATTTAAGCTCTGTTTGTTTGCTAAGGACTAAAACATTTTTGTCAAAACCTTTCAGTCATACCTGTGCACAGTTCTGCAGATTTGGATGTACATGTGTGCACCTTGACTGTTGTAGGCAGGATTTTTTGGTAGAGTCCCGCACTTTGTGCTGGAGCTATTTTCATAGCAGCCAGAGGGTACAACATGTTCCCAAGTGCAGTTTTTAGCAAAGCTTTCAAGCCAAACAGAATGTCCTTTGGCTGGCTGGAGCCAAAGCCTAACACAATAATGTGCATTTGTGAGACAAAATCCTTCTTGAATGAGACAGAACCGGGAGCAGCTCGAGATTATTCACTCTGAGTGCAAACAGTGGCAAAGGACAGAACTGCTGCCTTCCTGCTTCCATCTCCACTTCAGTTCTCCCACACCTTGCCTTTGGGTTTGCATCTTTGCTGACATTAAGGAATTGCTCAAGGATCTGCTTGCAAAGCGACCCAGGAGTTCCAGGAGGTGTCCACTAAAACCTGTGAGCAGGGACAGCAAGCTCAGGGATGGTCTCACAGACCTCTGGGGCAGGAGAAATGCACTGGGCCTGATCCAAATCCTTCCAGAAGCCACAGGAATGATTCCAAGGATGAAAAAAGCTTCAAAATTAAAAAGGGGAATATGCTTGTACTGATAATGCGCTTCACATCTACTTAGATTTGATTTAAAATAGTCCTTGCACTGATCCAGCAATGTTAACCTCTTCAGGGATAAAAAATTATTTGCTTAACAACTAGAATGAGTTTCCCTTTCTGCTTTCACAAAACAACTGAAGAAATACTGGGCATTGGCCAAGAAAATTCACCTTAAACAAATATTTATAGTCAGACACTGATTGTCAATAAAATCAGTGCCAGTGACAGTGCTGTCACCACCCTGCTGTCAGCACCTTGTCCTGGCTATTTTGTACCACTTGTAAAATCCTCCCAGAGTTTTAGTCCTTATTCCTGCGTTACCAGCAGCAGCCATTTCACAGCTGGACATTTTCTCAATATGCTGGAAAGTATTTCCAAAGGGAAATTCATCCAACTTTGCTGCAACACCACGAATTGTGTCCCTCAGCACAGTGGTGACAAGAAGGGACCTCCAAGGGCTCTGAGTGTCAGCCAGGGCACAGGAGAAGTTTGACCTCGTGGGTTTGTTAAGGCACCTGGGTTTCTGGTTGCAAGGATCAATTCCATGATCCCAATGTAAGTTTAGCCCGGAGCAGAGCTGATGACTTATTCATTGCTTTGCTCAGGTGTGCCTGGGCTGAAATGTACCTGCTGAAACAGGTATGGGCATCTGGGTGATGCACCATGAGGGAAGCATCAGCTTTCCCACAGTGCATCCCAATCCAGGGAGGCATTCTGTGACAGCACCTGTCTGCAGCATCTAAAATATACATTATTTTAGGGACTGACAGCATTAACCCCACATTTTGTTATTTTCTCTTTAAAACAAAAACCTTACACTGTAATGCATATATCCTGTTTACTCTCTAAAGGAAAAAATTATAATTTGAGAAAAAAAAACATGTTTGCTTTGTGATATATTTATTGCAAATGACCTGGACATGTTGCATGTGCACCAGGATTGCACTGAGGGATTAATGGAGTGGAAGAAAGAGAGGTCTAAGTCCAACTCTGTGTGTCATTTAATTGGTTTGTCATCTGCATATGGAATTAAAAATAACTGACTGAAAGCAACAAAATTATTTTATCAGTCAAAAAGATTGGGGTTATTTCCGTGTGTCAGCACTGCTGTCTTGAAAATAACCTCATTCCATAATGCAGTAAAAAAAAGTATTTATTAGTGAAGTATTCTGAGAGGAAAAGGCAAATTCACATCAGCTGCTCCTTTCCCAATCCATGATGTTTTCTGTTTGACCATCACAGGCTCAGGGATGACAACACTAAGGGAAGCAAAAAAGGTCCTAAAAGCAAGTTCCTTTGGGAAAAAGATGGATTAACCCAGCCTGACGTCAGCAGGTCTTTAACCCTCAGCAGCCCAATCCTTGGAATGCTCAGAAGAATTTCCAAAGGTTTTGATGCCATGACAACTTTTTGCCTTTTCTTTTATATACCTTTTATGTATTCTCAGTGCTCTTAGCATGCATACTTGTAATTCCTCAAGTCTGACCACTTAACATAGTCCTGATATTCTGTTAAACCAGAAAACCAAACATCCTAAAGGCCTCGCAGTTAGAGGCCCCTCTAAAAGACATCCTGTAAACCAAGATTAAGCCCATCCAGGAAAAAATACTTCCAGATAAAAAGATGTGACGCTGTTCATTCAAGCATCTCATTGTGGCATCTTTGTTATAAATGCTAATTCACAAGGTTTATAAAATTGTATATGTGACCTGGCATGTGCACGCATTTCAGTGTGCTCCACCATGGTGAAGTGTAAAAAAAAATCCTTATTAAATACCATAAAAATCCTTATTAAATACCAAGGTAAAAAGCCTTTATCCCTTTACTGTGCCTAAATCTTCAGTTTAGGACTAAGGAAAAGGCATCAATTTGATGCCTTAAGTTTTATCTTTCATATTTTCATGTTCTGTGCTGCCCAGGGGTGCAGCTCTGAGCTCACAGTCAGGGTCACTCGGCTCTCTGCACACAGCAGGGACACAAAACAAATCCTTGTCCTGCTGCACACCAAGGACAACTTTCAGGCCCAAAAAGGGTGGCTGGAGGGAGGAACAAGAAGGATGGGAGCTCACAGCCTGGAGCTGGAATTGGACAATTAACCCCAAAACGCAACTGGACCAAAACTTATAAAAATGTAAGACCTCATGACCTGTCAGCCATTTTGTACCCATTTTGTGCCCATTTTGGGTCCACCTTGGGTGCAGCCCTGGTCAGGCTCTTGTCCTGCCCAAGCTGTACCCTAAAGGCCTTTCAATAAATCCCTACTTTATTCTCCAGCTCTGCCCAGTCTCTGTTCCAGCTCAGCCTGCCCAAGGCATCAGTTTATTTGCTGCGTCAATGAATCAAACACAAGGCCCCATCCACTGGGAGCGAGCGCATCCCTGGAGGATCCCGGCAGGATTTCAGCAACATCCCAGCAGGATTTCAGCAGGATCCTGGCAGGATTTCAGCAGGATCCCAGCAAGATTTCTGCAGCATCCCAGCAGGAATGGCTCACCTGGGTGATGCAGGCGCCGGTGAAGGCCACGATGACGGCCACGATGTTGACGGTGAGCTGGAACTGCAGGAATTTGGAGATGCTGTCGTAGACGTTGCGGCCCCACATGACGGCCTTGACGATGCTGCTGAAGTTGTCGTCCGTCAGGATGATGTCCGAGGCCTCCTTGGCCACGTCCGTGCCAGCGATGCCCTGGGGAAAGGGGTTGGAATGAGATTCCCTGCTGGACAGCACAAATCTTCATAGTCAAAGCCCACAGCTTTTTAATATTTCTTGGAAGTTTGCTAACTCGGCCTGGTTTTGAAGTGAATTAGGCCGCAGAAAAGGGAATTGAGAGAGAACAGAGGAATTCATGTGGTGATGGCTCTGAGTATGTTATCAGCTTAAAAACTGCTGATCATTTGAGTTATTTTTATCATTGATGATGCTTTTTTATCATCCATGAACAGAATTGCTAACAAAAATAAGAATTATGTGTCTTTATATATAGTCAAGAGTGTGCATGGAGGACATCTTTCCAGTTAGTGGTGGATTTTACCACAGCAAAAGAGAACTCTGGTGTTGTGAAGAAAAGGTTCATTTTTCTGTATGGGTATTGGATTCTGCATAAAGCCAATAATTAATTAGACAAAATCCTGAGGAAGTATCAAAAGAAGCAATGCCAGTGAATCCAAGTGAATTAAAGGATTCTGAGTCGATGTAACTTGTTCCCACCAATATATTCCTTCACTGGCAAGTAATAACTAAGCAACTTCACATTTAATGGATAGAAAAACCCTTACAGCAAACTCATAACGGCACAAATATCAAGATTATACCATTGCAAAGCCAACATCAGCTTTTTTAAGAGCTGGTCCATCGTTGGTTCCATCCCCAGTCACAGCTACCACCTGCCTCTGTTCCACCTGTGTGCTGTCAATAATACCTGCAAAAAATGTAAATAGGGGTGTGTGTTTACAGACATTTATGGGCAATAATTAGCAAGATAAAACATCCCTGTAAAAAAGCAGTGTCTGTATAATACAGATTGGATAACACCACACAGTTTTACAGAGATTAAAAAGGGAGATCTTGAAGGAAAATAATGATGAAAGCTGTGGCATCACCACCATCCACTACTAAACATCACCATTAGAATTTACATGGAAAGTTCTGATCCTGCATCATCAACACATCAACAAAACCTGCACAGGCTTCAAAGGGAATGAGAGCAGCTCATTATGTCCTTTTGGCAGATTCCTGCTATTGAAAGTTTTGTGTCACAGCCCAGCACTGATCAAACATCGATGGAAAGGATTTGCCAAAAACTTTAGTTCATATTTAGGGCTCTCCTAAACTGGGACCCAGCTGCAATATCAGCTTTACTAAGAGGCCTTCTTAACCTAAAGATAACAAAAGTCATTGCTGAATTTTATTTAGCTGGAGAATTTTCGTAGCCATGTTCAATTCTGCCAAACAATGATCAAGTAGATATAAACTAATTCTTTAAATTCTGGAACCAAGCATCTTAATAAACAGATATATTAAAATAATTTCTACTATCATTTTGAGATCATTTGAGAGAAATAAAAAACACTTTTCACTTGGTGAATCAATTTTTTCACACAACAAGGCTGCAGGGAATTATTTTTCACTTATGCAGACAGGGAAAGTCAGGAAAATAATGAAGAATTTTTCAGAGGCTACAGAAGCAGCTCAGGTTTTTAATAGGATCATTCACCACTTTTGTTTCTATTTCCATGTCAGGGTCCATTTGAGTACAAGTCCAGAACACAGGATTGTAGTGTAGGATACAAGAACACCTTTCCATATTGATAACTTCGGGGAGGAAAATGACAGAATTCCTTTTGCTAACACATTTTGCACAAAGTCGTTACCTCCAAAAACAATTATCCAAACATACCCAGTGTGAAAAGCTTTCCCTCTGCTCTGAAAAAAAAATCCCTACCATATCAGATAACCAAGGAGAAATAGGAAATTGCAGATTACAGAGCAATAGCTGCCTCTTGGCAAGGTTCAGGCTTATCAGGCACCAGAAGATTGCAGTGCCCTGTGCAAGCAGTTAGTGCCCTGTATTTTTCAGACTTATGAAAATGAGAAAAAAAAGCCCTATTCACTTTCCAGTGGTAGTATGGTCTCAGAAAAATGGCAATTACTCTGATAAGATCTTATAATTAGAGCTTTCAGTTTGTTGGGGTGATTTGCCTTTGCTATTACTAAATAAACAGGAACATCATCTGTCACCACTGTTAAAAGCATTTACTTGGTCTTGTTATTAACACATCCTTTGATCTTAAATTAATAGTTTAAGGTTCTGGACAAAAAAAAAAAAAAAAAAAGTCATTAAAATCTCTGTCTCATTAAGGTATTAACTGCTCCAAAGAGGTTGACAGTACCCGCTCACAACTGGGTTCCAAGTGGGAGCACAACCCAAATCAGGTTGAAGAGGCTCAAACGATCTCCTAACAGAGATAAAGGGATATAAATAGTGACTGTGTTGATGACTGTGCCACCAGCTGCCCTCCATCAGCCGATCCCTGGGTGCTGCCAAGTCATTTGTGAGGTTTAGCAGTCATTCACAAGGTTTAGGAGACACTTTTATCCCAAAAAACCACCAAATTATGCAGCCAGGATGGGCCCAGCACTGCCCAGAGCACAGACCTGAATGCAGCCATGGAAAATCAGACATAAAAAGGTCTCAGGTATCATCAGCACCTGAGCCCCAGACCTTCCCTGCAGTGCCCACTGAGAATGCCACAGGAAATCCGTGGAATTCTGGGGATGGATTTTAGTGCTACCCATGGAGGAGAGAAGGACTTTGCAAAACTCCCCTCTGTACGTCAGACAAATTTCTAAAATGGAGCAGCAGTGATTATTTGGGATTCAGAGGATTTATTGCAGCTCTACCAACACTCCCTGATTTCTGCCTGCACTTTTTAATCTGTTCCTCCTCCCTGCTTCCTCACATTGCTGAGTGTTTGCCTTCTTTCCAGCACGTGCCTCCTTCCAAACACATCAAGGTTTGGTTTGAATAATCTGTTAATGGCTGTGATAAGGTTTCACCTCAAGAATTTTCCTCAGCACTGAGAAATGTGCACAGGTAAAATTCACAGAGTGAGGAGACCAAAGAGAAGATGCCCAGGAAGGGCTCTCCCTCTGCAGTCCTGAGCTGTGGGGATCAACCTCTGGTGTGATCACAGAAAAATGTGACTGGGGGCATGAGCTGACAGGCTGCCAGTGAAGAGAACATTCCCTGGCCTTTGCACTCAGTCCAAGTGGCTGAAAAGAAGCTCCAGTATTAATTAATCATGTCCAACAACCAGGAAATTGCCTCCAACTATACAGCTTTACTCCAGTTGAATGCTTGCACACAGAATTTTAATAAAAACAGGTTTTCATGGGGAATTCTTCTACTCTCTCCTGCTAAAACAACCTTTGCTCTTTCATTGCCCACTTCCCTCATGTTGAGCTGTTTGGCCATGACTCCCTTCTGTCAGAAAGAATTTCATTCAGCAGCCTCAGGAGCGCACCTAGAGCAGAACACGACAGCGTGCTCCACACAGGGATCCCGCTGATGTGGCAGGAATTTGGGCAGGAAATTTGGGCAGGAATTTGTCCTGCGGCTTGCATGAGACACGAGTTTCTCAGAGCAAGCAGCTTGTGTCAGATGAGGGCAAAGATCAGCTTTAAAACGACCACGCAGAGCTGTCAAGAAGGGCTCTAAATGCATCTGCCTGCCATAAAAAGCACAAAATACAAGATACAAAACTGAAATATATCCTACACGTCCCACCTTCCTCCCATTTAACACTAAGCAAGCATTAAATCAAATCCACTCAGGATAATAACTCAGGGAATGTTAACCAACAATGTCTCTCCTGTGGCTTGGCTCAAACCCATCACAGGCAGCCCCAGGTTTTCCCTTTGTCACAGGACAAATGCAGCTCTAGTTAAACAATCCTTGCTTGTCACCCTTACAGTTGCATCAGGAAAAAACTCCTGGGGGAAAAGAAAATCCTGCTTTAGAGATTTCTATTTGCCTCAACTGCTAAAAACAGGCAGGAGAATTCAGCTCCAGCTGAGGATTTCAGAGCTGGAGCCCAGCTCAGGGTTAGAGAGGCAGGAAAGCTGATCCTCCCACAGGCTCACCCAGATTTGTGTTTCTTTGACAAGCTAAACATAGGTACAGCCATGTATTTTCATAAACACGTCCTCTTCAGGATAGTTTTTAATACTTCCAAACTTCTGGAAGTTCCCTGTCAATGTAACAAGAATTTGCAAAGTCTGTCTGAAGGAGAAAGCTCAAATTTATTTCAGTAAAATGCTTGGGTATCTGCCTGCAGAGAGGTACAAAGGCTAAAATAAATAAAATAAAACAATGTTTTATATGATATTACAGACAGCACTGGGAATTAAGTGAAAACTCCTCCCCAAAGTTCAGAATATAAATTATTACAATTTTCTGTATTTTTATTATTCTACCCATTTTGTGTCTTTCCACATTAATGAGGTTATGAACATACTACCATGCCATGCAATAATAGCTGAAATATTTTAGTAATTAAGGGTAATTATTAAAAATCTTTTCTTCTTCAAGTTCCCTTTCTGTTTGATAACAAATTAGCCCTACATGAGAATAGTTGTTTTTAATACCACCAAAATTCTAATTTAAATATATTGGAAAGCACCGCTTCTTTAATTTGTAAATTGAGTATTTCTTTGATCTTTTCTATACCTTCTGATGATATTTCCCACCAGTGTTAAACAGTTGTTTCCCACAGTGTTTTAAAAAGATAAACTGATAATTTTGAATTATTTCATCAACAGCACTTTAACCTCACATCAGTATAAACGATAAGTGGTCTTACTTGTTATATTCTAAAATAGAGTTAAAAAAATGAAATAATACCAATAGGTGTCTTAAAACCCATCCCAATTTGTCTTTCAGTGGGACTGAGATTTTGGTTTCTCTGAAGCAGTTTGTGATGATAAATCACTCTGATGGGTGTTTTTCCAATCTACCTCCACTTCAAAGCCATAAATATTTGACTGCAAGTGTCTGCCCAGGCTGAAATGCAGAACCGTGCCTTTCTCTGGTCCCTGAGCAGCAGTGAAAACAAAAGTGAAAAATAAAAATGATCCTTTGGCTGGGTGGGACTGTGCTATGTTAAGGAGAAAAAAAAAGATTCCCTCCAGCAGCTGTATGTCATTAAAAATTAAATATTAAAAAAAAAGTTTATTTTCTGATGTGTGTTTTTAGCCTAGAGCAGATAGAATACATCAAAGGGGAGAAAATCCTCTCAATCCCTCAAGTGTCTGAGAAAAACATAACATTTTAACAAGAGGCCCAAAACTAGTGAACATTTAAATAGTTTCTTGTAACTTTTAATGGCCCTTAGAGTATTACCAGCCAAAAAATTCCACCATGGTTTCCACAGACTCGCTCCTGAACTTTGTTAAGACACTTAATTGTTCTCTCGACCTTGTCACATCATCGAAACATTAATTGTGCTGCTTGCACGTGGCATTCAGCAGGAGTAAATATCTTTTGGGCTGTCAAAGGGCGTACGCTACAAACCATCAACTATTTGTTGCTCCTTTTTTCTCCTGCTCTCTATTGATTTCAATTACCCTGGCAGGCAAAGGTTTCCTGCTCCTCTTGAGGGAAAATCCTGAATGATTCAGACAAGCACTCCCGAGGGACTTGGTTAATCCACTTAATGAAACACAAATTGTTGTGTTTCTGAAACAAATCAGCTGCTGGGCTGAGCAAGGGCTGTTCTCTGGGAGCTGGAGCACAGGATTTGAGATGCACTGGTGAGGAGACTTCAGCTGACCTTGTGCAGGTCAGACACTGACCCACAGAGATAAAAATGCTCTCCAGGCTTTTCCAATCCTGGACAAACCCCTGCTGGAAAACTGGTTTGGAGCACACCTCCCCCAGAAATGTATATTATTTATTAATGACACATAGGCACTGCCATGCTGATAAATTGTGTACATTATAAGATAAACATACAAAAGGGTGGGATGGAGATGATGCATTCTGTCTCCTGCATTCTGTCTCCAGCTGCCCCATCCAGCACCATGCCAGAGTTCCCTGGAATGCTCCGTGTGTCCACCTGGCCTCAAGCCCAAAGGACCCAATCTATCCAATCTTTGAATTCACAAAGGAACTTCTGCTCTAAAGTTATTTAGGCATTCTCAAAAAGTCTTTGTAACCAGTCGTGTGCGGAATCGTAGAAACGAAACCTAAAGGATTCCGACCTAAATGTGGATTATTATTGGAGTAGTCAACCAGCTGAAAACAGGCAAGTGATCAGCTGGATCTTAGCCTGAACTTTAGCTGCTCCAAGAATTGCTAAAAGGGGCTCTCCAGACTTTCCAGGGCCTTAGCAAAATATCCCAGCTCCTTCTTCATCAGGGAGCTGGGAAACAGCAAGATGGGGTTTCCACCTGAGCATGGCCAAAAATGAGGTTATTCCTGCTCAGAAACTGCCTGATTTCATCACCCTGAAGTGTGAGCCTCAAAGCCAACTGAATGAGATGTCAAGTCATCAAAAGAAAAGAGAAAACTGCAAACCAATCCCTCTTTAATGGGAGCATTCCACCTGCAGGCGGCGTGGTGGGAGAATGGAGTTTGTATGGTGCAGGTCCTATAGGACAGATTCTAAAATGCAGGAATCTAAAGGAATCCAATGCAAATCACACAATTAGATGAGCCTAGAGGAAAAATGGAATTGGCTGAAAATCCCCATCTCCACTGGGCAGCTCCCAGTTCCACCATCCCAATACCTGCTACTGTGACAGGAAAAGGGGTTTTTTTTCTCTTTGAATACTCTAAGATAATTGTGGGAGAAGAGATGCACTGGAGTGACTGATTCACTCTGAATGAGATTGCTCCTTTCCCTCATAAAGTGGGGCAGACAAAGACAAAATATCTACGTCTCCTCTTGTTTATATCTTGTTTCCCAGCAATATTTTCTTTCTGCCCACCAAATGCACATTTTCCCTTCCCAGCTCGAGCCTCATTCCAACTAAAAGTCACAAGGCAAATATGAAATTGCCTAAATCCACTTGCCAGGCATCTTATTGGTATTTCTCTTATTCCTGCCAAGGAGTTTCCTATCGTTTTCCATGTCAAGGCTGAGGTAGAACACAAACAACAAGAGTGCAAAAAAACTTCCTTGTGTGGTGCAGGTAAAGATGACAACTCAGGTGGATTTGCAACAGTGAAATCAAAGCAGATGGTGTGATTCCACACCTTTATCACTGATTTCCACCCCCACAAAAGCAGTTTGCACCCACCTTTCACCAAAGTGTGTTTGTCCGTGGGGGAAGAGCGAGCAAGCACCCGGAGCTTTGGCCAGATTTTGTCAATCCGCTCCTGTTCAATCTGCAGGGGGGGAACACAAAAAAAGAACCCAAACAGTGAAACCACCGGCCTGTGATTAGCAGAATTTATGTCATTGTGTCTGAAAATTGCCCTCATTGCTCAAACATGCAGCTTTTCTCCAAAAGCACAGAAAAATTCCATTAGCCATCAATGCTGCAAGTGAAGTCCAGGCCAGTCCCAACAGGGCTCAGCTGCTGGCTAACGCAGGTGAATTTTCCCACAATACCTAACCAGCCTTTCTTATCATCTTTATGGATAATTCCACCCAGAATCATCACTCTAGATAAAGGACAGTGCTGTTTCTCAAAGCTGATCAAACCTGATTACAAGTTTGTTGTTCTACTGCACTTGAGAACCCAAATCCTTCATTTGGCACCAATAATGGCAAGATTTTCTTGTGTGGCAACAGGAACAAAGCCAAACCTGTTGCATTTATTAACATTCCCAGGATTCCACCCATCAATGCACGGAGCAAATGACTGTATCCACTCATTTATGATGGACTCAAGGGCCAGCAGAGATTTTTCTTTTCAAGAACTGTGTTTGAGCTCCGTCTTTGATGAGGAGTTAAAAATCTTCCAAAGGAGATTTTTTTTTTATGCAAATCATTGCTGTGAGTACATTAGAGAAAGTGGAATACATTAGAGAAATGAGAGGAGCTGGTTCTCAATTCAGATTGCATTTTTAGGAGCAAAATTGCTGCTGAGTTCCTTCTCCTCCTTGCCATAAACCTGCTTTAATGGGCTTAGTTTTGATTTCTTGTGGAAGAGTGCAGTAGTTCTAAAAACTGCAGAATTAGGCTGGCACTAAACTGATCCTGGAAGAGTAAAGACTGGAATTTCACCCCTGTTTTGAATTGCAAAAATTTAGTGGGAGTAAAACCCCAGGGATTTTTCTGAGCAGTCTTTACTCCCATGAGGCACGCACCAGTGCAGGAGGACATTGCGGTGTTTTCGCTGGGTTTTATTTACCTCTCCCTTCTCATTCCGGATCCTCCTGTTGAACTCCTTGCCCTCGAGGCAGAGGAAGTCCTCTCCCGGGTGGATGATGCCACATTTGATGGCGATGGCACGCGCAGTGTTGATGTTGTCCCCGGTGACCATGCGCACGGTGATCCCGGCTCGCTGGCACTTCCGGATGGCTTCTGGCACCTGCAGATGGTGATTTAGGGTTTTAGCTTTTATATTTTTCAATACATACTCCATTAGTGCATAACTCTAAACTCTCTATGAAGTGTTAGTTACTATCTTCAGTCTTGGTCAGACAAAATAATTTCTCTGGGTCTGAATCTCAAGGATGCCTCACTGCCTCAGGCCCCAAAAAATATCAACAGAAATGAATGGGGAGGAGCAAACTGGGGGTAAATGACTTCATTACCTGAAGCTGTAATTGGAGCATTAACCCTGAGATGTGAATGGACCAAACTGAGAATTGTCTGAAAAACTCGTGGCCATTGTCCATGCTGGGTGCAGCCCCTGGAAGGCTCTGGCTGCCCAAGGTGTGCCTGTTGAAGGCCTTCAATAAATCCCCACTTTATTCTCCTAACCTTGCCTAGCCTCTGTTCTAGGGAGCCACCCCAAGGCATCACAGAAGCAAGGCAAGGGCAAAGAGAACTCCTGGATCAAATATAAAACACGAGGCAGGTGTTCCCATCCAGAAAAATTTCAAGCTAAGAGATGCCTGAAGCAGAAACAGGAATCTGAAGTGTTTTGTTGTTACTTGACTGTTGTGGAGTTGGGGTTACTCCACAGGCAACGCAAATCTTGTATCAAGAAACACAAAAAATATCTTAAATTTTCTCCTGGCTTGAATAAAAATGAGTGCTCTGCAGCTTTTTTGACCTTTAGCAAGCTGAACACAACTACTCAATATGTGTAAATACGAATGGAGAATACAAACATTTTGTACTGAATTGATTTTACTTCTGATCCAAACCTTTTCAACAAGATTTTTAAAGTTATTGTGATTTAGCACTACTTAATTGAATGGAGAATACAAACATTTTGTACAGAAAATGGTTTTACTTCTGATCCAAACCTTTTCAACAAGATTTTTAAAGTTATTGTGATTTAGCGCTACTTAATTCATGCTTATCAACAGGTGGAATTCCTAAATACAGGGGTTTAAAATTAGTATTTTATGTATTTCAAAATCATAAAAATTAAGCCTGACTTTACTTATGCCTTTTTCTGCATGAGATAAACTTCCAAAGCACAGGAAATGTATCAGGGAGAGAAAATTCAGGGTGTAACAGGGGCTGTGAGATTAATGTAGGGGTTCCATTCTGATTTGGCATCATACATATTTTATTTAAAAAAACCACCAAGAAATATTTCAGGAATTAGAAGAAAATATTAATTCCTAACAATTAAATAAAGCTGTTTTAATACAGTTACTTCAGTAAATGAAGGCTATAGAAAGGTTCCATGTCTATAGCTCAACTTCAGATGAGGAAAAAATCTTTTCCTTTAAAATGCATCCTAATGAACGATAATTCCTAAGTAAATCTCACTAACCAATTAATTCAGCCTCATCACATTTTTGCATTATTTAGCATTATTGTTATGAAAGCACTATTCCTTCAAGAGAAAAACAGCAATATTATTTTAAGTGGGAGAATAAGGAACGCATTTAACACATCCAGAACAGCCTGGATGTTGTTCTTCAGCACAGCACCACTTCCCTAAATTTCATTTTTACCTGCAGGAGTCTAGAGCACCCCAGGATTCATCATGAAGGCTGAAGACCTTCACAGGCCCACAGGGAAATGAACTGCCCCATTCAGAAGATGGCAAAGCACAATTATTAAAAAATGTTCTAAAAACCCACAGCTACTTAAGAAAAGGTGTCAAAATGGATATTTGTCTGTATTCGGTGCACCTTGCTGATCACAGCCTCCAGAAGAGATATAAATGTGGTGTGGAACTCAATGCCAGTTTGAGTGGATTCATCTCACCCATTAAAATGAATGAAAATGCTGAGAAAAGGAGCCCCAATCTCCAAAATTACTCTGCTAATTTTATGCATTTCTAGATATTTTTGTTTCCTCCGTAGCCATAAGTAGGGGCCACCACTGAGGGCATTTATGACGACTCTTCCTCTGAGCCAGTGTGGCAAATCTTGGGCTTTGAGGGATTTCCTGGGGCCAGGAAGGCTCTGGGTCTGCCCTGAAAACCCTAAACCCCTCCACCACACCACAGGTAATGGTTCTCCCAGTCCGGGAATAATTTCACACCATGTTTGTGGATATTTGTTAAAGGCAGTTTGTGGAGTTCCTGTTTTCCAAAATGCCTCCCTAAATCAACACCTCAGTGAGGACCGGAGCATAAAAAAATTAAACTTTTCCCAGGATTCCCAGGAAAATCCCTCCACCCTCAGAGCGTGTCCACAGGACGTGCTGTTTGCAGGACTCAGGCAACGCACATCACAAAATCAAGGGCAGAATTCAGGGACAGAGCTCTATCTTCCCATTTCCTCCCCTCTAAATGGCAATATTTTCCCCACAAATTGCACACCCTGGAAAAATTATTTAGCCTTTTAGTGATGTGAAATAGGTTTCTATAGGGGACTGTACAATCGGGTTAAATCTGTTCCTTAAGCAAATGACCCCTGCTGTCCCCAGTTTCCCCATTAATAATCCTGCCTAAATCCCATTTGCCAATTGCAAATGCTTTCGGCACCCGCTGGAGCTGTGCTGACCCTCATGCATAGGACAGGACAGATTTAGATGGAAATCTGGAAAACCATCCCAGTGGATGGACCGTGAAGGAGAAAAATAAATTACAGAGCAAGCAGCAAAAAAGGGTTTTTCCCATGAAGTGTCAGTCGTGTTAAACAAGGTCAGGGGAGGACAGCCCCAGTTGCAAACACGTCTCAAACTCACATCTAACTGGAGAAATCATTCTGTTTTCCTCTCCTGTCATTTTCTGGACAGCTGGTGGGTGGTATCTGATTTAATAGTGTGTACAGTAATTACAGTTAAAATATTGTTCATATTTTTTTTTATTGCTGTAAGGGAGAGAGAGTGTTGGCAGACTGAGTGGGCAGAGGAAGCAGATATTTTCCATCAGTTTTGCAGAGCTCAAGTACACATTCCACAATTTTTTGGTTTATTTTCCCTCTGCAAAGCAAAACTCCCAATGCAAGCACGCATGCATAAAGTATCCAGTGCAGGAATATCTTTCCCAGTCAGGTGACAAATAAATAGGAGACATTTGGAAGGGATTTACGTTCATCTCCCAGGAATAACAGACGGGAGGCGTTTTTTGGCAAATCAGTGTGAGCCAGTTCAGGCTCATTAAAATCAAACCAGAAAGAGTGTCAGGATCAACAGAGAATCTCTGCAGGAGAAGGGCATCACTCTGTTTGTTCTCTTCCTGCATATTTATCAAAGAAAAATAAAAAAAATACGCCCACAAAATATAAATATCAAGCAAGTAGTTCAGTGCTGGCTAAATCCAGCAGCTGCTGATGACTAAGCTGGTGTCTGAATTAACCTGGGAATATGGGAAAGCCATGGGTGTCCATGGTGGGCCTGATATTTCTGGGTCTGAAAGATTTTTAGCTGGCAGCTGCTAACTTTTTCCTAAGGGAAAACTTCTCAAGAAAGCTTCTTCTCAAAACTATCTTGGCAAACAATTATTCTTTCTCAAAACAATCTTTCTCCAGGTGCTGTTTTGCTGTTTCTCTGGTTTAACCACTGGGATCAGAGAGGTGTTGTTCCTATTCACCAACCATGTTCAGTCTGTATCAGAACAGCTTATAAAAAGCAGTAAGAATTAGACAATAAAGCTTTTTCTATGCTCGTTGCCTTCTGAAATATTTGGAGTCTCTCATCTTTATTTCGTGTCCTACGACAGTCCACGGTGGGC
Organism: Acrocephalus scirpaceus scirpaceus; assembly: GCA_910950805.1. Taxonomy (NCBI): domain Eukaryota; kingdom Metazoa; phylum Chordata; class Aves; order Passeriformes; family Sylviidae; genus Acrocephalus; species Acrocephalus scirpaceus. The sequence goes on from OU383782.1 coordinate 2,971,940, forward strand.
ATTCCAAAGAAAACTGAACAGTTGTTAGACATCAGTGTTAAATAACTCATTCAAAGTGGGATTTTTAGTGTATGGGGGAGATGTGAGTGCTAGAAAACTCCCTGAGTATCCCAAGAATATCCCTGGAAGCAGAGGGAGGAAGGACTCCTCCAAACGAGCTGGTATTCCCACATGGAATCATTCCTTGGATGCACAGGGGTGTGTCCCACAGGAGCTCCTGCCCAGCATCCATGGGACAGCCCAACACCACCTCAAGGAAAAGAAAAACACTGAGCCCTACCCAGGAAACACAGGAATGTGACTGAAGGGAAGCTAAAGGCTGCCAGGATAGGGAAATTTTTTAAATTTACTTTATTTTACTTGATCTATCCCCTCCATCCAAATAAATCCTGACACCCGTGAATACGGAGAATATTGATAAAACAGCACTTTTACAAAGAATTCTAATTTTTGTGTTCTTTTTTTTTTTTTCCTCTACAGAAAGCACTTTGAAAATGCATAAACTCCAGTGGGGAGTCAATTTAATGAGCAGATTTCACTTTGGCAAAATATTCCCCAAAACTGCCCAACATCTTACTATTTGCATCAGCAATGGGGATTTCACATATGCACATTATGATACTCCAACCAAGTCTGATATTTCACACCTAGAGAGTTTTCTGAACTTTATGATTTCTCCTGGCTCAGGGTTTATTGCTTCATTTTTTCTCCTAAGGTACTGATTCTTATAATGTGCAGAGTAGTAATAATTTAAATATTCGTTTAAATATTTTCATGATGTTATTGCCTCTTTGAAACTGTCAAAAGGGAAAAAAAACCAACCAAAAAAAAAAAACCCCAAGTCCCCAATCCCAAATGTCCAAAATTTGCTAAAATTCTGAAATTGCAATTTTTTATCGTGTGTCTTGCACTAAAGCAAAAATGTTCCTGCATGTTCTGATGTTAGCCTACAAGAAATTCAATACAATATTCAAATGTTTATTTAGAAATAAGATGTTTTCCTGCCTTCATCTCTTTGATTCTTTACACAGAAATCAGATTTGCCCTCTATATTTAGTAGAATTATTCACTTTTACCTCAAGCGCCTGAGAAATTATTCTCTGCAAGATAAGAGCAGTTTTCTTACAAAACTCCTAACAATCACATGAAAGGAGAGTTTGCAGCTATTTTCCATAATAACTGCAAATCCCATTGCTCCCCAATCCCTCAGTCTGTCACACAGCACGGAACCTGACTTAAAGCTGTTTTCTAACGTGGATCATGATTTCATTTAGGAGGGGGAAAGGATTGATTCACAGCTCCAGTGGCCACTGACAAAATATTTCTATAGAAAATGTCTATATTTCCTGCAAATATTTTCTGCAAAATATCCATTCTGTGAGCTGGAGTGGAGCATTAAAGGAGCACTGCAGACAGAACTTCTAAAGGACATTTTCCAACATTTTGAAAGCCTCGCAATGTCAGACGTGGGGACAGATGGATTAGCAGCAAGAGACCATCTGATGGCAGATAAAGTGGATGCTGTTTATCTGCTCTTTGTGGAGATAAGGAGTTTATCATCCAGTTGTCACCTAAGCAAGATTTACTTTGTATTTTGACCTTCATATTGAGAAAAAAAACCCAAAAAACAAAAAACCAATAAAATCCATTCTGAAGCAAGGCACAGTTGTGCAGTTGGTACCTGGGTTTGTGTCATGTCACCATTTCCAAACCCTAACATGGAATTAATAACTCTCCATTAGTTATCAAGCACCAAATAGAGAGATCAGAATTCTCTAACCTGACCCCTTATATTTCTGTAGGAATAAAATTTCCAAGTGTAGAAGCAGGGATGTGCTTCCCATGTGCACACCTACGATTGATTTACTCAGGTGAGTTGGGCTGAAATTTTGTATGTATTTGTACAAGCCATATCCATGACAACTGCAGCCTTTCCTTGTTCAAATACAACATTAAAAACAAGTTTTCCTGAGTAGTCACCAGGTACAATATTAAGTAAAGTGACAACTATTACAATAAATGGCAAAACTCCAGTTTCTCTAGAAACTGCCATTATAATGGCAATTTTAATCACTGCACTTGTCTTCCCTACGTTCAGAGTTGCACATCATTGCACTGATTAAAGGAAAATTCTTTAACATGTGGGAGCATTACAAAACCTCTGCTGATCATCTCAGTCCTGCAGTGCAAAAATCCCTATATTCTTTTATTTAAATATCAGCTGACTGATAGTTGAATTTTATCACCTTATCTATTTGGCTTTTTATCAAGTAAAACCCATTTCTAAAGCTGATTTTCAGCTCCTTTGACAGAGCTAATTAAAAGAAGAGATAGAACCTGTAAGAAACCTGCCATTCAGGTTATGTCCTGCTTTCCATAAGATAAAAATTGGATGTACCTCTGGCCTTACTGGGTCTTCAATGCCAACGACACAGATGCAAGTCAGGTCAGATAAGATGTCGTTCTCGTTGTCCCAGTCAGGCTCGGGGCTGCTGGGGAAGTCTCTGAAGGCCACACAGATGGTTCTCAGCCCATCACAGGCCATGGGCTCAATCACTTTCTTCACCATCTCATCCCTGTCACGGGGCCGGAAGATCCGAGGTTCTCCAGCTGCGTTGAGGATCCTGGAACACCTGGTTTGGGCAAGGAAAAGAGAATAAAAACTCTGAGTGGTGATGCCTTAGGATTTTAGATTTATATTTTCCATATATTTTAAATCCTGTAATTATTTGGTGTATAACTCCAAACTCCACACACAGTGTGAGCTGCTGCTTCCCCATATTTGGGCAGACACAACAATTCCTCTCCAGGCCTGGCAATCAAGGACACCTCACTGCCTCAGGCCTGAGAGATGGAAACAAAAGGGAGTTGGGGGCAGCAAACTTGGGGTCAATGACTTCATTGCCTGAAGCTGGAATTGGGACATGAACCCCAATCTGCAAATGGCCCAAACTGATCAAAGTGTGAAACCCGTGACCTGCTGTCCATTTTTGGGTGCAGCCCCTGGGGGGCTTTGTCTGCCCAAAATGTACCTGAAGGCCTTCAATAAATAGAACAGCTTTTTATTCCCTGAATTCTGTCTGGCCTCTGTTTTTAGGTAGTTCTGGAAAGGCATCAAGCGTGCATCTGCATGACTGCCAAAGTATTTCTTGTATAAGCTCATTTCAGTCAATGCTTTCCTTTTCTGATGTCAGGTTTTAAGTTTCTGCTGTAAATTTCTAGAAGATTCATTACCGAAATATCACAGAGAATTTGTAACTTATTGCACAGACACCGAGAGCCCTTCATGTGTTATTTTCTCCATAATCAATAGCTGACAACTTACAGTGAAATTGAAAAGTGCTCATTTTCCAAATGGATTGAACGTAAAGAACCCATTTGTAAATTACCAAAAACAGACCCAATTCTTTGGTAAGAAAAATAAACCAATTTCCCAGAAGCACTTCAAAAAAATTAAGAAACGGGAATAGCAGCTTATGCTGCTAAAGTGTGTCACACACTTCTGGTGCAGGCAGCAAATTCCAACCACCAGAATTCCCACGTATTAGTGTCAGGATGCTTTGCATTTTGGAAAAACGAGGCCATGTGTCAAGTTTTCGAGGCATCTTCATTGCAGACTGTGACAATGGGTAGCTGTAAAAGCAAAGCCCTTCATTGCATGGTTAAATCAGCCTCATGAAGGCAGAGTAGTCACAGTCTGAGCCAGCGTGCAGAAAGCCTCTAACACAGAGCCTCCAAGTCCTGAGCACAAGCAGCAGCATCTTAGCAGCAGTGGAGGCAGCAACAGCGACAGCAGCTGTGGTCTATGTCCTGTGACCAACATCAGCAGCATTTGTGATGTTTTGTGGGTCTCCTCTGCATGTTCTAACATCCTCAGTGCATTTTATTATATTTTTAGCCAATCAGGCTTAAACAAGAATTGTTCTTACTTAGGTGTTGCACCTATCCTAAGCCAAAATTGATGTATGAAAACAAATGCAAATTCTTAAACAAATTCTACGTGTATAATTCTATCTGTTCCATCTAGGAGGGCTTAGCAACCATGGTGGATTCACCATCTCTGGATGTGTTTAAGAAAAGACTGGATGTGGCACGTGGTGCCAAGATTTAGTTGAGTTTAGGGTTGGGTTGGACTTGATGATCCTGGAGGTCTCTTCCAGCCTAATGATTCTGTGATTCTGTTTTATGCTCTATTGAAAATATAATTTGACATTTATTTTAGTTAATAGTGGTTCAGAGCCTGCTTGTGGATTTACATTATTTTTTTGTTATGACTAGAATTTAACTAACTTTGCGAAAGGCAATGTTACTGAATGATAAATTAGGTCTTTTTCTTACTTACTGACACAGGCTCTCATTTGTTTAAAGCACTTAAAAATCCTCTATTTGTCTAAAACTAAACTTGCATTTCTACTTCACATCTGGGTGGATTTATGTATTTTAGTTTCTCCAAAGGTTTGAATTCGATCCCTCACATTTCCGGCATTCCTGGGCTGTCCTGCTAGCCAGGTCTGGACAGAAGATGCTGGACACGTTGGTATCATGTTCAGACTCGGTTGTTTATTATTTCTTATCTAAGTTACAGGTGTGAGCTCTGTCTAACAAGGCAAGAAAATGGCCCCTTCTAACTCGTTTCAAGGACTTTTAAACAATAAGCAAAACGAATTAAAAGCCAACACCTAAGTTATTTTTATTTATAACCCAGTTAAAGATCACTCAATGTCCGCAATGCGGGCTTTCACTAACCAACCAGAAAAGATCACCCAAATGTGAGAAGAAGGAGGAAGAAGAAGGTGAAGAAGAAGGAGTCAGACAACACTCAAATCCCTCCATATTGTCGCTTATATATATTACTATGTTCTATATCCTAAAACTCTGAACTTTAGGTATTTCACTCTGTGACATTATATGCTGTCTTGAGTTATGTAACTAAAAATGTGTATTCTATTTCATCTGTTGAAAGCAGTTGAGATGGTTTTTCTTTATCTCTTGTAACTCCAAGGGAGAGGGGGGCAGGTGACGTGTGATAATGGCCCAGCCATTAAAATCAGCTGGGGCAGTGTTTGTTATCTCTGTCACCACCCGTCCATCCTCCAGGGGAGATCTGCTGATAATGGGCCATGAAGGCTCACCAATGACATCATACATGACATCATCGGGGATATCTGCTGATAATGGGCCATGAAGACTCACCAGTGACATCACACATGACATCATCAGGGATATCTGCTGATAATGGGCCATGAAGGCTCACCAGTGACATCACAGATGACATCATCCCATTGGGAGATGCTCCACCCAGTGTGGGCAGAGCCAACCATTCCCACCTGGATAAAAACTGAGACTCAGGAACAACAGGGATCCAGTTTTTTCCACTGGAGGAAGAGCGGACCCATCTCTTCACAGCTGGACCCTTTCTGCAGGATCATCTCTGCTCCACAGAACCACATCTGTTACTCCAGGAGGATTTATTTGGACTGCTTCCAACACTCTGACCAAGAGGGTGTCAGGTTGTATCCCTGACCCTGTCAGGGTTTACCAGGATTGTTTGCTTGCTTGCTTGTGTTTTTTGTACTACTGCATTTGTGTTTTGTTTTCCTTTTTTCTTTATATTCCTATTAAAGAACTGTTACTCCTATTCCCATATCTTTGCCTGAAAGCCCCTAATTGCAAAATTACAATAATTTGGAGGGAAGGGGATTTACATTCTCCATTCCAAGGAAAGCTCCATCTTTCCCTGGCAGACACCTGTCTTTCCAAACCAAGACAAATGCTTCTATACAAACTACACACACACACACACACATGCTCCTAGTGCCATCACTCAGCTATGCAAGCCGTTCCCACAGCTCAGGTCAAAGGCAGTGCCCTCCTGAGGGTCACTGCCTGTCAGAACAGAAAACCTGATATTGTCAGCATCCAGGGTTCCAACACTGGGCCTGTGTGGATTTGGCCCAGGGGGACTCACACTCCAACAGCCATGGCTGCAGAGCACTTACTTCTTGAGGACAATCTCGGAGGCTCCCTTGCTGTACATGCGGAAGCTGCCATCAGGCATTTTGATGACGGTGCTCATGGACTTCCTGACGGAGTTGAAGGTGTAAACTTTGTAGAGCTTCTCCTCGGGGATGAGGCTCCGCACGGGCTCGTAATCCTGCTTCAGGTCCAGGACAAACCCCAAGAGGCCACACTCTGTCTTATTGCCCACCTGGCGAGGCAGCCCACCCTCTTTTTCTGGTGGCTGGAGAGAGGGGGGAAAAAAAAAAATTGGAGATTAATTTCTCTAATTTCTCTAATTTCACAATTCCTAAGTTACAGGGTACAGTTTAATATCTGAGCTGTGAAGCCATGAGTCTTCCAGTTTTTAAAAGCAAGATAAAAATTCCATGGAGCTCCAACAGACCTGAAGCACCTCCTCACAACAAGATACATTTCTCTGGACAAAATTTGCTGCATTTGGTCTCTTGCATTTCTTTTTTCTTAAATTAGTTGTTGGCAGCGAGTGATAGTCGGGCAATCCATTAAAAAGTAACTTTCTTTAGACTGAGAACCAAGCAATTCTCACTTGTCACAAACAGAGGATTTCCTTTTCTCTCTTGCTTAGAATTCCATTGGTTTGCTGATTTTCACACCTTAAAAAGTGACTTAAAGAAAGCTCTATCATTTTTTTCTACTGCCAGGCATTTTTTTACGTAAAAATAAATCCAACCATAACAACAAATCTCAGTGAAAAAAATCTATAAAATAATAGTTCTGTGTCTAAATGTACCCGTTTCTAGAATTACTTTAGTCTGCTGCTTCAGACAAATAAATGCTACTAATGTTGGAGAAAATGGAGTAGGCTGAATGCTCTGCAACTTCTACCAATTCTCAGTCTTTCTGAAGGAGAGAAGGAAGGACAAGGAAGACTTTAAATTCCCTTTCAAAATAGAAATAAACACTTAATTTACAAACTTTCTTGGAAGTTTTGTACACCCCTCAAAAAATATTCCTGTGCCAAGACCCCAGACTTCAAGTGGCCAATGTGTGAACAATAAACTATTGATAAGTTGCATTTTCATATGCTCAGGAGAATTAGGAAAGTGTTCCTTAAGCCAGGGCTAAACTCCCCTTATGGGAATAAAAACAGGAAATCATCTCACAGCTTTAATTTGCACTGAAAACAGGTTTTGATTTGGCTCAAGCCAAGACTCCAAGTCATCATTTTCAATGTGAGTTAAAAATTTACCTCACATTTTGCAGAATTAGGACTGCAGGACTGTATTCAGAATCCGTGTTTAATTTCATTTTAACATCCAGTTTACTTCAGAAATGGGATTCCTAATAGATGGAATTCCCTACCTTGTCCCTCACTGGGCTGAGAGCTCATACAGGGAATGATTAAAGCTGCAAATCAGCCATCCTACTGGATTTCAATTCTTGCAACAAGTATGGCCACAAAAAGGGAAAAGGGATTTTAAATAAGCATTAGTAATTAATTATCCCAGAAAACCACCGATTGCAGATGGTTTAAAAAATGAAGGTCAGATAGATGATAACAGACTGGTCTGGAACTGAAGCAAACAAATAAATATGAATTTTCCCAAAAGAATCATCTCCCTACCAGCAGGAAGATTGATACCTGGTCACTGGTAGATTAATGTCTTTTCTTTTTTTTTCAGAGAGAAGCAGCTATGATGAACAACACAGAATGACCAAAGATGTCTGTCTGAAAGAGATTTATCCTTCCAAAAAGGATTGTAACATCTTTCTTTTATGTGAACCATCATTTTTACTGACTAATATGGGTCACTCTGGTGTTGCTATGACATTTTAACATCACTCCAGGGTCACTGTAAAACACTGACATTCAGCAAAAATGGCAGTGTAATACATTAATTTTATTACCTGCTATAACAACGTGTCCTGCTATAACCTCATTATATTGTGATGTAACTTTCCTCTGGATTCTCAAATTCACTTAAGAATCCCTAATTCAAAATGCAAGTGCTCATAGTGAGGTGAACCTGGAATTCAGTGGACATGAAAATCTCAAGAGTCAAAAAAAAAACCTTTTAAAATCCAGTTTTGTTTACACAAATAAGCTTTGTTTTCCTGGCATTGAAGGCACAGGGTTCCAAAATCTGCCAGGAACTTCAGGTTTCTCAAAGCAACAGAGGAACCATCTTCAGTGCCTGGGTGTCAGGGAAGATCCATTCCTCTGGGCATATTAAATCCAACTATTCTCATTTTAGATCTAAATCTTTATTTATGCTTCTCTTTGCCACTGAACTCAGTGAAAATTGTCATTGAATTAAATGCAAATGTGATCAGGTCACTGGAACACTCCTGGGACCCAAAGACAAAGTTTTCCATCAAAGTCAGACAATCCTAGACAATAATTAATTTCTAGATATGATTTCATCATGCCCTGATGACAATGGATATCAACAAAATAAAAACCTGCCCACATTTCCCAATACAAAAAAACTAAATATCAGAATCCTTCCAAAACTCCCTTTTATTTCAACAAAAAGTAGATCACACTCCCCTGTTCTTACCTAAAAATAGATTTCTTTCAGGGAACATCTTTTGAATGCAAATACGTAAGCAAGGGGGGAAAAAAAAAATACCCGTGAAAAGAAAAGGAACAGACACTTCAAAAAGGTTTCAAAATCTAACAAGTGGCCACCTCCCTGCAGAGCAGCTGCTGTCTCCATATTCTTTGTGCATTACATTAGGGGCAAGCATATGGTGCTGAGAGCTGGCATGGAGCACTTCCTTCCCTGCACTGTTCCAGCTCAAAATCTATATGCCAGGAGCAGCCTCCTTGCAGATTGTTCTTGACAATCCCTTGCAGAAGCTGCTGCCTCTGAAACTTCCTGCTGGGCTGGAGCTAAATTTATTTCTCGCTGAATTCTGCGGTTCATGGCACCTGGAAAACAAGGACAGCCCGATGGGGTTACTCTGGAAGGACTTGCAGGGAACAGCTTCAGTGGCTCCTCAGAGGCTGGAACTGAGGCCTTAGGATTTGAGCTTTTATATTTTCCATATATTTTTAATCCTGTAATTATTTAGTGAATAACTCCAAACTCCACACACAGTGGGAGCTGCTGCTTCCCCAGTTTGGGCAGACACAACAATTCCTCTCCTGGCCTGGCAATCAAGGACACCTCACTGCCTCAGGCCTGAGGGATGGAAACAAAAGGGAGTTGGGGGCAGCAAACTTGGGGTCAATGACTTCATTGCTTGAAGCTGGAATTGGGACATGAACCCCAATCTGCAAATGGCCCAAACTGATCCAAGTGTGAAACCCGTGACCTGCTGTCCATTTTTGGGTGCAGCCCCTGGGGGGCTTTGTCTGCCCAAAATGTACCTGGAGGCCTTCAATAAATAGAACAGCTTTTTATTCCCTTAATTCTGTCTGGCCTCTGTTTTTAGGTAGCCCAAAAAGGTGTCAGAAACCTTGGAAGAGGGAAAAGGCTTTGAGCTGAGATTTACCACGGGGAGCTCCAGCAAGGACCTTCTGCTCCCCACAAGTCACCCGCAATCTGTTCCATCACCTGCTTGGAAGGGACTGAGCCAGGACCTTCCCCCAGCCATGACCCTCGCAGAATTTTTATTCAAACATTTCTCCCAAGCCTTTGGATTATTTACCCACAACATTTCAATTACGAGCAATTGCTCACATGTAGAAGAACCCCCAGACAGATGTTTCAAAAGTCGTGGTTACACCCAGCAGATCAAAATAGGTTTCTAGGTCAAACTAGAGCTGCATTACCAAGGCTTAAAAATGCCAATCCAAAGCCAGCACTGACCTGATACTGAGTTTGGATTACAAAGGGAATTTTCAGAATTGTTTCACTGGGAAATAATTGATTAATAAAAGCTTTGAAGAGGAACGATAACATTCTGGGCATAACTTAAAGAAGTGCTCCAGCTTCTAAAATTAGGAAATAATTCCCATTTTTGCCATTACTCTTTACTAAACCTCCCTTTTCTCACTGCCCTTCTGATGTGAGAGGACTCTGCAAGAAGACCCAAGTAGTCCTTTTATATTAAAATTTCAGGATTTCCCATATTATCTGAAGTCTTAATTTGCTGTATGTAACTCTCCTGTGTTCTACAGGTTGAACTACCCCTTTAGAATAACAATGATATTAAATATTCTAATTTATTAACACGAAAAATGAGCTTTCCTAGAATACTGTATCACTATTGAGTTCTGTTTCAACCCACCATCACAACATGAAAACAGAGGAAACCAAAAACTTTTTAAAATTAAATTGCAAAAGATTTTCACTTTATTCTAATTACTCACACAAAGGACAAAATGGACCAAGACGCACAGGAATTTTCTCTGTATAATTAAACATGGTATATGTAAAATTTAAAATAACCAAGAAGGATGAATGCTGTTCAAACCACACAATATTTTTATTTTTTAATTCCTAATACTGCAAAAAGAACTACTAAAGAACTGTGGTCCTATCAGAGATATTCCCTTGCTGCATAAGTTTTATCAATATTTTAATGTAAGGCATCTACAGCAAGATTAAAACATCCTAATTTATAACCAAATGTTTCAGCTTTTTGCAGATACAGCTTCCTTCGACTGGCTTCAAGCTGAAACAACAGATTTAGAAATGCCTGTTTATCTTAGATAAAAGCTGCAGAATGGAAGGGGTGAGGGTTTTTTAGCCAAGGATTAAGAATTGAAAACTTTGCTCAATGAAATAAAGTTTCCCATTGCAAAATGGGAAACGGTTCCCGAAGCTTTGTTGGCAAAAGGAAGGCAGTGAAATACCAACCCTCAGCTGGTTTCATTTGTGTTTAGAATTTCTCTGGGACTCTGGAGTCTGAGCAATGGTTTAACCCCAGCTGGAAACCAGAAATTGTGGGCTCAATATTTCTGAGCCTGTGAGAATTCTCAGCTTGCTAACCTGCAAGCTCCTTTCCCAAGAGAAAACTTTCAACAGTTTCCTTTCCCAAAACATCTTTCCCTGTTTCCCCAAAACATTTCTAAGTGGGCAGTGGTTTTTTCTTAAAACAATCTTTCCCAGCTGTTGTGTTCTATTACTTAACCAATGGGAAGAGGTGTCAGTCCTATTGACCAATGAATCCCTTTTTAGTGAAACATGCTATTAAAGAAACCAAGGAAATTGCAATAAAAGCCTTCTGTTGTTCTCATGGTAAACTGGAGTCTGTGTCTTCTTCTTACATGTTATTGAGACAAGAACTGGAGCCTCTTGCTCACCACCCCTTTCCCCTGAGCTGGGATGGGCAGGAAAATCAGAAATATATCCACGCCTGGACTGAGATAAGAACAAATTCCCTACAAACACCTGGCAGCTGCTGGGCACCCTTAAAATGCTCTGAATTTATTTCCACAAGGTCTCTATGTAGGAATAAAAATCAGCTTTTCTATCTGTGTGTACTCTGATCTTTGCAACCTCGAGGGCAGACCTGGAGTAAAATTATTGATCACAATCTGTCCTTGCAGAGTTTGGGAGTTTCAGGGCTGTTCCCATGCTCATGGTGAACAAGCTGCCTGTGTTTTACACAGGAGGACTTGTGCTCCCACACAGCTACCCCAGCTCAGAACAGCACTGCAAGGTACAGGGCTGCTGAAATTCAGTGAAAATAAAGTCAGAGTCAGCTTGAATTGGGGTCAGCAGAAGGGATTGGAGAAGAACAGTTATGAACTTGGTTGTGTAACTTCTCTGGCACCAGGAGACCCAGACTGCAGGACTGTCATACTGTCCTGAGCTCCCTCACTGCATTTAAAGCCCAACATTTCAAACTTTATAAAGCTTTGATGGTTTTATCCTGCTCTTTTGCACAGCGCTGAGTAGATTAACATCAGTGTTCCCTTTCACTTATATTTACCTGTTCATCAGAAAGCAAATTTATCTCCTTTTAACCTTCAAAAGATTAAAAATATTTTTACACTGAGCTGATACAGATCTCTCCCTTCACTTCATTTCAATTCCCAAGGAGTCCACAACCCTTAAGGAGAATGAGCTTCTGAGTCCTTGACTTTGATCAGGTTGCACTTTTTTGGGCACAGTGACTGCACATCCATCATTTATGGCTCATACATTTGGAGAGTAGCTCTAAACCAGGCAACAAAAAATGCTTGGGCCCCCTTTAGCAGAAACTTTCCACGCCCTGGTACCTGAGATTGGATATATTTTCCAAATATGATTGGATTTGTTACGTGTGGTGCATAATGGTGTTACACAGGGCTTGCACAGAAGCCAGAAAAACAGTAAATATTTTTAGAAGTAATAATGCAGCTTTTCTAAATTAAAATCATTATAGGCTAAACAAGAATCTTGATTGTGAAGAGCTTCTGACAGAGAAAAGGAAAAATAAAAGGACAACATTCACCTGTAAGAGCGCCACATATTTTCAGAGAGAAAGAATCAAACAGGAGGGGATGGGAGAAGGAAAAGCAGTTTTTGCTAATTCCCCCTGTATTGCCAGTTCTCTCCCTTTTCCCCTTATGTATTTCCAGACACTTGAACGTCTCTGCAGCAGACAGGAGGACATGGAGCTGTTGCAACATCAGAAAGTTTGAATTCGAAATTGGAGGGAGGAACAGGATCAAGAGAAAAAATTGGGCTTTACTGATTGTATCAGTAATCCAGCACATCAGCAGCTTTCCCAGACATCAAATAAGATTGAACCAAAGGAGAATGCAGAGAGGTAAATAATAAATAATCACATAAATAAATAGCTAAAATTTTACCAGGGCTGCCCTTTATTGATGTGTCCCCCACATTTCTAGTCTGAAAACACAAGAAAATGGGACATAGAAGCTAATTCCTTCTGCTTCCCATCACCCACAAAACCCCAAGATCCACAGCACCAAAAAAATCACCTCAAGTTCTCACTATTTACTTTAGGCTCCAGGTGCCACTACCAAAAGCCTCTCAAAACCAAGGCCATGTATCCCAACTCCTGGCTGAAGGTAGGAACTGCCAGCTCATCCCACACCTGACAACCTCAAATAAAAGCACAATGAAACACTCACAAGGGATGTAAAATATGAAGACTGGAATCAAAAATGTAAACGTTATGTATTTCATAATAACAAAGTTATACATTTAGAGTTTGCTGTAATGGCTAGTGAGGCTCCTGAATTACCCCATGTTAATATCCCTCATGGTTATTAAATCCATTTAAATATCAAGTCTGCCCAAACTTCCTAGGAAAAGGGCAGCAGGAATTTTTTGTCTCACTCCTGTGTGGGCCTGATATTTCAGAATCTGAGAAAGTTTTTAGCTTGCTAACAGTTGCTAGCTCTTTCCCAGGGGAAAACTTCTCAACAAAGTTTCCTTCTCAAAACAATCTTGTAAAAACAACTATTCTTTCTCAAAACAATCTTCCCCAAGTAGCGTTTTGCTGTTTCCCTAGTTTAACTAATGAAATTAGAGAGGTGTCGTTCCTATTCACCAATCACGTTAAGTCGATATCAGAACAACTTATAAAATAGTAAGAAGAGTTAGACAAAAAAGCTTTTTATCTTCTTTGCCTTCTGAATTTTAGAGTCTGTCATCTTTCTTTCATGTCTTACAGTGACACTCCTGCATCAGTTTAAGAACCTGTTCCTGTGTGCAGGGTGGAATTATCCAGGTACAGCTGGCACAAACAGCTCTCCCACGACAGTTGGAGGATATCCAAAGGCTTCCTGCCTCAGTCGAGCTGGGATGCAGGGTAATTATTTCATTTTGGGGAGGATAATTACTGAATGGTTTTCCCCATTACCTGCAAACGATGCCCAAACCAAGGCAAGGCTGTGGCGCCACTCCATTCTCCTGCTGGCGCTCGAGGTGGGGACAAGTTTGGTCAGCCAGAAATTGCCAGGAAAACGGTGCATTTCAGCATCTTGCCTGCAACTGCAGCAAGGCAATCCTGCCCTGAAAGGGGGCCAGCTGGAATTATGCAATGGAGCAGGGTGACATTTCCCAGCAGCAAGGCTGAGGGAGCGGCGCTGATGTGGCTCAGTGGATATGGACTCGTGCTCCGTTCAGCTCACGGAACAGGGACAGGCAAAAAAGGGGACAGCCCATGAGCTCCCCCACGAGTGACTCGGAAAGAAGGGGAAATCAGGCATGAAGAACAGACTGAGAGGCTGGTGTGACAGTCCCCCTCTCTTTGAATCTCACCTATTTTTACATTTATGGAGAGTTTTTTAATAGCAAATAATTTAATTGTCCTTTTAAGTTGAAGGATGTATCTGCCTTTGATTCACTTTAAAAATAAAAGACAAAAAAATACTGCCACAAACATGAAAATTGTTGATTCTTCTCACTGGTTTAAGATGGATCTGTCAGGTTTGTACACAATTTTTGAAAAATTAGAGAGTTGCTCAGGGCTGTGTCCAGTAGGATTTTGAATATCTGCAGAGGGGGAGACTCCACAGCTTCTATAATGACTTCTGTGACGATCACTTCTTCTGTGACAATGTTTGACTACCCTCACCACTAATTCAAACAAAAATTACAATTTCTTTCAGCTTCACAACCAGGTAAAAAGAGGGATGGCTCTAGCAGAAGTAGTTAACAAAGCTAGATTTAACCACATTGATCTATGTAATTAATTTAATTTGGACCAGAGCAAGGTTTTCTAATTTCAAACTATAAATAACTGATAACTTTTAAAAATTAAGAATATCTATTCATAAGGGCCTGAACATGTAATTTAACAATTTCTATTCTAAGGAACCAAACACTGACAGAGGTGTTACATTTATACATCACAGCTCAGTAGTGATTCTACAATCTCAAGACATGAATTATTCTTCTCCATCTCTTAACCCTGTCTGGTTCTCTAATTTGAACTTTTTCCTTCTGTAATAAATAGTCTACATTTCAAGACAAAAATAATTAAAACAGAAGGATGGAAGTCTTTTAATTTAAAAAATAAAACTCATTTTGAAAAATCTCTCCATTCCAAATGGCAATAATTCGTGGAATTAACCAGGGGTGCATTAATGCACCACACCATAATGCAAAGAATGAACTCTTGTTATGACACTACTGATTAATTCTTAGTTATGATTAGGATCCTCCAGCCTTGGTGTTTCCAGATGAGATTAAAGTGAATTTTACTGGAACAGATTTTTCTCCACATTTCCCTCAGAGGAGTCTTGGCATATTTATTGCACTACAAGATATTATTCATCTGTATTTAGGGACCTTCCTATTGTTATTGATCAAACCCATTCCCACACTCCCTTAAAATGTGCCATTTCATGAGAATTTAGCTCTAAATTTGGAATATTCCCTATTCCCTTTCCAGATATGGCCACTAAAAAGCTGCACCCTTGTTTTTTTGTACAGCCCCAGGGAATTGGCAATTGTTGGATTTATTCTGGCACCACCCCAGCTTTAAGTGCAATGAGAACTGTTGACAAGTAACCTACATAATCAAAGTAATTAGACACAGCAATTGTTATAAACTTACTTTAATCAACAACTAATTTACTTTAAATATAGTCTAAGTGCAAGGATTCTGTTTGAGTTTGCTATAAAAGAAAGCCTCAGCATTTCTCCCGTTGCCAATATCAGCAGAACCCAGACCAGAGCCACAAAGGGAGAATTTCTAAACTGAACTGGCAAAAATTAAGAGCAGATTAAGAGATTTCATAAATTTCTAATGAATTTTTCAACATATTTGGCAAACACTTTCCAAGTTGTCATGAGCAAGCACCAAGCTGAGCATTTTTCACAAAGTGCAAAAGAGAAATTGCACCTAATGGCAGGGCTGCAATTGGCGCCTCCTTAATGGCACCCAAGAGCTGCTGCCTTGGGTTGGATCTGTTAAACTCAGCTTTTACTGCCTGTTGGTCTGGCTCTGTGAGAGCTGCAGACAGAAAACAGGACAGAGACTGCCTGGAGTGGAGCCCATCAGGTAGGAAAATCCAGTTCCAAGGAAACGTCCCCAGTGCAAAAAGTGTTTTTTTCTAATTTTCCAAATTAGACCCAACACTGGGATTTACACGGGCTTGGCCAACATTAAAAACCTTAAAGCATCTGCCTTAGGGCTGCAACCTCACCTTTTAGGTTTAAGGAAACAGAGATACATTTTCTTCAGTCTAAGCAGCAGCTGTACACTTGGAAAATGTCCTTGGAGCCACTCTACCACACACTCTAGTCATTTATTAAGAGAAGAGATTTTTCACATCTCAATCCTTCCTCCCACCAAGCCAATAGTAATATTCAATGATTCTGACCACAGGAGCCTCAAAACTCCTCACCTTTTATTAACTATTTAATTCTTTTAATCAAAATCAATCACAGTTTTTAAAAACAGCTCCACTGGTAGCCTGAAGTGCCTCTCGTGCCTGTTTTTGCCTGGCCATCATGCATGAATTTCAACCACCAAGCGTGGAACCCATCAGCTATTCCAGGGTATCTACATATACCCACTCGCATTTCTATTTGTATTCCCTCCTATGTTTTTTTTTAACTAATTAGAAATGGGAAAACCAATCAACCAAACATCCCGTTGCACAAAAATCCACCAAAACCCAGTCCCACCATCTGAAAAATATGAACTGTGGTAAAAACCATGATGTACAAGAATTTAATCTCCCGTTAAATAACAGAAAATGCGTGACCTTTACAGATGTGCATCAAAAACCTGAATTTCCTTAAAAGAAAGAGAACTTACAGGTGCCTGATCTGTCCATTCAGTACTCACATGCAGACAACTTATCAATGCTCTGGGGATTGTCTGCTTTTCTATTAAATAGAGCCAGATAGGAAAACTAAATTTCTAGAAAGACCAAACCAAACCAAAGATTAATCTTAATACTTGCTGCCTTTCTGGTGGCACCACAGCTACAAACAATTTGTACAGTGGAAGGAGCTAAATTTAGTGAGTGCAAAGCAAATCTAGCCCCATGAAAAAAGGAAGTTTTTTTCACTTGATTGAAGCTCCTGATTATAGCCCATCATAATTACAGATTTTCTCTGTTAATAGTACTCATTTCCAGAGTAAGGAGAAGGGTTCTTCAAGCACCCAAAGGAGTCTAAAAACACCAAGAGCAGATATTGCACTGCTGATACAAAATGTGCTCCTCTTTATCGGCACGTATCAGTTGGAACTATTTTTAAATTGGTTTTGGTTTGTTCCATTTGGGCTTTGGGAGGCGAATTGGTGAGCTCAAGTGGATATAATCTGTCAGAGCGATGCTTAGCTAATATATTTTCTCAGAGGGATTTTGTTTTTTGCATGATTGGTGGGATAATGTTTGGGATGCATTCTAAATTCAGTGCTCTGGCCAGGCCCTCTCCTTGTCAGGACACCAGGAATGATGCCTTGGCTGGGCAGAGCAGCAGACGGAGGCTGCAGCCAATTTGTGCCTGATTATTCATTCAGGAGGAAACGGGACAGCAGTGATGGAGAGCTGGAACATCCTGTCCTCCTTCAGAGGAAAATTCTCCCAGAAAAATCTTGGTTCGCACCTCTTCCAAACGCACAGCCCCTATCACACCAGCCCTGAGCACTGCCAGCCTTTGGAGTGAGGGGAAATGGAGAGGGATGGAATAAATGGAAATGATAGAAAAATAACAATGACGTAAAAAATCTGCATTGGAGCTGTTTAACATGCTCAGGACTTTCCTTTGGTGGCAGATGAGCCACATCTCCTGCTCAACTCTCATCCAGAATTCCCCAAGGATAGAATGTCCCAATGTCCCTGCAAGGGCTCACCAGGAGCCAGCCACACTCTACTGCTCTGTGTGTTTGTACCTGCACAGGTAAGGCAGGCTCACAGATTTATTCCATGTATCCCATTCCATTTATTCCATTTGTTAAGGCAGGCTCACAGTACTTTTCCCATTCATGTTAAATTTTTATAATTTTCAGAAGGTTCTTTTCCATGCAAGGAGTCTTTTGGTGCTATGGCAAATGAGCCACATCTCCTGCCCAACTCTCATCCAGAATTCCCCAAGGATAAAAAGTCCCAATGTGCCTGCAAGGGCTCACCAGGAGCCAGCCACACTCTACTGCTCTGTGTGTTGGCACCTGCAGAGGTAAGGCAGGCTCACAGATTTATCCCATGTATCCCATTCCATTTGTTAAGGCAGGCTCACAGATTTATTCCATGTATCCCATTCCATTTATTCCATTCCTTAAGGCAGGCTCACAGATTTATCCCATGTATCCCATTCCATTTATTCCATTCCTTAAGGCAGGCTCACAGTACTTTTTCCACTTTTCCTAAATTTTTATAATTTTCAGAAGGTTCTTTTCCATGCAAGATATCTTTTGGTGCTATGGCTGATGAGCCACATCTCCTGCCCAACTCTCATCCAGAATTCCCCAAGGATAGAATGTCCCAATGTCCCTGCAAGGGCTCACCAGGAGCCAGCCACACTCTACTGCTCAGTGTGTTGGCACCTGCACAGGTAAGGCAGGCTCACAGATTTATTCCATGTATCCCATTCCATTCATTAAGGCAGGCTCACAGATTTATCCCATATATCCTATTCCATTTCTTCCATTCAGTTAAGGCAGGCTCACAGTACTTTTCCCATTTATGTTAAATTTTTATAATTTCCAGAAGGTTCTTTTCCATGCAAGGAGTCTTTTGGTGCTATGGCTGAGAGTCACATCTCCTTCCCAACTCTCATCCAGAATTCCCCAAGGATAAAAAGTCCCAATGTGCCTGTAAGGGCTCACCAGGAGCCAGCCACACTCCAATGCTCTGTGTGTTTGTACCTGCACAGGTAAGACAGGCTCACAGATTTATCCCATTTATTCCATTTGCTAAGGAATCAGGCTCACTGTACTTTTTCCACTTACCCTAAATTTTTATAATTTCTGGAAGGGTCTTTTCCATGCAAGGTGGCCACGCAGCAGCTCTGTCATTTTCTCAGTGATGCTAAGGGACTGGGTGACTTTGACTAAGTCAAAATAATCCAACAGCCTTTCCTTTGAAAAATTCCTGTTACCTCTGCAAGGCTCCAGCTGGGAAAAGGATTTTGTGGGACACATCTCCTGCCTGCTCCCTGTCATTCCTACATCCCTGAGAACCTGGATCCATCACAGTCACGTGCCTGTGGGAAGCCAGAGCCCCTCATGGATCACTGGTAACAATTCTCCAGGATTCCATCAATCCTAGAGATTCTGCTGTCCCAGAACCACCTCCAAAAGCAGAAAGGCCCAGGATTTTTGGACACCTTCCCACAGTCCCAAACAACCCAGAAATAAAATTGATTGTATCCCAAAGGAGCCAAGAGCTTCAGACACAAGAAGAGAAAACCTGGAAGAAAAATAGGCTCTACCAGCAGGAGAAACCAGGAACTGGAAATTGAAGCATAGATTTTACTTATCACATATTTCATACCAATTTTCTAAGTTATCTGTGACTCAGAAAGAATATAATATTTGCTTACATTAAAATAGATCTCACAAAGTGCAAGGTCAGTCACAAAGAATAGCAATGAAAGTCAGTTTAAAGTCTTGTTCAAGTCTGCAAATAACTCCTGCCATTTATTGCTCTGAAATCAACACATTTTCTGTCACAGGCTTTATTCCTGACCCATTGTACTTCAGATCTTGTACCATTTGCATTTTGGTGATTATTGACTGGTGTTTTTCGCCCCCCCCCCCCCGAGGAATAAACCACATTGGAGCTCTGAGAGTAAAAACATACTCAAACTGCATTGTATATAAAATATATATTTACACAATATAAATCTGAAAGGAAATTAATTTCCTATTTCATTACGAGGTGATTCACCCACCACATTGATTCCTAATGCAGTTTGTGTACCTATAAAAACCACCACCGTTTTCTGTGAAATTGGCATTAAATCATCACATTGGAAGGTATTATCCTCCTGTTGCTGTGACTGAGAGCACAAAGAAAAACCACATTAAAACGAAATGTGCCTGAAGTAATTGGTTCATAGCAACTCCTGTAAAAACAAAAGCTCCCATCAGGAAAACATGCTCCCTGAGAATATTCCCTGAAAAGTGTTAGCACCAGCACATCAATCAGCTCCAAGGTGTGATGGCTCCACCTCAGCAGGGTGTCAGAGGCAGGAAAAGGAGCCCAAGGCACTCAAATCATTCATTGTGTCAACTTATTTAAGAAAAAAATAAAGAAAAAAAAGTCCTAAAATGCTCAGAGAACAAGAAGCAATATTTATAAACCCTGATGAAAACAGTGTGGAGCACCTTGCAGGAAACAATGATTATTAAATCCTGCATTTTGGGAAGAGCTGGAGATTTATCCCCACAAGTGAATCTTCTCATGCCAGGACAAGATTTGTGCAGAATAAGAACGTGAACATAAGATAGATAACATAAAACAAAGTTCTATGCAAGGCAATAGGAAAAACATTTGTTGTATCATAGCGAGTTCAAAATTTTATTTATTCATTTTCATACCAGCAAGAAGGAAAAAAAACCAACCCAAATGTATAAAATATTATAATAACAAAAAGCTTCCAAGTGATTTTAGACCGACTAAAACCTGGCAGTGAATTTGGATTCCAACAGGAATTAATGGAATCTGCAATTACCAAACTGAAGGCAGAGGAGGCCAGGATGAGGGAGGCATTTATTGCCATGGATCCTGTCACTGGAGGAAATGTGACAAAACAAAGATGACCAAATGTGATGAAAATGAAGAAATAGAATTTAAGCTTTTAGCTAATATGGGATTAATTTGTCAAGCAGGAATATTTATTTATCCATCCCCTTTTCCTCTGTCCATTGGTTGCTGGGGCAGCACAGTCACCCCTTTCCTTGGCAGAACACCAGGAATGAGGGAGGGAGCTGCTGGTGCCCGGTTCATCCCAATTCCAGCTCACTGGGGAGGGGATGAGCTCTGCCCCAGCACATTTATCCCAAATTTTCTCCCTCCGACATCTGTGTCCCTCTGCAGGGAATCCAACCTTTCCTCTGGCAACCGGGACACCAAATCCCACAGCCTGGGGTACACGGCAGAGGGAGAAGATGGCCCTGCTCCCAAATTCCCCACTTCTGCTCCCAAATAATTCCCCTCTTCTGCTCCCAAATAATTCCCCCCTTTCTGCTCCCAAATAATTCCCTTTTTCTGCTCCCAATAATTCCCCCCTTCTGCTCCCAAATTCTCCTCTTCTGCTCCCAAATTATTCCCCTCTTCTGCTCCCAAATTCCCCCCTTCTGCTCCCAAATAATTCCCTTCTTCTGCTCCCAAATAATTCCCCCCTTCTGCTCCCAAATTCTCCTCTTCTGCTCCCAAATTATTCCCCTCTTCTGCTCCCAAATTCCCCCCTTCTGCTCCCAAATTCTCCTCTTCTGCTCCCAAATAATTCCCCACTTCTGCTCCCACATGATTCCCTCTTCTGCTCCCAAATTCTCTTCTGCTCCCAAATGATTCCCTCTTCTGCTCCCAAATTCTCTTCTGCTCCCAAATAATTCCCCTCTCCTGCGCCAAAATTCCCCCCTTCTGCTCCAAAATTCCCCTCTTCTGCTCCCAAATAATTCCTTCTTCTGCTCCCAAATTCTCTTCTGCTCCCAAATAATTCCCTTCTTCTGCTCCCAGATAATTCCCCCTTTCTGCTCCCAAATAATCCCCCCCTTCTGCTCCCAAATTCTCCTCTTCTGCTCCCAAATAATTCCCTTCTTCTGCTCCCAGATAATTCCCCCTTTCTGCTCCCAAATTCCCCCCTTCTGCTCCCAAATAATTCCCCTGTTCTGCTCCCAAATAATTCCCCTCTTCCTTGGCAGCTGACTCCATTCCACACCTCACAACTCCCCCAAAAATGAGATTTCATTCAAACCCAGCATTTTTGGCAAGACAAACCCCTCGTGCCAATGGCAGGGAGAGCAGGCTGGGCTAAGGGCCTGTCCCAGGCTTTACACACCCCAGCCTCCCCTAAACACAGTGATTTCAATTATTTCAAGTTACTTCAATTATTTCAAGTTATTTCAATTATTTCAAGTTATCTCAATTATTAAGTCAGCTGCTAATTTTGGGAGAAAAGCTGTTTTTGTACCTCTCACTCTACACAACTCCAATGGCAAGTGATGTGTGAAGATCATTACTTTCTGCTAATTACCACTCCTAGAAGCACAGACAATTAACTGCATCGTCTATTATCCCTAATAATTATTATTTACACGGTAAATAAGATGGACACTGTAGGCTGGGCTTTTTCCCTGCCTAATTTATCCTGAGAAAACGCTTACCAAGGGCTTTATAGAAAGTTTTAAATAAGTTGGGAGAGATTTTGGGGGTGATGATTGTCTTGCTTATATTTAGAAAGTTTCTCTGGCCTGCATTGTCTGTTCCCATTCATAATTTACTGCTTTACACAGTTGTGTAAGACTGGGAATAAAATACAAAAAAAACCCAGATTAAGATACAAATTTACCTAAAATAGGAATTATTTTGCCTAGGAAATAAAACCTCTTACAAATACATAGATTTTTAGAAATTGGCTCAACCAATTTTCAATCAAATCAACCAAGTTTTTAATTTTAAATGGCTCAAATGCACCATTTAGCTGGAGGTACAGAAGATATTTTAATGCTGTCACCTAAGCTCTTCAACAAGAAGAGCACGTGCAATTTTCACAAATTTCCAGTACCAAACTACTGTGCTGAAAGCAGCCAATAAATGTCTTGCAGCACTACCCAGAACTTGTTTGATTTCTGATTCCTGGGGTGACTTTCCTGATCTAAATCCACCCTCCTGTGCCACCCTGGGAATCACACAGGGTATCAGAGGCAGGAAAAGGAGCCCAGCACCCTCAAATCATTCATTGTGCCAACATATTTTGCTTAAAAAAAGGGGGGGAAAAAAGGAAAAAAAAAGGAGAAAAAAAAAGAAGGAAAAAAAAAAGAAAGAAGGGGAAAAAAAGAAGAAAAAAAAAGGGAAAAAAAGAAGAAAAAAAAAAGAAGGGAAAAAAGGGTCCTAAAGATGCTCATACAAGAAGCCATATTTATAAATCCAGATGAAAACACAGTGGAGCATCTTGTAGGAAATAGTGATTTTTAAAGCCTGCACTTTCGGGAAGAGCTGGAGGTTATCCCCACAAGTGAATCAAGCAGATTTTCCTCTGTGTTTCTCCTGGTATCCCATATTTAGTAACTTTTTGTACCCTTAAGGCTGCAGGATCCAAACAGCAAAACCTGGAGCAGTTTCATGAGTCCTTCCAAATTCCCTTGGTCTTGTTCAGACAGGGAAGGAAATGAGGATCCTTGAATTTCTCCACCAGTTCCTCCCAGTACATTTTTCTGAGCCATTTTCTGGATGGCTTTAATTACACAGAGAGAGGCTTTTAGGACTCCAAATGCATTCCACAGTGCAGGAAGGTGATTCCAGCCTGTTGCTCCTCCCTTATCCAAAACCAGTGGCACCAACAAGGAGCTGCTCCAGTGCCTTTACATGGGCTAAGATGAAAATATTAATATTTCTTACTGTTTACTGATTTCCTGTATGATTATATGAGGGTAAAACCTTCCATAAAATCATTAAATAGCACTCCTCCTCCTCACCAGGCTTAAAACACAAATTATGAAATCGTGACAGAGCGTCTGAAGGGAGAATTTACTTTTGAGCACTGCCCGAGGAAAGAAAGCAGAGATAAACAAACACACTGAAGGATGGGCACTGCTGAATTGTCACCAAAATTCCCCCCAGCCCTTCTGGACCAGCACTAGCATTGCAAAGCTCCCTGTGGACACAGCTTGGATTTGTGCAGCACACGGTGCAGAAAAAATGGGAAAACCACATTGTAAATAGAGGAGCACAGTGTGAGAACTCATGGAAAGTCTTCTGCTGCCAATTCAGAATGAGCCTTGCCTTTCCTTTCCTTTCCTTTCCTTTCCTTTCCTTTCCTTTCCTTTCCTTTCCTTTCCTTTCCTTTCCTTTCCTTTCCTTTCCTTTCCTTTCCTTTCCTTTCCTTTCCTTCCCTTTCCTTCCCTTTCCTTCCCTTTCCTTCCCCTTTCCTTCCCTTTCCTTCCCTTTCCTTCCCTTTCCTTCCCTTTCCTTCCCTTTCCTTCCCTTTCCCCTTCCCTTTCCCCTTCCCTTTCCCCTTCCCTTTCCCCTTCCCTTTCCCCTTCCCTTTCCCCTTCCCTTCCCTTTCCCCTTTCCATTCTCCTTTCCTTACTCCTTCCCTTCCCCTTTCCTTTCCTCTTTCCTTTTTCCTTCCCTTTTCATTTCCTTTCCTTTCCTTTTTCCTTTCCTTCCCTTTCCCCTTTCCTTTTCTTTTCCTTTGCTTTCCCCTTTCCTTTTTCCTTCCCTTCCCCTTCCTCTCTCCTTTTTCCTTTTCCTTTCTCTTCCCTTTTCCCCTTTCCTTTCTTTTTCCCCTTCCCTTTCCCCTTCCCTTCCCTTCCCTTCCCTTCCCTTCCCTTCCCTTCCCTTCCCTTCCCTTCCCTTCCCTTCCCTTCCCTTCCCTTCCCTTCCCTTCCCTTCCCTTCCCTTCCCTTCCCTTCCCTTCCCTTCCCTTCCCTTCCCTTCCCTGCCTTGTCCTTTCCTGTTTTCCCTTTTCCCCCTCAATTTACCCTCCCTGCCACTCTGTTTTCGGGGTTCTCTCTCCTTTTCCCATCCCCTCTTTGCTCCCAAAGCTCTGGCTCAGGCAGCTCAGCCTGAACTGCCCACTTGACCACCTGATAAATGATTTTTTTTTTCCAAATACTTCAGAACAACAGCTGGAGCTGCCACTTGTGCCTTGATGTCAGTGGCAGAAGGAAAAAAACAAGATTTAAGCAATGCCATTTACTCTGTTGTCATTTAAATTATCATAAATGAAAACCTTCCTCAATCTATCCTTATTAATTTTTTTTACCATTTCTGTCCTCATATTTTGTGCCTGGAGGGGTTTTTTTAAAGTATTTATTTTGGCTCATTTTTAGCAGCAATAAGGGGGGAAATAAACTGGATGAAATAAGAGATGGCTTGAACCTGCATGTGCAGGAAAAATAAATGGGAAAATCATCTTTAACACAAGAAACAAAGGGCCTGAGAATACGCTCTAAGCAAACCATACATGAGAGGAAAAATATCTTTGCAATTCCATACCCCAAAACAACTCAAAGAGGCAGTTTGGAGGTCAAAAGTGCTTTTCTTATGGTTCTCCTTGGGATAAAAAAGGGAAATTCTGGTGGCACACCACAGCAGTTCCGTTTAGCAGAGAGCTCTGCTGCTGTAGCCTCAGGCCACAGAAATTCCCTGATTTTCTCTTGGTAACTGTGGCCTAACCTGATCTACTGGGGCTTGAGCTTTTGTAAAAATGAAATTAAAAATCCCTTTCCTACACAGTCTCTTTCTTCCTTTCCATTTGCAAAGCAAAACTTCAAATAAATACAGAGACACATTAAATACACATATATAAATAAAGATAAATAAAGGAAATGTCTCTTCTCTGTCAGATGAGAATTAGGGTGCTACAGGCAAACACTGTTTAAAAAGTGACATTTCAATTTTCCTTCCCATCTCTTATAACTTTCCACATTAATGTGGGGAAATGTATGGAAAAATCCATAAACATACCTGCTACAACTTAAGTTTTGATATTATTTGGTAGGAAACTTCCAAATATCCATATTCCCAAAAAAAGTTTAAAGTTGTTTTTTTTAAGAAGGCCTTACTATATTGAAATTGTTGGAATTATGAATGGTAAAAAGAATTCTCAGGAATTTTGTGTTGGCTAAATATATATATTATGTAATTATTGAGACAATTTTTTTTTTACCTGATTAAAAAAATTTTTAAAAGTCAAGATTAATTCGAGTATTTGATGAATAATATTCAGTCTTTGAATAAAAAAATAAATCAATCTCAAAGAAAGAAGCATATTTTGCACTTTGCACACCTTCTCGAAGGCTGTTCCTGACAGGAACATTGTGTCTCCCAATAATTGGAGAGCTCTTCTTGCTTGGGATGCAAATATATTTTCCCAAATAAAAAGAATTTTCACCTGGCTACCACATCCACGTTCCCAATCCCAACAATAGATTTGCATCGATGCTTGCAAAGCAGCTGTTGTGCTAAAATCTTATTTTCTGTCCTTTCCCCATTTCCCTTTTGTAGAATGTCATTGCTTCTTATAGCTTCTATATGTTATGAAAATATTATTCTTCTAACAATTCTTCTAACATATTTTTATCTACCTGCTCTGCCTTTCAGCTGCAATGAAATTGTCTGGACTCTTTGTGTTTTATTTCATTTTCTCCTTTAGGTTTTATCCAACAGCAGCCTTTTTGTCCTAAAAGCCTTCCCAGGTCACGTTCATAATTTGATGGATATTTGCTAACATACAGACCAACATA
Source organism: Acrocephalus scirpaceus scirpaceus (assembly GCA_910950805.1). Taxonomy (NCBI): domain Eukaryota; kingdom Metazoa; phylum Chordata; class Aves; order Passeriformes; family Sylviidae; genus Acrocephalus; species Acrocephalus scirpaceus. The sequence goes on from OU383782.1 coordinate 2,998,208, forward strand.
TTTTTATTTAATTTCCTCTGGGAAAAGGGAGTGAATGTTTTGTGCTTTTCTATGACGTCTCTTCCATTGGTTCAAGGTTGGCCACCAAATCCTGCCACACTCTGCAAATGCACCAAATCACCACCAGAACAGCACCAAAAACTCCCAGAATTCCAAATATTCACCCAGCCCAGGCCAGAGGAGCCTTTTATCCCTCAGCACCCATCCAGCAGCAAATAAAATGCAAATAAAAGTGTTAGATCCTCACAATAACAGCTCCAGCTGGGACTTTTCCACTGGTGCTGAAAATCCCTCAGCTAAACCCTAATTGTGGTGTCCTCTTCATCAGGCACATCACACCCAGCCAGGAAATGAAAAGCAGAAATACCTTTCTAATTAAAACTGAAATTATGAAAGTGAGAGCTGCACAGAAAAGTTCAAACCAGTGTTTGTTGGGAGTCTCTCTTTCCTCACTGCTCCCTGATATCCCAGATCAAGGTGCTCCTGCTCCAGGTGCAATCAAAGTACCCCCAAAATGCAGATTTTGGTCTCAGAGTGAGAGCCTTGGCAGCCCCCAGGCAAAAACGTTCCGAGCCTGATTTTATTTCCAGGTGGAAACAGGAATAGTGAACAGAAAGCATCACACAAACAGCAGAAAAGTTGCTCTGCAGCTAAAGGGATGCAAAATCAGCTCACCCAGCAAGCTAATCTTGGAAAGCAGTAACGAGAGCTATATTTAATGATGCTATTGTTCAGTTGGAATAATTTGTGTTTAATTTCTCAGGGAAATTCAAATCTTTTGTGCCAAGCACTGATATTATTCCCTTTTTATAATTTTTATCAATGGTTCAATTGCCCCTTAATCAAAAGACAATGCAGGAGGGAATATTTCTCATTCAGCAGAGCATCTTGACTAATTTTATGGTCCCATATGTGATCCCTCGGAACAGAAGTTCACACAAAGAGCAATTTACAGCACACACGTAGCTGGAGAGCTAAAAATAGAATATGCAAATCTCAGTCTTGGCGACAGAACCCTTGCAATGCCCTTTGGGTTTCAGCTGATATTCACAATTTGATTAAACATGCTCCAAGAACGAGCGTGCATTCTGTATTAGCAGGAAGGAAAACAATTCTGTATATTTATCCTGGAAACAACTCCCTCGGGTGTTTTTTACTGTATTTATTTGGGATGCAAAATGGGCTGTGGCAAAATATCTTGTATCATAAAGTTCAGCTTCAGCTTGGTATAAACTGTGAACAAAATGAAATCCCCTGAGATTGGAGCTGTGGCTCTCGTGGAGTCCATGTTGCAAAGCTTTAGCTCATAAGATCTAAAAGATCACCATTAATTTTAAACAGATACGTTCAAGCAGTCACTGACCTGCATCCAGAGGATTTCACCCCTTTAGCAGTTTAGAATCAGACTCTGTGCAAAGCTTAATAAGCACTGAAATGGTGAAATATTGCCTTTTTTTTTTTTAATAGGCACATAGAACTAATTCCAACAAGGAGCAACAAAGCCAAGTCAGAGTTTTAAAAAAATCAAAATTACATTGAAACCATTTAAGAACTAGTGTTGACCAGAAATGTTTCAGTAAACCACAAGAAAAAACGAGATTATTTAACTGAATATTGCAGATGTGGAAAGTCTGATGACTTCCCATTTACTCTGGGATTCAGAGAGCGTGAACTGGTGTGGAAGCTGAGCAGAAACACTTCGGTACTGGCTTTGATCTCAAAATGAACAGCAGAATATAAAACTCTGGATAAGCCTCTGCCAGTCACACCTGGCTGAAACACCAACCCCCTGCTGCTCCCTGGGAATGAGGGAAATTCTGCTGACACTGGGAACGTTCTCCCAAAGCCTTCCCAAAGGCAAATCCGTGCCTTGTCTTAATCCTGGGAACTCAGGGGGTTTTATTCTCTTTCTCCAGGAGGAAGCACCTAAGGTGACTTAGGCTGTAACAACATTGAAATAACCAAGGTGTATTTTCCTCTCCCCAGCAATCCAATGTTACATCGATTGGTGAGAGCAGGAATTATCCAGCAACAGCAACCTGCTCTTGCTGGTTTAGAAAGGCACAAATGAAATTCAAAGAGCTGCTGCCATAAAATATCCACTCTGAGCTATCACACTGTATTTGTTTTCTCTGATTGTATTTTAAAAGATCTCTTTTAAAACAAACATGAGGTACACGCCTGACTTTATTCTGCAGCTCAGCACAGACCTATAAAAAGGACAACACTTATATTCATAAACTAAAAAGAAAAAAAATCTATTTGTTCAGCAGCATTAACATTCAGCTTGACCTTTCAAAGAACAAATCTATTGGAATTGCAAAAATTTTCAGTCTCTTAATTAGTTTTGTACAGAAGAATCCAATGCCACAAGCAAACAGGATATTTCCATTCTGGCCTCCTGTACAGAATGAATAAAATACTTCAGGATGTAACTCACTTGAAACCAGAATGAATAAAGGTCATTAACCTCACTGATTTCACCAATCCAATTTGTGCTCTTTGGGCATTAATTGAAATTTCTTAGACACACAAAAATCATTTTGCACACATGAAGGCCCAGCAAAAACCAGATGTGTTACCACACATTTGTGTTCCCGAATTTATCTGCACCAAAACTGGGCCACCCCAATCTAACGGCAGAAGGAGTTTTTTAAATGTCTCATCATCTTGTACTCTTAAATAAATCCCTGTCCTTGAAAAAAACAATAAAATATGCATTTTTTAGAGCACCTGCTCTCATTTTGAGGACCTCAACAGTATTTAATGCTTTGTAATCAACAAGAAGATGTTAAGGAATTAAGATTTCTCAAAAAAAAAAAAATTTACACTTTCTTGTTGCACTGCACCCCCCCCACAACCAGGTAGACGTTTTCTGTATAAGGAAAAAGGTTCCAGTTTCACCTTAGGACTTTTAAGGGAAAAGCACCAGAAGTTTCTGTGCTGTCCTGACCATAATTGGCTCAATGCCAAGACAAAACCACCGCTAGGTCTCTTCACCTGTTCCTCAGAAATGTAACTATTTTCCATTGGGCTGTTTGCCAAAAAAACACCTAAATCCTTCAAAAATGTGACTCATTTTCCTTCCATGCTTAAGGAGCAGCACAAGGCTTCTCGGTGCATTTTCAGGGTGTTGTAGCAGATGTGTGGGACCCCTCCCTGCACTCTGCTTTTGTTCTTTTGTTTTGTATTATTTTCTTCTTTAATTAAAACCGTTTTGCTTTTTCAAGACACACTCGACCGTGCCATTTCACAAATGATTTTATGCCATTTTTGTGAGGTGCTGAACACCCTCAGAGTTTGTTGAACCCTCATGGAGCTAAAAACACCTGACTGGGCGAAAACTCCAGCACCTCCTTCCTCATTTCATATTCCCCCCCCAAAAAAAGGCCCCTACTCACCAGGATTTTCGTGGTGTAAGCGCTGTTGATGGCGATTGCGTTGACCAGCAGCTCCATGGTTTTGGCAGGGATGGAGTCGGGGTCGGGGATCTCCTTGTAGTGCACGTCCCCCACGTAGGCCTGCACCACGGTCATGCGGTTGGTGGTCAGCGTGCCCGTCTTGTCCGAGCAGATGGCCGTGGCGTTGCCCATGGTCTCGCAGGCGTCCAGGTGCCGCACCAGGTTGTTGTCCCTCATCATTTTCTGAGGGGGAAAAGCCACCAAAACCCATGTGAGAAACCCTACGAGGTTGGTTTTGAAAGGTTTTTGGTTGTAAAAAGCGAAGCGGCCCACGGTTAGTCTCGCTGGTGAGAACGTGGTGTTCTCCAAACCAGAGTGTTGGGGAGGATGAAACAGGAAAACCTTATAAAATGACTGCTTATTTGTAGAGAATATGAAACATATTAGTGAAATAGAGTTGAAGGCAAGTTTTGATGTTTAAGATGCCAAGCTTTAGTTACTGAACAACTGGAAAACAATGGTGTGGTCAGCTGAAAGTAAATCCCCCTTGATGAAACAATGCCCTTCCCCTTACTGAAAGTCTAAGGGTCAGAGCAGACCCTGCTGGCTCTGCAGGAGGGGTCCAAAGAGTCGTTTTTAGGGTTTAAAATATAACACTGTATGGTAATGTAGTGATTCTTATAGGCTGTATGTAAATGCTGTAGGATTTGTATCTTGTACTAGATTGGTTGGTGTAGATTAGAATATTCAGTATAGAAGAAGATTTAATGTATGGTAACGGGAATTTCGCTCTCTTGCTCCTTCTCTTCTTCCTCCTCTCTTTCTCTTTCTCTTCTTCACTCTCTTCTCACTCTCTCAGACCTGCTCCGAGCTGCAGCTGGCAGCTCGAAGCAGGGCCCCTTCACCCACGCCCTACACAATAAACTGCATGCTCCAAAACCAGGTTTGACTCCAGAGATCTCTCGTCTCCATCCATCACGACTGACCCGCTGTTCTCACACCAGAGCTTTGGCTGGGGGCCAATAACCCCAAATCTCAGTTACAGACAACCAAGCTGTGCCTATCCCCGAGGTAATTTTGCCTTTGATAAACTAAAAGAGTTGCATCATTTTCCTGCAGGAGGTTTGCATTTTAAGGGATAGCTGGAACAGCAGAGATGAGCTAAAGGAACCAGAGATAAGAGCATTTTTCAAACATTATATATATATATATATATAAAAATCTCATTTCTATTATAGCCAAGTTTGGGGTTTTTTTATTAACACTGTTTGGAATGCCAGGATATTATCCACATGTTTTGGGGGAAAAGCAAAAGGGAAAGAGAATGGGAAAAGAAAAAGGGTGTCAGAGGAAGGACATCAGGAGAATGAGAAAACATTTTTAAAGCAGACTCTTTATCAGCAAAACCCCATCTTTTAGACTTGCTCCTTTTTCCTGGTAATTGTGATATTTGGCTACACAGAAGCCAGGAGATTCCTTCCTAAACTTCCTAAGCTAATTTGTTTACATGCTAAATGGAAATAAATCTTACACCATCTTCATCTAAGATTCCCAGAATGTTTAAATCATCTGATTAAATTGCTCAAGTAATCCCCAAGTCCAGGATGTTAATCCTCTTTAATTTCCTAATAGAACCATTTACATTGACTTCAAAGAACTGCCACTGCATTTAAGAAAAGTCCATGAAAGCTTCAGTGAAACTCTTAATTTCTTTGAGAAACTCCAATTTCTCTGAGAAGTGTTCCTGAAGACTTCAAATCCTTGTCAAAACTTTGTGCAATTGCACAAGAAAAATTGAATACAAAATTATTCTGTATCAAAAGGCTGGACCATTTTCAGAGTACATTCTGCTCAATAAATTCCTGGCTCCTTGCAAAATTTCTCCTGCTTGATATTCCTGCAATGTGCAGTTTTAATGAGATGTGTTGGGAGGTGTATTTGCATTTTTGCTAGAAATACTTTCAGTATAAGTTTTCTTTAAAGCAATTTAATGAACATTTTGAGCACATAATTTTCAGAGCATTTTTCATCACATCTGCCAAAACCTGAGGACCAACTCAGTAGTGAGCTCAAGCAAACAGCACTTTTCTCCCTGGATGATGTTGAATGTCTCTTACCTTTACAGAATAAGCCAGAGAAATAGTGACAGCAAGTGGGAGTCCCTCAGGAACAGCAACCACGAGCACAGTAACACCAATAATGAAGAATTTAACAAAATACTGAACGTAGACAGGAGTGCACTCAGGCAACCACTGCTTCTTGTTGACCACAAAGGTGTCAATGGCAAAATACAGTACCAAGATGATGACAGTGATGGCAGACATCACCAGACCTGGGAGGAGAAATCACCAGTTACCATAAACCCAAACACCACTGAGAACACGAGCAATTAGAAACTGGGATCTGATAGGAAATTATTTCTTTCTTTGTGGCATTTTTCACCAGTACCAACAACAATGATAAACTGTACAATGAAGAAAAAACATTGCTATATTATATTTAGAGCAATCATACAGTCCAGTGCACAAGAAATTCCAAGGAATTCATTTTTAAGCACTTGCTGCTGCCTTTAACACTTCCCAGGCAGTGCAGGAGTTCTGCTGTCACGTAAGTTTATTCAATTTAGCACATTACTTTGCCTAGTAAAACATTTATCTGTCCTTTTAACCCTCACCTTTTACAAATTACTTGTCTGTCCATATTTAAACACCTTTCTTCTAAATAAGTATATCTCTAGAGGCTTGAGCAAAGGAGTCTCCCATAGTTTGTGCTGCTGTATAAAATACTGTAGAAAAGCCCCACAGATGTTTCTGGGTGAATAGAAAGAGGCAATAATGCAGAATTATCCACGGGACAGTTTTTCACTGGGTTTCTCTAAAATGTGACAAACACTGGTGTTTCCGAGGTGTCCCTTTTCAAGGGAACATCTGCAGAGGGTGCATTTTCACGAGCAGAGGTTCCAAAGAGACAGAGACACCAATAAGTATTTCACAGAATTGACAAAATATCCCAAGTATTCCATCCACTCTCCCAATGGCACAGACTGCTGGGATAGCCCTCCTGCTCCAGAGTTTTGTCCCTGGGTTTGAGTACACAAATAAAATTCCCATTGTAGCCTCAGCTCTGCCTTGCTCTGACCAGCCCTGCTTGGCAGATTTGTGTGAAGCAGTTAAGCCTGCATTTTGGAATAAATTAATTTCTCCCTGATGAGATAACAGAGTAGAAGGAGAATGCTGTGAATCTCATGTCTTAACTGCAGTTTTAAAAGAAGTTGGTAGAGCTGAAGGATGTTAAGGTTGACAGGAAACAGATGAGTCAGGGGGATCGTTCTGTGCCAGAGGATAAAGGAAAATCCATTAAAATATTGTACAGGCAAATACTCCTGACAAGGCAATGCATCCCCACAGATTGCTCAATGCCAAAGAAAAACCAAATGAGGCAATGATTAATTAATTTAATTCCTGTTCCTCGCCACATTCTGGTCAGAAATCCCTACACAATTACTTTGAGAGTGATGCTCACGTGCCTGCCAAAATACCAAAGAGAGCAGAAGTCAAGGCAGTGCAGAAAGGTATTTAATCCAAGGAATTAATCATCAGGGGAAACAAAGGAGAGAAGCTGGGGGAATAGGAGTTGGGGCAAGGCATTAAATTGGATATCAGGGACGATTATCCCAGATTTTGTCACACTCTGGTCAGGCAAAGGGAATTGGCATCGTGGGGTTGTGTGATCAACCCCTGTGATGGCCTGAAAAAAGAGGTGGGAAGGGGAAAAACCACACTGGGGAAGAAGGCTGAGATAAAACAGAAGGAAAGGGATCTTGCAGGGCCTCAACCAAGGAGCTGAGATCAAAATCTCTTTAATACCACAAGAAAAACAAATCTAAAGAACTTTAGGCCCTTACGGATGGAAGATTTCCACTCTCTCCTTGTTGGAGAAGTGCTGCTTCCAACACCAGGGGCCACGTGGTTCTGGGTACAGGAGTCAAAAGATGTGAAGGCAGGAACGTGGATATTTGGGGAAGACAGAATGCTTTTGGAATCCATGAAAAGGAGATACTGTGTGAATGATATTTTGAGGTGGTATTAGAGATTCTGAAACTGTGTACTCCCAACTTCTGAGGGGAGAGGAAATGAAATACGTAATTACTGCACTTGGGAATATTAACTCCGAGAAAAGCTGCACTTCATTTTGATTCAAATATTCATTACAATCCAAGTTGCCCAAAGCTCCTTGACAGTCAAAGCTGATTTTTAGGAGAATAAAAGATCTTCAGCACCACACACTCTCCTTAGAACAGCTTTGTGATGACCCATTTGCAAATCTTGTCCCTTTTCAGAACCATTTGTTTCGCCAGCTCTTTGACCCAGAGGGGTTTGGTGTCACCCAGCCATACCTGCTTTGCCAATCTGCACTGCCAGCTTGGTCAGCTTTCCCTGAAGGACGGACTTCTCTTTCTTGTGCATGTTGGATTTCTTCTTGTCCTTGTCGTCTCCCTCTCCCCCTTCCGCGCTCTTCAGCGGCTGCATCTCCATGGCAGCAGCCCCGTCCTGCTGCTTGGCTGATAATGCAGAACAAAACTGTTACTCCAGAGCTTTTTCCCTTCCCTTTTCTCCGTGTTCATCCTCTCAGAATCCAGCCAGCATCACCGGGGCTGCCGGGGACAATCTCAGCCAGGGAGGGACACCCTTGGCTCCCAGGCCCTGGAGACCCAGTGGGGCTCTGCAGGGCACGGCTGTGCCAGCACATCCCTCAGGACATGTGGGGATTTGGGCTGGAAAACCCAAATAAATTGGGTTTCTCCCTCATTTTTACCCCCACCCATACGCTCTGGGCCATACACATATATGTCACTGAATGTCTTGCATGTGACTTGGCAGGTGAGAGCATCAGCACCGCAGGATTCCCTGGAACAGCAGAGCTCAGGTGCTTTGACAGATCCAAATTTCTCTGAATTTTGGGATGTCTCTCAGAATGCAATGCCCCCTCATAATCATATTTCCAATGCAAACATTTTGGAGGCAATGTGGCTGCACAGATGGCTCGTGTGTCACCTCCCTGGGCTGCAGGGGCACCTCAGTGACCAGGGGAGCACACTCTGCCATCCAGCACTCCAGAAAACCCCTGAGTTATAAAGTTTCCTCAGCATTCCGTGTTCAAGAAACTCAGCCCCTGGGTCTGATGGTGGTGGCATCACCCAACAAAACCCCCACACGGTTTCAGGGCTGATCCCTCCTCTCCTGACAGAATGCCAACAGAAGGAAACTTTATTTTTACGTGTTTCTGAAAGGCAATGACATTGCAGTGCATATATGTGCATGTCTCTGCTTGGTACTGAGCACAATAAATAAAATAGGATGAGATGAAGCAGCTTTGCTTTCGTGAAGAGATTGTACAAGACTGTGCTTGTTTTACCTGGAAATCTAATTTATCTACCTAGCCCGAATGCTGATTATTTAATAGCATTTTATTTGGTACTTTTGTACCATGAACCACTGAGTTTCTCTATCCAGCTTCTGAGCCATCACCTTTGTAATGTTCAATATCATCTTAGAAGAGAAAATTATGATTTAATTTGGTATAACCCAAAGAACTCTTGATAGCTGTGTCTTACAATAAAAAGGGAATCATGACTTTGCTTCAGAGAAAGCAAAATATTGATTCCAATTTCTTCCTGACATTGTATATTAAATAAGAAACTCCTCAGACTCTCAATCTTCCTATTGTTTATCCTTATAAAAGGCTTTTACACTGCCAGACAACACCTTGGGTTTAAGGTTTCCTTTTTTTACTGCTTTGCCTTTTCCCTGCAAATGAAGAGATGTCCAGACAATGCCATCAGACACCAGAGATGATGGGACACAAAAAACTGGGCTGGAAAATCACTAACAACACGTAGGATACACAACTTGCACAGGAAAAATTAATTCAAATGAGCTTTGTGAGATGAAAGCAACATCTATAAATGGTTCACTTAAAACGCTCCTCTCCTGAACCTCTGCAGCTTGTGGAAGTTACAATCTCTTTGGTGGGTTTTTGGTTGGGGTTGGTTGGTTGGCTGGGGTTTTTTTGGACACTCTGCACGAGCAATAAGGGCCAGTTTCACACACAGGCACGGATCACAGGTTCTCACTCTACTTTGGGACAGGATTGAACTACATGCTAACAGCACAACCCACAACTTCCTGAATAGGAAAGAAGATTACCTTTGTTCTGGTTGTTCTCCATATTCCCATCCTGCATCTTGCCTAAATGATGAGAAATTCCAACAGACAACAGACAGTAAACAACCTTCAGCCGAGACAGAACAGGAAAATGGGGATTTATATCAACGGGACACAAAAGCCATGAGCACACCACGGGCACCTGGGCACCATCCCCTGCCCTCACACCTGCCCAGCTGGGCACATCCAAGGAATTCCAGCCAAGCTCAGGGTTGGAATTAAACCTTAAATCCTAAATATCAGCACGTATTTTTTGAGGAATCTGCATAAATTCAGAGGGGGAAATGAATAAAGTGGATCCAGTAAAAAGATGAATGGTTCATCACAATATCCCTGAGCTGATGTTGCAGAGGGCTGGGACTTAAAAACTGGCACACAGCAGTGTGGAGTATGATTTCCTTAATGTATTCCAGAATTAAATTAATCATGTTACTAAATTGAGAAAAAAATAGAAACAATAGTGTTAATACATCTAAATAAATAAATTTAAATGTAAATCAGATAGGGTTTTTAAATTACATTTTCCTTGCTTGGTGGTACTAATTAGCAAATTTCTTCTGGAAATACAAGTGCCAGGTGAGTTAAATTCAGATTTATCCTGAACGTAGATTTACCAAGTGCCTCTTTAATTTCCAGCTTGACATTTTATCCACAAACAGTTTTACCACAGCAAAGTCCTTATTCCTTTGTGCCTTTTTTAACTGGAAATGTCATTAGAAAATGTGTATGAGACAAAAATGCAAAATGTACAAATCACATACAAAACTTTGGTATTCAGATAAACAACTAAATACTTTCAAATGTCCCAAAATTTCTTGGTGGGATCCCTTACAAGACTTTCACAGTAAATATATGAATTTATGGAAAAGACTACAACAAATATTATTTCAGAATGGATGACATTTGGTAGTTATGTAAAACGCACAATAAAAAATGATGCTAAGGAAAATTAAGTTAAAACGCCATTACAGGATTGTTGACACATTCTAATAAGAAATGTATCATCAGAATTTATTAAAAAATGTGGAGCAGCTGCATCTTGTTCTTCTGACTGCTATGTGGATTAATTTTTTCACTCTGCTGTGAATAAATAATAATGAAATAGAAAAGCTAAGATGCATCTCTTGCATGCTGGGCTTTGCATTAAGTGGGAGAGCAAAAGTGACCAAATCAATCTTGTATTTGTCAAAAATATGCCCCGGGGTCACACTGGGGAATTCCAAAGCCCAGAAGCAGAGCCAGGAAAAGGACATCCCTAAAATCATCTCAGAGCTCAGGTGAATTACTGCAACAAACCACTCACCATCACCTGCTTGTCTGTGCCTCTAATTCTAGTCCCACCCTGGTAATAACAGGACTTTTAAAAATTCAGAATCCACCTTCCAGAGCTTTACACTTTGCACAAAGATTAATCCATGAACCTGAGCAAAACCAAGCTCATTTTCACAGTGAAATTCCCTATAAAAGCTCTGCCTGTGGGGCACAGTTGGACTCAGTACCTGCCTGGTGGCTGTTTTTCTTAGAAGGGCTTTTAATAAAGTTACTGGAAGACATAAAATATCTCTGGAGATTCGGATTTCTGGCTGGAGTTCCTTCCTAAGAACTGGAAGGCATTAATTTAGAGCAGGCAGTCTGCTCAGTTTCCTGCTCTCAACATCCTTTTGCAGAGCGCAATTCCAAACGTTGGAGGGGCAAAAAATTGAACAATATTCAACTTTCATAAAGATAAAAATCACCAACGAAACCTAAATGTGACTGTCCCAGCTGGCAAACACATCACAGAGATTATTTTTCTTCCTAAATTAAAATGTTTACTTTTAGGACATATATCTGCTATTTAATAGCATACTTAGCATAATAAATTGCACTAACAATTGACTGGCTACCTAAAAATAACACACACAAAACAAACAATCATTAACAACAGTGTAAACTCAGGGATTTAAAAAATACATTCTTAATATTCTCCATCTACTGCATTCAGGTTATTGAGAGGGGGAAGTCATCACAAGTAGCCACAGTTCAGTTATTTAGACAGAAAAACAAAGAAAAGGTAATTTGGGTAGTCAAGATAAAGAAAAGGAAGCTGCAAACTATTTATATCCTCCTGTGCCAAAGGATTTTAAGGCTGCCCTTTGCTATAAAAGACGAACAAGGAAATGAAGGCAGAAAGAGAGGTGACAGAATCACCACTGCTGAGAGATCCTCCCTCCTTCCAGGTACAAACACTGCCCATCCTCCTGTCCTCGGGGCATTGCTTGGAACCATCAAAAGGATGAGTGTTTATTGATATTTTGAATAGCATAATGTGAAATAATTCTTTAAATTTTTTAAATACATAATTCTGAAAATCTTTTCTTCTTTTCTGTTTGGAATAATAAGTAGAATAAATGTTGTTTGGGCTGGAGAAATCCATCTGAGCTTTTTATCAATTTTCTAAGCAAGGATGAAAAATCAGCAAGTTTAGGATAGCATTTCTAACAACACCTGCATTCTGCAGCTCATTTGAAAGCTCTGAATTTAAATATAAATATTTTCTGCATGCGTTTGCCTCGCTACAGTTCCTGTGTTTTGGAAAGGACTTGTGGCACCTTTACTGACTAAATGCTTATTCTAAAAGTCATGGACTCTACCAAATAAAACTCCCAAGAAAAGCCTCCCCTTTACCTGCTGCAGCCCTTGAGGAAGAGCCAATGACACAGAACAACAAAGTCCTATCACTGTTTTGGAAATTATTTCTAAATTGGAAGAACTTCTTGGAATCAACCAAAGAAAATAATGGAATGGTGTTCCAAGGGCTGAGAGGGAACCACACTATTAAACAGGAAGTTTTAGATAATTCTTCTATGCATTCAATAAATAACTTCACTTACAAATCAGAAATATATTAAAATATATTTTTAAAATTTACTAAAAATAGAAAAAAATATTTAAATAAAAGGTCAAACTGCAAATTGCTTTGCAGGAGCTGAAGTAGTTTAGTACCTACACTGGGATTAGCTGTAGATGTAAAATATTCCAGCAGAGATTTCTCTGAGTCTGGTAAGGCATTTCAATACCTTTTCTATATTGTCTGAATACACATTTAAGTAACAAATCCTCAGGGTTAAAAATGCCAAAAAACCCCAACAACCCACCCTGGGAATCCTGATTTAGGAAGGTGGCAGTGATCTAGTGGAAGGAAATCAAATTTGGGGTAATTAGCTCTACTAGAAGGAAATCAAATTTGGGGTAAACAAGCTGTAAACAGTGATTGCTGCTTCCCTGATTTTCATTTCTTAAAATTACCTTTACTAAATATAATACTTTGGAATGTGATGAACTTTCTTGAATTACTGCCTTTCTGCAAAAATTTCTGCTCTGTTTATGGCCTTCACTTGCAACCTTTCAAAAACTGAACATATTGTCCATAGTTCTGACAATGAGATCAGCAACAATTCTCTGGTTTGATCTCAGCTCCTAAAACTCAACAGAATTTGTAAGAGCTCCTTTGGTACAGCACAGACTGGGTCACAAAGTAAATTAATTTATCACTACAGGATCACTGGCTGAAAAACAAACTCCTTTTTTTGTGTCAATTATGTATTGACAATTAAGAATAAAAATATTTTATCTGAAATGCAATTGGTTGATTATCAAGCTACAAAATTTCCTGAGCTTGCTACTTATTCAAGTATATAATATTTTTTTTCTTATTTTATGGTATTTTCTACACAAAGTTATTAGACTTTAGGTAAAATTCTTGTTTTCTGTCACACCTCAAGAAGAATTTTCAGACTTAAAAAAAAAAATTCATTTTATCCAGACTGAAGGAATACGTAGATAAATTTGGGCTCCTTGCTTTGTAATTTATCCTCTCCTTCCTTTCCCCCCTCCAAAACATATCTACGTTTTAAAGTATTAAACTCATCAGCAGTGCTAACTGAGAAATTACCAGAAATCTGGCATTGGCCATTTCCCAGATAATTCCAAAGCACTCAGACCTAAGTCTGCCTGTCTGAGTTCTCCTCTCCTGTCCATGTTGATCAAAGAGCAGCAGAATTATTGAACTGCCTCATCTCAGAGGAGCTAAAACCCAAAACATCCTTAATAACTGCACAAAAAGCTTCACTCCACACTCACTGCAAAGCCCTGAGCTTGTGTGTCTCAGCTCCAGGATAAACACAGACAGTAACTGCTGCTCCTGACTGGGGGGAGGCTGATGGAAAATCACATCCCCAATTCCGACACTGATCTAATATCCCCTGGAACTCAATTTCCTCATTAGGCTCAGCACTAAGCCCAAGCACAGCAGGGATCACCAGGCAGCCCCAGCTCTGAGCAGCACAGGGCTCCTTCCGTGCCTGTGAGCACCAGCAAAGAGGGGCTGAGCTCTGCCCACCCCTCCTCTGCAGCTGGCAGGGATCAGCAGGAGAGCTCAGGATCCAGGGACTGAAGGGGAGTTCTACACTCACCAAAGTGGAATTCTCACAGAATCACAGAATGGTTTGAGCTGGAGCAAACCTTAAAACTCATCCAGTGCCATGGGCAGGGATGTCACCTGCCCATGTGACATCTTTGTTCTTCCAAAGCTTTGCTAGGCCTTCTGATGTTTACAATTTTTGTAATGGAGTTTTCACACATTTTCATCAAAAAATATCATTGTTTTGCATTCTTTCTTGGAGGAGGAGAGAACTGATTGACTGATCAGTGTGGTTGAGAGGAGACAATCTCATCCTCCAATCCGCTTTCACTGTGAAAATTCTATAAATTACAAAGTCTGGAAAATAAACACCCTCTTTTTGCCTTGGACCTCTCAGCGTGTGACTGTGTGTTCATTTCATGTTCTAGTGTCACACAGAGACACCTTCCCCTATCCCAGGTTGCTCCAAGCCCCATCCAGCCTGGCCTTGGGCACTTCCAGGGCTCCAGGGGCAGCCACAGCTTTGCTGTGGACCTTACAGAAATGGAGAATAAAACCTCAGCACCCTCACAGTGATGGAGAATAGAACACTTAGAATTTGTTCCCTGCTTCTTGGTCTCTAGCTTGATGGAGGTCCCTGCCATGCAAGGAGATGTAGGGATTGTAAATCCTGGTTTTCCAGAATGGCTTTTAAATCTGGTTACATGTTTCTTTTAAATTATTTGGAAATAGGCTCAAAGATTTCCAGTGTCACTCTTTTAAACAAGGTCCTACAGCAGTAAATCCTGGTCCTTGTTTAGCACTGGGTATTGCTGTCAGAAACTCTCATTTCACATGTGAAATGCAACCTGCATGGAAAACAAACTTCTTTCACCAACATGATGAAAAGTGGGATGGCTTTACTCGGTATTTTTGGCGCTGCACAGGAGTGAAAGGTTTCTTGGCAAATAAAGGCTCCTGTATCTGATTAGCAGCAAAATACAGCTGATGCCTACACTAATATTGACCCATTCAATCCAATTTAGCACTGGAATTTGGCTGTTAGGAGAGGCACTGAAATATCTGAGTGCTAACAAGCAGGGTCAGGAATCTGTCCTGGGACAAAGTCAAAACTGGCTGCAGGAATGGTTTGGGTTGGGTTGGGTTTAGTTAACACAGGCTGGCTCAGGAGAGGATCACTGAGGGCTCACACAAATATCCACAAAACTTCTCAGCCCCCCTGAAAGAGATGCTGGAAACAAAAATGTGCCTAACACAGTGTTGGTTGGAATGGAGGCAGATCCCTGATCCCAGCCCTCGCTCTGTGAGCTGTGTGAGGAATTATGAGGGTGAAAAAGAGAAGGAGAGAGAATCCTTTCTCATGATGCTTCTCTCCAAACCTATGCTCAATAATGAAGCTTCACAATAAAACTTCAGGTGAACCTACCCAAAAGTTTTGAAACTGGCCTGACCTAACTGCTTCTTGTCACTGCAGTTTTAATGGCAAAGAGATAAAATTCCCAACTCTGCCTCTGCCAGGCTGAATTCTGTGGGAATGGAGCTGCAGCTGTCCCAAGCTCCTGCAGAGCGTGTGGAGCAGGATCTCTCAGCAGGCAGTCACACACACACACAACATCTGTGCAGGTCAGCCAGGGGAGAGGGAATTTGACACAGTCAGGAGAGAAATCCATCAAATCAGACAAGCCGGGGGTTGTGACGTACCATTGACTAAGCTGGCATTTGCATTATCAGTGGCATTTGCACCTGCTGCACCATCTGTGGCTGGAGGAGGGTGGGAGGAGGGATGGGAAGAATCTACTGAGCAATAATGGATAAAAAACAAAACAACAGAAAAACAAAAACACAAAAACAAAACAAAAAAATAATGAATAAATAATAACAACAGCGCGAACGAATGCACGTGACAGAGCGAAAAGCCTCGGTGGCTTTGTTTGCTCCCAAAATTAAAGAGTTTGAAATTAATTAACACAAATTTCCAAAGCAATGTGGCATTGGGAAGGTGTCACAAAGTAAGCTGAAAACTCAAATAATAATAATAACAACAACAACAACAATAATAATGATAAATAAATATGAAACACATTTAGCAAAGTTAAAGGAGTTGGTGAGAACAGTCCTGTGAACATTGCTTTAGTCCTTTTATGTCTTTTTTTTTGTACTTTAAATGTAATTTAGGCCTTTTCAAAGTGGTTGAAGTATTTCCTTTGGAGTTAATTTACACAGTGCACGGGCAGCTTTTAAATTTGCATTTAAAAACGTGTTATATCTGTATCTGTACATAGTTCTACATTGTAAAATAGTACATATTTTATGTGTTAAATAATTTTGAACATTATGATTTATCATCACTGATGTATCCCAGTCTAACAGGGCTCAATCCATGTCCTGCTATCACCCAGGTAAAATGCACATTGATCTGAGTAGAAAGATGGAATTTTCCCATATTTTATGTGGAGAAGGCAAATCTAGTCTTGAGGAGAATAATGAATATTTTAAATATTCATTATTATTTTAAATCTTATTTTAAATTATATTATTTAAAAATTATATTTATTTAAAATTATGGTTATTTTAAATCCAGATTATGGACATGGCACATTTCCTGGTTTGTGGTGATATGAAGGAAGAATCAGAAAAGAAAACCCTCTTCTTCTTTTCAGCAATTATCCACATACTAGAGAAAACTGGACAAGAAATCTTTCCTAACAGGAAGGTGAAAAGCTTGAAGAAGGCTTTATCCTTTTACTATGTTTTATATAGTCAAGTTCAATAAAATCAGTCCCTGCAAACCATAGATAAAATTTATTTTGTTTTGTTTCTGGTGGTTAATTGCTCACAATAGAACCAAGTCCTCCCATGAATCCTGACTGGGACTCTCCAACTGCTCCAGTCCTTGCCCCACAGGGATTATTTCATGCTGTACTGGCTTGGTACTGCAGAAGAATGGGCTGATTTTATTTACAAATGCCAAATTGGGAGAAGAAAATAAACAGCTCCCAGGATTTAAAAACACACCCTTGTGCAAGTGCATTCAGGAACATTTCAATTGCAAATTTGATTACTGTGGTGGCAACGACTTAAACTGTTTTGGTGACTCGTGCTCGTTCTTTATTCCGTTTGGATCCCCACCCCAACCAGCGCAGCGTGAGCTGCTAACAGCAAATCAACCATTCCACATTAAACACTTTGCAATTTACTTCTGGAGAACAGCTGATGATTCGAGCTGAACCTCAAGATCTGCAACACCAACAATGCCTGCACACCAAAAAAGATTTGGCACCAGCAATCCCGTTGATTTAAAATCAATCCTTAATTTCAACTCGACTGATTCAGAGGTGATTATTTCAATCAGCAGTTCCCCCCTGATTTGCACCATGGGATGGGGTACGAGTCTTACTCTACCTGGAAGCTGCTGTTCCTCCTCCTGCTTCACACCTGCGTGATGATTTTTAAAGTGTTAATGAGCAATAAAAGCACAGGCTGAAAGGGGCAGGATTTCTGAGAGCTGCAGGTTTATGTACCAGAGGTTTTAATTCCAGCTGGTGCCACCAGCTCTGCCCAGGCAGGAGCACAGAGCTGCCAGCAATATCAGAAAATGTGGAGGAATTCTCTATATTATGGATTTTTTTATATTACAGCTATTCTAGAGAGCCATACTCAATTAAATTCTGTGTCTGCATCCAAGTTCTAACATATCTCTGTAGGAATCTCTGTGTCTGGGTAAGCTACAGCCACGACGTGAGGAAAACTCCCTGAATTCTCTTTTCCTGACTTTCCAGGCTCATCCTGGTGAAACCTGAGAGAACCACAGAGTGCTGATCCCAGCCTAGGGAGGCCAGCCCAGTTAAACCCAGCACAGGGAGCCCCCACATCACACAGGGCTGAAGCTGCTCCTCCCCTCCTCCAGATCTCCCCAAGGCTCTGAACGACAGCAAGAGCAAACTCCAAGGTGCTGCTCAAAACCAGGCTGGCATAAAAAGAGTTTTGCTTTGTGAAATTCCAGTCTTTCTCCTTTTAATTCCCCATGCCTGGCAGCTATTGTGCATTTCTGTGCACACAGAAATGCAATGATAAAACATTTCATGAGGTAAAAAGCAGCAGGGAGTCAAAGGCAGCCACTTGTTGAACTCAGAAATGGAAATTGTAGGTCCTGCAAACCATTTGAATTCGGCCTTCCTATCTGCAGCTGCAAATAAAAGGGTGGGGGGAAAAAAAAAAAAGTGGAATCATCTTGCCTAACAGATAGCAAATAAAATGTTCAGTAAAGCTTGAACTGGTTTTTTTTTTATCAATAATGAAAACCACTAGAAAGAGCAGAAATGTCTGAAAAACCTGCATTAATTGGCCCTTAATTATTTCTCAAAGACAAATATTCTTAGGACAGACTTGGAACGAAATTGTGGAAGCAGAACAATTTACAAGACTGTGTGAAGAAAAACTGGAAAGGACAGACATTAAATCATGTTTCTGCTTAGTGTGCAGCCCATAAATTAGCAAATGCTTATGACATCACACTGTAATAAGGTGAAAAGCCTAAAGAGGCTCCTTGATTTCATTAACTGATGCAGGACATGAAAGTAAAACTGTCTGCTAACATTTACTGCTACATTCTTGGCTTTTCCTATTCTTAGCTCGACCTTTACACCTGAAGAAATTAAAATGCCTCTCAAGCCAGCCACTGACATTAAACAACCAGGCTAACAAAGAGCCACAGCTTATCTTTATTTTAGTCCTGAAGCTCCAGGACAGACCCTATTTCCATGGCCAAGGGGATTTTTTCCTGGGAAAAAAAAAATTAAATTGCTAGAAAAGCACAAAATCTTAGCAAACTGTAGGTGAGCATGGATTCATGTAGAGAAGCCACAGCAGCTGGAGCATGCCTGGGTATTCCCTTGCATTTCATATGGACTGGGAGCCAAACTGCAGCTTCACACTGGAAAAACATCTTGTTACCCAATGGATTTATTGGTTAACAGCTCCTGCTGTTTTTCTGTGTGACATGTGATGATAAAAACGTATCATTAAAAAAAAAGCAGTTTGAAAAACCGCGTTTATTTGGGCTGCACAAAGCCCAAGAGCTTTCTTTGGAGCCTCCTGGTGCTGGGAGATTTACCTTTCTTGTCTTTCTTCTCCTCCTCTTCTCCCCCAGCTCCCAGCAGAGTGAAGATGATGCCAGTCTGGGAATTCACCCCCACTGCAGTCACCAGCATCCGCCCAGAGCCTTCCATGACATGGGTGCCTGAGAAGAGGCAAGAGAGGTTACACAGAGCTAAAATAAATGTAAAAAATTATGCAAGGCTTTTCTGACAGTAAGCAAAAATAAGTGTAAAAAAAATGCAAGGCTTTTCTGACAGTACTGTGAGAGGTTTGTAATATAAACCTATACTGAGGGGGATGTTACTACATAACCAAAAAAAACCTTGTCATGTATTATTCCCAACCAGGAATTAATGCTTAAGCACAAAATAAATAAACAATAAATAACCAAAATTAACCTTGTTGTGTATTATTCTCACCAAGAATTAATGCTTAAGCACAAAATAAATAAATAATACATAACCAAAATTAACCCTGTTGAGTATTATTCTCACCAAGAATTAATGCTTAAGCACAAAATAAATAAATAAATAAATAAGCAAAATTAACCCTGTTGTGTATTTTTTCAACCAAGAATTAATACTTAAGCACAAAATAAATAAATAATTAATAAGCAAAATTAACCCTGTTGTGTATTATTCTCACCAAGAATTAATGCTTAAGCACAAAATAAATAAACAATAAACAACCAAAATTAACCCTGTTTTGCATTATCAAAATAAACCATGTTGTGTATTATTCTCATCCAAGAATTAATGCTTAAGCACAAAATAAATAAACAATAAATAACCAAAATTGACCCTGTTGAGTATTATTCTCAACCAAGAATTCATGCTTAAGCACAAAATAAATAAATAAATAATAAGCAAAATTAACCCTGTTGAGTATTATTCCCAACCAAGAATTAATGCTTAAGCACAAAATAAATAAACAATAAATAACCAAAATTAACCCTGTTGTGTATTATTCTCAACCAAGAATTAATGCTTAAGCACAAAATAAATAAATAAATAAATAATCAATAAGCAAAATTAACCCTGTTGAGTATTATTCTCATCCAAGCATCAATGCTTAAGCACAAAATAAATAAACAATAAACAATCAAAATTAACCCTGTTTTGCATTATCAAAATTAACCCTGTTGTGTATTATTCTCATCCAAGAATTAATGCTAAAGCACAAAATAAATAAATAATAAATAACCAAAATTAACCCTGTTGTGTATTATTCTCAACCAAGAATTCATGCTTAAGCACAAAATAAATAAATAAATAATAAGCAAAATTAACCCTGTTGAGTATTATTCCCAACCAAGAATTAATGCTTAAGCACAAAATAAATAAACAATAAATAACCAAAATTAACCCTGTTGTGTATTATTCTCATCCAAGAATTAATGCTTAAGCACAAACCTCAGGCTGCACATCACATTCCCTTTTTAAAAGAAATATTGTCACTAACCAAGTTTGTCTTTTGCAAGACAACAGTTTCAGCAAAAACATCACAAATACACAAATTAGATCAGCCACCCCCCATTAAAAAAAAAACCAAAATAAATTCCATTCAAACCTAAAGATCAGAAAAGATCTTTAAAAACCAGCAGAGACTTAGTTGGTTCAGTCAGAACCATCTTTTTCTTCAGAAAAGAAAAGCTCTGAAACCTTCCTGAGAAATTTATCAGAGCTTCCTTTAAGATGTGTCACTACCTCCAAATACATTTTAATTAAGGAGTTGCTATTTGCATCCCTATGTTTTGTTCTGAGGGAATTAGATGACAAAGGTGGATAAAAATATCCTCCAAAGAGTGGCCTTGGCTCCTGTGCTCCCAGAGCAGCTTTCCCAGGAGAAGGGGCACCCAGCAGAGCTCCAGGTGAGCTCTGCAGCCCTGGGAGGGCAGAGCAGGGCTGGGGCAGGTTTTACCTGACAGCAGCATCGGGTCCTTGTCCACGGATTTGCGGACCTGGTCGGACTCTCCAGTCAAAGAGCTCTCGTCGATTTTGAGATCATTCCCTTGGATGAATATCCCATCGGCAGGTAGGAGGTCACCTGTGGTCAGAAAGTGGCAATGGAAAACTGCCTTCAGATTGTTTTTATGATTGCATGATGATTTTTTGTTATAAAATCACAATTAATGGTATTTAGAGGTGAAGTGAATCACAGAATCACAGAATTTCCAGGTTGGAAGAGGCCTTTAAGATCATAGAGTCCAACCCATGTTCCAACACCCCAACTAGACCGAGTGCCACATCCACTCATTTTTGAAAGCAGAGGGGAAGGAATTACTCCTGACTCTGTCCACGTGAGCCACAGCACTGCAATCCTGCAAGGAAAGGCCTTTTACTGCCAACATTTTCTGCTTGATGCTCTCCCAGAATCCAAACCTATCACATTTAGCACACAGGGCACATCCCCATCATGGGGGTTCAGCAGGGAAGCACTCCTCACATCACCTGGAGGTTTCTCCATCAGACTTCATGGGAATTAACAGCAGCTAATTAACAGCTGAGCTGCCCTTTCCCCTGCCCGCCTCAGGAAGCCCGTAGGGAAGTCCAGGAGAAATGTGATGGCTGATGGAAGAGGGATGTTGCTGGAATTAACAGCTCACTCCAGAGGGGACAGAGCTCCTGCAGGAATCTTTCACTCCACTGGAGCACGGGGCTTTCCCTGTGGCATGGAATTATCAGGCACCTGATCTGGGGGATCAATCTGCACCTGAAGCAACTCGTGAGATGATCACAGAGGCCAAATTCTCTTCTACACAACATTTAAAAATACTTCCTCTTGTCCCTAACTGGACAGAAATTTTTAAGAAATAAATCTGAATAATGTAATCCTCCATGATTTTGTATGAGCAGTCCTTGTCCTGATCAGTGACAGAAGTTTACACCCAGTGCAGTTTTACAGCAGTACAGCTTCATGGGGGTTAAAGTGTCTTATTCCCACTTTTCACCACTCTTGGATCAACCTGTGTGTGAATTCAGATCTTTCTGATCAGTCTTGATCTTTTTGTAGTGGAATCAAAGCCAAGTGAGGTAAAGCAGAGATGAGCCAAGGCCCACCCGTCTGTATGACCTTTCCAATGTGCTCCTCCCTGGGAATTGCCTGTTCCCTGCACCACCTGATAGGAGATCAGATGGGATTCAGAGGGCAGCTAAAGGCTGGTGGAACAATCCAGACAATGACTCGCAAGGTGAGAACCGTAAGATTTGCCTAGAAAGATGCTGAGCTGAGCAGAGGTGGAAGGAGAGGAGAAAAAGGCTGGTTCCCATCCTGATTTCCAGGCAGGGATGAGGCCAAGCCTGCAGCCACGGAGCCTGTTGGAATCCCTGGCACAATATTATTAGCATTATTATTATTATTATTTAATATGAAGAAGAAGAAGAAGGAGGAAAAGAAGAAGGAGGAGAAGAAGGAGGAGGAGAAGGAGGAAGAGAAGGAGAAGAAGAAGGAGAAGGAGAAGAAGAAAGAAGAAGAAGAAGAAGAAGAAGAAGAAGAAGAAGAAGAAGAAGAAGAAGAAGAAGAAGAAGAAGAAGAAGAAGAAGAAGAAGATAAAGAAGAAGAAGAAGAAGAAGAAGAAAAAGAAGGAAAAGAAGAAGAAGAAGAAGAAGAAAGAAGAAGAAGAAGAAGAAGAAGTAGAAGAAAGAAGAAGCCTGTTAGAATCCCTGGCATAATAATAATAATAATAATAATAATAATAATAATATGAAGCCTGTTGGAATCCAAATAATAATCATCATCATCATCATCCCTGGTTATTAGGTTCTCCTTTTGCCCTGACAGCTCAGGTGCCACCTCACCATGGCCAGCACTGACCTTTCCATCACGTAACTCTGACATCACCCTGCCAGTGCAGTGCCCACCCTGCTGGGCAGGGCCAGCAGAGCACAGGGAGGCTCTGGGGGCCGTGCACTCACCGTATTTCACCTGCGCAATGTCCCCAACCACGATCTCAGCCACGGGGATCTGGATGACCTGTCCCCCTCGCACCACGGTGAACTTCTGCTCCTGCTCGATGCGGCTCTGCAGCCCGCGGAACTGCTTCTCCTTGCTCCAGTCGTTGAAGGCAGTGACCAGGACAACACAGATGACGGACAGGAGGATGGCAGCACCTTCAATCCAGCCGGCTTCGGCCTCGCCCTCATCCTCAGCGCCTCCTGTTGCAGTGCCACACCCTGCAGGGAGGGTAAGAAGAGGTTTAGGGTCTATCACAATAAAATAAAATTTGCTGTTGCACGGCAAGGTGAGGGAATGGAGCTGCTTTTCCAAGCCCTGCCTGCTGATGAAACGTGGCAGAGTGGAGGAGAAGGACAAATAAAGAGGTCTGTGGAAAAGAGAAAGGAAATAAATCCACAGAAATTTCAGTCCTTTTAATTTTTCTGCTGAGCAACCCATCCTTGGTGAACCCTGACTAACAAATGGAAAGGGAAAGCACCAATTCTGTTATGTGATAGAGGAGCCAGAGCCTCACCTGAGCCACCAAAACCTGCAGGATAAGAGTGAGAATAATACTGAAAGTGACAGGAAGGATTGGAACAATGAATGACATTCACCAATGCAAAGCAATGGCATTAAATTAACATTAACGCCCTTCCAGATTAAATGAAACAATTTTAACACAATTTTTTAAAAATAATTTTCAACACCATTTCTAAATGTTCACAACTAAACACATTTATAGGGAACAGTTGTTCAAAAAATACTGGGATAAACTGAGTTTATCAGCATTTCAATTTGATAATGAATGTATGAAGGAGCACTGAATAAAAACAATTCCCTGATATTAATCCATCCTGCTTCCCTACAGAGAAATACAGTGGGATGCTTCTAGAACTGCGAGTCCATTATTCCTGCCACAAGCAAAACAGCATTAAAAGAATCACTCCATTCTGAGCTGTTAATTCTGAATTACTTTATATACATCTGCTAATTGTTTATTTCAAAGTTGAATGCAATTAGAACTTAAAAAAGACTTCCTAGATAATATTCACCAAAGGAAAATGACATCGTTCTCCTTCTTACAGAAAGAGCACCTGGGGGAAATACTGGACAACCAAGGACACATCCCAGAGCCACAAGAATTCCAGCTGGGCGAGAGGAGATCTCAGCCTGGCCAGCAGAGCCTCCTCTCCTGAGGGACCTGGGAAGAATTTTTTCCATTTGCCATGAAGAATGGCACCAGGAATTTGACATCACTTCTCCACCTTACCCAGGTACCAGGAGATTCAGCAGCTCCACTTCCACCTCTGACTGAAGTTTAATTTTGTTTATTCATCCCCTCTCACTGGAGAGAATCAACAACCAGTCTGATTTCTATATCTACATTACAAACAGGAGCATCATAATTCCTGAACCAGCTGAGTAATTACTCTTGCATGTGAGCAATAACAAAACTACCAAAAGTCAAAGGAAGATGAGGCTGAACAGCCACTGAGAGAGGAAGAAAATTAAAATAAATGGAGTTTTTAACCCAGTTCCCTGCAGTTTACACTGAGGTTTCTGAGGGCAAGGCAAAGGCAGGGGCTGCCCTTCCTCCACCTGAACCTGCAGCACACGAACCTCACTAAAACCACTGCAACAGCACTCAAGGAAGAAATTAAGAAACTTTTTAAAGTTCAGCACCTTCAGCTGCTCATCTCCAGCCACAAATGCAACTCAGAAACCAACCCTGCAACTTCCCCCTGCAGCAGAGTGGGGATTTGGGGAAGGACTGATGAATTTTGCTCTGTTTGACCTTGATCATCTTCATTGGGCTGTGTTACGTTTTGAGATTCCTTTCCCAAATCAGCAGATTCCCTTTTGTCTTGATGGTTCTAAATGGTTTCCTAGTGCAAGTTATTCTGTTTCAGAATTCACTCTTGTTAGATATGACTTAGAATTAAATATGAAGAATATTCTGGTTTTTTTCTTTTCTATTTCTCACAAAAGAAACATGGCCTGGTCTAGGCACAGTCAAACATTGATTTTATTTCCTTTTCAGATGGTTGAAATTTAGTCCAGCTTGTACAAAATTACAAAGAGCTGCTGAAGAATAATATTTCCAAGACCCTTCAGTTAAAAAAAAAAATCTTGATTAAGCAAAATCAGATAAAAAATAAATATATTTCTTCACTTGAGAAGTGAGGTTAATTTTGTGTTTGTGTTGTCAGAACTGATCTCCATGCCCACATAAATGGTACCACAGACCATACAAATAATACAATATATTATCATTAACATAAAAGGAAATACAGATACCTCATAGATGAAGCATAATAAAATAAAATAATTCACTTTTCAGCTGAAAAAATTGTTTTATTCCAGCCAAAAAAATTGTTTGTAAGAACGAAAGAAAATCTGAAGGAAACAGATTGAACTTAGATCAAGCTCTTGGAAAGTGTCCCTAAAGCTGACAGGCTTCCACACTGAATAAAAAATCATGTTTATGACTTAAAATCCTGAGACAATCCTCCACAAGCCAGTGAAAACAACAACATTTTAAATGCATTTAATTTTTTTTTTCCTGTTCATTTCATCTGACAATGATAAGTTCAGGTGGAGCAGAGGTGTTTGAAGGGAGGAAGGAATTTTAGGAGGACAGAAATGAATTGCTAAACCTCATCAAAACTTGAAGACTTTTAGAGGGAGGGAGGAAATTCAGAGTTGATTTTTGGATTTTTGAGTCATTAATGGTTGAGATTCAATGTGGCCTCTCTAAAGCCCCAGGGGATCCCAGGTTATGGGACACACTGGGAAGTCAATCAGACCAGCAGAATTTCCCAAAATTTTGCCTTTGCTTTTTACTCTCCATAGAAAGGAGATGGCATAAAAGCACTACATAAATTAATGTAAAATATTCTTCTTACAGGAATGAACTCTAGCAAAAAATTATCTGCTTCTTACAAGAGCAAGATTTCCGAGCAGATTTTTTTTAAAATATGAAAAGCAGGATTTTAAAATGCAGCCTCTGCCCTTTACAAGATGACCCATCTGTCAGGAAACATTGTTTGGATTATGTGGTTCTCCCAAACTGTTTTAGAGGTGTTCCTTTTAATAGGAAAAAAAAAATAAAGGAAACTTACATCTCCATTGGTTTGAGTCTGTCTCGTGTTTTCTTATATACTTAAGGAAAAACAATTGGGTTTTTAATTTTTTTTTCTGCTGTTATGGTTTTCTAGAAATTATAGAAAGCCTTATATGGATTTACAGGAAGAAACTTTCTGGATTTATAGGGGGAAAAGACACAAACTTCTCAACTCTATATTTAGATAATCTAGATAATAATTTGGATAATAATTGCAGTGCAGAGTGACCCAGTACCGACCTTACAGATAAGAAGAAAATAAGAAATATTAATAAAATACATAAAATACATCATATTAATACACCTACATAGCAAAATTGAATTTAAAGCACTTAATATTTATTTAAAATGTTCATATAAGCTTGAAAAATTCCTGTTGAGGTGAGGGATTGCTGTTCTGCTTTCACGTGGCTCTCAATGCCACCCACAAAAATGCCCGAGCTTTTATTGAAATGCACGGAGTGAAAAGCACCACAAAGGAGTTGTTAAAATGCAAATGGGATTTGTGGCAGGGTTTTATTCCAAGGCAGCGAATTGTGATGTTCTCGTCTTAAATTACATTTAACAGCAGCCCTGTCTGTCAGAAAACCCAAATGCAGAGAGGGAAACAAGTTTAAAATGTGGAGCTCTTTTCTACCTCAACTCTGGCCATGTCTCGTGGCCAAAGTCTCACCCTCACAGGACAGAAAATGTGTAGGGTTTGAAACTGAGATGCTGACGAGCTGCAAGCCAAGGGCTGGGACTTCTCTGGCACAGAAAAAGCAGATGGAGCCCTAAAATGGATCAATTTATCCCAAAAGGAACCCCCAGGTGAGCTGGAACTCCCCAGGAGAGGGAGAACCTGGCAGCACAGCCTCAAAGGCAGCTCAGAAACACAACAGGGAACCAAGGTGACTTCTGTGCCCAGGAAATGTCTGAAAGGACTTTACCAGAACCTTGTGGAAGGAGAACAGAACTTTCAAAGCTTCCAACTGGGCCAGAAATAGATCAGCAAAGCTGTTGGGAAAGTTTTCTACAGAGGGTGAGGTGAAAGGAAGGAAAAAGCCAAAGGAAAGGAGGGTTCAGGAAGGAAAGGATGGGAAAGTTGTGCCACCCATCACACCAGCTGAAGGGGCAGCAGCTGCATTTCCATCTCAGCAGGGACTGCAGGGCTCCAAACCTGCCCAGGAGGCTGCAGAGCTGAGCAAACCCCCAGGCACCCACTTGGGCTGCATTGCACTCCAAGAAAATTCCAAACTGGCTTGAGAAAATGTCCTGGGGTGATTTTCTGATGCTTGTATCCCCAATTGTCTGCTCTGTTCATGCTGCATACAGTTCAGAACCTTTAAGACTGGTGCTGAGAGCAAAGCAGGGGAAAGAAGAAAGAAGAAGCCAGGACAGAAACCAACTCTGCACTAACAGAATTTAATTACATGGAAGGGTTTAGAAGCAAAAAAAAAAAAAAAAAAAAGAAAAAGAAAAAAAGGAAGAAAGGCATAGGTTGTTAAAGGGAAAGTTAGAAAAAACTTGAATATGCTTGTAGTGAAAAGGGGAAGGGGAAGAAGGAGAGGAGGAGACAGGAGACCAGGTTAAAGCACTTCAGGAACAGTGAGCAAGAAGCATCACGAGGCAATAACCTGGTGGCTGCCATTAATCATTTCAGCCTAGTGAAAGCTAGAAAGCAAGAAAGGGAAATATTAAGAAAAGTCCACAAAAAGCCAGACAGCATCACCTGACAGCTTGCCAGGCTCACGTCCTGTTGGATCTGGAATATTTTTACACCGTTTCAATGTGCATTTCTCATGTAACATCAACCCAATCTGGGCAGATCCAGGAGGAAGCACACAGGCTCAGCATAGCCAAAAAGAATATCTGCTTAAAATTTCCAACAGTTACCAGGAGGTCCTTACAGCTGCTTTGAATACCATAATGATTATAATTACAAACTACACAGTCCTGAGCTGCAGCACGGTAATTTTTAAATCAGAAAAAGTACATTTTTAAAAAATCTGGGAACATCTGTATTCCTAAATCCCAACCTACAGCACATACCTCTCAGCTACTCATCCCAACCTACACGCTGCTATTTTTAAGCTGAGAATACCTTGTGGCATTTAAATTCCCCAGGAAAATCTCCTCACACCCCCAGAGGTAATTTTTTTTAGTCAGTCAAACTGGTTTTGTCATCACAAAGACAACAGTTCCCCCGATAAAAACTTTTTATTGGATGGCTTTCTCTAAAGACATTTTTTTTCCCTCGTTGCAGCTCCAGCACTGATGTTATTAAAGCAAATTGAGCAGCTCCAAGTTACAGCTTTTTTATCAGCAGAGCTGGGCTCTGCCTCCCAACACCACCCCTGATAGTTCTGACTTTACAAACGTACTTAGTTGTGGAAGGAAAGGAACAATAATGCAAAATTATGCGATAAAAACCATAAATCCCCCTCCTTAATAAGGCTTTTAAAGCTCTAACAGCCACTGCAGCACGTATTTCTGCAGATTCCTCGTGGTGTGGTGCCTTTTGCTACACAATTATTCCCAGGAGTGATTGCCACCAACGTCCCTGCCCCAAATCCTCCCGCGTGTGTGTGACGATGCATCAGCAGATGTTGAATCACTTCCCACGAGGGCAGAGCAGGAGCCACGGGGCTGCCTGAGCTCAGGGGCAACTCCAATTCTGAACATGATTTTGAACTCTGAAATTCACTGGAATTCCAATGATTTCTGCCTGTTATAAATGCACAGTATATAGTTGGCTTTTCACAAATATGAAATTGAATACTGTATGTAGAATGTGGGAAGATTGTACTGTATTCTCTTTTATTAATAGAATTTGGAAATGTGATTGTAACTTAGAAGACTGGGGTCTTTTGTTTTCCTGCATGAAGATTGCTGACCAAGAAAGTGATTAAACTTCTGTTATCAATGATCTTGTCCAAATGAAAATGACCTGAGCCCCAAGAGAAGAATTTATGGACCTGTGTTATCAGATGGAATGGAGACACCCGAGGACGGGGATGGAATGGCTGGGGGGGAGTTGAGACTAAACAAAAGAATTCACACTCAAAAGAAATGTTTGAATCGTGCATGTGAATTTTTAAATATGCAACAGGCTCACGTATAAAAAGAAAAAAAACTCTGTTAAATGGTGTGCTGGCTGGTTCTGTGCCAGGCACCCTCGGCAGTGAAAATGTATTTTGCTTTTATCTCTCCTAATTGTCTATTTTCTTTTTATCCTTTTTTTTTATTAAACTTCTAAATTTTTCCAAGAAAGTGAACCTCGTTTTTCACATGCCTTTCTCTCCCTCCCTCCAAGGGTTTAGTCAGCCCTGACAAACATTTCCAGGTTACCTGCAGGAATCGGTGTTCTCCAAACCCACGCTCCTTCCCTGCCCCACAGAAGGGATTTATGAGTGTGACAAAATCTCACTGAAAACACTGAGGTTCAGAGGGTTTGTAAATTCACTAAAAGTGATTTTGGACACGTATTTGAACCCCAAATCAGAATTCCTGGCTTTGTGATCCATCAGTTGGTTATGTAAGGGCTCCAGGGGGGCGGGGAGGGGGAAGCAAAGAGCTGCTGTCCCTGTGGGTTCATTATGTAACTGCCAGCTCCAGAGCTTGCTATTAAATATTTACACTTTTTTGGCATCTGTATGCAAGGAAACGAATCTGGGGGCCCTGCAAGCACAGGGATAGATATATTCACACGTTCCTGGTCACAGACATCCATGAGCACAGGAATGGTAATTGGAATATTCCCTCCACTCCAGGAGATGGGATGTGTCGAGCAGGATTCTTCTGCCTGGCATCTCCAAGGAAATGCATTTTGGAGAGGTCAGGCAAAGGGATGGGTCCTCACCAAAGGACCAAGCAACTACTGCTACAGTGTTTACATTCAATTTTGCTTCCTTTTGTTGCTACAGGAAAAAAAAAATAGGCAAAAAAAAGGGAATTTTCATCACAAGTCCTGTTCTTAGGCATTGCAAGAGAAAAACCTTGACATTGCGTTGTTGTAGCTTCACTTATATTGCTTCGAGCTAGAGATGTGTGGTAAATATAACCTCATGTTGCAAAGGTAGAACATGGGTTCCAAATGCAGGAATCAGACCTTGAGAAGTTGTCCTGTGTTTATTAACAAGGATTCAAGTGCAGTTATTCAACCACTTGACTTGCAATGTCACATCCTAGCTGAGTCCTGCTTGCAGAATTAATATTTCTGGAGGATCTCTTCCTGGAAAATATGTGAGAAGATTTTTTTTATGCCGTCCCAAAGTTCTAAATCTCATTTCCTACCATCCCAACCCAGAGCTGAGTCGTGCTTGGCACCCTGGCAATGTGTGCTGAGCAATACCCAAAAGTTCTGTCAGAGATCTGCACATCTCTCATGAAGGGAAGGCGTCTG
The DNA here is from genome assembly GCA_910950805.1 of Acrocephalus scirpaceus scirpaceus. NCBI lineage: Eukaryota > Metazoa > Chordata > Aves > Passeriformes > Sylviidae > Acrocephalus > Acrocephalus scirpaceus. Next base: position 3,028,776 of record OU383782.1, read on the forward strand.
GGGGACCTCAGATTTTGCAGCCCAACACAGATTTGTAGGAAGCAGATGTAGGTCACTTTGCATTAGGAAATAATTCTTTAATCTGCAGGTCCCACATGACAAAAGTGCACATTTTGCACTGTACAAGTTCTCAGTGTGTTGTTACTGACACCAGCCTGAGTCTTAAACTTCTGCCATCCCGTCAGGAATTGGCTCCCAAAGCTGACCCTGTGTGGGAACCCCACAGAATAGAGAGTTGGATGCACTGGGGCAACACCAGATTGTAATAAATAAAAACCAACATAAAATAAATGAAAATACAAAAATTCCACATTGCTGTCAAAAAAACCCAAGCAGTGCTGGATGAGCAGGACCCCATTTGTTCTCTCATTCCAAAGGTGATGGGTTCAAAACAGGAGAAAGCCATAAAGGCAGACGACTGACTGGATATTCAGCCAGGAAAGCAGGAAATTAAGAAACAATGATTTTAGAATGGGAGGCTTCAAAAAAAAGATTTCTACTAATAAATGTTCATGCAATCTCTATCTAGAAGCAGATCTTTGTAAGCATTTTCGAAGATGGTAAAAATCAAGATGGGCATATTCTAAAATGACCAGTGGAATAGATCTTCATCAAAACACCCAGAAAAGAGCAATTTCATTCACTTTAACTTCTGCAGCCCAGTAGGAATTTGCAGAATAAGTGTTTTTACAAAAGAATGTTTACCCCCATAATAATAAACACTAAACAGCTTCATGGGCATTGCTAAACAAAAAAAATAAATAAAAAAGACAAAATAATTAAATTAAATAATCATTCCTCCTTAAAATTCTGCAAGTAATAATTATTTGAGGGATTAATTGAGAGGCTGTGAGCCAAAATTACAGGACAATATATTCCATAGTGCAAGGAAGGCTGTGCTGGAATAATTGTTACAGTGACCTTCTCTCTAAAAGAAAGAGCTCTTAACATGACTTACAACTATTCCATGAAGAAATATATTTAATATTATTTAACTCTCAGTAGAAACAGTGAAAAAAAGATAAATCAAATATAAAAAATACATTTGTCAGTACCGAGTGATTCTGACATTGCTTTTTGTTTCAGTACCAATATTGATGTCCACAAGGGAAATTCTGGTGAAAGTTGAAGCTTTGTTTGTATTCATGCCAGATATATAAAAAATTAGAGCTACGAAATTCTCCAAATTTAAGTCACAGTTTCAAGAATGCAGAACAGGTGCACGTGGACCTTAAAGAGTTTTTCTCAGTTTAGGCTCTTTTTCTCAGGGGTTTTTCATGGAAAAAAAGTTGGAAAATCTCAAAAATACATTGAGAAATCTGGTTTAGCAGCTAGCCTTGGTACCCCAGAAATTCTACCTGTGAGTAACTCAGTCACTTTGACTCTACCAGTTGACTCTTAAGTTCAGACTTCATCAAAAACCAATTTACAGCAATGAAGAGCACACAGCACAAATAAGGGATCCCCTTCAGATTGTATTGTTTAAATGTCATAACTATGAAAAAAAAATCAATGCAAAACACAAACTCGGTTTGAAAGATGTATGGACTAAACTGAATTAGCAACAGAGGGAACTGTGATCCCAGAGCTCTGGATGGAACACTAATAAATGTCATTGGTTAATTCAGGGTAAAAGACGAAGGGAAATAAATCCTCTTTTTTTCATGATCACATGTTGCAAGACCACATTTAGAACAGGCTATTGTGCCAATGCAAACAAATCATTAGGAATAAAACCAATTAGAAATTAGAATTCCTGTTAGCTTGATATTAGCAGGGAAGTGGCTGCCCATATGTTGACATTTACTCACTTGGAAAAGTTTAATTAAGTTTGATTTAGAATTCTAACCTTGCTATTAGGAAAAAGGAAAAAAAAAAAAAAAAGGGCAGAGGGAACACTGCAGTTCCTGGGATAAAATTGTCTTATTAAACACATATGGATCAAGGAAAAAAATATATATAATGTGGGGAAAATCTGCAAAGTTTGGAGCTGCAGTTAAGCAGCCATGTCAGACATAAAGCTGCAGCTGGGTTCTAAAAACAGGGAGAAATGCTCCCACTTATCATGGAGCAATCCCTGACGACTTCTGACGCCTTAGAATTTTAGCTTTTATATTTCTCAGCTATTTGTAATCCTGCAGTTCTTTAGGGTATAACTCTAAACTCCATACAGTGTGAGCTGCTTGTCTTGGGTTCAGTGCAAGATGTGTTCTATTTCCCATCTGTTGAAAATATTTGGGGAGGTGTTTCTTTCTGCATGGCTCTGGGGTGAGGGGACAGTTGTGTCCTGTTAATGGGCAGCTGTTAACCCAGCTGGGGCAGGGTTCTTTATCCCTTCCAGGACCCCTCCTCCCTCCAGGGGATATCTGCTGTTCATGGGCCATCCAGGCTCACTGCAGGGCTGATACAATGACATCATCCCATGGGGAGATGCTCCGCCCATGGGGAGGAGCCAAGAATTCCTACCTGGATAAAGCCTGGGATTCAGAACACCAGCACAGCCTGTTTGCACTGCATTCCCAGAGGAAAACCAGACCCATCTCACCACCACTGGACCTTCAGAGGAAAACTGCACCCTTCTGCAGGATCATCTCTGCTCCAACAGCACCACATCTGTCACTGCAGGAGGATTCATTTGGACTGCTCCCAACACCGTGACCAACAGGGTGTCAGGTTGTGTTCTGACTCTGTCAGTGTTTCTAGGATCTTTTTGTTGCTTGTTTTTTTTACTACTACATTTGTATCTTTTAACATTCCCAGTAAAGAACTGTTATTCCTATTCCCATATCTTTGCCTGAATTGCAAAATTATAATAATTTGGAGGGAGGGGATTTACATTCTCCATTTCAAGGGAAGCTCCAGCTTCCCCTGGCAGACACCTGTTTTTCCAAACCAAGATGCTGCTGCTTCCCCATTTTGGGCAGACACAACAATTCCTCTCCAGGCCTGGCAATCAAGGACACCTCACTGCCTCAGGCCTGAGAGATGGAAACAAAAGGGAGTTGGGGGCAGCAAACTTGGGGTGAATTGCCTGAACTGGAACTGGGAGATGAACCCCAATCTGCAAATGGCCCAAACTGATCAAAGTGTGAAACCCGTGACCTGCTGTCCATTTTTGGGTGCAGCCCCTGGGGGGCTTTGTCTGCCCAAAATGTACCTGGAGGCCCTTCAATAAATAGAACAGCTTTTTATTCCCTTAATTCTGTCTGGCCTCTGTTTTTAGGTAGATGTCATTTCCCAAAAAGGCAGCACTTCCAGCACTTCTGAAACGCAGCTGGAAGGAGAGGAGGCTCTGAGCGCTTCCTCAGCTCCCACTCGGATTCCTGAGAGCCCCCAGGAAACACAGAAACCCGGGCAAATAAAGAAATGTCGCCCAAAAAGCAGCTCTCATCGGGGCACTCAGCTTTAAATAGAGCCCTGAAAAACGTTTCACATTGACAGAGAACAACAAGTAGCTCATAAATACGTGCCCAGATGAGAGCTGTCTGTGTTGTGCTCATCCACAGAGCCTCTTCCCTTTCTGTCTGAAGCACGGGGATGAAAAGAACGAATCACTGAGGAAGGGGTTTGGGGTGGCATCTGCCTCGACAATGCTTGTGCTGCTCCATCCCTCTTTGACTGTGCTCTGATAGAAATTAGATGTGCTTGCTCCCAAAAATATTCTCCTTTTTTTTGGTTGTTTTTGACGCTTTAAAACAAGATGTTCCAACGGAGAGGGTTTAACAGAAACGCTACCAAAAATCTACAAAAAGCAAAATTGAAAAAAGGTTGACTTTGCCTGGAAATCTTGACAGACGTTTCACTGGAGCTTCTAAAACCACAAATTGAGCAGGGGATGGAGTGGTGATGCCTGACCACACTCACACAAACATTTCTCTTAAAACTCCCCAGCTGATTGTAGCTGCTTTGGTTGTGTTCTACCCCAGCAGAAGCCCTCTCCAAGCTCTGACACACTTCACACACCCCAGACCATTTAGAGAGAAATTGCCAACTTTTTCCACCCCGCAGGCCCTGCAGAGAGAGGTTGCTGAGAAAAGGTGACTGATTTAACAGGTCCCTAGAGAGTAATTCAGAGTTTTCAGAGGTTCAGAGCTGGAAAGGCACTGATAAAGAAAATTTGCAATTAAGGACCTTAAAAAAAACCAAAAAAAACCCCAAACAAAATAAAACAAAACAAAACAAAACAACAACAACAAAAAACCCCCACAACCCTGCAATCCCAGAAAATTCAATGAGTGCCCTTGGAGCCAGTCCTGGAGCACCTGGGCCTCTCCTGGTGCTGTCCCTGCCCCACTCAGGAGCAGGAGAAAACACGGCCAGAGGACATGGGGAAGATTTATAGAGCTCAGCCACAAAACCCCCTCATAAACTGCAGTGTTTATTGCTTTCATGCCATTTCTCATTTCCATTCCTTCATGCTGGAAAGCTTTAAGGGGTGAGGAATCAGCTCAGTAAAAAATTAAAATTCTCTCATCACGTCTTACAGCAGAAAGCACCAAAAAGTTCTCCCAATACCAGCGTGGCCCTACAAAAACAGTTTGGCAGCACAGATCTCTGTGCTCAGGAAATGTGTCCTGGACTGTGTTTTTCAGTTTATTTTCACCCCAAAGGATGGGATGAAATCCCCCCTGAATGCACATCCAAAAACACCTTCAATATGAACCCCACTGGGGACAGACAGGAGATGGGATTTTCGAGGCAAATTCTTAACTAAAATTTATATATCCAGAGCTGCAGGAAATTAGGATAATCTTCATTTAGAATGCACATTCTGTATTTTCTGCATAATAATTATCCACACTAAACTGAAACAAGAGGAGCAGCATCTCCTGGAGAGAAAAGGCAGAACTTGTGCAAAAGAGAAATAAATTGAAATTACTTGTTTAAGTGCTATTTTTCTAATAGGAGAGCTGTATGTGGGTGTTTATATATATATATATACACATGAAAATATGCATATATGCAAAGTGCCTTCCTGTTCAAAAAGGTATTTCTGGTTTGTCTCTGTGCTTAAACCTTTTTTTTTCCAGGTAATAATTTTTCATTCTAATTGAAGCCCACCAACAGTGAGGAACTGCAAGCACAGGCAGACTTTGGGATGTAGCACAGTTTGTCTCAACTCCAACCGCAAAATAGTCCTGATCCAGAAATACTTCATATTTAAAAAGTCACATCATAAGATTCTGCAAATCTGAATGCTAATTGGTATCTTAAAGCTGCCAAATTAAAAATTATTTTTAAATCCCAATGATATAAGAAAACATTCAATATTCCTGTATTTAATATTATTTTACTTTATTTCATGAGCTAATAACTTTGGACAATAAAGATGCTTTCGGAGCTTTGGGGTTCCCATTGATTTGTGGGAATTTTGATTTCTTTTTTTCAAAAACCGGGTAAATCTTTTTAAGATAATATCTTGGCTCCCTTTGTCAGCCTCAGTGCAATATTTGCATTTTCTGTACTACTGCCATGCTGCTCAAATTTCAAATTCCCATTGAAAGGAATTCCCATTTGTGAGTAAGTCTCCACAAACAGCTATTCCCTGGTATTTATAATCAGGCTGTCTTCACATAGACAAAACATGGCTGGAAATAAAACATCACAAATTGGTCTTTACATCCTTGTAAAGCACAAAACGCAGCGTTGTGCTTGAATTCTTACCAGAGACACCCTAGTTACACACCAGGAATTAACGTCTAAAGGCAAGGACACTCAGATTATCCAGGGAATTCAAAGAATTTCCATCACTGGAACCTTTTAAAGGTAAATCTGACAAATGTGTGTCAGGGAGGGTTGAAGTATTGACAGTTCTTTTGAGTGTGGGACAGACTAAATCCCCACCAGCATCCCCTCAGGTGGGTTTGCTCATCATCTGCCTCCTTTGTTTTAGGCTGGTGTGGCCAGGCTGGGATTAGCCAGGCTGGGATTAGCCAGGCCAGGCTGGAATGCTCTCTGATTGATCCACCCTCATTTATCCTCCTGACATCATTCCTAATTTAGGGAGTGTTGGGGAGCTCTGGGCAGAGCCAGCCTGGCTGCCCTGCAGGATTTTCCTGCCCTCCTGAGTGTCCCTGGGGTCAGGACCAGGTGAGCCCTGGCTGTCAGCACTGCAGGGCACCCCACACCTCAACAGGCATTTCCACATTAGGAAAGGGTTTAACCTTTATCCCTGAACTTTTAAGGAAGAAGAACCAGAAATTTCCATGCTCCTCTCACCACAACTGGCCCGGTGCCAGCACAAAGGCACCTGTTGGGTCCTTGAGCTGTTCCTCAAGGAATGCAGCTATTTCTTGTTGGGCAGCAAGCCAAAAACCCCTCCTAGATTGGTGAATACTTAAAGGAGAGCACAGAATTCTCAGGGCTTTTTGGGGTGTCTTACCAGGTGCAAAGGACCTCCCTGCACTGTGCACAGTTTTTACTCTTTTGTTTTGTATAGTTTGTTATTTTCTCTTTAATTAAAACCTTTTTGCTTTTTCAGAACACACCTGCTCAGCCATCTCACTAATTTTTCATAAGCCATTTTTGGGAGGCTGCTGGCAACCCTCAGAGCTTGATACACCTTTGTGGGGCTCACAGCACACTGGCCACACACAACAACGTGTCAGTGAGCACCTCTGAACAACCCCGCAGGGGCTGGGACATTCCAGATCCAGCCAGAATTCCATGTTCATCCCTCTCCCAGCACCACAGGGCTGAGAGGTGCTGCCTGAGCTCCGGGCTCTCTGCAGGAGCATTGTCCCAAGCATGGGGGTGCAAAGCTCCAGGAAAGGCTCTGCAGGCTCTGCAGGCTCATTCTGAGCCCTGACTGGTTCCATTCCCCAGCCCAGCCCCACAGTGATGCCTTAAGCTTTAATTATCATATTTTCAGGTTCTGTGCTGTCCAGGGGTGCAGTCAGTGTCACTCAGCTCTCTGCACACAGCAGGGACACAAAACAAATCCTTGTCCTGCTGCACACCAAGGACAACTTTCAGCCCAACAGCACAAACAAGGGTGGCTGGAGGGAGGAACAAGAAGGATGGGAGCTCACAGCCTGGAGCTGGGATTGGACAATTAAACCCCAATGTGCAAATGGACCAAAACTTACCAAAGTGTGACACCGTGTGACCGGTCAGCCATTTTGTGACCATTTTGGGTCCATTTTGGGTCCACCTTGGGTGTAGCCATGGTCAGGTTCCTGTCCTGCCCAAGGTGTACCCTAAAGGCCTTTCAATAAATCCCTGCTTTATTCTCCAGCTCTGTCCAGTCTCTATTCCAGGTCAGCCTGCCCAAGGCATCAACAGGATGCTCTCCATCACCCCACATCACACAGGAGCCCCCAACCTAAATTTGTCCCTTCTTTTGAAAATACCACAGAAGCAAAAGTGTTCCAGAAATTCAGTAGTGTCTCCAGGGAACAATGACCCAAAGGGGCACAACCATGTCCCCATGAGCTCAGCCTTGTACAAGTACAGGTGGCAATGAGGGTTGGGACACGCAGAACACACCCCCCAACCTGCCCTGCTCTCTGCTCCTGGATACTTAGACCTTGCATTGAAGTAATACTTAGAGCAGGAATTAAAAAAGGAAATCCTTACAAGAACTGAATTTCTTTAGCCAAACAGACTGGGGCAATGTCTCTAGAAGCCATATGCTGCTTTACATCATCCACGCTTTGGGAGGAAGGAGGTTAAATGGGGGGTTCTGGCAGAACAAGGTGTTTTTAAGAGGGCAAGTACTTCATTTCTCCTGTTTTCCAGGCTGCCAACTGCTTCCTCCCCTTTGTGCTGACAGACTGTTTAGACTGGTTAAAAAAACCCTTGGGGAATCTCATGGTTTAATTTTTATGATGAATGAGAAAAGAATTGGAGTCTGTGCAGCAACACTCTTTAAAAGCTGAGTTTTGCTAACTCTGACAACAATCTACACTTTTGAGATTAATTTATTTTTTATGAAAAAAATGCTATTTTCTAATAGCTCTGCTTCTCTTGAGAATGCTTCTCCCTGGGCAGCACAATAGAACCCTCTGGAGCAGTGACAGCTGGATCAGTGTCATTTGTTTAGCAGCAAAGACAATGAAGGATTCCTATTAGGACACATCAGCTTTTAAGGCTGTGTGGCCCTTCTACTCCCTGATAGCCAAGATTTTCCATTGATTTCTTCTTGCTCAGTGCCTGGAGAACGTTATGAAAATACTCTCCTTGCAGACTTACAGAATGAGACAAACACATCAGAAGCTGGGAGATGTTCACCACTTGTTTTCAGCATCTGCAGCAAAGTTCTGCAGATATTTTCAGTTCTCATTCGGGATGGTTTGCTTTGTACTGGCACAAGCTGAGAAATAGGGTGAAATTTAGGCTTCAAAACAATGCAAAATGTTAAAATTAATGAATTTTTGCTCACTTTCTCTTGAAAAGGTTTCACGTTTTCTCCAAGACGTTTTGTTTAATAGAGAGGACTTGAAGAGGTGACGGATTTTCAGTGTCCCAAAAAATTTTACTGGGAGACATTGGTTAAAGTGCACACACACAGATTGTGGAGTCCATTTTTCATCTTGATCTTGCCTTCATGACTGGGAGGGCTGGCAAAAGACTTAGAATTGTCTATTTCTATGTGGTGCTACGATTTTAGGAGGGTTGCAAAATAACATTAACTTCGGCCTTAGATTTTTGTGCTGCCTACGTTTGTGCATTTTTAATGCAATCTACATTATCACATGTAAAATGCTCTAAAAAAAAAAAGATTGAGATGTAAAGCTACCACAAAAGACTAGAAAATTAACTTTGTTCAGCTGACTCAGTTCTGACATTTCTGAGTTTTCTCTCATTAATCAAATTGATTAACTGCATATTAATGAAACTCATGGTGACAGATTTTTAGAGACAGAGAGATGCATGCAATGTTTTCCTCCAGAAAATGTCCTGGGAACTTGAATGGGCCCTGCAAGACCCTCAGGATGGAAAAGTCTGGCAAAGGATTTTAAAAATGAATGTGCTTCATTATGCATTCAATAGCCCTCCTGAATTAAAATGCTAAGGGAAATGTAGGCTGGGCTGAAAAGGTGAAGACAAGGTAAAAAACCTGATAAATGCTGCATTAAAACATGGAGTTCCTATTCAATTGTGCCTCACTAGGAAGTAAATGAACCTAATTCCTCAGAGGACGGCACCAGACCTTCACGTGGCTATTTATCTCAGGTTACTTTTAATCCAGTTTAATTAAATTTGGTTCAAGATCCTCAGCAATCAGTGCTTTCCCTTTTTCCAACCAACTGTTCCCTCCCCTGGGCCATTTAAGCCAAGGGGCACAGGAGAATTCCTTGTTCCAATGAACCCTTGAGCCCGGTGCTCATTTCTACGCCTCAAACAACACAAACACTCCAAGAGCCGGAAAGCCAAACCCAACAATCCCGACGCGGCTGCACTTGGCAGGAGCCAAACGCCCTCCCCAGAGGATTTCACAGCTCCCAGTGCCATTTCCCAGAGCAGATGAGGCGGCAGAGCTCCTGCAGAGCCGATCCTGCCATGCCTGGTGGGTCCAAGGGTCGCCTCCCGCCCCGGCGACACCTGCGCGCCGCTCCCGAGCCAAGCCGCGGTTGCGCACGCGGGATTCTATTTCCAGGTTTCCCCACCAGGCATCTGCCGTGTTTACACAATCTAAGAACGAGATGACTTCATCACAGAGATGGAAGGTTTCTAGAATCCCCCAGGAAAAAAAAAAAAATAATAACCACCAGAGCCGTTTCCTGAGACACGACGCTTCTTGGGAAGGGAATAGAAGTTTTTTTGATCTGGGCAAGAAATGTGAGGAAGAAAAATGTTGCTGGGAGAGTGGGAAGAAAATTGTTGAGAATTGGATACGAAATGAGTGAGAAATTCCAAATATCACCTACCTGAAATTACTGAAATGAGTGCAGATCTGCCACAGTTATTGGCAAAGTGAAGGGAAGAAAATCACAGTTTAAAAACTGGGGGGGGGGGAAAAGAGAATTTTATTCAATCTATGGTCAAGCAGTCCTGACATATATGGCAATACAGAAAGGGGCTTTTCCTGCCTGCTTCACCTTCCCTGAAACCCTGAAATTCCCTTCAGCAGCCTAAAGCAGGAAAACCTCAAACTGACCTAAGGAAAGGTGAGAGCTGGAACCACAAAATGACACAGCCACAATAACAACATTTTGAAGTGTTTTGAGGGAGCAATGGCTCAGTTTCATGTTATTCCATTGGGTTTTAAGGTTTTTTTTAGGAATACCCACACCGATTGCTGGGGGATTGGGACAGACATCACATCTTTAGCACAGGACATTGTACTTGAGCCTAGCACACATACTATTGCAGCTGTTCTGCTCCAGCAGAATTCCAAGGTAAGGAATTTGCATGGAGGAGAATCAGACTGTCCAAATTGATGGGATTTTTTTTTTTAATGCATATCAGTACAAACTGCAGAGAAATTCAAACTAGCTGGTGTTACATTCAGCATTTTCACTCCTAACTAAGAAAAAGAAGCTTGTTGCCAATTGCTCTATATTTTTTCATATCTATATATTCTTTTTTATGAGTATTCTTTCTAATAATCTTTTTTTTTCCCCTTTCTCCCAGAGATATCCAAACCAACAGCTGGTCAAATCTTCCCCACTGTGACTTATTTCCAGACCTGCTCAAAGAGATGAAATGCCAAAAGACACATTTTGAGCTGTACTCCACAGGCAGGAACCTGGGAGAAGATGGGAACAGCACAGCACTTCCAACCCCACAAAAGAGATCTGGGCAAGGAGATGGGGAAGTTGTTTGGTTGGTTTTGGGGTTTTATCTAACTGATTTTTACAGAGTTTTTTGATCTAAACAGCCCTTGGATGCTTTGGTTTCTGCAGGGAGGACTTTTCCTGCTGCCTGGTGACTCTGGCACTGCTGGCAGGTTGGCTCCTGCCTTTTCCTGGCTGTTTGAGCCCTGCTGTCCATCCCATCCGTGCAGGGATTTGACATTCCCACAACAGTTGTGCCACGAGTCCGAGCGAGCGTTACCTCCATGGGGAGGCTGAGCACAGAAACAGGGTAATGCAGCATCTTCATCCTCACAGGAGCTGTGTGTGGAGCACCTGCACCTTCTCTCCAGTTTCTGGACGTCCTCTCTGGTTTCAATCTCCTGCTGGAGTCCCCATTGAGCAATGTGGCACATTATAAAAGTGATAAGAAAACACCTGAGTGGTGAACTCCATGAAATAAAGTCTCTTGTAGGTCATGAGAGGTGAGCAGGAGCTCCAGCCCCGGGCAGCAGCAGCATAGAACCACCAGCAGCTCAATGCAAGTGTCTTGGGAGGCCCAAATTTCGGGGGACCATGTCCTGTTCCTGTATTTTTCCACTTGTTTCATGAGTAAGGGGAAGGGTAACCCAGCCAAAGCCCTGCTGAGCAGCATTGGGCAATACAATTGATCACTTAACTTTGTTTTCAATCCAGACTTTTGCCTTGGGAATTTTAACAGAAGCTGCCCGAACCACAAAGACTTTTCCTTTTTTATTCCACCTTTAAGTTGCAAAAAGCTGTACACTGGAAATTAGACATCCTGCCTGGGGCTTCCTGGTAAACACTGGGATGTTAAGACGTCTTACCTCAGGCTGCCTTCTCCCCTCTTTGCAATCCACAGAAGGAAAGAGAGTTCAAGGAAGAACAGTTAAAATGTTTGTTAGACTCAGATGATTGAAAACAGCAGATGATTGTCAAGACTCGACATCAGCAGTTTTTGCAAGGGGATAATAAGATCCACATGTGATGCAGGGGCTGAAGATAGAAACAAGGAGGAGGACTCAGAAATTGCTGCTGAAGGTGTTTGCAGAAGGCTCTGGGAATTTTTGACCAGGAAAGGGGGGAAACAATGCCTTAGATTTGAGCTTTCATATTCTCAGGTTCTGTGCTGCCCAGGGTGCAGCTCTGAGCTCACAGTCAGGGTCACTCAGCTCTCTGCACACAGCAGGGACACAAAACAAATCCTTGTCCTGCTGCACACCAAGGACAACTTTCAGCCCAACAGCACAAACAAGGGTGGCTGGAGGGAGGAACAAGAAGGATGGGAGCTCACAGCCTGGAGCTGGAATTGGACAATTAAACCCCAATGTGCAAATTGGACCAAAACTTATCAAAGTGTGAGACCTTGTGACCGGGCAGCCATTTTGTGCCCATTTTGGGTCCATTTTGTGCCCATTTTGGATCCATTTTGTGCCCATTTTGGGTCCACCTTGGGTGTAGCCCTGGCCAGGCCCTGTCCTGCCCAAGGTGTACCCTAAAGGCCTTTCAATAAATCCCAGCTTTATTCTCCAGCTCTCCCCAGTCTCTGTTCCAGCTCAGCCTGCCCAAGGCATCAGGTTCACACAGACAGAGATGGGGGAGGCACCAAAGCAGCAGAATCCTGCTGGGGACCACAGGAAAACAGCTCCAGAAAGGGACAGAGCTGCAAAGTTCCATTAGAGCATTTCTGCCAGAAGTGACTGCTCTGAGGGAAAATAGTGAGGAAAATAGCAAAGCAAACCAGCCAAACAAACAAAAAACCTGAAAAATCCCATGAACAAACAACAACAAAACAAAACAACAAAGCTACCAGGTAGAGGAGGAGATTCTTGCATTTCTACAATAAGCCACAATAAGACAGATATCTGGGAATGGCCAAGAGAAGCCATTTCCCATCCCCTTGCTGGATTTCTGAGTCCAAGCGCTCTTTCCTAAAGGATGTCCTGTTCCCTCAAGCAATATAATGGTTTGAGTCCATTGCTGGCTCTCATGAAGGAGCTCTTCCCACTCATACACTGTCTTTGAAACAGGACAGGGCATTTCTTTACAAAGTGTACATAAAAATCATTTCACCGTGTACTGATACACAAACATTTCAATTTTAGTGCTGGCCTAGCTCTAATCTACATTACAAAAAAATTAAAATGAAGCCAGGATCTCACATGTTCATCAAATCCTCTAATATATCATAGATCCCGTCTCTTCATGGCCAGGGAACATTCTGTAATCCACAAACCCCAGACACAGAAAGGTTTTTTCTGAGGACCAAAGTATTTTTACCTTGCCTCAGCCACACCCCTGTGTGACCCTCCCTGTATTAAAGGCTACACCTGCACTGGGAGTTTTCTCTCCAGCTGCATTTGCTACAATCCAGCCGCAGTTTTGCACTTTTTTGGAAGGGTAGAGAGAACTGATCCGTGTGGCTCAGTAATGAGAGCAGTAATTGCCACGGGGCTGACAATAATTTATGCAGAAGTTCTCAACTGCTTCTAATGGCCTGTCAGACGGTGAAAGGGAATGCAAAGCAGATCATCAAAACAGCTCCTGAGAACAACAGTCTTGAAACCTCCGCTCCTGCCAAGGAATATGAAAAGAAAGAACTGGAGTGGCTTCTGGAGAAGCAGTAAAACTGCATTATCCAGGGATTCCTCTAGATCAGATTCCCTGATTGCCCTAGAAATCGAAATAATGTTGTCCAAGGCTCACCCAGGTCTGAAATGAAGATGTGAACACTCACTTCCCTGAGGCTCCACCCTTACACAAGGCTCCTGAGCAGCTCATACACTCTAATATTTGTTGGAAGTGTGGATTTTATCCTGCATTTCTCCTTCAAAAGCCTCAGGATAAAAATATTTTACACTTCAACTGCAAAGAGCATTTAAATGCTAATTCTGTTACAGCATTAAAAGTTACGAGTGGGTTTCAAGAGTCAAGAAGAGAATGTTAAATTAATTTTTAAAAATAAAAATGAGTTCAATTTATTATATTAACCAGTAATGCCATTGGTAGAAAAAAGTTTAGGATATGTGAGATAAGATATAAATATGTTAAATAAAGGCAGATAAATGCTTGATTAGATACTCAAGTGGTGTTTCCCTGACATTGTGTCCTAAAGTCTTTTGTTTCCATATTATCCTTCAATCCTCCAAAGCAAGACTGTCACTTCCAGGGGGTGACAACTTTTCAAGTTACTCCAAGCAAGAAGTTGATGGGTTGGGAATATTGGCAGTGACGATTGAACAAATCAGCCTGGAAAGAACAGTCCTGTTAACCCATTTTCAAAATGAAAATGCATTTCGTTTGGAAAAACAAAAGAAAAAATTCGAATTTAAAGGAGGAGATGAGATTGAGAATAGAGAACAGCATGTGCCAGTTCTCCTTTCTAACACCTGGCTATACTTTTAGAAATAAGTATATTATTTTCACGGGGAAAAAAATAAAAAAAACAACATACAAGTTGCAAACCAACGTGTAATTCAATGAAATTTTCATTCTGGGGAGAGTCAGGAAACGAAAATAATGAAGACAAACCCATTAAAATCAATTTCAAGTGTGATTACTCCCCACTTCATCAAGGCAAAATCAAGCTCAATATGTCAATTTTCCAGTGTTTGAGACTCTTTGAAAAGGTCATCTACCAATAAACTAAAAGTATGCTCAGCAGCAATTTATGATATACTAATTTTTAAATTAAAAGGAATTATTTATACAACTCCTCAAAGAAAGACTTCCAAAAAAATGTAGAAGACCTTTACAAAGTGTTCCAAAAATTAATTACAAGATATTCACTAATTTGATTTTTCTTCTTGTGTAAACCAGGGCAAAATTCTTGAGGAAAACAATTCTTAAAGCAGGGAAAACAGCGACTATTGAATAAAATGCTGTGCTGTGGGAAAACACAAACACATTTTCCCAGGCTGTGCTGCTGAGCTTTCCAGACTCCCTCACAATCTCAGCTGGCTCCTATCTTCCCATGGGAAAAGAAACATTTTAAATGAAGGACCAAAATAATAAGAATAACAATTTTAAAAAGAGAGAAACAAGCCACCACATCTCCCCTCCTCTTAAAACCCGGAGAAATTATGCTGTCAAAATTCCTTTTCCCCTAAATAAAATAAAAGAGGGCACTCTGCACATTCAGTCTAAGCTAAATCCTAATTTTATAAAGAATCTCTCAGGGTTTATAATGCCCCAGGAGGGGAAATTCCAATAAATAACATTTTCCTCAGTTAAAAAAAAAAGAAATTACTCCTTTATCTTTTCATGCCTAAATCGAGCACCTGCTGAATCAATAGCCACGTATTCAAATCTCAGCGAGAAAGCAACGAAAAATTCCCAATTATTTTTAAAGGAATTAAAGAATGCCAAGCCTGAGCCAATGGCTGTGCGTGGCTACGTGCTGGTGGTGCTGCTGAATGGGAAGGGAAGGAGGAAGGGGCTGCAAGGAAAGCAGCCAAAGGAAGCTGCAGCAAATGTGAAAAGCGTTTCAGGGCTATATTTAGAGGAAGACATTCTTCCTACATTTGCCAAGCTGCTCACGTCATTTCACACAGCATGTTTGATCCAGCTTTAGAAGTCTAGGAGGGAGCAGGAGAGGGGAGGGAGGAAAAAATCTGGATCAGCTGCCAGAAATGGAAATCTTGCATTTATGGAGAGGAACAAATATTTTAAGCATGTGAATTCAAGAGTGCTTTCCAAAGAGGGGGGAGAAAGGGGAAAAAGGAGGGGGGCAGGCAGGGTGGTAAAACTTCCTGGAGCCAGAAAATATGGAGAATATTTATCAGTAACAGGACTTTGCTCCAATATTCCCTCTGGAACAGGCTCACGAGCCTGAGCTGCACCACTAAAAATACTAAAATGTGTGATCTCACTGGGTTCAAGCCTTCATCTGGTGTAAAGTGGAGTCTTGTCCGTGTTCCTGCAATGGGGTCCAGCAGTTACATAAGCAATTACATATTTCTCATCCATAATATGTGATAAACAACCACAAAGGATGAATCAAACACGCTCCAAATGCAGGCTCAGGGGTGAAAACTCTATCATAACCACTCCAGTTTCACAAGAATGTTATCAGTTTCCTTTCACTCACGTCATGAGGTTCAGGATTTGCATAAAGAAACGTCAAGATGAAAAGAAAAATATGTCAGGACCAGATGTAATGGGATCAGGAACAAACCACGTGGAAATTTCCTGTTAGTGACCTTCTGGAGGGTGGTGATGGAATTAATTTGAGATTTAGGGCATGCTTTGCTTAAACTGAGATGGCTTCTGTGAAAAGTTTTTACCTTCATTCCCTTCTCCAGGTGGCTGATAAAACGAAAGCCCCAAAGATATGATGGCTGCAATTTCCAAGATTATAAGAGTCACGTCCTGCAACGCTTCCCAAACTAGCTGTATGAATGTTTTTGGCTTCTTTGGAGGTATAAAATTTTTTCCAAAAATAAGCTTTCTTTTTTCTAGGTCCGCAGCAGTGCCGGCTAATCCTGTGGAAAAAATAAAATTAAATAAAATCAGGTCAAATTGCCATGAAATAAAAACGTGCATTCCTATCATTTACTTCTCCAAGAAAAATTCCAAGCAGTAACACCTGTGGCATAGTAACAAACATAAATATCACACTTAAATTGTGCTTTTACAGGAGGATTTGTCCTGATATCCTGAACAGAATTCTCACGAGCTCCATTTAGTACTAATACCTGCCAGGTTTAATCATTAAAAAGTCTTTGAATTCAGAGGTTTATATTAATAAGACCTATGCACATACATATATATACAAGCAATGACTTCTGAAAATAGATCCTAAAGCACAAAGAAATTATTTTTGGGATGGAGCTGGAACAGCTGATGGAAGCTTTTGGTAATACCTGTAGCAGATCACACAAATCTTTGTTCTGAATGCAAAGGATAAATCAATAAAGCCTCTCTTGTGCTACTTCAAAGCAACCTCTGGCTGCAAATGGACTTCAGCACATCCCTGGAATGAGCAGCATCACGTTTTTGTCACGGGAAAAAGGCAAAGTGGCAAGGTAAACATGCACAGAAAGGCAGAAGGAAACGATACGGCTCCATCTCTTTTACATGATGCTTCAATTTAAGAGCATTTCAATTTAAGGACACAAGATAACAATGGTGCTTGTGCTAAACAATGCACTGGGGTGCTTTCTTCCCTCCTTTTTAATGATATTAAAGGATGCACGTCTGGTGCCTTTCCAGAAAAACAAAACAAAGCAAAAAACACTTGCAGACATCAGGGTAAAATAACTGAGCCCAAATATCCCCCTGAGCAGCAGAAAAAACCTGCAAGAAGTGTTCCATCTTTCTGCCAAACAATACCTGATATCATAGAATTGATCAGATTGGAAAAGTCCTTCAGCATCATCAAGTCCAGATGTTCCCCCAGCACTCCCAACCCCTGTCCTCAAGTGCCACATCCACACATCTTTTAAATCCCTCAGGGCTGGGGACTCCACCACCTCCCTGTTCCAACCCTGGTCAACCCTTCCCATGGAGAAATGATTCCTAATATTCCATTTGCACCTCCCTTGGTGTCCCTGGAGGCTGTCATATTTAGAGAAGAGACCAACCCAGCTGGAACCTTTACCATTTATTTATGGTTATTTATGATTATTTATGGCTATTTATGGCTATCCATCCTTATGTGGCACCAGGAAAACACCGGAGCTGACTTTGGAGGAAGGGAAATGTGTCCCTGAGGGAGGAAACCATCAGCCCCATGCATTCAACCCCCATCAACCCCACCATCAACCCCCAACATTCTCAATCCCTGAGGATTCCTGGGCTCAGGGCAAATCCCTGGCTCCCCCAAAGCATGTGGGATACTGTTGCATTTTATCTTCTTTTCTGCCAGGGTCAGGATTAATGCTCAGATGGTGTTTCTTGTTCAGATCAGATGTTTATTAATTCTTATCTGTTACAGTCTCACAAACCGTGAGTTCTACAGCACTACAAACTAAAAATGGCCCCCATCTCTCTTTCTACAAGGCCTTTTAAGGATAAATTGTCCAACCAAGAAATGACACCTCAATTATTTTCACTTTTAACCCCATAACCAACCACCCCTGGCCCGCAATGCCGACTTTTCTACCCAATTACAAAATCCCACCCAGAGCCGTGGAGAAGAAGGTGAAAAAGCAGGACTGGCCTCTGCCCTAAATCCTCCACCTTGCTTTATAGATCTATTCCTGTATTCTAAACCCTTCAACTCTCAGTTTTGCCCCCTGTGATATCACACACTTCTATCCAAACTGCACACCCACAATCCCAGCGCTGTCACTCAATTTTGGAAGCTTCTCCACGGCCTCAGGTCAGTGCAGTGTTTGCTTGGGGGTCAGTGCCTGGCAGCACAGAGAGTCTGAAATCCTCAGTGCCCAGGGTTCCAGCAGGATACCTCAGGGATGGGAAGCCCTGCAAACATCCCCTTCCAGCAGTGAGGGAATGCCAGGAGTCCCCACTCTGTGCCTGTGTTCCCCAGCAGCCCCGTGGCCCCTCAGTCCCATTTGGGATGAAAGCGATGCTCCCCTGCCCGGATCACTCCTGCCCCACTGCAGGCAGGTCCTGACTCACCTTTCCCTTCAGGTGTCTCCTTACAGCTGCTGGGCGGCTTCTGGCTCTTGGTTAACTCATCAAACTTTCATTTCCCCTTCAGCTGCTGGGAAACATGAGCCCCTCCCGCAGATCAGGGCCCGTGGCGTTATTATTACCTCCATTAATTTGCAGGGCCTCGTGCTCGGTGACACAGGGCCAGCAGAAGTGTCTGCATCATTCTCCAGCAATCAAACTCCTCTGAGAGCTCCCAGGCAGCTTGCAAGGCAGGGAGAAATCTTTTCTCCCGTGCCACAGGAGTTGCTGCCTTGTTGTGACCCCGCAGAGGTCACAGAAGTTTGGGTGACACAGGTGAGGGATCAGGCCTCACTGACAGCCTCCAGCACACACCAGCCAGGGCACTCTGAGCAGCACCAGGGGGCTGCCAAAAGGAAGGGTTGGCACTAAAAGTCAGAGAATCACGGGATCATTAGGGTTGGAAAAGACCTCTGAGATCATTGAACCCAAATTTAACCCAACGCTGCCAAGCCCACCACACCCCAGGCACCACAACTGCTTGGTTTGAATGTTTCCAGGGATGGTGACTCCATGCACCTCTGGGGAGCCTCTTCCAGTGCTTGACAACCCTTCCATGGAGAAATTTTTTGTAATAGTCAATCTAAACCTCTCCTAGAACAGCTCAAAGCCATTTCCTCTTGTGGATCTTGTTCCCTGGGAGCAGAGCCCGACATCTCCAGCTGTCCCCTTCTGTCAGGGAGTTGTGCAGGGCAAGAAAATCCCCCTGAACCCCTCTCCAAGCTCCTCCTCATGGGACTTGTACAAAAGGCAGCCACAATTTCCACCAGGTCCCCAGAACTCAGCCCATCCAACATCACACATGAAGGGGAAATTCTATGGGAAACACTGACAGGGGTTTGGGGCGGAAATTTTTATCTGCTGCAGCTTTGAGCAGCAACACAAATCTGTGGAAGGAGAAACTCCAAGAAGGAAGGAGCAGACACCTGAGCAATGCCTGTTTCCAACACAGAACACTTGTGCTCCATGGTGGGCCAGCTCCAGCAACTCAGCACATGGCTGGAGCTCTCCAGCACAGGAGATGCAGGGATTTCCAATATTCCCAATCATGTTCACCAGGATGAATTCCTGAGTTTGGAATGACACCCTGTACCTCAGTGCCAGGAGGGCAAACAAAGGACACCTCCTGCCCTGTGTTTGTCATGTGTGTAAAATACACCTGAGGAGCCTCCAAAGCCAAGGAGAGACTGGAACGCCAAGAGCTGCTTTTTCTCTAGAATAAAACTTGTTCATTTAGACACCATAAGGCTGAGGAACAGACTGTCTAAAGCATCCATGGTCATCCTTATTTTCCTGACTATAATTCAGGAATTCAGATGTTGGTCATTCAGGCTCTTCCATTTTTGTTAATATTATTTTCTTAAGAGCCACAAACAAGGGCATGATTATGCAGATGATTTTACTCTTTTCTCTCAGTCTTGGTGAAATTACTCACCCATTCAGCCTCATCTAAAAACCAGAGTGCATTCATCTCTAATAATGAAATTTATTTCCTTGTAAATCATTTAGAATTCCTGGAAAATGACACCCAGTGTTCAGTTCAAAGCAAAAGGTTTCCTTTCTCCCGTGACCCAGCCAGCACTCAGAATCCCATCCAGCAAAATTCTGGGGCTGGTTTTTTTTAACTCCCACTGAATGCCTGAAATGAACAAACTCTTCAAATGAGGGAGAGAAAGAGAAAGGAAAGGAGACAATGGAGAAAGGTGATGAAATTGGATTTTAAGTGTTCTATAGAGATAAGGTCAGACAGGGCTAGGAAAGGACAAATGTGTGGGGAAGAGAGGCTGAGCCTCTGAGGCAAGGCGAGAGGTTTGCTCTTTAAAACCCCCATCAATTCTCAGAACCCATAAGAAGGTACAAGAGGGGCCCTCCT
Source organism: Acrocephalus scirpaceus scirpaceus (assembly GCA_910950805.1). Lineage (NCBI taxonomy): Eukaryota > Metazoa > Chordata > Aves > Passeriformes > Sylviidae > Acrocephalus > Acrocephalus scirpaceus. The sequence goes on from OU383782.1 coordinate 3,049,047, forward strand.
TAACTCCTCCAAGTCAGCTGCTCTTCTAAGAAACGTTATTTGAATTATTCCTGGGGCGGCCCTGAGCGAGGCTGGGCTTGGCCAGGCTGGGCTTGGCCAGGCCGGAGGTGGCTCGTGGTGCCCAGATGGCACAGCCAGCCATGAGCACAGCCAGGGCAGCACAGGACATCTGCCCCCACCAGCACCTGAGCCTGGAGATGCCTCTCCTGCCGCTCCACTTTGCCTGTTGGGTTTTTATTGTGTTAAACACACTGACTCCATCTCCTGAATATTATTGTTTTATTTCTCCCCTGAGTCCTGTGACAATAAAAGAGCACTGCAGATGAAGACAATTTAAAACATCATTTCTGTGTGAGGATATAAAACACCCAAGGACGTGGAGAAGAACCAGTGGGGACTAAAAAACATGAATGGAAATTGAAGCTCAGTAGGACTTCAGATTTCACCTATCCCCAGCACAAGCAGCAGCCTCCCATCTTCTGTTCTGTGTGGCAATAAAAGTCACAGACTGGCTGGGTTTAGGTTCATTTCTCCACACGAGCATGAATATTTTATTTAAGTGCTTTTCTAGGTCAGAGCTGTGCAGTACAACTTTGCTTGACCCGAGTGTTCAGAACAGATGTGCAGATTTGGGTTAAATTTACATACAAATATTGCACACAGGTTCAGGAAATACTGTGAAAATTTACTGATGCTTCCAGCACTTGAGCAACTTCTTAAGGTTTCATTTTCCAAAAGTTTTCACCAACATTTATGGGAGAATGAAGGCAATTGCACAGAAAACATTTTCTGCTATGTCGTGCAGTATATTAAATTCATTTATGATTAAATCTAGCATTGTTGCCTTTTTGGAGGGAGAAAAAAGCCCGCAAAACTGGAGAAATGCCTCTTAATGAATTTTCTCTGTTCCTTATCTACATCTGCCAGTTCCTGCACACTGAATATAAAGCCATTTTTTCAATTAATGCCTGGAAAATTGTATTTCTCTGACAGTCATCTCCACTGCAACCAAATGGAGCATGAGAAACACGGAATGATTCTGATGTTGCAAAAATAGCAAAAGCACGGCACTGCTAACACAACAATGAAGAAAAGACCCACCATAAAACTTTCAAGAGAATGTTTGAAATTGGCTCAGATTAGGAGCTGAAGAATGAAGAATTTACATTTGCATTAATTGAACAAATAAAGCAGTCATTGCCTATTAAATTCTTTCTGTGTTTTTGTTCTGATGCAGCCAGAAAAAGAGATGAAAATTTCAAATAGCAAAACCTAAAAATGATGATATTTTAAAAATCAAAAATTATATTTGTTCAGCACAGAAAGGAAAGGTTTCCAGGGATGCTGGAAATTAAGGGAGAGAGGAAAGGCAACTATTTTGGTTAGAGATGATTAAAAACTAAGTATGACACACCCGAGTTCTTCCTGTGAGAACTCAGATCTGGGTTTTATCTCTGAAGCCAAAATCCCCCTGGCCTCAAACTCTCTTCTCCCACGATGAGCACTCGCACCATTACAGAAATTAAAAAATGTAACACCCCAAAGAATCACCTGTGTGATTTCTGAGATGATATTTCTGAGTCTGAGAGATTTTAGCCTGCTAGCAGCTACAAACTTTTCCCAAGGGAAAACTTCCTAGGAAAGCTTCTTCTCAAAACAATCTTGGCAAACAATTATTCTTTCTCCAAACAATCTTTCCCAGGTGGTGTTTTGCTGTTTCTCTGGTTTAACCACTGGGATCAGAGAGGTGTCGTTCCTATTCACCAATCATTTTCAGTCTGTATTGAAACAACTTATAAAAGGTGGTAAAAATTAGACAATAAAGCTTTTTCTATGCTCTTTGTCTTCTGAAATATTTGGAGTCTCTTATCTTTCTTTCATGTCCTACAAGGACACACCTGGACAGTTATTTCATTTTCTTTGCCTGGTTTCACCAATTCCATGTATTCCCCATCAAGCTCCCTGCCATTCCTGCTGCTCCATAACAATTCAGGAGCCCCTGCCCCAGGCGCCCGGGCTCATGGAGTCTTGCAGACTCTCACATCTTCCTGATAAACATGAATTAGAAATATCAGCCCAGTAACAACGACAATTCAAGTCCCATACAATGTTTTTAGTGGGATATTGTTGCATTTTATCTTCTCTTCCTGCCAGAGTCGGGATTAAATGCTTGAGATGGTATTTTGTGTTCAGACTCAGATGTTTATGAATTCTTGTCTATATTACAGTCTAAAAACTATGATTTCTACAGCATTTCTAGATAACAAGGTAAAAATGGCCCCCATCTCTCTCTTTACAAGGTCTTTTAAGCACAAACTGTCCAATTCAGAAATGACACCTCAATTATTTTGACTTTTAACCCCATAACCAACCACCCCTGGCCTGCAATGCCGACTTTTCTACCCAATTACAAAATCCCACCCAGAGCCGTGGAGAAGAAGGTGAAAAAGCAGGACCGGCCTCTGCCCTAAATCCTCCACCTTGCTTTATAGATCTATTCCTGTATTCTAAACCCTTCAACTCTCAGGTTTGCCCCCTGTGATATCACACACTTCTATCCAAACTGCACACCCACAATCCCAGTGCTGTCACTCAATTTTGGGAGCTTCTGCACGGCCTCAGGTCAGTGCAGTGTTTGCTTGGGGGTCAGTGCCTGTGAGCACAGAAAGCCTGGAATTCTCAGTGCCCAGGGTTCCAGCAGGATTTGACTCTCTGCCTTTGGAAGCAGCATTTTGCTCTGCTTTTCCCTCTCCAACAAGCAAGAAATAGCTCGGCTTTTTTTCCTTCCATTTCCTCAGCAGCAATCTAAGCAGCATCAGCTCTGTAACAGTGGCTGAAAGAGCTGGAAATGGCACATTTTCAATTCAAATGAAGAGCTTGGGACCAACAGGTCCAGTTCCTAAGGTCTGCTTCCAGAAACTGCCCCTGCCTAACTGGGGAATGCAAAGGGACCCTCCCAGTGAACTGGGATCACTGCTGTGGTTTGGATCACATGCTAAATGATGTCATCACTGTGATGTCATCCAGCATCAGCCTCCCTCAGGTCAGGGATTCCTCATGACCCTTGTTTATCTAAGGAAAACAAACACCTGGAATCCCACAGAAACACAGTTTGCTTTAAACTGACACAAGAGGGTTGGTTTCCAAGTAAAACACACCCCAAAGATGGGAAACACAAAGTGGAAATATTCTTGGGGAACAAATGTCTCTGTGACCTCCCAGTTTTACCCAGGTTTTCCATGCAGTACATTGAAATTCTGTTCAGATCATATTAAAATAAAGTCAGTTGAGGGAATGCTGTCCATCAATAAGAGAGAGTTTAATGAGAGCATCTTCTAATTCCAGCAATGTGAATTGGAATTTCACTACTGAATGAACCTCAACAAATAATAATTTCCTTCTAATCTCAGGACTACAAAGCTGTCTCCAAGTGTAATGAATCTCATTACCCTTTTTCATTAATATCACTTGAAAACTTTTTGTATATAAAGGTTAAGAAATACATCCAAAAATTAAAAGCCTTTGGCATTACAACCATTTAATCACTTGTCCTGTAAGCTTTCTGCTGCTGCTGGGACTATTGCTGTGAGCAGACCTTGCAGGACCCAGACCCTCCTGGACTCAAACCCTTCACAGCCAGATCCAGACAGCCAACATAAAGCAAAGAGGGCACAGAATCAGGAAATTCATTACCTCCCTCTCCACTTCCTCATTGATCATCCTCCCTCTTCACCCCTGACAGCAACAAGTGGCCCGGCCACGCTGCCCTGCCCTCTGAGCCACCCCTCAGCATCCCAAATCCATTGGCCTGACTACAAAAACCCTCCTAGAAACCTCCCCTCTGACAGGGGCAACCAAAGCCATCAATGAAGTCACACAAATTATGCAAAAACCTCGCTAATTCCATGACCTTTAAAAAATAAAGGAACTGAAGAGCTTTGCAATTGTTTTTAGGGACTGATTGTCTGATGCAAATGTTAGGAACAGGTACAGAACAACTTGCACTTCTGCCATGAATTCCCATCTCTCAAACTGTAGAAATTCTAGGAAGCTTTATCTCAATTTGATGAGGCAGGGTGGCAGTTCAGGGGGGTGAATCCACAGCATCTGAGAATGATTTACATTTACACCAGGCAGGGT